>JANAVB010016800.1:22042461-22245896 GCA_029216955.1 Iris pallida
GGGACGAATGCACACGATAGTAATAACTGGCAAATGTAAATACTGCATAGTAAATGTCAAGCAGGTGTACTTGCCTGTGTCCAGCAATTGAGTATCCGGGTCCAAAGTAGAGTCCGAGTCCCGAGAAGCAAATAATCCTAAACAAATTTATCTCTAATTAATTAATAATTAAACAAAACAATTCATTTAATTGCTAAGTAATCTTTAATTTAAATTAATCTATTACTACTAGCTAACTAGTATCAATAATTATGAATAATATTATACAATAATAAGTATGTAAACCATACTTATTATCATACCATTTATATTCTGAATTTATATACAACCAAATATTTAATAATTAATTAATTAATTATGATAATCATTAACCACCATTTAATACACACATGAATTCACAATTCCTAATATTACTAACATAAATAGTAAAAATCCTTAAAATCATTTTTAGTATATTTTAATAATAAACTAAATAATATCAGATAATAAATATATATTATATTATATTTTACAGAAAAGGAATTTTATCATTAAACTATTTATTAAAAACTAGGATAATAACAATAAGTACTTAATAATTCTAAATAAATCCAAATAAATCACCACAAACCTTAAATTTAATCATTAAAACAAATTCACAGTAGTAACACAAAATTAATAATTATTTAAATCAATAATAATTATTACACAATTTATTACATAAACCTAAACATGATTTTCCAAATTACTTTTAAGTCTTAAAAAATTTGTAAATATTTAAATACATAAAATAAATTCCTAAATACCCTATTTACACATTTCTAACAGAATCTTATCACTTCACAAAATTACAACATTTACTAATTATAACAATTGATTATATAATATATTCAACTTATGTAATGAATCTAGAAATTACCCAACTAAATCTAAATAATTACAAATAATAATAAATAAATATTGGAATTATTTTCTACAGAATAATATACTATTACAAACATTTTCTATTCAACACATATTATTAATTACTAACCAATAATAATATAAATTGAAAACGGTATTTAATAATTAGTTTGATTAATACAAAACTTCCAAGAAAAATCTTAATAAAATATTTTAAAAACCAATAAAATACTGGAAAATTTTCCATAATTTACTTTATAATAAATCTATTTTCCATATAAATATATTATTTAATTATACCAATTAAATAATATGCATCAAACGGAATTAATTACACAGTTTTAATTCATGTTTTCACATAAATAATTATAAATTTAACTCCAAAAATTCTGGAAAAATTATTTTAAAATACTATATTAATATACAAACTTTTTATGTACAAAGTTTTATCTAATTCGTGATCAAATATTTCATAAAATTAAAACAGTAAACACATTTAATTATTACTAGCATTGAAACTTCATAATTAAATATAAATAAATACTAAAATTAATATTAATTCATACAAAAATTAGGGTAGAACCCTACATAATTACCAATGATTTCCAACATTTAGATCTAATTATTCATCCATTTATTCATCATAACAATCAATACAAAACTGAATAATTAGAATTTATATACTAAAACTTGGTTTAAAGCATGCTAAGAAGATTTAATCCACGTGACAGCGCCACGGGGGAGGGGGGTTACCTCGCCACGCCGCAGGGGGTGGAACGCCGTGAGGGGGCCGCCGGATCAGGGCCGGCCGGGCTGCAGTGCGCGGCGGGGGGGGGGGGGGGGGCGCCGGCTGCTACACGTGGGCGCGGAAGCGCCGCGTCTCGTCGTCGACGGCGGGGCTCCGGGTGAGGGGGAAGGAGATAGGCGCGGAAGAGGGGAGGGGCTGGTGGTTTGATGGGGAGAGGTGGAGTTGTGTGGAGGCAAGTTTAGGGTTAGGGTTGAGAGTGATTAGGTTCTCCTATAAGAATATATATAGGAATGGGATCCAATGAATAGGTCCCTAATGGGTTGGGCCTAGGTTAAGGTTAAATAAGGATTGGGTTTAGTTGCAAAAAATTTTAACACCAAAACTATACAAGCTTATATATATCTAATAGTAAACCAATAAATAGTAACACTATATATATATATTATATATATATATATATATATATATATATATATATATATTATATATATATATATATATATATATATATATATATATTATATATATAATCTAATACTTCTAAACTTTATCAATAATTAATAATTAGTGTAAAAGCATTTATTTAACAATTAACATTATTAGTAACAAATAAATATAATAAAAATAAATAAAAAAATTTGAGGGGTTTTACATTCTCCCAACTTATTAAAATTTTGTCCTCGAAATTAAAACAAGCTGGGATTAAAAGAAACACACACAATTATAATTCTAAATCTAGGAAATTTACAAACTAAATTAAGCAAAATCTAGAGAGTGAATATTAGCAGAATTAAGTCATACCAGACGCCTCACGAAGGTTGGATAACGCTCCAGAATAGAATCTTTCCGCTCCCAAGTCGATTCGCCCGGAGAATGGTGTTTCCACGCAACTCGGACTAGTCGAATGGTCTTCCCTTCAACACTTTCTCTCTGCGGTCTAGGATCTCCACAGGCTGCTCGTCGTAGGACAAGGTCGGTTCCACGGTGATCTCTGAATGATCAGTAGTGGTTAGGGTCTGCCACAAACTTCCTCAACTGGGAGACATCAAATACACATGGACGCCTTCCAATGACTGCGGAAGTGCCAATCTGTATGCACCTCGCCAACTTTCTCCAACACATCGAATGGTCCGATGTATCTTGGGCTGAGCTTTCCTCTGACTCCAAATCTGATTGTACCTCTAGTCGGGGAGATTCTCAAGAACACATGATCCCTTCCTTGAACTCAAGAGGTCGCCTATGAGTGTCTGCCCACTGCTTCTGCCGGTCTTGTGCTGCTCGTAGATGCCCCTGATCTCTCTTGACTGTATCTACTATACGAGTCACTAACTCTGGTCCCAATATCTGTCTCTCGCCTACATCACCCCAACATGCTGGCGATCGATACTTCCTTCCGTATAATGCTTCAAAAGGGGCCATCTGGATACTTGTCTGGTAACTATTGTTGTAAGAAAACTCTACCAAATGCAAGTGATCCTTCCAGGATCCTCCAAAATCCACATGCAAGCTCTCAACATGTCCTCTAACGTCTGAATGGTACGCTCTGACTGCCCTGTCTGAGGATGATAAGCTGTATTGAACTTCAGTCTAGTGCCCAGACTTTCCTGCATGCTCTTCCCGAAGTGCGATGTGAATCTCGTATCTCGATCAGAGACTATACTGACTGGTACCCCATGTAATTGCACTCTCCTTCATATATAGGTTTGAAAACCTCTGTAGATTGCCCCACTCGAAATGGTATGAAATGAGCAGACTTCGATAATCTGTCCACAATCACCCAAACTGTATCTCGTCCAGCCGGGCTCTCGGAAATCCCGTAACGAAATCCATAGTGATGTGCTCCCACTTCCACTCAGGTATCGGAAGCGGTTGCAACAATCTGCGGACCTCTGATGTTCAACCTTGACTTGCTGACACACCAAGCACTTTGCTACGAACCGTGCTATTTCACGCTTCATTCCATGCCACCAGTAGTGCTGTCTCAGGTCCCTGTACATCTTCGTACCTCCTGGATGAATAGAATAAATCGAGCTATGAGCCTCTGTCATCAGCTCCTGTCTGATCTCTCCATTAGGAACATAGAGGCGATCTCCGCACCTCAAGGTCCCATCTTCGTGAATCCTCAATCCAGTCTGCAGTCCTTGCTCTGTCCTCTGTCGAAGCCTCTGATATCTGGCATCTGTCGGTAAGGTCGCCTTGATCCACTCTACCAACGAAGACTGAACCTGAATATTCATCATCTCTGCAACTCCTCCAGGCCTAACAACTTCGATGCCCATCTTTTCCAAGTCATAAAGCAACTCCTTTTGTGATGTCAAGAAATATGCCATAGGCCTCCGGCTCAATACATCTGCTACTGAATTCGCCTTCCCTGGATGGTACTGTAACTTAATATCAAAATCTGCCATCAACTCAAGCCAACGCCTCTGTCTCAAATTTAAATCCTTCTGAGTATAGACATACTTGAGGCTTTTATGATCTGTATATACCTACACTGTTCTCCATACAGATAATGCCTCCAAAGCTTCAAGGCAAATATCACCGCCGCAAGCTCTAAGTCGTGCGTGGGATAATTCTTCTCATGGGTCCTCAACTGCCGAGAACCATATGCAACTACCTTCCCATGCTGCATCAAGACGCATCCTAATCCCTTCCCGGATGCATCACTATAGATGACAAAATCTCCTGATCCCGATGGAATGGTCAAGACTGGTGCAGTAGTAAGGCGCTTCTTCAAATCATCAAAAGTAGCCTGGCACTCTTCCGTCCACTCGAACTTCTGATCCTTGCGAGTCAACTTCGTCATGGGTTCCGTAATTCTTGCAAAATTCTCTACGAACCTCCGGTAGTATCCGGCAAGCCCCAGAAAACTTCGCACCTCTGAAACATCGGTTGGGGTTGGCCACGACTCCACTGCTGATATCTTCGTCGGATCCACTTCTATGCCTTTCCCTAAGATAACATGTCCAAGAAATGAAACATGATCTAGAAGAAAATCACACTTACTCAGCTTTGCATATAACTTCTGATGCCTCAAGATCTCCAGCACCTTCCTCAAGTGATCCTTATGCTCTTCATGGTTCTTTGAATACACCAAAATGTCGTCGATAAATACTACGACAAACTTATCAAGATATTCATGGAATACTCTGTTCAATAAATTCATGAACACAGCAGGTGCATTTGTCAAACCAAAGGGCATTACCAAGAACTCGTAATGACCATACCGAGTCCTGAATGCCGTCTTCTGGATGTCTTCTTTCCGAACTTTCACTTGATGGTATCCCGATCTCAGATCAATCTTCGAGAATACCTGGGCTCCTATCAGTTGGTCAAATAGATCATCAATTCTGGGCAGGGGATACTTGTTCTTGATCGTCACAGTATTAAGAGCCCTATAATCAATGCACATGCGAACTGTTCCATCTTTCTTTGGCACAAACAAGACTGGGGCTCCCCATGGTGATACACTTGGTCTGATAAACCCCTTGTCTTGTAACTCCTGTAACTGCACCTTCATTTCATCCAGCTCCTTTTTCGCCAGTCGATAGACATTTGAAGAGATTGGTGCCGCTCCTGGTATGAGCTCAATGGTGAACTCAACCTCTCTGTTGGGTGGTAGACCCGGCAGATCATCGGAAAAGACATCAAAAAACTCATCAATAATCGGTGGCGGGGCAACCTCCATTGCCATGCAAGCTCCATGATACTGAGATACTCCCTTCTCAATGCTTCCTCTCTGAAATTCAAACTCTGGCTAGCCTGGCGGTCTAAATATAGCACAACCCCTGTGGCAGTCCAATATAGCATGATATTGACTAAGCCAATCCATACCCAATACTACGTCAAAATTTGGCATAGGTAATACCAAAAGTCGAGCTCTCATCTCTCGGCCACAAATAACTACCGAACAGGTTCTACATGAACTAGTCACAGGTACTATACCCCCACCAGTAATAATTTTCCAACTCTTAGGCATAGTAGAAGTAGCTATCCTATGCACAGCTACAAATCTAGATGATATAAATGATAGGGTGGCACCAGAATCAAATAACACTGTAGCAGACAATGAACCTACTAAAATAGTACCTGTGATAGCCTCACCTTCGGTTCCATCTTCTCCCTGAGTGAGAGCAAAAATCTGTCCTTGCTTCTTGTTTCCTGCCTGCTGCTTGGCTTTCTCAAACTGTGCTGACTGTGAAGGGAGTATAGGTCCTCTCTGCTGACCTCCTGATGTTGGTGGCTTCTGTCCTCCTGCTGGCACAATGGCTCCCCGAACTGGGCAATCTCGAGCCTGATGCTGGCTCGATCCACAAGCTAAACAAGTACCCAGCATCCTTCTGCACTCTCTCTGTAACTGTCCCTTCCTGCCGCAGAAATGGCAAGTCGGAAGCTCTTTAGACTGGTAGGGTCCAGTCTTCTGCTGATGCTGATGATGTCCCATAGGTCTCTTGATAGGACCTCCTTGCTGCGTCTTCGTCTGTACTGGCTGGTTCTTCTGCTGGTTCAGCTTCCCTTTGCTAATTGCCTCCTGAATCCTGGCCTCCGTCAGCAACTCAGCATAAGAGATTCGGGACTGAGAGCTAGTATAATGCTGTAGCTCCTACCTCAGCCCGTTATGAAATCTCTTGGCCTTCTCCAGATCATTGGGTATCAGCACCTCCCCATATTTGCTGAGTCGACTGAACTCCGAGTTATACTCGTCAACAGTCTTGTTCCCTTGCTCCAGATGCAGGAACTGGTTGTATAAGGCATTCTTCACAGTAGTAGGGAAGTACTTCTTATCAAAGAACTCCAGAAACTGTTCCTACGTCTGACGAGTACCCAACTGATGCTCCATAGAATCCCACCAGTGATGGGCATTCCCCTCCAGCTGAGTTCTTACGCCAGTCATCCATAAATCCTCAGGCAACTGAGATGCCTGCAATTTCTTCTTGGTGCTGGTGATCCAAGTAGTGGTCTCCTCCGGACTCTCGTTTCCCTTATAAGGTTTGGGGTCCATCTGCACGTAGTCCTTCACTGAACCTACCCGTGCTGGTCTCACGGGAGCTAGTGTCGGAGCTGGTGCAGGTGCTGGTGCTGTCATCCTCTCCATAGTTGTCAAGAATCCCTGTCTCATCTCAGCAGCTTCCCATCTTTGCTCAGCTACTTCTTGCCTCTGCTCTGCTGCTTGCTGTCTCTGTTCTTACATCATCATGTGCATGAACTAAAACATCTGTGCCTGACTGTCTTGAGGCACAGCCGGGGGCACTCCATATGGTGTCTGAGGGTACTGCGGGGGAGGAGGAGGTACCCCAGTCAATTGTGCACCAACTGGCTGAGACGTCTGCCCTGGAAGCAAAGGGTGGGTTGGAACTACCCTTGCGGACTGATCATCCGTACCAGATGACTGGTTGTCTCTACCGGCAGCGGTACGTCCACTCCTCAAATTCATGATTCTGCAGAGATAAGATAGAAGGAATTGAGAATAGGACGGAAACAAACGAGATGCAAAAGAATTTGTTCAAGGATAATCAAGAATGATATAGTCAAGTATGGATGAGACCTAATATTCTAAACCTAATTTGCAGGCTTGTTCGGTATAGTAACGTAACCAAACAAATTTCAGAGACCTGCATGGGCCACCACTAAAATATGTCACGCCCCAGTTCCAAATAATCGGATCGAGAACACGTGGCATGCCAGCTGTACAATCTAGCATAGCTAACCTAATTTAATGGACTATGATTCGATTGTAGTACGCTGAAGTATAACTAACAAGTAACATCATAGGCAGGTAAACTAATCTCATCCATGAAATAAAGTAATAGATAACTGAATGGAAAATAATCAGTGCCACAGAATCCAAATGTCAACTATGGCTAGAGGAGAACAATCCACTAAATAAGTAAATGAGTACATCTGGAATGAAAATGAACTAACAAATAGAAATGAACGGAATACTGGAAATGAAACCCACGTCTGAAGATGTAGCTAGCCTCCAGAGGATCAAGGCTGCGGATCCACCTCAAAGTCATCGTCAACAAGTCCGTCTACTCCGTAATCAGCCGGGAATAAGTGCTCGTCAAGCTCTAAAAAAATACCAGGTCCTCAGAGGGACATAACAAATACACAGGAAAATGACATGCAAGAATATACTGAGCAGTAATGTAAAAGTAACTAATAAGAATGCCACCCAGTATTTCCCTAACCAAACAAGGACAGGAAATACAAGGAAGAAATAAGGTGTTCTAACCATCTATGTGTAAATGCACTCGAGACATCTCTAGTGGCACATGAGAGGGGGAGAAGAAGAAGAAACTGCCACCAAGCGTTCTACGGTTTGAGAAACGAGGGGCTACGAGCATCCAGCGTACATTGGAAACAGAAATTCTCATACACCACTAGTAGACTCTCCCCACCCAATGTACTTGTACCGTATACGCGGTACGAACAATATGCGAGACGTCATAAATATAGTATAACTAAACCAAACTGCTAACAGACTCAAGATCATATGTTAAGGGCCAGTCAACACAGGACCTCTGCAATCAACTCACTCATATGTGATACGTGTCTGAGACGGTGTCAAGTTTATACTAACTTTATACAAGGTAGTCATCAATGGAGACGAGTGCACACGATAGTAATAACTGGCAAATGTAAATACTGCATAGTAAATGTCAAGCAAGGTGTACTTGCCTGTGTCCAGCAACTGAGTATCCGGGTCCAAAGTAGAGTCCGAGTCCCGAGAAGCAAATAATCCTAAACAAAATTTATCTCTAATTAATTACTAATTAAACAAATTAAACAATTCATTTAATTGCTAAGTAATCTTTAATTTAAATTAATCTATTACTACTAGCTAACTAGTATCAATAATTATGAATAATAATTATACAATAATAAGTATGTAAACCATACTTATTATCATACCATTTATATTCTGAAATTTATATACAACCAAATATTTAATAATTAATTAATTAATGATAATCAATTAACCAACCATTTTAATACACACATGAATTCACAATTCCTAATATTACTAACATAAATAGTAAAAATCCTTAAAAATCATTTTTAGTCTATTTTAATAATAAACTAAATAATATCAGAATAATAAATATATTATATATATATATTTTACAGAAAAGGAATTATTATCATTAAACTATTTATTAAATAACTAGTTGGATAATAACAATAAGTACTTAATAATTCTAAATAAATCCAAATAAATCACCACAAACCTTAAATTTAATCATTAAAACTAAATTCACAGTAGTAACACAAAATTAATAATTATTTAAATCAATAATAATTATTACACAATTCATTACATAAACCTAAACATGATTTTCCAAATTACTTTTAAGTCTTAAAAAATTCGTAAATATATTTAAAATACATAAATTAAATTCCTAAATACCCTATTTACACATTTCTAACAGAATCTTATCACTTCACAAAATTACAACATTTATATAATTAATAACAATTAATTATATAATATATTCAACTTGTGTAATAAATCTAGAAATTATCCAACTAAATCTAAATAATTACAAATAATAATAAATAAATATTGAAATTATTTTTCTACAGAATAATATACTTTTACAAACATTTTCTATTCAAACAATATTATTTAATTACTAACCAATTAAATAATATAAATTGAAAACGGTATTTAATAATTAGTTTGATTAATACAAAACTTCCAAGAAAAATCTTAATAAAATATTTTAAAAACCAATAAAATACTGGAAAATTTTCCATAATTTACTTTATAATTAAATCTATATTTTCCATATAAATTATATTATTTAATTATTTACAAATTAAATAATATGCATCAAACGGAATTAATTAAACAGTTTTAATTCACTGTTTTTCACATAAAATAATTATAAATTTAATTCTAAAAATTCTGGAAAAATTATTTTAAAATACTATATTAATTATACAAACATTTTTATGTACAAAGTTTTATCTAATTCGTGATCAAAATATTTCATACAAATTAAAACAGTAAACACATTTAATTAATTACTAGCATTGAAACTTCATAATTAAATATAAATAAATACTAATAATTAATATTAATTCATACAAAAATTAGGGTAGAACCCCTACATAATTACCAATGATTTCCAACATTTAGATCTAATTATTCATCCATTTATTCATCATAACAATCAATACAAAACTGAATAATCATAATTTATATACTAAAACTTGGTTTAAAGCATGCTAAGAGGATTTAATCCACGTGACAGCGCCACGGGGGGGGGGGGGGGTTACCTCGCCACGCCGCAGGGGGGTGGAATGCCGTGAGGGGACCGCCGGATCGGGGCCGGCCGGGCTGCAGTGCGCGCGGGGAGGGGGGGGGGGGCGCCGGCTGCTACACGCGGGCGCGAGAAGCGCCGCGTCTCGTCGTTGACGGTGGGGCTCCGGGTAAGGGGAAAGGAGATAGGCGCGGAAGAGGGGGAGGGGCTGGTGGTTTGATGGGGAGAGGTGGAGTTTGTGTGGAGGCAAGTTAGGGTTAGGGTTGAGAGTGATTAGGTTCTCCTATAAGAATATATATAGGAATGGGATCCAAATGAATAGGTCCCTAATGGGTTGGGCCTAGGTTAAGGTTAAATTAAGGATTGGGTTTAGTTGCAAAAAAATTTTAACATCAAAACTATACAAGCTTGTATATATAATCTAATAGTAAACCAATAAATAGTAACACTATATATATATATATATATATATATATATATATATATATATATATATATATATATATATATATATACTTCTAAACTTTATCAATAATTTAATAATTAGTTTAAAAGCATTTATTTAACAATTAACATTATTTAGTAACAAATAAATATTAATAAAAATAAAAAAATATTTTGAGGGGTTTTACAAATTTCATGCTTAAGGATAGCTTTCGCCAATGAGTTGACGGTGAAAATTAATGATCGTCTTTGACTTCAAGAGCTCGAAGCACTTGACGAGAAGCGGTTGATAGCTCAACAGCACATTGAGCTATATCAAGCTCGAATCTCAAAAGCTTTCAACCGCAAAGTCAAAGTACGAACTTTTTTAAAAAATGAGCTAGTCCTTACTGTCAGACGTCCTATTACTATAACACACATGAGCAAGGACAAGTTTGAGCCAAAATAGGAAGGTCCTTACGTCATAAGCAAGTTTTCTTTAATGGAGCTTACCAGCTGACCGGGATGGACGGTCGAATCGCTATGATGCCTATCAACGCTAAATTTCTGAAGAAATATTATGTTTGAAAGTATGTATCAAATTTTTTGATAAATATTGTACATATACAAATCTTTGAATTGGTATCTTTTATTCACTCTTCGTGAAATCTACAGATAATAAGTCGTCAAAAAATTTCAGTGGAGTCTAATCCAGATCTTTTGGTACACCCTCAAAATATTAACCCACAACATTTACTACAACATATCATCTCAACATCATCTCTTGAAACCCAGTCGTTTTAAGAGATACCCTATTCTTGAGCCCTAGTTGGTTTAAGAATAATCAACAGATATAGGAATTCACGTTCACATTACCTCTGAGTTCCACTATCAATGACTTATCATATCCACATTACCTCTGATAATGTCTTCACAGAAATAATATCACATCAAGTTATATTCTGCCACGTCCAAGACCTCTGAATAGATATAGTTAGTGATGTTATTTTCGAGAAATATGTCACGTCCAGCACCTCTGAATGTATTTTTCTAATACTATCTATTATCTATGTGCCTCAGATAGATACATGAAGTAATAGAATCATAAAAAAAACTTTTCATTAATTTTGAGAATATAAGTTATTATATTGATCAAAATATGATAAAAGAAAGTTGTTGTTCAAAAAAGAGGGGATTATTACAGACTCATTGGGGAGGTGTACTGAGTTCAGAAATTATTTTCTTTAAAGCTTCAGTCCGCTCCATCCTTGTAGCAATCACCCTTGCTCTGGCCAAATCTCTCCTGAAAGTTGGAAGTAGAGGCTACATTGATGTAACGTGACAGTGCATCTCTGCATTCCGAGCCCGAAGAAGTTCATCTTATTATCTATTTAGCTAATCTAGACGGCTTGAAAAAAATTGATACAGCTCGAGCACCTCTTCTCGGCACTTCCTAGCTATTGTGACCGAAGCACGGGTCCTGGCCGGTTCAGCTTCTAGCTCCTGAATGTGAGCTTGGCCCTTATTTAATTCTTTATCTTTCTCCGCTGTCTCGGCCTTATAATGCTCAGTGGAGGAAGTGGCCTCAGTAATACTGGATTCTATCTCTCCAGATTGTATTATGAACGCGACCATAGAGTTGCCATTGCATATCGTTGCTCCTCGTACTCACGAGCTATGGCCTCGCACTCAACATCTACCAGTCTTTGTATATTTCCCCTTGTCAGCTCTTGATAAGACTGATTAGGCTCCTCGAGCTCTTTCAAGATATGCTCCACGGTACTGTCCCTTTCAGTATCGCTAAGATCATGTATGGCCTCAATTGGAAAAAAGACAAGCCTTCTTTATAAAATTATAAGGATGGTTCTTCTCTATGGCCATTTGAATCAGAGAACGCAAAGAAGTGAACAAGGCATCTGTGTAAATTTGGATGATGCCACTCGTTAACGCCGATACACCGGGTGTCACTGCCTCGGAGGAAAGTCCTTCTTCTGCAAAGACGGAAGGAATGACTGCTTGTACAATATTAGCACCCAAAAATTTTGGTACAGGCATTCCAGAGGAGCTTTCCTCCATAGCATGAGTACCGATATCCAAAGGAGCCATGGTGGAATAGAGGCTAAACATGGTAGAAGCCAATGGGACTTCGATGATCATCCCCATATGACCTGTTGTAATTCAAAGAAAAATCATTATGTTATATGGTATTAAGTAAAGAAGCAATGGTAAGTAAAGTCAGAGATTTACCTGGGTCCGTTGGCATATATGGGGTTTCCTAGGCGTAGTATCTCGTTCTGTAACGAGCCTTTCCATTGTAGAAGTAGATACTGCCGCCTGGCTGCTTCCTGCTTCTAAGCCTCCTGACATGAAGCGGCTACTCCCAGCCCCTAACTGTGGTTGGCCTCCTTGGGCTTCCTCCTCCGCCCTTTTTGTCTCAAAAATGTGTTCAACTGGAATCTGAATCCCCACAATGTCAATATCAGGGTTTTCATCACCCTCAGGGCCTTCAAGACCCTTAGTAAGGTCTTCATCACCTTCATCATCATTATCGGGGCTTCCTTCACCCTCAACGTCAAAGTCAGAGTTCTCATCGCCTTACGGTTCATCGAGGCTTTAATCATCATCACTAGGGCTCTGGTTGCCCTCATCTTCAACAGGGAGCTCACTACCCCTATTTGCAGTCCGATCACCTCTGGCCACTAAGTCTAGATTCTCTTGGACCACTTTAAGATCGAAGGCCACATCAACAGGGTCCTCCTCGATCGATTCATCTCCAAAATCGAAATCCTGCAATGCCGCTATCATCTCTTCGTCATTTTAAGGAGATGTTTCATGCAGGATAGGGGCTATAGGAGGTTGAATTATTGAAGGACCTGGAACTTCCAGAACTGTATCCTTTGAAGTTAACGTTTCCTCAGAAACTGTGTCCCTTGGAGCGTCACCAGTAACCGGGGGAGATATTAAACCAGCTGAGGCAAATGCCGCTAATGTCCTTGTAGACAAAGGAATGGTGATCCCAATGATTACTGGTTCTGAAGTAGTAACCGGAGGGGTATTCGCTGCAGTAGCTGGAGCTAGAGCTGGAGCACTGGTTGATGGAGGCTTTGGAGATGAAGAAATATCCATACAAATGGCTAACGGGTTAATATCTAATAACTCTTGTTGGACTGAAAGAGTAATAATATCACCTTTTGGAAACGACGGATCTTATGATGGCAATGATGGTTCTTGATGAACAGGAGACTGCCTCGGCGATGATGGAATAGGCAAAACTCTAGTTTTCTTCCTCACAACTCTAGTTGCCAATAATTTTCTTCTTGCTTTACGTTTAAGCGGCATTTGATGTGATGATTCAGTTCCAAAAGGTTCATCTTGCGCAATCGACTCTCTACTTGTTTCTTTAGTAGAAACCCTACTTTCTTTTTTGATAGGAGATGGGGTTGTTCTCCTGAAAGAGGATGTTCCTCCAGGCGAAAGTCCTGCCTCCAACTGTCGTATCTGAGCCCTTGTCCTCGCTACGGGCTTCTCAGCAACAGTCATTTCTTTCTTTTTTCCTCCTTTTCCCTTAGCAGGAGAAATAAGTTCTTCAGGAATTGTCTGGGAAGATGAAGTCCCAGTCTTCTGTTTCTTACTACCCTCCTTCACGGGGAATTTTACTTTGCGTTTCTTTAAAGAGATGCTTAGTGCACTCTGTACTTCGTTATGGAAACCGATAGCTACAACCTCTAGAGGAGCGTCAGCGGGAACGTCCTCTTTAGCTTCGACGAAATTTATAGTTGTCTCGATCCCTTCTCGTGACTTTTTGATACTAACAAAGCTATCAGACAAAGAAAAACGCTCGAAGAAAGTGTTGGCCAAAGTGTAAAAATTTGCATATGAATTCAACATACGCGGGTCATCTACAAAAGTAGCCGAGGGCATGGTAAATACAGCTTTAGTGACCCTCGTACTATAGTACTTCCATGCTCGAGCACTGTCGATCAAATATCCGTAAGCTTGAAGGCAGGTAGTAGTATTCTCTACATGCATCTAGTTGTAGCCGAACTGGCGAGCAAATTGGCTAGGTAAGTATGGTTCCAAATAGCATTCATTTTCGAACCTATACACCAGATGTGAGGGTCTGATCACTTTCAACCAAGTGAAGGCTGCTGGAGGTGGACGAGTACCCATAGGCTCTAAATCTATGAGAGGAGCCTGGAAAGTCTTAAACCCAAGAGAATGAGTAACACAGAAGAACTTCCAACCAGAACCCATGTTCAATGCCTTCCGACAGTCAAAGAGAGAGTTCACCATCCATCGGGACGTGGCATATCGACCGATAAAATCTCCTCCCGAAACACCGAGAGCTGGATCCTTCAGACAGGGATGGTGCAAGATTAACCAGCCAAATAGATAGGTATATGGCATTTTGGTACGAAAAAAGTCTTCTCGAGTGCCGAGCTTCTCTATTATGGTGGTGGTGAATGAACGGAGACATGCGTTCAACCGACAAGTCATCGCAGAAAGGATATCCATCTTATATCCAAATACTAAATGTATTGTGGCAAATAGCACGCCTCAGTGAATGCGATCAACTGCACTCGCTCCAGGAACTACAAACCATTACAGCCAAACAGAAAGGAAGCCCACCAAAGTAGCCTCCGGAGACATGGCTATTCTGTCTTGTCTTATGTAAGTCTGGATAGGGGTACCAGCAGTAAAGTCATGCCAATCTTCTTCTAGCTCATTATCAACATGTCCTGATTCTTCTATCAGTCTCTTGGTGCTATTGTCAAGCGGTTCGAAGAAACGAGGCTCACATTCTAAATACTCTTGTGCCTTATTCTCCTCGATATGACCTAAGAAAAGATACACCAGCCACTTGGATGTATAGCATGTCAATCTCCCTGCTCTTATACAAAAGGGTTCAAATCATGAAGTGACATAGTAACTCCTCGAAGGCTGCCGCCATCCGAGGGTTCTCTTTGGCCAAAGCTTTCAATTCTTCTTCAGTTGGCACATACTCCTCGTAGGGGTTTTCACCCATTGGTAGGTGTGATAAAAACTACATCTTATGCAGGGCAAGGCCTATCTCTCTATGAGGAGTAACGAAGGTGCCGGTCTTGTCGTTGTATCTTTCCACCAAGGCTAGAAACATGTTGGAATTGGTGTATATGCCATAAGAAGTAGTTAGGATGGGTTCATAAATCTCTAGCTCAATCGGCTTGTCCTTGAAGTTGTTCAGATCCTATACCGAAAGACGATTCCAACATTTAATATCTGGGTGCATCAGACCCATTAACCGCATGTTTGGGGTCGGATATACTCCTCCGGCCTTCACAAAAATATTTGCAAAAAAGGGATTCTAACCAGAATCATTAGAGGCGAGTCCTCGACCGGCACACAACTTGGTTTCAAGCCCCTCAAATGCGTGTTGTGTCTCTCGAAAGAACTGAAGAATATATCCCTCTTATGGCCCCATATCTGTGGCAGATTTTTCTGACCCTAGCTTGTTGGAATAGAGTCAGATCCCAACATTTGCTGAGGGTAGCTGGCATGGGCGTAGCGGGACAAAGATAAGTTCCTCGCCATTTCTGTCAGATATGCCAATCTCCCCCCACTCTGGTAGACACATTTTTCTCATTTAGTCTTGGGCTGCGAGGCTTTATCAATGGCTTCTCCAAATAAGAAGGCTGGTTTCTTATGGGGAACCTGATCCATGCTTAAGTGGGGTTCACCATTCATGAGACACAATAGAGTCCTTTCATCTTAGGCCTCCAACAGAACTTTTCTGGTAGCAAGAAGGTCATATTACAGAAATTTGACGTGAGATAGATCCTCTTCGTATTTCGATACCCAGAAGGCCGAAACCAATATCTTCGCATGTGGGTCTTCCCTGGGATCAACTGCAAAAAAGAGAAGAAACATGAGTTTGTTAAGAAAATCTAAGTTATTTTTTAGCTCTACACAAATAGAGATCACAAGACGGTCTCTAAAATACGCATACAGTGTGATATTCTCTAAGTACGCATACAGTATGACAGTCTCTAAATGCACACATAATGTGATAGTCTCTAAATGGTGCATGCAACATGACAGTTCTATAGTTGGTGCATGCACTATGATAGTTTTCTCGTTTTGCGCATGTAGCATGATAGTTCTCAAATTGTACGTGCAACGTGGAAATTCTTAATTTGTGCATGTGTTATAACAATTTTTATTTTGCGTAGGCAAGATTTTGATACATAGCGCACTTTGTAGGAACAAAGGGTGCGTGTTATTTTTGGCCAACACTCTAAGAGAGGTGGTACTATTTAGAAATTACGTAGCGTCAACTAGCACTTTCAGAGGCGGTCGATGCTGGCTTTTGCTTTGTGCTGCCATCAAATGGTGCTAAGTGTACCGTTCGTCTTCCCCAACAGAACAATCACCTTCGAGAGCAGGATTTAGCTCCTCAGCTCCTGTCGACGATGGCTCGTGCTGTGGCACCCTCACTGGCAATGCGCGTGACGGAGCTCCGGTGACTCCATTTTCTTTGTCAGTAGCAGATCTCCTTGGCACCATTATTGACAATCAAAAAACTTGAACGAGAGAAAGAAGATGAAAACTCGAGAGAGAAAATTTTCTAAAGTAAGAGAACTTTCTCTCTCTTCTTAATAGGCTATTTATAGCCTAAAGCCTTTGTAATGGTCGCGCAAATTGCGCATGAAACAGTGGGTCGGTTAGGATTCTACATGCGCAGTATATTCTGAAACACTTTTTATTCAAAGTATTTCAAATTTTGAAAATCTTAAAATCTGAAAACTTTGAAGGGGGAAGCTTTAAAAATGCCAAAGGAATGTATTGTGCCACTTATAAATAGCACCGGGCCATATCCACCAGATATCGCCCAACATCTGATGGTGCATGACATTAATTAACGCGGAGCATTAAATGGTGCCTAACTACCACGTGTAAGCTTCCTCGAGAAGCTAAGTCGTCAGTCATAATGACTGATGACACGAATAGAATCACTCTTATCTAAGGCTGAGGTGAATTCAGTCTTAATTGGTTTATCCTTATTCCTGAACTGGATTGACACTGAATCAGTCTTTAGTTTAGGTTGATATGCATCAGCCTAAGGAGGGAAGAACTGGACTGTTAGTTTCAGTACTTAAGTCTGTCAGTTAAGTCCTGTGTGGGATGTCAGGAGTTATCAGAGATTGCTAAATCAGTAAAAAAAATTAGAAATAGTTTTGGAAGAACTGAACTGTGGTATTACTTGAGAAGAAACGAATATCAGTCCATTCTGTGGAACTGAGCTATGGTATCATTAGATGATGACTATTTTGATGTCATATTTGGTTTTGATAGGAAGGGTTATCTGGACTTGTTGGGAATCTGTGACTTTGTCACTGGAATAGGACCAGCTATTTGTAAAATAGAGCTTTACCTGTTTGCAAATGAAACCGATGTGGTACCCAAAGGTGTAGATGCTTATCGTGAGTAATGAGGAGGACTGTTGAGTGTTCTTGTGCAATGTACATTTGAGAAGATTTAGGAATAACAGCCCTGTGCAGGACTGAAATCATTGTAGACTGATTAACTCCTTGTTAGCTAGGTTATGGGTATAATGTACATGATGGATATTAAAACTGAGACTTGGTTTAATATAGCAGTGGTTAAATTCTGTTTTGGATAATTTCCCCTATTGGATAAGTATGGAAAATACCTATTGATCACTAATTTAAGTGAACCTAGGACTGAGTAGCTGTTAGGCTCTTCTTATTACTATAATCCTTTTTAAGCCTAAGACTAGGAATTATAAACTAAGATTTCCTCATGGTTAAATCTTGATTAATGATTAGAATATTAAATATGTTTCTTGTAATCAAAATAGATTTTAGGAAATAAAGTCCCACTAGGAGAGCTTGGTGATTCATTTCAAAATCTTTATTTTAAATAAGCTAGTTAGAATAGAGTGCTTAATAAATATTACAAATCATTTGACAGGAGGATATCCAGCAGCCCATTCCATACTTGATCACCCTGAGCAAGGCAAGTATACTCCTCAGACTTGTTCATTTTCTCATGTCTTGTATATTCATTCCTATATCACCTTGTTGACACGATGTATCACGGTATTGTCTTGTTTCATGTTTCTTGAGTTTACTTGTGTCTGGGAGAGGAAATACTACAGATGTGTGATCAAATCCGTGTTACTATTCATGTGAATAGCTTAGGTCCCGCATCGTGCACGCGGGACCAAAGTTATACCATTTATGTTCATTGAATCTACCCAAGCCGATCACATACTCTGGATGTATTTCAATATTGCACATTTCAGGATTCAGGTTGTATTTCATGTTCAGGTTGTATTTAATGTTCAGGACTCATATCATGTTCCCTATATTTACTTTCAGTATTCATGTTCAGTTTTATATCTTGTTCTCATTTCTCGTACTGTATATATATTTCCTGTTTCTTGTTCATACCATGATGTTCATGTTCATTTTCCTTGGATATACTTAGCTCCGCTCCTGACTAGGATATGTTGCAGGTGTACTTGCAGGGTATTGTTCTACTTTATGGGCCAGAGCCCGAGATATTAGCTGAGGAGGATGAGACTTAGCTTGAGGCTTTAGGTTTAGACTATTTTGCTTACTCCTAGATATTGTTCTTAGAATTCACAGTGTAGTTCATTCTTATTGTCTCTAGTACTTTTATGATATTATGATCAGTGGATTTCGGTGATCATTCTGGAAACATTTTATAGATGCTGTGATTGTATATATTCATGTTTATCTGGTTAGATTTCCCTAGAGATTGGTACAGCTTACTTCATCGTGTCTAACGATGAAGGCTGGGCGTGTCCGACTCATGTCCGACTATTCGGAAGCGGGTCGTGACATGTTTTTTGTGGTGGCCCATGTAGGTCTATCCAAATGGTATCTATGTATTAGAGTACTATTGGGGGACTTGATTAAAACTAGGGAAACTTGATCATAGCATCGGAAAGATCGGGAAATAAGGGTATATCAGGTATATTGATATCAATAAACACTTATTGTTTTAGGATTAGGACATTTTAACAGTTTTTTATTTTTCAAATAGTTCAAGCACGCAACACCGGAACATTCGACCCATCTACACTTGAAGGTTTTGAGCTCACACTACCTTCTATTACTCTACTATCCCCATAGGTAGTACGCAGTTGATAGAGATGTTTGAAGAGTCCCTTGACGCTCAGAAGGACCAGGCCATTCTTTTCCAAGCCAGACTTGTGGATACACCCTCCGAGCCAGGAAGGACTTTCGATTTTCAGACTCTTGGATCCTTGGACTTCCTCGACGCCGAGAACTTTCCTTGCACCGAGAAGCAGATTGAGAATCTAGAGCAGCCACTAAAGATCAACCAAGTCTCTGAGGACTCGACTCCTTTGAAAGATTTGAGCCACTAGCCAGAAGATCCAGAATATAGCACGGACAATAGGACGAGACCAAAAGCTGAAGCTCATGAAGGACATGAAGATTTATGATGAATATAGCAACTACACTGGAACCGCAAAGCATCGTAACAGTCAGACGACGTTTCTTCAGTCACGTCATCAATCGTATCATCAGATTCAAATTCAGGCCCACATTCACTGAATAAAGGATTGTCAGCAAGTCGCAGATCATAATGATCGAGAAGCATCAAGATCTCAGTAACCATATATTCATGTCAGAGTCCCTGCATTCCATCCCCAGCAGGAGATTCAGATTCAGCCGACGATCATTTGTATTTTCTGCCATCGCAGAGGACGCCACTATGAAGAGTGCCGCAAGAGATTGAGCCTATACTTGAACTACGGATTGCCTGACCACCAAGTCAAGGATTGTCGGAAGCTGCTGATTGCACTGTCCAAGGACGAGCACAAGGAGCACCAGAACTATAGAAAGAGGACCCGCCTCTCCAGATTCAGCAACAGCATGGAGCACTGCCGCAAGGGCCAGCCTATGTTAGGAGCTGAAGAAATTGAAGTGATTCTAGTCCCAGAGGAATACTGAAGACAGAAGGCTTCTTTTGCATGGTTGGAGAAAACCATGTATCTTGATTCGCAATCCAGTTTTTCCTTAAATTTTCTCTTAGCACCTAGATCAATTCTTGAAACTCCTTGTTTCCTATTTTGAAACCTTGATTGATATTCGAACTTATTTCGAGATATTGTTTCCTATTCAATAAACTTGTTTCAGATTCACAATTCGATAATTGTCTATTATTCGTTACCGTTTGCATATTCATTCATGACCTTGTTTCGTAGTGATGGCTCCTATTTGCAAATTTTGTTCCTTTATCAAACTTCGTGTTAATTGAGATTTTAATCACTTCTCGAGATTTCATTTCGAAATCCTGTTTCTCATTCGAAACTTGTTTAAGCTCCGTCCTATGCAGCACATTGTTGAGCATTCTTTTGAGGGTTGTGAAGATTTTGTTTCTTATTTGAGATTCGTATCCACGATTCGATGCTTGTTTCCTATCCACCCATTGATCTTCTTTTTCTACTCGTGACTTTGATTCTTATTCGAGACTTTGAGATTATGTTTCTTATTTCGAGACTTGCTTTTGCTCGTGGATTTTGTTTCTATGCGAGACTCGTCTCCTATTCGAGATTTCGTTCCTATTCAAGACTTTGTTTGAATATTCAGTTTCTACTCACGACTTGTTGAGAAATTGTCCCCATTCAAAACCTTGTTTGAGTCTCGTCTCTATTCGAGATTTCGTTTGAAGATTTTATTTTCTATTTTAGAATTTTGACTCGTTTCCTATGAGATTTTGTTTCCTATTTGTGACTTGTTCCTATTCAAGAAATTGTTTCTGTTCACAACCTTGTTTGGCCTCGTTTCCTATTTGAGGTTTTACTTGTTTCATTTTCATGATTCGATACCTGTTTCTTGTTCACTAATTGATATCCTGTTTTCTGAATTACTGTTCGTGACCTTGTTTCCTATTCAAGATTTTTTATTCGAGAAACGTTTCCATCCGTGACTTTGTTGAAATTTTGATTTCTTAGTTGAGATTTTGTTTTTATGGGAAATTGCTTCGCATTCGGAATTTTGTTCGAAACTTCGTTTGTTATTCAAGATTTGGGTTGAACCTTGTTTCGGGTACGAGATTTTATTTCTTATTTTGAAACCTTGTCTTCTATCTGATACTTTGCTTCCATTCACCATTCGAGACTCTGTTATCCTATCTAGGATTACATTCCATATCTGGGATCTTGTTACCATCCCGGATTTCAATTGAGATTCGGTTACTATTTGAAACTTCGATTCTCTGTTCGAGATTTTAAATCTTCCTGTTTGTTCTTTTGTATTCACTACTCTTTGATTGGATCCTTTGTTGCTTCTTATTACCTAATCAACCCTTGTATTCTAACAAACAGACAACTTCACCGTTATCAAGATTTGGATTATTGAAACCTTTTTGAAATTCCCATGGATAAGGTCGAGAGACTATTCGATGACCTACTAGGGCGTGACAGTTGCGCGCTGTAGTCATTATCTGGATTACTGATACCGAGGGTTCACTGCAGCCAGCAACGTACTGGCGAGGCAGGAACTCTAAGTTGAAGTGATTTCAAACATACATAGATTTTCGGATATTATTGAGACTAGTCCTAAATTCTTCGTATTTTTGATCTCTGGAGTCTCCGTTAATAATTGTTTGAAAGTGGGTAAGTTGATAGAACATTCGGTAACATGTCATTATTTGAGTTATGGAACCGAAAGTCCACTGTAGCCAGATATACACTAGCGGGGCATGGATTTTTAAGTGAAGTGACTTCAGATATATATGTCTTCTCGGGTACCATAAAGACTATATCCCATTTCATATGATTATTGACTTTTCGATAATCACAAATCCTTGCATGTTCACCTTGATTTGATACTAATACCTCCTGGGTAGTTTTCATATTTTTCTCAATCAACCCTTGCAATTTCCCTTCTTGCATTTATCGTTGGATCATTGATCTTCTCAAATACATGTTGCTAGAGATTGATTTCGTACCTATAATTGATCGTGTTTTGTCTAAACTTCGACTTTGATCATGCCTATCAATCATAATTTTCCTATTTGCGCTATTTTTAAACATGCTAAACTTTCAATTTTGATCGTGCTTAGAAGATCATGCCCTCATGATTACCCCTCTAAGTCGTAATTAAAATCCATCCCACCTTGTGTCATTCTCCGTATCATGTCGTACACTTTGAAATTTCGAGGATGAAATTTTTCTAAGGGGGGTAGATTTGTAACCCCACCTTCCCCAATTTTATAAATTTTTGGGGTATTTTAAATTTTCAAAGTATTATCCTGAGTTTATTTTGAAAAAAAATTATTGTTAAATGTCCTCTTGAAATTTATGAATGAATCATCATTATTATTTTGAGGCAGACTCTAGCAAGTATTTGGAGTGCTCACCAAGTTTCTAACAACCCTCTAACTACCTAACAATTTTCTAGCAAATTTAAGGTATTTATGTAAACAACTTTGGAGTGGAGGGATCTACTTGTAAATTCACCATTTATTTCTTTTCACCACATAAACTCTTCTGTGGAGAGAGTTTCGAATCTCTTCACTCCTTCACAGCAGTGGAGAACCACTTTCGAAATTCTCTTCGATTTTTCCCTCCAAAACGTTTCCTCTCTCTCAAGCTAAGTAACAGTCCTAACAAACTATTTAAACCCCTTTAATTCTTCTTTTCCATTCTGTTACACTAACACGATCGGGAGAGCAAAACAACGCCCTCTTCTTCTTCTTTACCAATTGAGCACGGCAGAGCCCTGTCGGATTGGACACCGGCGCTTCTTCTTCTTCTTCCTCCGAAGCTTACTGGCAACGTCGGCAATGGTGAGGGCTATCGGTTTTCTAATTTCCCCGGTGTCAATTGACTCAGCAGCCGAGACTCTGGTGACTCCTTCACTTCCTTCCTTCCTTGTGCTCTCAATTCGATTTCCTTACAGTTAATCGTTCACTCAACAGTCAACACTCCGGTCAGGGATGGTGGTTGATGTTTCAAACGATGAATTGTGGTGATCGGGAGTTGTGGACTCAAGAGGTGAGTAATCGATTGATAATAATTTCTTGGTTTCCTTGTGTGGGGTTGATCGAAGTTTTTTTGAATTAATCAATTCCTTTGTGATCTGGATCAGATTATGAGTGAATTCGATTAGTTTGTTTGTTCTAAGATTCTTTTCAAGTTTTTCCAAATGTCGCCAATTAATCGAATTCTTGTTCTCGCCTGGCTTGTGTTTGCTTTAATGTCTAAACCAGATATGCCTCTGCTTTGGACTCAGAAACAGCAGTGTCGGACTCGTTTAGCCATATTCTTGATCCAGGTACGATACTCTGTCGAATTCTGGGGTTCTTAATTAGTGGCGTTGAGCCGACGCCTTTGTGTAATAAGGACAGGATCTAAACTGCTGTGTATGGGCTTTGGAATAGAAGGAAGAGTAGGTGTTTGGTTTTAAAAACTGAACAGAGATTAGTGAAGGGAGTAAGCCTGGTTGATTGCTTAGGATTATGTGGTGTAGTTCAATTCTGTAAAAATTAGTTCAATTCTTGATGATTGATTAGGATATTGATTGCTAAGTAACCAGTTGATTATCAGTCCAGCTATATATATATTCACAAAATGAGTTGGAACTTGAATGAGAGATTATCATAGCATTCAATCATATTCTGGGAAGAATTTGAACTGGATTGACTGAGAATTCTGCATGAATGGCCAAACTTTCAACCTCTGGTTCAATTTACTTGGACTGACTCTGGTAACAGGGGATTGATTTAGTATATTGAACCTGAGAACTCATAGTGTAGTACCAGTGAACTGAGACTTCATGTCAGTTTGGTTCAACAACGAACCTAGAGATTCATATTGATAATTTTGCTGAACTCAGTTCTGAGTGTAGACTAGCAGTGGTTAGGATGTGTCCTGATAACACAGCCAGTGTGATATTTCTTTAAGTCATTGTCAGATGGGAATGTAGCTAGTTGGGCATAACAGTAAATTCATGGGCTTTTGTATTAATGAGTGAATGGTTCGAAATGTTATGAAGAAATGATGGAATTATATACCAAGGTCTTGGTTCGATTTGCTGAAACTGAGCAATGTCTTGATAAGAAATAAATGGTGAATTTACAAGTAGATCCCTCCACTCCAAAGTTGTTTACATAAATACCTTAAATTTGCTAGAAAATTGTTAGGTAGTTAGAGGGTTGTTAGAAACTCGGTGAGCACTCCAAATACTTGCTAGAGTCTGCCTCAAAATAATAATGATGATTCATTCATAAATTTCAAGAGGACATTTAATAATAATTTTTTTTTCAAAATAAACTCAGGATAATACTTTGAAAATTTAAAATACCCCAAAAATTTATAAAATTGGGGAAGGTGGGGTTACACCATGACCAAGCGCATCTCTCTCACAGAATGTCACGTGTTCCATGCAGTTAAGCCAACCGTTCACGCAAATGGGTGATGGCGCGCTAATTGCACTGTGTGCCAATCAGTGTAACTGTCTGACAGTTATCTCAAAACTTTATAAATAGAATTCAAAATCACTTTCCAAGCTTCACTAATGATCATAATTTTCTAACAAAGTTGTTGCAGCACGTTCAATAGCTTCTCTTCTCTGACATCGCATAGTCCAAGGGATAAAGTGATCGTCTTCTGATCAGATTCCTATCGTTGTACTTCCCAAGAATTCAATACTCTTGTACTCTTTTCTTTCTTAGTTTGTAGTTGAACTTTTTGTTTTTGCAAACATATGAGTCAAATTTTTTTTTTTATTGATATTAATTATGTTGCACGGACCAGATAAAGATACGAGACACAATATGATCATGGAGAGTTGGTGGGGCTATAGAGTTTCATGGCATACTCAAAATAATTAATAAAATACCTATATTGTAGCAGTTTACCCATATTGTACTAGTTCCTTGCAAAGTTGTTCAAAGCTGTGTCAAGGCCATTGCTTGTAGGGGATGCCACATTGTTGTAGTCATTGGTTAGAACTTTACTGGCTTTCATAGAATATTTGCTCAGTTATGATAAAAAACCATGTAAAGATTTTTTTTATTATCGAACCCCCAGAATGATGACATATTTCAACAATCATTATCAAATAATCTGCATTATGAATCTGCCACATTCATTTTGTAGTAGTTGGAAGTTCAGAAATATAAAGGTCGATTTTTTATACATGTATATATTGAACAGAGCATGCATTAACTGTCAACTAAATAGAAAGGACACGTTATTCTTAAAAAAACATAAAAGGGTAAATTGGGAAGTGCAGTTTCCTCAGATATAAATGTAACTGCCATGTTGTGTGCTAGTTTATTTGCTCATAAAGGAAGTATATTTGTACAAATATACGTACTCTAAGTTATCTTATTTTAAGGCTCTCTTATTTTTCTCTCGTGACCATGCAGTTCACACATGGGTATTTTTGCTATTTTCTACTATATCTAGATAGTGCAATATCATAGTATATTGGTCTATTCTACTTCATACATCCCTTTGTAAGAAGGACCTCTCCTTGAGTTCAGTGATAAATCTTTGCCATTCAAAATATAGTAAAATTTGACCCTTATGCTGAATTACAGCTTGTAGAGTATATATTGTATAAATAGTTTAGGCGGGGTTGGACTTGTTGAGATTTTTCACGAGTTTCTTTTCACAAAAATCTGAGGCATAGGCCAGGACTAATATATTAGTAGATGTGTATATGGTGTTGGCTGATACTTCTAAGAGATTGCAAATAGATTTTGGTATATGCTTTACATGAGCAAACTCTAAAACTATTAGTAATCAAACATATAGTAATACCATGCAGATGTATCAGGGGATTATGTTTTCGTTATTATTGTGTGACAATATGTGTGATGTTTTCTGCCAAAAATATGCGAGTACGATGTACATATATATTTCTGCCAAAAATTAACCACACAGAAATATGTAGATGACTTGCATATTTTCTGCCTTGGAGAGAGAAGCTGGTCTAATGTGTAGCATATATTTTTGTATTTTCTGTTGAAGTTTCTTGGTGCAGAATATAGTTCAGGTATGACTCACTCAAGATGAGAGACTCTTAACTCCGAAAACTTGAGATGGTTTAGTTTGTTGGTTTGTTTATTTATAAAAAGTTAAAACTCCAATGCAGAAAGTTGAGAATAGTTTAATGTGGAACATATAGTTGTTTATATGTAACATAATTAGTGAGTTTTTTATTTTTATATTGAAAATATGTTGCGAAAATTTGTGTTTGTGTCTATGTTGCTCTGGTGCTTAATGAGGCTGACGTCGTCCAAGAACTTGGATACATAATTGTTGCACATAGAATTCTATGACAATGAATCCTGTCATGTTTTTCATATTATGTCTTGTTCTCTAGATTTGATGATATTAACTTCTTTTCAATTTTACGTATGAAGTTTCTTGCTGAGTGAGTGACTTCTTCAACTTTTTTCTTTATCTATCATGTGTTTTTTTAATCAAAATTACTAGTTTACTGGTCTATAATTACATTTGATAAAGTAGGGGATGGGTTTGGTTTTTATCATTTGCATCATTTACTCGGTATCAGTTCTTGGTATCATTGTTGGCAGTTTGCAGCAATTATCGAGTTTGCTGCTGTGTTGCTTTATAGGAGAGTTGTTTCTCAAAAAAGGAATTATTGACTCATAGTTATAAATTATCATGGACTGAATGAAGGAAATAGATACTGAATTTAAATTGCTAATATTTGGGGGCTTATATTTAAGTGTTTCGGCTGATCGGATTTTTACTAGAAGAATGGGTTCAGAAATTATGGTTTATATGTTAAATCATGATTTAGGGTTGTAGGGTTTTGAGAATACATGAATTGGGCCTTATTAAGGGACATTGGACTATAAGACCCTAATTGACTAAACTTCAGTACCAATTTTTTGGCCCAGGAATGATTAAGAGGATCGTGCCTAGGTATAATAGTGGAACTTAAATAAGATAGGGAACCTATAATAGGAATTTGTTGAGATGTGTAGAAACATAATACTTAAAGGCTAATTCTAATTTAAGGCACTCTAAGTTTTACTTGAGGCTAGTCCATTAGGACTGCCAACAAAGTTGGCAGTCCTAACATTAAGGAGTACTGCCAACTTTGTTCACAGTCTATCCTAATAGTCAAATTCTTTAATTAAGACTGCCAATAAGTTGGCAGTCCTAGGACTGGGCTAGCCCCAAGTAAAACTTGGAGTGACTTTAGAATTAGCCTACTTAAAACCTATGTATATGCATAGGTTTAGACTATGAGCAACCTCTACAAGACTTGGACCAGAGGCAAATACTTCCCTACTTGTGTTTCTCAATACTTAATAAACGTTCTACTTATTTTTCTCAATACTGAATAAATATTGATTTCCTTATTTTCTAGTCGGGTTACATATTGCATATTGTGACACAATTCAGGTCTGTGACTCTGTATCATTAATATTGACTCTTTATTTTGTATCGAATGATATTAAATTTTGAATCTTGTTTGATATTGATTTCTAAATCATGGGGCGTGGTCAACTCGTTATAGTCTGAATTATAGTCCGACATATAGTGTACGTATGTTCGAGCCTAACCAGTCCAAATTTAAACCTTAGCCGGCCACATATCGAAACAATATTAAAAAATACGCAGATTTTAGATTCTCTTGTACTTGCTTATTTCTTGTTTCTCATTGTTTTTCTTATTGCAGGTTTCATGTTCATGATATCATTCAGTATCATTTGTATGATTGTACTCGCTCCAATCCTGACGGGATATTGATATATTAGGTCTTAGAGATAGCATTGTATCGGATGGAAGATTCTGGAAGACTTAGAATTAGGATAGACACTTGTTGTATAAAATGTGGAGATTATGTTGCATGATTATTACACCGAATTTGTCTCCATATTTTGCTTTATGATGTACTAAAGTTATACTAGTAGACTGTGGTGATCGTGTGTGTATTGGGTTTTCTTTTCCTGCTTAGTTCTGTGATTGAACCAAGATTGATTCTTATGAGCATTTAACGACTAATGATGTTTAGAACAACTGACTACCACCAATAATGCGGTGTAGGCTGGATGCGCTCACAACCCGTACTCGATCATGCGGGTGCAGGGCATGACAGAAACTTCGTGGTGAAGTGACTAAAGTCATAAATGTCTGAGTGTATCAACTCCATATGGTTTGTGCGATCGGTTCACCTTCTTAAACGATTTTCTTACAATTTTTGTGTAACCACCAGTTTTCCAAAATAAGGATAAATTTGTCATTTTATAAATTGTAAAGTATTGTTAATGTTAATAGGGAAATTGTACATATATATTTAATTCATTTGGGTTTAGTTGGTCGGGTTAGAGACTAGCTTGATTGTTGACTTGTGTAGTGGCCCGTTTAGCTTAGACACTAATCCAGAGCCCAATAATTAGCAAGGCATGGCCCATAAACCAACTCATTAGGTTAGTCCAATTAGACTAATTATTCATGATCAAATTAGTTCATTAAGAGATTAGGATGTTGTCCAAAATGACCCCAAACCCTTGTATTTCTTTATTTAGCCAAATGGCAACTTAAGGGGTTTATTAGACTTTGTAATCTAGTCCTAACCTAAGAGTGATTGCCGGCCACTACAAACCCCCTTTTTTCATTTATTCCATTTAGTTTAGGCCTTCATCTTCCTATTCTAGAGTTCCTTCCAAAGGAAGAGCCTCCCCACCATTGATTTCTCTCTCAAACTCACTCTTTCCTCCACCATTCCTCACACTTTCTCAAGAAGAAGGTGCCTACAAGGAGTGTGGAGCTAGGAGCAAGGAGGAGAGTCCTTTTGCTAAGGAATTTCGTGTTGGGTTCGTGTCCTTTGGATTGTTCATTGGAAAACCACTCCCAATATATCACCCTCTAACTTTGTCTTTTCAATCCATATTTTGATATTGAGCCCATAGGAACTCACCCAAATGTAGGTACAACCCTTAGGAATGGTTTAGAGGATCTGTTGAGTCCTCATTTGAAAGTTTGAATGGGTTTAGTGTCACTTTAGGGAGAAATCCGAGGGTGGCACACCAAGTGTTTGTTGAAATATCCCATTGGCTAAAATAGAGTTGTGGGTAGTGTTTGAGGATAGTTTTGTGTCCACAATAGGATACCATGAGGTTGTGTCTTGATATCTTAGGACATGAGGACAATTTGGGGTTTGTGGACCTTTGCACACTAGTGCACACACCACTATGGCATGTGGCACTAGCTCTTGCACTACATTGTGTATCCGTATTTTTCTATATGGACATTTAGTGTATGTAAATAATTGTATTGAGTTTGAGCCTATCCATATATATAGATGTATATATTAAGTATCATATCTAAGTATATATGAGAATATTTGTTATGTACCTATTAGAGGTTAACTTATAGCCAATATAGATGACACTGTGATGTTTAATATGCTTTATGGCTACTATCATATAATATGTATTGAGGGATTTGATTTAGGAGGGTGTGTATCAGAGGTAGGAAAGTATGTATGTATTTATAGAGTGTGTGTGTTATACACAACAAGCACACAGGTAAGTTGGGTGTTTAGATGTGGGCTTGGTATCCTAATATATAAGGAGGGCAAATGCAGGAGCAAATGGGACTTGTGGGATAGCTGTCTTGATGAAGATTCATTAGATAATCCAAGTAGGACATGTCCAGTGAGGCACAATCTTGAACTGTGACTAAATTCTTGTGGAGGGGGAGAGTTTTTCTCCTAGCATTAGGATACAAATCAGTATGCACTTGATCTGCGCATCAGTGCATTTTTGCACTAGTGAGTGAGAATGAGGGGTGGGTTATTGGCTAGATATTAGGAATAACTTGTGAGTATCCTATATAAGGTAGTGTATCCTAGTGCATATATGTGATAATAGATATGAGTAAGTATGTAGGACTAAAGTGTAAGCTCACTTTTAGGCTCTTATATATATAGTTAAGAGAGAGAGGGAGGATTAGATGACTAATACCCTGCTGCACTAGGCAGCAGGTAGTGCAGAAAAATTTGGAGGTATTGGAATTAATGGGAAGATGTAATAGGAGAGGGGGAAGGTTCCAGATATTACAGCAGCAGTACAAGAAGCTACTGCAGGCATTCAGAGGGGAAAACTCTACTTTAGTTCTGTATGTTTGATAGGCAGGTAGGGGGAGCAAGGTTTAGACCCTGCATTGCACATTGGCAAGTGTGTGCAGGGGCTCCCAAGCCTTACCTGCAGCAGGAGGAGACTTAGAATGTTCTGTGCAGCAGCTAGGGAGTCTCCTTCGCTGGCTCGGCTTGGGGTGTTCCATACATTCCTATGTGTGTTAGCTTGATGTAGTGGGAGTGAGATGTATCAGTAGGAGAAGATGAGAAAGGTCGGGAAGGCAGCAGTTGGCAGGAGCAACAATAGTTGCCTTGCCACTACTAGTAGCAGTTGTGGCAGTGCTTTGGCATTTGGCCATTGGCCACTTAGCCATTTGAGTAGTCAGTGAGAGGGAGGGGTTATCCTCTTGAGTGTGATATGAAACTCAAGTTCTTATGACTGAGTAGTGAGCGTGTGAGAAGATATAGTATCATGAGTTAGGATTTTCAGTGAGTATCCTATATTAGTGAATCAAGTATCAGAGAACTATCACTGATTCAGAGTTCCTGTGAATGAGGATTGTGTTTTAGTTAGTTTGAGCATCAGTAAGAGCTAGAGTGTCATGAGTTATCAGTGACCAATGTGTTGCAGTTATGCCACATTGGCCATTTGGCCTGTGTGGGTTTCAGTTGAGTTTTAGAGGGAGATTAGTAAGTATCGCATTGTATCATTTAAGTTAAATGTTCAGTTAGGATATAAATGAGAGGGTTCAAATGAACTGAGTTGGTGTCAGTGAACTAGTGTCATACTGTGGTTAGGAAATTTAGATGGGGGATTTAAATGGGTCTTGTGAGCACCTAAGATTCATGTAGGTAATGAGGAAATTATCAAATAGATGAAATGGGTAAGGTATATTTCATACATATAAGTAACTTATTTATGGTAGGTAAGGTTATATATATATATATATATATATATATATATATATATATATATATATATATATATATATATATATATATATATAACCTTACCTACCAAAATATATATATATATATATATATATATATATATATATATATATATATATATATATATATATATATATATATATATATATTTTGGTAGGTAAGGTTATATATATATATATATATATATATATATATATATATATATATATATATATATATAGAGAGAGAGAGAGAGAGAGAGAGAGAGAATAAGGGAGGTAGGGTGCCACCTCACGGGAGGGTGTCTACTTGTCACCCCCCCATGCTATCATCAAGCACATGGGTGCATGATGATAGCATGTGGGGGGTGACAAGTAGACACCCTCCATAGGGTGGCACCTCACCTCCCTCATCCTCTATATATATATATATATATATATATATATATATATATATATATATATATATATATATATATATATATATATATATATATATAAAATATATATATATATATATATATATATATATATATATATATATATATATATATATATATTAGGTTTATATATGCATGAGATAGATGATATCATAATTAGAGTAAGTATTATATATATAAGTAATGGTAATATATATAGGGTAAGTAAGATGATATCATAATTAGATGATATCCTAATATATATATATATATATATATATATATATATATATATATATATATATATATATATATATATATATATATATATATATATATATATATATATTAGGTTTATATATGCATGAGATAGATGATATCATAATTAGAGTAAGTATTATATATATAAGTAATGGTAATATATATAGGGTAAGTAAGATATATATAGGCTAAGTGTATATATGTAAGTATTGGAAATATACTATTGTAAGTAAGGTTAAGGACTTAGTAGGATATTAGTAGGAAGGGTGATACCTAATAGATATGATGTAGGTATATCCAATATACATATAGATAGGGTATCTAGGTAAGTAATGACTTGAATTAGGGTTAAACTAACCTAGATGGACTTGGTTGACCAAAGTTGACTATTTTGACTAGAAGTCCACTTCGAGTCAACATCTGACCTAGATTGGACTAGGAGGTTGACCCAAGTTGACCAGTTGACCAAAAGTCAACTGTGGGTCACTACTTGACCTAGTTTGAGCTTGATTGTATATCACACACTAGAAAACCATGTCTAACACTGTTGAACTTCATTTAACACCTGCATATCTCATCTATAGGTCTGTGACAATACTTTGAGCCTCATTTCACATTCATTGCTCTGGACGACAGGCGAGTACATTCTCTAATAGTTTTTATTATTTGATTACACTATAATTCAAGTATTTAGAAATATTACTTATGATTCTTAACACGATTGTACATGGATTGGTATTGTTATTGGATCATCAGTCATGAGATGTTACCTTAACTAATCGCAATGGTATCGGATACTGTTCTCGTTGGTATTGGATAACATTGGATATATATTGGATAACATTGGCTAGTAACGTGTCATGGTTGGATCCATCATATCAGTTGGGGTAGGGGAAATACTAGTTAGATATGTGATCAAGAACTATCGGCAAATAGTGTAAATCATCAACTACTAGCTATCATACATTGCAAGTATGGTTGAGCTAGCCTTTCCTTAGTGTAAATTATTGAATCTCCCAAGCCGATCACATATCTAATTGGTTTTCCAAAACACATAGTATATTACAGTTTTATACTCAGTTCACCATTACATTGCTCTATCTTGATATGGTAGTTCTTTTCCATTACATGCTCTCTCAGATTTCTCTTCAGTTTATATTGTCTCAGACATGTTTTCCTTCATCGTATATAGCATTCCTATTTTACTGCTTTATATTTTTTGTCAATTTAAATAAAACTGATGTTAGTTTATGTATTAGCTCCATCCTGATTGGGTACGTTAACAAAAATATTACAGATGATTTAGATGACTGGCCTACCCACTATGTGTCACGCCCCGACCCAAAAAATCGCTCGTCCTCGTATCGATTTATCCGAATCATCGTCCTTGCTGGGACGTGATGCCGTACGAGTCTGGAGTTGCACTCGTACAAGGCAAGATGACAAGTTCTCAAATGGTTATCTTTGATTTACAAATAGCAACGAACGAAAACGGAGTATACGAAACAATTCTCTTTATTGATAAATGAACGAAGATTACAAAGGCTTTCAATAGCCCAACAATATATGCCAGATTGGCTACAACACTCAGATTCTCTATTGCCCACAAAGTATTTCACTGTTCCATACATCATGCCTTCTATATCTCGGCCGCATCAATCATGTTGCATGTCCGAGCGTCAATACGGTCGCATGCCTCAATATGCTTCGGCATTCCAAGCCTCAACGCGTTCAAGCGAAGCTCCGCCGCGAGCAGACCATTCCCTGAACCTGCTAGCAAATTAGTGGGGGATTAGTACTTTTGTCCTCGCTGTACTGATCAAAGACCCACTTAACAAACCGATATTTAGTATTGTATTGATTCATGCAACCATACAATTTAGTTCTCTTTCTATGTTCTTCTTAGGATCAGTTCATGGCATATTCGAAGACTGTAAAGCATGTTATCATGGCAAGCATGTTATTCGATTCACATAAGTAAACAGACAACCAATAGCAATCCCGTGTTGTTTCGTGACTTCTTACCAACATCGACGCACTCGCCCTTGCATCGACGCAAGGTGGATACGCCTATCAGCTCTCCCTGTCATGTTATAAGTGCTCTCGACGTAGGATCTATATGTGCAGGATATGTGTGTACCCCGCACTTTCGACCCAGGATCTATCTGTGCAGATATATACGTACCTTGCACTTTCAACCCATCGTTCCTTATCTATATGAAGGTCACTAGCTTTCCGGGCTAGAATGGACTTATATTTCTCAAATCGAATATGTAAGACAATGATCACTCTGTGCGGTTGCTAACCTAAACAATCAGAGGACCCCTGAAGTGCACTAACAATATCGATATCCCACAGTCCATCCTAGGCCGAATGGTCCCAACGCCCTGGCGCACCACGTTCGAGGGCTGCCCGTGCACAGGCTTATTTATATCTTTAAGTCCATTTGACCATGTAACGTATCTTATCTTTCGTACAACCAAGCAAGTTTGTCTATCTCTATTTTAATTGGAACAATGCCCCAATGTTCTCAACGAACACCCCGAAGGCCATGAACATTTCGAAGGCACCATGCCGCATCGACAGTTATGTCACATCCGTGCCACAACTGTTCTCATCATCGCAACGACACCATCTTTTGTAAGTCTCGTCTTGCTGCGCATACCTTGATATAGTCATTCGTCTTTCCTTGCATTGTGCAAGCGATGTACGCCTCAAAACCGTATTTCTATGTTCTACGTCTTAGTGTTCAACGCGTTACTTATGTTCCATCCTTCTGCTTGCGCAACTGAGGCACGCCTCGATAGGATATTCAATGTTCTATAGCTCGTGCAACTGAGGCACTCGTGCCGAAATAGTCTTTCAATGTTCTAGCATGCTAACTCGTGCACGGGGCACAAATGACTTGTGTATTGAGGCACTCGTCGATACAGTTATCCCATGTTCTTATGGCTTGTGCACTGAGGCGTTCGCCTTTGCGATATTCAATGTTCCATAGCGACTCATACATTTACTGTACTTTTTATTTCAATTGTTCTATCTAGTGTTCGACACGCACTATGTTTATCTCTCTATCGAGCCTCGCCCGTGGCATAGATAGGTTAACTCAGCATACAAATAATATTTATTTTACTTAGGCATGAATGAGTAGGAAAGCGAAGTCAATGTCCCCCCACCTTGAGCCGATACGCCTTGTCGTTTCGCCGAGCCGATGCGGCTCGATTTCATAACTTCGTTGCACGGCCAACTCTCCTGACTTAGCCATTCGAGCACTCCATGCTTCGTTGAATTATACGACTGATTTGGTTTACCGTGCCATCGCCTCAGTCCGTCGCAAGGCGACGATTGGTTTTGCGGACCCTTTTCTGAATAAGGCAAAAGGCCGACCTCTAATATTTCAGCATAAACGTATAGCTTGCACACGAAACCAACTAAAATCAATACTTGTTCTAATCGGTCAATTGTCTTGCGTCGATTCAATTTCTTAGAATCTTCGAACCGACTCAATGCTTTCCCTCGGGCCAACTTAACTCTTTGCATCGATTCGTATCGATGTATTTCTCGGGACAACGTAACTCTTGTATCGATTCGCATCGATACACAATCGGGTCAACGCAACTCTTCGAGTCAACGACTCAGCATAATGCATTGTGCGGAGCAGGGCATTACATAATATACCACTCAAAACAAGGTTCGTCTTTGAACCAAAACTAACACTAAATTCCAAGGGTTTTACTAGATCATTCCACGATCTCGTCTCACTATCGTTTGGATCATACAACTTAGTTTTGGAATCATACACATATTTTAGGCATCCCACCAATATATGCATTTCAGCCAAGCTTAGTTATAGGATATCGAAACAAGGCTAACATGTAACTTCTCAGTCTCAATTACTCGCCATCTCGTACTCTCGATCAGACTTGGGCTCTAGTTCTTGTTCTCGTAATATTATTGCATATGCAAATTGATACACACGCGATCATCCAACAAAAATCAAGGCACACAATGCGATTCAAAAGTCGTATTTCTCACTTCGTAAGTTTCACCAGGACTATCAATTCTATGCGTCGCATCAAGCCGTCGCGCATCCGATCACAACGAGTCTCCGCAACGCCTTACGCTCGACGTCGCTACCCAACTATTTCTAAAGTTTCACTTCGTAACTTATCTCGACATAATTCTCTTTTGTTGACTTGCAAAAGCATCAACATTCAGGACTACATCCATTAGGTGACTTACCTAGACACCGTGCTTAAATTCTCCCGATGCAACTTTTAAATTGACTTTGCACAAAGGCCACAATCTATCCAACACAAAGTTTAATTCGAGTCGACAATGCTCAAGGCAATGATTCGTCTTTAACACGAAGGTCTTTACGACGCGTCTTACATTCGATTCCTACCGTGTAGGAAGTTTCTAGCCAAATTCTAAACTCGTTCGTCTCGCAACGTCGAATATAAGTTCGATTCACGCAAGCTCAATTCTAAGGTGAATCCAAATCTAACGACATAACTCGTAAGTCATTCCCTTATCGTTCTCTCTCGTGCATAGCATGATTCCTGCAATCGCCTATCCGAATCACCAAGTTCGTTGGTGAATTTCTAGTTCGATCGTCGACCAACATAACCATTCAAGCATTCATCCGACGAATACTCAAAATCTAACTACATCATTCTCAATCAAAAACTGTTCCAACAATTCTCGATCTCCTAGACTTATCGTCAACATGCACCATATTTTTTTTCTCGATACAATTTTATATGCGACATCGCATAGGTCATCTTATGTAAAACCCCTAAATTTCTACTTTTTTTATAAATTTGGTACTGATTTTTTTATTTTGTATTGTACGTCGCGTAGTTGTATTGTACGTCGCGCGCGAAATTTCGTTTTTCGTAATTGCTCGACGAGTGCGAATATGTGCGAGCATACATATTTTTTTTGAAAAATATTTTTTCTATTTTTATAGTTTCAAAATAATATATATAATTATTTTTAGCCATCGTACCAAAATTTCCAAGTTTATGATTTTATTGATAAAAAGCCATTCATTTATACAGTTATAATAATAAATAATATTCTTATAAAATGGTATACTAGAAAAGTATATTTATGTAAATATTATTTGTGCATACATATATATTTCATAATTATTTATTAGTTTACTTTTAGATAATAATATAATTTTTGAAATTATTATTATTAGTATTTTTGGAAAATATATTTTGAAATTATTGTGGCAATTTAAATCTTGATTTGATTTTATGGATTTATTTAAACAGTTAAATAAATATCTATATTTGAAAGTTGATTTATCTTATTTGATTTTAAACTAAAAGATAGAATTAATTACATTTAAATTGGATTTGGATTTGGCTTTGATTGGTTTTAAATTATTGAAATTAGTAGCAAATTATCTATTAAGGATTTAAATTTTCCTACATCCTTATCCAACTGGGAATTCCTACCTCCTATATAAGGAGAGGTACTCATCCATAAATTTCAACTCCAAATTCCACAATCCAAGTTTGTGCATCGTGTCCGTGCCCATCCTTTTTTCCTTCCACTATTTTTTTTGTACATCTACAAATTCTTTCTCGTGTCCACATACCGGACACGGCCTCGACCCATAGCCTGTGTCTCGCAGGACACATTTTCCTCACATGCCGACCAACCCCGACACGACAAACATCAAATCCCTAATCTAACCCTATCCTAATCCCCGATGCCACCGCCACCCCCCGCTGCCATCAACACCGACAGCCCCACCGTTGCCACCGTTAGCAACACCACCATAGACAGCCACCGCCATCCTCACCATATCTCCTCCCTGGAGATCCCACCCTCGGTAAAATCGACACCAAATAACCACCGTCTCCTCCTTGCCCCGGCCACCTCGGCCAAACGTCACCACCACCAGACAAACCCATACCATTGTCGTACCGTCCAGCCAAAAACCCAAAATCCAACACCACCACCGCGGCCATCGCCACGGCAGCCCACACCCGTCACTATCATAATTAAGCAAACACATATCACCCCCACCTACCTCGCGGTCGGAGCTCCTTCCAGTGTCGTCGGCGAGGCCGGACTTGCGACGTCTCGTCCTCTTTGTTGCACCTCCGCACCGAGCAAAACCCCATACCCGCGGATCTGACTCTGCCTCATCGTACGCCCTGACGAGGTCCCGACAACCGGTCGGTGGAACTCCTCCGTCGTACGGACCCCCGCTGGTAACCCACTTCTTCCCTCCGCCTCTCCTTCCTCCCAGCTCTCTCTGACCACGCGGCCACGACTTCCCGACCACCACCGCGGTGCTCTCCGCCGCCCGTCGCCCGTGGAGTCAGCCTCCCTTTCTTACCGATCTACCTCCCTCATCACGAACCACCATCCGCCGCACCCGCGCTCAGCTGCGGCCGAGCGAGCGACCCTCCGTCATCCGCCGGCGAGCCATCCGCGTGACCACCGACCGTGCCTTCCCTTTTCTCTCTGTCTACCGCCCCACGTGAACGCCGCCCGTCCAGCAGCCAGAAACCCTCTCCCGCAGTCCCGCAGGTCCACTCCTCTCTTCCGACCTCCGGCTTCCCTCACTTCCGCCTCCGAGTGCTCACGACTGCCCATCCCTCACTCTCTCGCTCTCGATCTACTTCTTCCCTCTTCCTCACTTTTCTCTTTCTTCTGTTTAATTTTTGTTTTTCTCTCAATCTCTCTCCTCTCACTTTGTCTGATGTCCTTTAAAAGGAGTGTGGCAGCAGCTTTGTTTAGTTATTTTTGCTGTTGTGTTTTATTATTTAATTTATTATTATTATTCTGTTGTTTTAATAAGTATAATTCTCTGTCATACAAGGATAAGTTTTCATATCATCATTTTATAAGCCTATATATATATATATATATATATATATATATATATATATATATATATATATATATATATATATATATATATATATATATATATATATACAACTATGTTTAGATATTTACAGTATTACATATGATTATGAGTTTTGATATTTGTTACTACTAATTATATATGTCTGATTCCTTAAAAGTTTCTGGAAACAAAACATATTGAACTTAGCTATATATTTTCGAATTTAGTTGTAACCCTAAAAACAAAACACTTTTAGATTTTTTTTTCTAAAAGCTATTTATCTATAATTATTATTTTAGCCTTTTTAAAATAATTATTTTTGACTGGTAAAGTATAGCTTTCTACTTAAAAACGATATTTTCATAAAGGAGTTTTGCTTTAAAACAATTTTTATGTTTTCAATATTATCTACCAATTTATTTTACTAGTAAAAATATTTTCAAGTATTTAAACTAAAAGTATTTTTGAACTAATAATAATTTATTATATATTTTAAATATGGATATAAAACATTTTTACTAAGTAAATTAGTTTTGACATAAAGCGATTTTTCGTATCTACCTATGAATAACTTGGAATAATGAAACATTATTTTTAGTCATCAAAATCATATATATATATATTATTCCTTCAACTATCCTTCCGTCCATAACTAAATCCCATTGCACCTATACCCTCGCCAATTCTAGACTACCTTATGTCAAACCCAACTAATTTGACCCTTCTGGATCCAATGAAACTGTCCGTGCCACCATCAGAGGTCATCCTACATAGTTGTTGCACCAAAGTCGCAGTTCATGCCACCTTGATTATTGCAGCACCACCTCAGGCGTCCTACCAGGCAAGACACCTTGCCGTTTGCTGTTTATTTATTTAGCTCATATTTCATGCATTATTCATCATTTTTTATGCAAAATAAACTGTGATACATGGCATAACCTGTTAGAACTTACTTTTTATTTATATTTTCTGCTATGTATTAGTTTTCTTACACATTAAACCTAGATTTAAGGGACCATCTTGTGTGTTGCATTCATTTTGTCTTGACACGTTGTACCACGAAGTTGTGTGTCGCATGTAGAACACGTACGTGCGTGATTGGCTGGCTACTAGTACGTATAAGCCGTGCGATAGGATTAACCGCTAATAGAATTGCATGTTAGTTTGACTTAGCGGTTATAGAGGTTTCTATTGTGGATACAACATAGTAGGCATTAGGCGGGGAGGACAATTTCTCAGCGTATGAGCTTCGTTGCACTTTTCCTTATGACTCGGTAGCTCCGCTGGAGATACGGGGTTGATGACCCATGATTACTGACGGCCAATGGCGTTCTACGGAACGTTATGCTCTTATTGATTGGGCCTCTGGTGCCCCAAGGAGGGACTATGTCGATCCCATTTAGCCAGGGCCCATGCGTAGGAAGGATTGTTCTTAACTATATTTCATTTAGAACGGTTAGGCACATTTATCCGTTAGGTACGAGTACTTTTGGTTTGGGTGCTTGTATCTGACCGTGGCTTGGAACAATAACTTGTCGCAGATTAGTTTGCCATACCTTGTCCTTTTTTGGTTGTAGGTGTGGCTTACTACTCCGATGAGAAGATGTTGAACCTTGTTGGGGTCCGGATACCATATTGGATTTATAGCATGGAAAGATACGTCACCGTAAATTAGTTTACCATCTCCGATCCTTATTTGGTTGGGGGGATGGTACGCTAGTTCAATAGGTGTGTATTGGACCATGTTATAATTCAATTAACTTATTTATTTGAGCAATTTATATTCAGTTATATTGGCATGATATTATGTGTCTTGTTACGTCCCTCTGAGGACCTGATTTTCTCGCCAGGTGTGTGCTCTTGTCTTTCGCAGGTTTTCTAGTTCTAGCCGTGATCATCGCTATTTCTTCGAGGATGATTGCACTTGGATCGTCTTCACTTCGCTCGCCAAAAACATTCTTTTGTATATCATGTATTTCTTTTTATTGTTGGTAGTGGATTTGTCTCCATCCAACATATTATATCAAGACAATTCATTATCATTATATGATATCTTTTATTCATTTATTTTGTGTGGATGAGATTATTCATGATTATACTGCATTTTACAGTTTACGTGTATTTATTATACGGCTGGCATGTCTACGTTTCTAGTCCTACGTATTTTGGGACTGGGGCGTTACATCTTACGGTCTGCAACATTCAATTTGATTTGGTGGTCAAATATTCTAGGGTCAGCTACCCCGAAGCTGCGTTCGATAATTGTGGATCATCACCGAAGGACAGTTTTACTACGAACCATACTATATCTTATTTCGGAGCCAAATTACGTTCCGACGATTTTTTGTGCGACTAGCTGAATCTGTACAAAACTATTTCTATCGGTGCAACTGATATGCAACTAGCCTCCGACTAACTCATGCATTACCGTCGAAAATTCCAAAATTTTACGAAACATCTACTCGTATCGAGTTCGAGTCTTTCTACCCATGTCCAACATCTGAGATGCTATACGCATTAGGATGATCTTCGATGACCTTATAGTCTCATCCTGATCAATCACAAGTTTACGATCAACCAAGTTGACACCTTTGTATTGTCGTATCCGAAAATCTCGATATCGTAGACCTATTCCGTTGTGTGTTCTCATATCGTGCTTATGTTTCTTGGCGTATCGATTCTGATAGTTCATATCAATTTCGATAGAGCGAGGGTTGACTTTGAATCTGTTTCAATGTCAACTTAGCTCGTATTACATACATCCAAGTTCTCTACAAACTTTTACATACGCATCAACTCGTTTTTCGATTTACCGTATCCCGCTATACTTCGATCGCGTAACTGAGTTACCGATTATCCAACATTGAACCCTCAAGTTATACGATCACGCTCTCTAAGTTTTGCGTGTATCAGTCATACTCAAATGAGTTTTGCCGTAACGTAACCAACTATCTCTTAGGCACTATTTATCCACATCAACCAACTCTTCACTGAAGTCGCACATCGTGCGATCCGATTATAATTCGTCTCGCCCAATATTTCTATCCAGATCGTAAGTCGTGCGATTCGATTTCAGTTTACATCGTCTAACATCTCTATCGAGATCGCAATTCGTGCGATTCGATTACCATTCGCGTAATCTAACATTTTTGTCGAGATCGCAAGTCGTGCGACTCGTTTGTAAGTTCAAGTTTTCCTTTCCCGTCGATCCGATTATTGCTTCAAGGCATAATCATTTTGTTAGTCTCGTTCGTCTGACCAACTTATAATTTCCGTCCGACGTATCATTCATTGATACGAGTCCCGCCTTATCGTTCCAACCAATTTTCGAAGAACACTTGCATCAACATACCGTCATACAATTTCCAATCGAGTCTCGGTACTCTTCCGTCCATTGCGGACAAACCTTTCACAATTCTCACATCGCGTCGATGCAATTCATCACACAAGTGGTATATAATATACTACTCAGAATCGAGTCATTCATCGCATATGTGGTATGGCATATACCACTCGAAAATCAAGTCATTTCCCTCGCATTATACTCAGTATGAACCAACTATCTCTTCCGACTCACGATTTTCGCAGTGATCGTACTTGATCACAACTGTAACTTTGATTAAATCATAATCCGACACAACTCGGCCAATGTTTTTATTTGCCAACACAAGTTCGGTGTACAACCGAATGATTCGTTTATATCGATTTATGATTTCAGTTCCACCCGTTGTATCTCGTATAACGATTTATTTCCAATATCCTTGCACTTTGTGCAGCGCTTACTTTGACATACGTTGCACCACGTGCAATAATTTACCTCTGATACACATTGCACATCGTGTAACGACATATTTTCGACATTCATTGTACCTCGTGCAACGATTTATTTTTGACATCTGTTGCACCTCGTGCAACAATTTACTCCCGACATTCAAGGTCAATGCTCAAATCCGTTCCACACATTCGATATTGACTTATCATTTTCATTGCAACGCACATTCACAATCAACTCGTTGCACTTCCTGTAACGTTTTATTTAAGTTTTCGCATTGGTGCAACCAATATTCGTAACCCATTGCACTTCATGCATCGTTTTATTTCTCATTCAACATGTTACATTGCAATGACAACATCTCAAATTACATTTCACAATTTGTTGCACTTACAGCAACTAACATTTCACGTCTCGTGGCATTCAATACAACAAAATGTTTCATGACTTTCTCCGTAACATCATGTAAATTCAAAGTACTTGCGGCAACGTTATCCGACTTTGTATTAGACTTATTGTATGGAACATCTAGTACGGCATCGAGTAGAGTCAAGAGTGATTCGATTGGTGGTGGACAACTCTTTGGAATTGTAATGAAGTGAGCATCCAGAGGAAATTGAGCCTAGAGCTCTGATACCAATTTGTCACATCTCGAATAGGAAAATCGCTCGTCCTCGTATCGATTTATCCGAATCATCATCCTCGCTGGAGCGTGATATCGTACGAGTCTAGAGTTGCACTTGGACAAGGCAAGATGACAAGTTCTCAAATGGTTATCTTTGATTTACAATTAGCAACGAACGAAAACGGAGTATACGAAACAATTCTCTTTATTGATAAATGAACGAAGATTACAAAGGCCTTCAATAGCCCAACAATATATGCCAGATTGGCTACAACACTCAGGTTCTCTCTTGTCCACAAAGGATTTTACCATTCCATACATCATGCATTTAATATCTCGACCGCATTAATCCTGTTGCATGTCCAAGCGTCAATGCGGTCGCATGCCTCAATACGCTTTGGCATTCCAAGCCTCAACGCGTTCAAGCGAAGCTTTATCGCGAGCAGACCATTTCCTAAACCTGCTAGCAAACTAGTAGGGGATTAGTACTTTCGTCCTCGCTGTACTGATCAAAGACCTACTTAACAAACCGACATTTAGTATTGTATTGATTTATGCAAACATACCGTTTAGTTCTCTTTCTATGTTCTTCTTAGGATCAGTTCATGGCATATTCGAAGACTGTAAAGCATGTTATCATGGTAAGCATGTTATTCAATTCGCATAAGTAAACAGGCAACCAATAGCAATCCCGTGTTATTTTGTGACTTCTTACCAACATCAACGCACTCGCCCTTGCACCGACGCAAGGTGGATACGCCTATCAGCTCTCCCTATCATGTTATAAGTGCTCTCTATGCAGGATTTATATGTGCAGGATATGTGTGTACCCCACACTTTCGACCCAGGATTTATCTGTACAGGATATATGCATACCTTGCACTTTCGACCCATCGTTCCTTATCTATATGAAGGTCACTAGCTTTCCGGGCTAGAATGGACTTATATTTCTCAAATCGAATATGTAAGACGATGATCACTCTGTACGGTTGCTAACCCAAACAATCAGAGGACCCCCGAATTACTCGAGTAAGTGGCTTATAACATTCACTAGAAGGTCGCTACCCGTCTAAATGAAGTGCACCAACAATACCGATATCCCGCAGTCCCTCCTAGGCCGAACGGTCCCAGCATCCTGGCACACCACGTTCGAGGGCTGCCCATGCACAGGCTTCTTTATATCTTTAAGTCCATTTCACCATACAACGCGTCTTATCTTTCATACAATCAAGCAAGTTTGTCTATCTCTATTTCAATTGGTACAATGCCCCAATGTTCTCAACGAACGCCCCGAAGGCTATGAATGTTTCGAAGGCACCATGACGCATCGACAGTTGTGTCACATCCGTGTCATAATTGTTCTCTTTATCGCAACGACGCCATCTTTTGTAAGTCTCGTCTTGCTGCGCATACCTTGATATAATCATTCGTCTTTCCTTGTATTGTGCATTCGATGCACGCCTTAAAGCTGTATTTCTATGTTCTACGTCTTAGTGTTCAACGCGTTATACTTATGTTCCATTCTTCCGACTCGTGCAACTGAGGCACACCTCGATAGGGTATTCAATGTTCTATAGCTCGTGCAACTGAGGCACTCGTGCCAATACAGTCTTTCAATGTTCTAGCATGCTAACTCGTGTACGGGGCACGAATGACTTGTGCACTAAGGCACTCGTCGATACAGTTATCCCATGTTCTTATGGCTTGTGCACCGAGGCGCTCGTCTTTACGATATTTAATGTTCCATAGCGACTCGTACATTTGTTGTACGATTCATTTCAATTGTTCTATCTAGTGTTCGACACGCACTATATTTATCTCTCTATTGAGCCACGCCCGTGGCGTCGATAGGTTAACCCATCATACAAATAATATATATTTTACTTAGGCATGAAGGAGTAGGAAAGAGAAGTCAATGTCCCCCCTCCTTTAGCTGATACGCCTTGTCGTTTCGCCGAGTCGATACGGCTTGATTGCATAACTTCGTTCTCCGACCAACTCTCCTGACTTAGCCATTCGAGCTCTCCATGCTTCATTGAATTATATGACCGATTTGGTTTAACGTGCCATCGCCTAAGTCCGTCGCAAGACAACGATTGGTTTTGCGGACCCTTTTTTGAATAAGGCAAAATGTCGACCTCTAACATTTTAGCGTAAACGTATAGCCTGCATACGAAACCAACTAAAATCAATACTTGTTCGAATCGGTCAATTGCCTTGTATCAATTCGATTTCTTAGAATCTTCGAACCGACTCAATGCTTTCCCTCGGGCCAACTTAAATCTTTGTATCAATTCGTATTGATGCATTTCTCGGGACAAAGTAACTCTTGCATCGATTCGCATCGATACACAATCGGGTCAACGCTACTCTTCGAGTCAACGACTCAGCATAATGTACCGTGCGGAGCGGGACATTACATATTAGATGATCGTCCTACCCACTATGAGCAGGGGGCATACGAGGGTTGCACACAGGAGCCCGAGGAGGATCCTGCTCAGTAGAGGGTGCCCTAGATATAGTTTAGAGTATTTATTATTTATGTTGTATCGGATTGTTCCGATTGTTAGTTGAGACTTATTTACATTTAGGATATGTACTTATTTGTCTTGAACTTCTAAACTCATGTGTGGATGACTTTACTATTTATTCAGTTAATCTTCTTATCTTCATTTCATATATCGTGCTCTATCTTCCTTTAGATTTGTGATTGAGTATATCATATATATATTCCTCTGTGCTGAGATGACAGGTTATATTCTATATTGTTAGATGTTATAGACGACCTATACATTGTTCTACCGCCGACACTGTAGTGTAGTCTAGATGTACCCACGTCCTCGTGCCCCTAAACAAGGTGCAGGTCGTGACACATTTTGTGGTGGCCTATGCAGGTCAGAGTCGCAACTAGTACGATTTCATAGTGGTGCTCGACTTAGAGTGCTGCTACGAGCCTGCTATTAGGATATAGGATTAGGTTGTATAGAGAGTTACTCGATCACAATTAGGAAACTTCCAAATCTTTGATTTCAATCCTTCTTTGCAAATTTCTTCAAATCAACTGTCCTTCCTTGATAATATCACATCTTGTGCCATATTGATTTTCTTGTCGATCTGCCTTCAGGATGTCGGATCGCAGCGCATTGGAGCCGTTGCAGCGACGAAGAGGTCTGCTACCTCAAAGTATCCTCCTCCAGCTGTAGGAGCTGCAGCTCAGGGAGTTGCTCCCACTGTTCCTTCCGTCCATACGGGATAGTTGGCAGCTCCTGGAGGTGTTCCTGCACCGGTCCAGAGGATCATCCTCGAGCAGCCGAAGCGACTTCCTACTCCTCCACCACCGACTGATACCGCACAGATTTTTGCATTGTTCCATCAGATGATGGAGGCACAAAGGGCTCTGGCCGAAGCGCAACAATGACAGGCTAATGTGTTATGCGAGAGCATAGATAGTGCCCACCAGTTGGTACTTGCTGCAGTTAAAATGGTGGTTAATGCTCCGCCTCAGGGTGCTCCTCCCCGTAAGCAGCAGCAGCAGGTGAAGCAGGGTTCTGTCAAGGACTTCAAGAAGATGTACCCTCGGGAGTTCAAGGGAACAGAGGGGATCCTATATGTCGATGACTGGCAAAAGGATGTTGAGCGGAGCTTGGAGCTAGCAGAGATTCTGGAGGGACGACGGGTGGCAGCAGCTGCGAGTCAGTTCTTTTCTATCGCTCTGACTTGGTACCGCACGGACCCTCGTGCGTCAGTGAGAGGCCTGACGTGGGAGAACTTCCAGAGGCTCTTCAAGGAGAAATTCTTTCCTGATGTGGCTATTAGTGCACTGGAGGGCCAATTTGCAGGACTGGTACAGGAGAACTCGTCGGTGGATGAGTATGCAGCAGAGTTCTTCCGCCTGAGCCGGTTCACTAAAGGCATGGTTCAGGACACTGAGGAGAAGGCCCACAAGTTTAGGAGGGGCCTGAACCGCAGCATCAGATCTCACACGTCTGAGCATCGTACAACGGCCTTTGAGAAAATTCTGATGGATGCATAGACTGCAGAGGGGGACTTGGGTTTCAGGCCCAAGAGAGGCAGTGATGTCGTGGGTAGTGATAGCAGTACTGCGGGACCGGCAAAGCGTCCCCAGTTACTGTATCAATCATTCCAGCCACCACAACAACAGTTTTAGGTTCCAGCTAGGGCTCAGTTTCAGCAGTTTCATGCGCCAATACGAGCTCCAGTACCACAAGATTAGCAGCAGCCTTAGAGGCTGTTTCAGCCAGCTCCTACCTGTACCTACTGTCGGAGGTCGGGCCATACTTGGGAGGTGTGCAGAAAGAGGCTGGGGGCGTGCTTGCACTATGGATCAACGGAGCATTTGGTTAGGGATTGTCTCTTGACCCTTTATCGTCCTGGCCAGAGTTCAGATCAAGGGCAGAGAGATGGATTTAGGCCACATGTGGCGCAACGTCATGTCCCGCACCAGCAGAGGAAGATACCCTGCAGGGCAGGGCTTTTGCGCTGACGGTCGAGGAGGACGATGCTACAGGTGATTGGTTAGCAGTTGTCTTTTTGTTCTTTTTTCGTCCTTTTCCATATTATTGTGTGTTTAAGTAGTACCTCCTAGATTGTATTTTGTGCTGTGCTAGATAGTGTAGTGACCTTGTTGAGACTGTGAAATCACGACCAGTAGGACCATGATCATGTGTATTGCTGGATAGAAATTTTGACCTTGATTATTGGGGGTTTGACCTAGAGAAGAGTAAAACCAACTTAAATTTTGAGTAAATCATATATATATTCCTCAGTGCGGAGATGACAGGTTATATTCTATATTGTTAGATGTTATAGACGACCTATACAGCATTCTACCGCCGACACTGCATCGTAGGCTGGATGTACCCATGTCCTCGTGCCCCTAAACAGGGTGCGGGTCATGAAATTTTGTATGAGCATAAATTTCAAATTTTTCTACCTCCTTACCCTCATATTTGAAGATAAGTCCTAGGCTAGATATTTTGTTTACTCTTTTATAGTGATAACATATCCTAGCCTATGGTGACGTAACTCGAGACGACAAACAGAACTAGATATTTCATTTATAGATTCAGATTATGCAACAAGTTGAAATTTAAACATTCATTCGGTAAAAAATATTTTGTCAAAGTAAACATCTATATAGGACATTATTATTTGACCATCATTGATGTCCATTATTAGGCCAACATTGCACATTCGACCATTATTGATGTCCAGCCTTAAGCCAGCATTGCACAAGAGGCTTCAACGATCATGTTTTGCGACATGTACATGCTCCACATTTTGTAGAGTAAGTGATTTCCCCAGACTCAACTTCAATAACACCATCTTGACTGCCTTCACTTCATCTTGAGTCTTATTTGGCATAGTTACCTTTCTAGATGAAGATTTATATGTCGCAAATTAACAGGTCCTTCACAGAACACTAATGACATGAGGTTCCAGTGTCCACCCCCAGTTATTATCAGTTATTGACGTCTCTACTTACGAGACCATAACAATCAGGTTAAGCTCGTCTCCCTTATTTTCCTTCTTTTTTGGTTTTGATTTGTAGTTCTTTTGTAGTGTCCTTTCTTATTGCAATTGTAGCAGAACACTTCTTCCTTAGACTAACTCTTGAAAGAGTTTGACTTTACTTTCAGATTATTGAACTCCTTTCTTTTGTTGAAAGTAGATTTCTTCTTATCCTTGTCATCTTCTGATCGGGTCATATTTGCCTTAGCAAATTGTTTGGAGAAAAACAAGTATACTTCGATATTGTTTTTGGTTGAGATATTTTAGCAAATGTCCCCGTTTTAAATGTTAAAACTAGCGTATTGCCCCACTTTTTTTTATTATACTAGCAAATGCTCTCATTTTTTTGTATGAAACCCAAAAAAAAAAGATATGCCCCCACTATTTTAACTAAAATCATTCTGTGTAAAATAGTAATGATTTTAGTTAAAATAGTTGGGACATATCTTTTTTTTCAGGTTCCATACAGAGAAATGAGGGCATTTGTTAGTTTTTTTTTTTCCTTAAAATGTGGGAGTATATCTAGTTTTAACATTTAAAATGGGGACATTTGTGAAAATATCCCTTTTTTGTTTGATCTCAATGCGGATGAAATACTAAGATTCTAGCTTCACTTTTAGCTTTCTTGTGGTAGATGTCAGTGGTGAAGTGATTCCAACTTATAGGAAGATTTAAGAGTACGACCTTCTCACGTGAACCTGTCAACTAGAGGTATATTATCTTCCTCCACCTTTTATTGAAGCTTAATAAGTTCCTTCATCTGGGGCAACACGGTCGTTTCGTCTTAAAATTCCATTGCCATGAATTTATTGAGGAGATATATCTTGGAGATGTTTTCATCATCCTGCATAGCTTTTCAAGAGAGTCCTAGGTGTCTCTATTATTTTCTTTCTGGCTGTAGGATTCGACTAAGTTCTCCTCCAAAGAGTTGGACGAGTAACTTGCAAAGATTGTTATCTTTCTTTCATTGTTATTGTGTGGTGATCATGACAGAATTGCTTGAGCATTGTCAATGTTTGGGATTGCGTGTTCTGATTATGTCATATACTCCACATTCACTAGTTGAGAATTGACGTTGATATGTCTTTTCCAGTAGTTATATTGTTCACCATCGCCAACTTGTGAAAGCTTGTGTTCAAGAGAGTTGTACAGGCTCCATCATGTTGCCATGATATAAGATTTAAGATTCTCATAAACTTCGTTAACCATATGAGTTTTGTTTTGAGGTTGTGGTTGAAATTTTGTACAATTCTAAACAGACTAACCACTGATTGATTCCCAAACTAACAAGTATTGTTTGCTACAGAGACTAAAATATCAGCAATGAAAACTGCTATAATAATTTCAACAACGGAACTACTAAAAAAAATTAGCAGTGAGAACTACTAAGTAAAATGATCTTACAAAGAAAGTAAAGTAGAAAAATTGATGATAAGTTTGCTAAAAAGAACAGTAAAACTCTTTTATTGGGTGATCAAAATAGTCATAATGTGATTCTAAAGTCTTTCACGTCGTTTCCATTTGAATGTTGTTGCACAAAGCACTTGTTGGTGCTAAAGAGATCTCTTTTTTCTCTTGTCAATCCAAGAAAATTTTATTTTTTTTCTATTTAGTTGTTCAGATTAACAGAATAAAGTGCCGGTTCTTTCTTTAAATAAGAGAACAACTCATTGATAAGTTACAAAATAGAACATCCCACTTATAACATGGAGCTATTAAACAGGGAGAAACTTTCGATAATCACTACCAAAATAAGTCATATAGGCGACGAGATTAGCGATGCTGGTTAAAAACATCGCTAATTTTGTTGTATTTAGAGACGACTAAAGTGGACATCGATGAACGTCACTATCAGCGACTTTCAGCGACAGTTCGCGACATGCATTATGGTTTAGAAAGCAAACGTCGCGATTTAGTCGGAGAACGTCGCTGTTTTGTTTTAGGCACCGACGTTTAGTGACTCCTCCACTAGAATGTCGGTAGTATATTAGTGGACAACGACATTTAGCGACGTCTTTTGCGGACGTCGCTAAATTATTTCATATAGGGTTGCTGGCCGACCGACTTTTCATTATTTTCCCCCAAAATTTTCATTCTTTCGCTCTCCCCAAAATTTCTCTCCCCATCCCCCTCTCGTATAGGCCTGTCAATGGATAGTCGAAAATCCGAATCTGATTCGATTCCGTATCCGAATTTTCGGATATTATTCGAAATTTCGGATATCGGATTCGAATATCCGCATGTTTTTCGGATATTTCTTTTTTTTCGGATACGAATTCGAATATTAAAGTATTCGAATCCGTTAATATCCGATCCGATTTTAAATTATAATTTTCGGATATCGAATTCGGATATCCGAAATTTTATATATAGGATAGTATGATGTTTATATAATATATATTAACTGACTTTTCCTTTCATCTTCAACTTTTATACTTGTATATTATAGTATAATGCATATTATATTAAATTTTATATTAATTATAAAAGAAGATGAAAAGCTACACAACTGAATTAATCTAACTATCACTAGTCCCGATTTCCGAATACATTAATCACATTGCCATCTTTCTAGGCTTCTAGCTGAACTGAATGACTTTTCATCTTCTACAGCTCCACCTAGGGCCCCTAGGCTAGGGTGAAAATTATTTAAATAGTCATTATTATTGTCCATTTTCCAACAGTAGAGTTTATTATTCTTTTGTTCATTCTCCCAAGACCCAAGTCCAAGAGAAAGAAGCTCCATTCCATGACTTCTCATCTTGTCCAAGTGATCAGTTCTTACTATAGTATCACCCAGAATCGAGATTCATTCACCAACCCTTCTCCATAGTCCATTCTCTTCCACTTCATATTCTCCATTCTCAAATCTCACCTTAATTCTTTTTCTCCATTCTCGTCTGCAGTTCTACTGATGATGAGAGCAAGAGAGCATAAATTGTTTGGAAGATGGTGATGATCTATTTTCCCAAAAATTTTAACTCTCTACTAAGATTTTGGAGTTTTTTCTTTGAAGCTGCAAAATTAGTTTTTTCCCAATAACAATAAATCATTTTGTGTAGCCGCTTGAAGCTGCAATTTTTAACATAAAATTATTTTGTGTAGCTGATTGATTATGCTTTGGTCTTTGCATATTGAATTTTATTTTGGTCATCTCCATTTTCATGAATATTTATGTCATTGGTTGTAAAGATTAACATAGTTTGTCCATTTTGGAATATTTTAGATTTCGGATATTCGGATAATAACAAAATACTATGTTAGATTCGAATTTTTTTAGCTTATCGGATCGAATCGGATATTATCCGATATCCATTAAATTAGACGGATACGAATTCGAAGTGTCAAAAGAGATATTCGTTCGGATATCGGATCGATTCAGATATTACAAAAAAAATTCGGATACGGATACGGATATTGCATTGTCCGTACCGATAAGCATCCGTTGACGCCCCTAACTCTCGTATCCGGCGATCCCCTCCCCCCGCCGACCCCCTCCCCCTGGCAACCCCCTCCCTCCGATGACCACCCTCCCCTCTGACGCTGCTCAAGTCCTCCATCGTCGACCTTTCATCGACGCTGCTCCAGTCCTCCACCATCGACCTCCCTCGCCCCCTGCCCCAGCGACCTCGACCCGACCCCAACCAAGGCAGGTAACCCTAACCCTATCACCCTTTTCCTGACACAACACAGACATACAGACACGACACACATACAATGACACAGACACATACACGCACGCTGACACAGACATGACACACACACACACATACACTGACATAGACACATACTGTCACGACCCGCATCCACCGTGAGGGTACGAGAACGTAACAACGCCTAGCCTACGCCGCAGTGTCGACGGTAGAACGCTGTTCTAGGTCATGAACTATAACTACATAACATGAAATATACTCTCCAGAAGGAGGCCAACACCGAGGTGCAACTCAATCACAATCTAAGGTAGAATATAGCACGATGGAAATAGATAAGAAATCCTCAACTGAGGTACAGCAGAAATGGAATACAAGTTTCATCATCTCTAAAATATACAACTCTGAAAATAAAGACAACAGCTAAGCATGAAAAGAAGGAACAGTCTAAGCTATCTACACTATACAAGGTATCATCCTGAGCAGCTGCCTGAACCTCCCCAGGGGTCCAGGTCGCGAGTGTCAACTAGGCAAACTCCAAGTAAGGGTGCAGGGTTCCTCATCATCCACTGTAAAATTTTTAACAGGTCCAGTCAGGACGGGAGCGAGCACAATACATCTCATGCAGTTCATATCATGTCAGAAAATATAAAGCAGGCAATAGAGTAAGATATATGAAATGCTGTAAGAAGATGTACATGAAAACAGGAGAGATATTTGATAACTGAAAATATATACATGATAAGTAAGAACTGTAAGTGACTAGTGATTTAGAGTACGAGATGGCATGTAATTGGCTTAGGTTGTACATGATAAAACATGAAAGTAACAGAGTGTACATGATGGATAAATCACATGACCATTTATACTCACCCCTACCCACAATCAATACACAAGGATCTATTCAAGTTACGTTACGGACATGATGTTTTGGTTATACAAGAAACACATGAGGAAACATGAGCGTACATGAGAGTACATGAACGTACATGAAAGAACATGAGAGAACATGAGTGTACATGAATAACGCAGAAGCAAGGAATACATAATTTACATGAAACACATGTCATAAAGTATCCGATGCGCCCGCTAAGGGGGATAACATCCCAAGAAGAGATCCGTATAGTACCAATCTGTGATGATAACGTGACAGCATCAAGTAAAAGTAATCTAGAGCGAGAATATAATTCGTGACAAGTATAAAACGATCAGAAAATGTACTCGCCTCGTATCTGAATGTCTGAAGTAAATGTACTGTCTGAGGAGAGGTGTCTGTCTCCTAATCAGAGCAACACAAGTTACAACATGTCTAAAATAAGGAAATAGACTGCTACAATGCATCTACATGCTGTCTAGGTCAAACTAGGCTAAAGTCAACACTTGGTCAACTCTAGTCAACTATCTAGTCAAAGCTAGGTCAACTGGGTCAACATAAACTCAATGAAGTCTCACTAGGCCTAACCAGTCTACCCTAGCTAGTACACACCATACAAATCCAAGGCTATACAAGCCAACACAAGTCATATATCAAGATACATCACATTCATGCATATTCAACATTATATATATATATATATATATATAAGAGAAAAGAACTAACATGTAAAGCTATGTGTGTGTGTGTGTGAACATGGAGGTGTACATGAAAAGAGAAATCAACACTAGTTATGAGTTTACACTACACATGGCACAAAGCTAACCCATCTACATTACACGTACTATACTTAACATGCATGGCTACAAGTATACATCTATATACATTAGAGTAGAGACTATTTAAGTTATAACTAACATGCATCTATACTTTACATAAATCTATATATATTATAGCAATCATTTAGAGAAGGGTTACATGGCATGGTGGTTGATATAGAGTGTGGTATCCTTGTGCAGAGGGTGAAGTTCATTCTCAGTTTAGTTCCACATTTACATATAAACTAAAGTGAGCTATCCCATAAACAGGTGTAACTAACCACATAAAATGAACCATGTTATCTGTAATCTGCCATTAAGCCAACATCCCATATGCATACAGCTCATGCATTGTCTAATACTAAAATTAACTAACATTTCGAATTAAGGGGTTGAAGGTTAACATTACATTCATAGACATTCCACTATATTGAAAACTAAAATTGGCTTGGCAATAGAAAAAGGAAGGTATATATGCTTACATGGACAGTTCAGTGTTCGAACAACCTAAAATGAACTAACATTCAATCTAAATATTAGCTATGCATTGGTTCTATGCCTACATATGAAATCTGATATTGCATTTACAATATTTATACATTATGCATTCATATCTATCATTACATATATACCTTGCATTTATATCTAGCATTCATTATATACTTTCATGCATGCATTGTATATCATTCTTTCATTCATGCATTTATGCATTGCTTACATATATTACATTAATTGCATTCCTACATGTTTGCATTCAACCATATATATACATTAATGTAAATAGGATATATATCATATATATATCATTTCATTCATCTAACATATCATGCATTACATACTCTATATTTATTTAATATCCATACTACACAGGCTCATAGGTTACACAAAATGCATATATCGTATAGTCACTCTTTTACTTAAAATCAATACTGTACCAATTGGGCATTCACTAAATTCTAGGATTAAAGTATGTTGTAGTACTTCATGTTAGCTTTCTGAAACTTCAAACGGATCGCATTTTCGTGTCCAGAAGCTCCCGAAATCGCGAAAATACCGAAACGCGTTCGTCTTTCGTACAGCTGACACTCAAATAATTCTACAGAAAGTTACAGAAAGAATTTGGCTTATTAAAATATATATTTGGAAAGCTAACTTCGATACGGTTCTTTTAAAAAAAATGAAAGATAAATCGGAGTTTTAAGCTAAAAGTTATGACATTTCTAAGTTGCTATTGCTACTAAAAACGTGGATAAAAATTATGACGAATTTGGGTAGTTTGAGACAAAAGAACACAAGTATATAACATAATATATCAAGAACTCACTCTCTACACTAATATATATATATATATGAGACACTATAAAACACATCTCCAATACAAAAAAATATGAGATTAAACATGTAATAATTCATTCATACATAACAACAACACATAGTGTGTCCAAATTAGGGTTTTTCCACATGGACACAACCACAACACAAAGGACACTCCTATGACCTCCAAATGGACACGAAATGGACACAAATGGAGATGCAACCATGGGGTCATTCCTATGGGTTCAAAATATACCTATATACATGAGGAAATAAAAAGGAGAAGGGATTTATACCTCCCGGTAGATCGAATCGAAGAAAAGCCTTCCTGGAGCGACACCGACACGTAGAGATTCCAAAAGGACACGAACGAGCTCCGAATCCTCCCAAACTTGGGTAGCTTCCTCCTTGGCTAGAATGGAGAAGAAAAGAAGAAGATTTGGTGGCGAAATGGAAGGATTTGGTGGAGAAATTGCTAGAAATTGTTCTCTAGAAATTTGGGGAAGAACAAGAGCGAGAGTGTGGATGAAAATAATGAAATGAACTTGAGCCTATCCTCACCTAAAGTGGCTGGCCATATGGGGCTATTTGTCCTATTATGGTAAGGTCCAAAATGTCCCCACTAACCTATTCTATTAGTATTAGGAAAGGGCTAATTGGTTGGGGCTAAATTAGTCATTCTAAAGTCTCTAATCACACTAACCTTATCCATAATAATTAGTCTAACCTCTAACTAAAATATTTCTATCATGTGGGCCATGGCTAACTAATGTGTGGGTCCACTAAAGTCAACACTACCCCCGGGTCCCCGTTTCAAGTCGGATTGAGCTGAAATTCGAACCCGACTCAAATAACCCCAAAACAATATCATAAATAATAAAATAAATTTCAAAAATATTTCAAAAATACAAAATGACAAAAATACTCCTGTTCCTGAAAACTGGGGGTGACAAATTCCTCGAAATTAAAACCAAACAATAGTAAAATGTCAAAATCACAAGTCATAATTTTAAATAGTTTAAAAATGATTAAAAATCACCAAAAATTATAATATAAAATAATTATCAATAAATAATAATTATAATTACAAAATTTTAAAATTACCCTCATCTGAAAAACTGGGTGTTACAATCCTACACACCTTATAAAAATTTTGTCCTCAAAATTAAGATGATCGCACCCCCTTCTAGGTCAAACATAGTCAAGGGTCAATCACTGGTCAATTTCTCAACATCCAAGTACTTGGTCATCAACCGGTCAACTTCTTAGGGTTTTACCTATGCTAGCTATTTAGGTGTTGGCAACTAGAATTTAGCAAAAGAGAAACTCTATAATAGACTAGCTCTTAACTTCCCAATCCTATCAAGTCACCTATAACCAAATACCTACAAGCTAAGCACATGAATACCAAATACCACATATATATATATATATATATATATATATATATATATATATATATATATATATATATATATATATATATATGCTCAAGAACAACAACCCATCACATATATCCTAAGTATATCATCTATATATATACATGACTGATGAACCAAGGGTTAAGGCAGACTAAACTTATAAGGGTCTGAAACAATGCTTAGAACTAGGCTAAGGATGAATGGTCTGAATCAAGGGGACATGGTGTTTAGTGAAGGGTCTGCACACTGCCTATAAAGGTGATCAAGACAAAGGAACTCAACACGAAGGGAACTTAACTAAAATGGAAAACTGAACCAAGTATAGGCTAAACAACATGTTTATAACCCTATACAACAATGGCCTATAGATACCAACTAACCTATATCCCATATGCCAATATCATCTGCAATCTATCTATGCAAATAGACCTCTCGATCTTAGGTGAAACTACAACTATACTCAAAGGCAGGCTCTGGTCATGGGTGCCTCACTAGAAAAGGTAAGAGAAAGTAGTAATAATCATCAAGGATGTAAGGCATACTAACATCCTATGTGTAATCGGTTGGTATTATAGATAACAGGAGAATTATCTGCAATGGGTTACTATTCTAACACCAATGCTAACTATCACCTCTAGGGTACAGACACTCTACAAGTCATCATACCATTATACTATGAAGGAACTACCTATGAATAAGCTCTACAAAACTAAATATCCCTACTCCTAAGTCATTTATAACAATCAAAAGGGTATGATGTTTAAACCTTCTCAAGATACAATCTGTTAATCATATGCGTCTGTCCAAAATCATGTTGTCCAGAGTCTTCATCATGCTAGTGAGCAAGCCTACGATAATCACAGAGTCCTTGACTAAGGTACGTACCTCTAGGTTCATGGTATTTAAAATTTTTGCACTGCCGCATGCGACGGCAAAAATCTTAAATTTCCATACTCGAGAATACATCCAAAATCTGACTACATGTCCTCACTATGCCAACTAACACGACTATCGAGGATTCTAGATTCCATGATTTAGGCGACCTAGCCCATATGATTTTCTCAGAAGAAAAAAAACAAACACAACAAAAGAGTAACATGACAAAATTAATCAATCAACAAGGAACAGATGGAATCGGATTTCAAGGTAATTATAAAAGACAATTGCGGAAATGCAACTGAGAAGAACGAAACTTGCAGCAAGATCTCCAATGGTCTGCGCATCCTTGACTGTCCTGACGATAGCTCGCCCTGCTAGTTTTCCCTGGTCTGCTGCTGATGCTGCATGAATCACCGCTACTGAGAGAAATTAGAAATGACGGGAGAAAATCTCTGTACAGATAGAGGTGCACCTCCAATGTAGCAGAAACGCCAACCTGAGTCGACACAACAGAAGCTGCAGTCTCGAGGCCCTGATGAACAGGACGAGAGGTGGCCAGCCTCTCGATAGTATCCCCCGAACCGAAGCGATGAGATCGTGTCTTCATAACCATCATGAAAACTGATCAAACAAGAAGCAATTTCTGAGAATGAAGCGAAAAATTCAAAGGAGGACAGTTTATATTCAAGGGAAGTCAATAAGAAACAATTTTTGACAAAAAGGAATCTGATTAAGAGTTTTTTCTAATGTGATTGAGTACCTCCAAAATATCCTAATCCTACTGCAGGCTGTAGTGATACTCTAGTTTGAATACCACTACATAAACTCGACCTGCATGGGCCACCACTACAAACGTATCACGACTCGCACCCACCGTGAGGGTACGAGAACGTAACAACGCCCAGCCTACGCCGCAGTGTCGGCGGTAGAACGCTGTTCTAGGTCATGAACTATAACTACATAACATGAAATATACTCTCCAGAAGGAGGCCAACACCGAGGTACAACTCAATCACAATCTAAGGTAGAATGTAGCACGATGGAAATAGATAATAAATCCTCAACTGAGGTACAGCAGAAATGGAATACAAGTCTCATCATCTCTAAAATATACAACTCTGAAAATAAAGACAACAGTTAAGCATGAAAAGAAGGAACAGTCTAAGCTATCTACACTATACAAGGTATCATCCTGAGCAGCTACCTGAACCTCCCCAGGGGTCCAGGTCGCGAGTGTCAACTAGGCAAACTCCAAGTAAGGGTACAGGGTTCCTCATCATCCACTGTAAAATTTTCAACAGGTCCAGTCAGGACGGGAGCGAGCACAATACATCTCATGTAGTTCATATCATGTCAGAAAATATAAAGCAGGCAATAGAGTAAGATACATGAAATGCTGTAAGAAGATGTACATGAAAACAGAAGAGATATTTGATAACTGAAAATATATACATGATAAGTAAGAACTGTAAGTGACTAGTGATTTAGAGTACGAGATGGCATGTAATTGGCTTAGGTTGTACATGATAAAACATGGAAGTAACAGAGTGTACATGATGGGTAAATCACATGACCATTTATACTCACCCCTACCCACAATCAATACACAAGGATCTATTCAAGTTACGTTACGGACATGATGTTTTGGTTATACAAGAAACACATGAGGAAACATGAGCGTACATGAAAGAACATGAGAGTACATGAACGTACATGAAAGAACATGAGAGAACATGAGTGTACATGAATAACGCAGAAGCAAGGAATACATGATGTACATGAAACACATGTCATAAAGTATCCGATGCGCCCGCTAAGGGGGATAACATCCCAAGAAGAGATCCGTATAGTACCAATCCGTGATGATAACGTGACAGCATCAAGTAAAAGTAATCTAGAGCGAGAATATAATTCGTGACAAGTATGAAATGATCAGAGAATGTACTCGCCTCGTATCTGAATGTCTGAAGTAAATGTACTACCTGAGGAGAGGTGTCTGTCTCCTAATCAGAGCAACACAAGTTACAACATGTCTAAAATAAAGAAATAGACTGCTACAATGCATCTACATGCTGTCTAGGTCAAACTAGGCTAAAGTCAACACTTGGTCAACTCTAGTCAACTATCTAGTCAAAGCTAGGTCAACTGGGTCAACATAAACTCAATGAAGTCTCACTAGGCCTAACCAGTCTACCCTAGCTAGTACACACCATACAAATCCAAGGCTATACAAGCCAACACAAGTCACATATCAAGATACATCACATTCATGCATATTCAACATTATATATATATATATATATATATATATATATATATATATATATATATATATATATATATAAGAGAAAAGAACTAACATGTAAAGCTATGTGTGTGTGTGTGAACATGGAGGTGTACATGAAAAGAGAAATCAACACTAGTTATGAGGTTACACTACACATGGCACAAAGCTAATCCATCTACATTACACATGTATTATACTTAACATGCATGGCTACAAGTATACATCTATATACATTAGAGTAGAGACTATTTAAGTTATAACTAACATGCATCTATACTTTACATAAATCTATATATATTATAGCAATCATTTAGAGAAGGGTTACATGGCATGGTGGTTGATATAGAGTATGGTGTCCTTGTGCAGAGGGTGAAGTTCATTCTCAGTTTAGTTCCACATTTACATATAAACTAAAGTGAGCTATCCCATAAACTGGTGTAACTAACCACATAAAATGAACCATGTTATCTGAAATCTGCCATTAAGCCAACATCCCATATGCATACAGCTCATGCATTGTCTAATACTGAAATTAACTAACATTTTGAATTAAGGGGTTGAAGGTTAACATTACATTCATAGACATTCCACTATATTGAAAACTAAAATTGGCTTGGCAATAGGAAAAGGAATGTATATATGCTTACATGGACAGTTCAGTGTTCGAACAACCTAAAATGAACTAACATTCAATCTAAATATGAGCTATGCATTGGTTCTATGTCTACATATGAAATCTGATATTGCATTTACAATATTTATACATTATGCATTCATATCTATCATTACATATATACCTTGCATTTATATCTAGCATTCATTATATACTTTCATGCATGCATTGTATATCATTCTTTCATTCATGCATTTATGCATTGCTTACATATATTACATTAATTGCATTCCTACATGCTTGCATTCAACCATATATATACATTAATGTAAATAGGATATATATCATATATATATCATTTCATTCATCTAACATATCATGCATTACATACTCTATATTTATTTAATATCCATACTACATAGGCTCATAGATTACACAAAATGCATATATCGTATAGTCACTCTTTTACTTAAAACCAATACTGTACCAATTGGGCATTCACTAAATTCTAGGATTAAAGTATGTTGTAGTACTTCATGTTAGCTTTCCGAAACTTCAAAAGAATCGCATTTTCGTGTCCGAAAGCTCCCGGAATCGCGAAAATACCGAAACGCGTTCGTCTTTCGTATAGCTGACACTCAAATAATTCTACAGAAAGTTACAAAAAGAATTTGGCTTATTAAAATATATATTTGGAAAGCTAACTTCGATACGGTTCTTTTAAAAAAACGGAAGATAAATCGGAGTTTTAAGCTAAAAGTTATGACATTTCTAAGTTGTTATTGCTACTAAAAATGTGGATAAAAATTATGACGAATTTGGGTAGTTTGAGACAAAAGAACACAAGTATATAACATAATATATCAAGAACTCACTCTCTACACTAATATATATATATATATATATATATATATATATATATATATATATATATATATATATATATATATATATATATATATATATATATATATATATATATATATATATGAGACACTATAAAACACATCTCCAATACAAAAAAAATATGAGATTAAACATGTAATAATTCATTCATACATAACAACAACACATAGTGTGTCCAAATTTGGGATTTTCCCACATGGACACAACCACAACACAAATGACACTCCTATGACCTCCAAATGGACACGAAATGGACACAAATGGAGATACAACCATGGGGGTCATTCCTATGGATTCAAAATAGACCTATATACATGAAAAAATGAAAAGGAGAAGGGATTTATACCTCCCGGTAGATCGAATCGAAGAAAAGCCTTCCCGGAGCGACACTGACACGTAGAGATTCCAAAAGGACACGAACGAGCTCCGAATCCTCCCAAACTTGGGTAGCTTCCTCCTTGGCTAGAATGGAGAAGGAAAGAAGAAGATTTGGTGGCAAAATGGAAGGATTTGGTGGAGAAATTGCTAGGGATTGCTCTCTAGAAATTTGGAAAAGAACAAGAGAGAGAGTGTGGATGAGAATAATGAAATGAACTTGAGCCTATCCTCTCCCAAAGTGGCTGGCCATATGGGGCTATTTGTCCTATTATGGTAAGGTCCAAAATGTTCCCACTAACCTATTCTATTAGTATTAGGAAAGGGCTAATTGGTTGGGGCTAAATTAGTCATTCTAAAGTCTCTAATCACACTAACCTTATCCATAATAATTAGTCTAACCTCTAACTAAAATATTTTTATCATGTGGGCCATGGCTAACTAATGTGTGGGTCCACTAAAGTCAACACTACCCCCGGGTCCCCGTTTCAAGTCGGATTGAGCTGAAATTCGAACCCGACTCAAATAACCCCAAAACAATATCATAAATAATAAAATAAATTTTAAAAATATTTCAAAAATACAAAATGATAAAAATACTCCTGTTCCTGAAAACTGGGGGTGACAAATTCCTCGAAATTAAAACCAAACAATAGTAAAATGTCAAAATCACAAGTCATAATTTTAAATAGTTTAAAAATGATTAAAAATCACCAAAAATCATAATATAAAATAATTATCAATAAATAATAATTATAATTATAAAATTTCAAAATTACCCTCATCTGGAAAACTGGGTGTTACACACACACACACACGCTGACACAGTCACACACACACGCTGACACAAGCACGACACACACACACACACACGCTAACACAGGCACTGACACGAATATGACACAAAATGCTGACACACACACTGACACAACATAGACGTTATGTACTCTGTGTGTGTGTGTGTGTGTGTTAATTCTTTGTTAGGAAATTTAGAATTGAAATTAGTTATATGAATTCATTTATAGGGAATTTAGAATTAAAATTTTTAGAGAATTTAGATGGACCATATTAGGTCTAGATTCCTAGTATCGTTAGAAATTTTCCAAAAATTACCCTATTAATAACCAAGTATCATAGCTCTTGCACTAGAAATCGTTATACCACTACTTGAAAGATTTTAAAAGGGAATCAGAATACAGTTAAGTGTATGACAATGTCCAAGTGAGAGGTGTGTATGTGTATATGTTTGTGAGGGATGAGTGAGGTAGTGAGGGTTAATATATAATCTATATAGATGGATACATATATAAGGGTATAGAAATATATAGTTATAAGTGCTAGCTAGGTATCGCCAAGTATTTCATGGTAAGTGCTAGCTTGGACACTCCGAGGTCAAGTTTTCCTTGTGGGCTCACAAGGAACACACTGAGCTGCGTGATGAGCTGTTGCGGAGGATTGCGGAGCAGCCCCAGTCTCACTGTAGATGGACGATACGGCGCTCACCGTACGATTTGATATGCTCAAGTGCACCATTAGAGAGACGAGCGAGAGGACGGATCGTGTCGTTCAGGCGGTGCAGGAGTAGACGGATCTTATCGTTCAGGCGGTGCAGGGGTCGCAGGTAGCCATGGGCGATCAGCTTTCTAGGCTGACGGCTGTTATAGATTCCACCAACTCTAGACTACTAGTCATGGAGCAAACACTTCCTGGTCGTGCATCGGCATCCACACCGACTGTATCGGTTCCATTGCCTCCTCCTCCTATTGATGAGTCATCACTAGTGATGCTAACACCAGCGTAGTGTAGGTTCATGTTGTCGCAGATGCACGGACTGCCTCCTCCTCCTTCAGACCAGGCGTAGTCCTTTATTGGACTTATTTTCATGTGTTGTGTTGCTGTTTGCTGACCCATTGTTGGGTCTTTATGTATTTATTTTATTCATTTAGTGACTGTGTTATATTGATCCTGTTGAAACATTATTGGACAAACTCTTTTTATAGCCGTTTGGTAGTAGATTTATTTCCAACCGGCTATTTCATATCTTTCTTGTTGTTTGATTCTATTTGTTTGATTATTGCTAGTGTCTTTTCATTATTTGTCTAATTATGTATGTTTACTGATGTTGAGTTTTCCACCGAAGGGGTCGGCGAACCTAGGGAATTCTACGGAGGGTAAGGTCTATTATTTGCAAACTGTCATTTAAAATGCAGGTAAATTCTAGATGAAAAAGCAAACATAATCCTATTTTTTTAAAATTATAAAAGTTAGCGACGCTTACCGACGAATAACGCTGCCGCAGTACGTCGCTAACGTGTATCAATACGTCGCTAACCTGAAAAGCAAACGTCGCAGATAGTCGCTAGACGTCTCTACGTTGCTGACATGGCAAACTCGACATGTCAGCAAGTAGTTTACTAACGTCGTAAAGGACGTCGCTATTTATGTTTCAGAACGTCACTAACCTGTGTCAGAGACGTCGCTAATATCGTGACATGGAAAACCCAAAATGCTAGTTAGTACGTCACTAAACGTCGTAGATTACGTCGCTAACCGCTAAACTGTCAGCGACAATTAGCAATGAATATCTATGTCGCTAATTAGCACCGTCTCGTTGGCAAACGTTGCTATCCACTAAAAATCTAGCGACGTCAAGGCATCGCAAATGAACATCGCCATGGCGACGAACATCGACGTATTCTGTGTTAGCGACCAGGTAACACGTGATATGGAGATTTTGTCGCTAAACAAAATCAACGACGTTTTTTTTCGTCTAGCGACGGCCTATGGCATCGCTAATGTGACTTATTTTGGTAGTGAATTGACAGTTACGAAATGAACAACCTATAATGGGGCTAGCTAAACAACGAAGCTACCACATCGAACCTACAGTGGCGCTACACAGCGGAGCTCCCCCAGAAGTGCTACTATGTGGAGCTACCCACTCTGCTCATGCGCCCTATATATGCAATCCTCTACTCCCGCGTCGACTCTGCATCCTACACGAGCATGCGAAGCACAACGTGTCGCATCTCTGTATCCTACGTGAGCGTGCGAAGCACAAAGTGCTCCAAAGGGATTTCTCCAAGCAATGGTAATAAAACTAATGTAGATTGTGAAATTTGAACCTAGTTCACTGGTAAAATCATCCATCATGTTTACCACTTGAGTTAACACACCATTTTGTACAAGTCAATAAATGAAGAATCAAATATTGAAATAAAATATACACACATAAGATTTATCCCAAAATAGAAACAACCCCAGCATGATATGGCCTAAACGAAATATCAACTCAGGGACCTCAACTCAATTTCCTTTTTTGCGCTTCTATACTAGTAAAAGTAGGTGTGTTGCACGTAAAATTATTTTACTTTCTTTCTAATCTTAACAAAAAATTATTTAATATTTAAATTTGAATTAAGAGTTGTAAAAGTTAATTAGATTTTAACTATAATTTGTTATGGATATATGTGGATAAAAAGATAGGATATTCGGTTATGTGGAGAAAATGAGAGAAAGTAAAAAATTATAATCTTCCGTAATTTTTTTGTGGATAAAATAGAGGGTATTCGGTTATGAAAAAGAAAAAAAAAGTTTAAAATTATATTATTCTGTAATTTTTTTAAATGAAATGATTGATGATATACATACGACTTACATAGCTTAATTTGGAGTCGTTTTGAAGCCCCCTTATAATACCGAAAACTACTTTATGTACTTCCCAAATCCCATTCCTCCACGTCCCTCCGTCACGTGGCCATCTCTTATTCGCTAACGTCTTCCCCTAACCTCCTTCCCTATTTGCTTCCCTCAATAAAGGAGTGCCATGTGACGGATGGATATGGAAAGATGAGATTTTTGGAGGTACATATAATATCACTCTATAATACCCCCTTATATTAGTAGAGATTGTAGGTTCTAGTCACCTACATATGATCAAGTACGAACTAAATTATATATTAATATGATCGATCTTATATAATAGTATCTACACAAAAACGGGGCTCCATGCAACCCAAGGAAATCAGCAGCATTTCCAGTAACGCTGTCCAACTTCTTTACTACGTACTAACTCTTACTCTCCTACACTGTACTACTGGTGCCTAAGGTTCAATTGTGGATCGGAGGCTTTCTCCTCGCCGGAGAATAGTCCATCCCTGCAACGTCTAGACCGTTGACGACGACGGAATGTGCCTGCTCCCCCGCATCATGGTTCTTCTCTTGTCTCTTCCTTTCGTCGGCGGCTTCTTCGGAATGTCGGCCGTCCACGTCTTTCCCCTCTTTGCTCCATTCGTTCTGCGTATCATGAGCATGCATGAGATTATTAGTATCGTATGGTTATCGATTACTAATGGACTAATTATCCAAGTGATATCGATTAGCCACCAAACCTTTGTGTTGGGCATTCCCTTCTCCAACAGTTTTCCACTCCTTCCTGCAATAGTAGACGCAGGACATCCATCTAGGGGTGAGTATGCGGTTTATTCGGTTCCAATCGAACCGAATAACAAAAAATCGAATTGGACCAAAATCGAATAAGCAAAATCGTAACCGAACCAAATTGGTCAATAACCGAACCGAACCGAATTAAATCGGTTCGATTTTCGGTTTATTCGGTTTTTGGATTTATTTGTGTTTTTTTTGTAATTAATATATATAATAACTAAATATACCTAGATATATTTATTATATACCTATACTATATACCTATATATATTTAGTATATACCTATAATTATATATATAAACTAAATTTTTTATTCGGTTTTTGGTTTTGGACCGAAACCAAAACCGAAACCGAATAAAAAAATTTAGTATTTTCAAAACCGAAACCGAACCGAATCTCTTTTTCGGTTCAGTTCGATTCGGTTCGGCTCGATTTTCGGTTCAAAACCGAATAATGCTCCCCCTACATCCATCTTTAGGCGAAATGACCTAATCTTGTTACAAATGCATAGATACTTCCATAGAACATGACTTCTGGAAAGCCGATATGTAAGGCCATCTCCAGTGGGGTTTCTATCTCGCCTATTAAAAAGCTTCTCCCTTCCTATTCCAATTTACATCCTAATGTTGGTGTAGGATAGAGAATTTGTACGAGAGTATAGAAATTCTTAATCTTAATGCAGGATCCCAATTTCCATGTAAATTATAAAAATTCTCCGTTTAATATTTTCTCTCTTAATATTAGACCGCGATTGAAGTTGAGAACTATTGAAGTGTGTATTTTTAGAACATGAAGTAGGATAGAAACTTATAAAATTGAGTTTCTATCCTACTTGTCATTGTACTTTATGAAAATTTTATCGTAGTTGGCAGAGTTTTTATATAGTAATTGCACAGAAAAAAAAATCTCCAATGATTCTCCGTTTCTATCCTATGTGCCAACAAATGAAAGGATCAATCTAATGGCATGTCCACCTTCAGTTGAGCCCGCATCTGGTCCTCAACATAGATTTTCTGTAGGAGATCTTCAAGGGTGATCTCCAACTTCTTCCTATGCATGTTTGCATAGAACTTGCTCCACCCAGCGGGGAGCTTTGAGACAATCCCTCCAACAACAAACTTGTCGGGGAGGGGCATCGCCTCGTCTTCCAACTTCTATCGCAGTTTCAGGAACTCCTTCACCTGCGGCAGCATAGACTTTTCGTCCTCAAAGAACCACTTGTGATATTTTTCAACCACAAATATCTTACTGCGGTTCTTGTCTTCTTCGTAGAGTTTTTCTAGAGACTCCCATATGTCTCTAGCGATATTCTTCTTAGAATAGGATTCTGCAAGGGAATCCTCCATAGCATTCATGATAAGGAGCCTGCAAATGCTATTTTCTCTTCTCCACTTGGCCTGAAGTTTAGTAGCCGCAGATATTGCAGCAGCAGACCCAGTATCTGGAACAGTAGGTTCCTCTTCAAGCAGCACGTGATCAACGTCTCTGAGTTGAAGAGTGAGATAAACCTTCCTCTTCCAGACTTGATAATGCTCTCCATCAAACTTTTCTAACTTACAGAAGTCAGTGTTGAGGAGTGAAGCATTAATGTTTTCCATCGTAGCAATAAAGCTTTGAGATTGTTATTGCCGGAAACGCCGGGGCATAATTTTTCGATAAAAAACTGAGAAAATGAAACAGTTGTAAAGACAACGTTTCTAATACAACTCCTTAAAGAAGGTTTTGCAACAGAAATCTAGAAGGATTCTGCAAATTACGAGATCTAAAAAGATATCGTAATACACGAATAATCTAAAGAGATTTTCGTGATCGTAGCAAACTGACAGTAGTGCCTTCTAAAAAGAAGATACTGACAGAACTGCTAAAGGCAACAGAAGGGTGACAGGCGAGAGATGGAATTGCTGGGGTGAATGATCACCGTTGCTCAAAGCTTTATTCGCCCTCTGCGAACAGCTTCCAGGAACCAGCAAGGTTGACGGAAAACCTTGGAACACTCCTGCTCTTCTGACTCCTCGGAAGACGGCGAACTCCTCTGGCAATGGTACTCTTCTCTCTCTGTTTGAAGTAACAGAACTCACGCGTACTAAAAAGTACTAGTGTTTGTGTTAAACAACACGCTCACTACTCTGTTGTGTTAAAGAACACTTAACGAGCGCAACTTAAGCGCACTATGCGCCTAGCGACGATGCTGACGTGCTAAGTGCAAAGTGCGCCAACAAAACGCCACATTACGCCTCATGAGCCCTTGAGTCCGAGCCCGAGCCCGAGCCCGAGTCCGAGTCGCTAAGCCCCAACGGGGCTTAGCTCCTATGGAAATAAATTTCCCAAGAGCAAAAAGCTTACAGCTTATTAATTGTTGATTAAGCCTTTATACCATTAATAATTAATCCCACATGGCACACACCCATGTGCACTACATGTGCATCTCCATAAAGAGTAAAGACTCATATATATGGAGATACACATTCCTTTCTAGCCGATGTGGGACTAAAAATCAAAACAAAAGGCTATAAACCCAACACCATGTAAATTATAAAATTCTCCGTTTAATATTTTCTCTCTTAATATTAGACAGCGATAGAAGTTGAGAACTATTGACTATTGAAGTGTGTATTTTTTTTCTTGTAATCTCTATGTAGAAACTCTGCCAACTAGGATAAACTTTCATTATAGTAGAACGTGAAGTAGAATAGAAACTCAATCTTAGAAATCTCACCATCTCCAATGGCGGGATTTCTAAAATTGAGTTTCTATCCTACTTGTCATTGTATTTTATAAAAATTCTATCCTAGTTGGCAGAGTTTTTTATATAGTAATGGCAGAGTTTTTATATAGTAATTGTACAGAAAAAAAAAATCTCCAATGGTTCTCCGTTTCTATCCTATGTGCCAACAAATGAAAGGATCAATCTAACGGCATGGGCCCAATATTAATTAATACAAGAGATGGAAATTTCTATGGGAGTTTCTATATTTAGAAACCCTCATATATAGAAACTCTCTATCCTACATTACTGTGGATAGAAATTGGAATAGAAATCTTCATTAAAAATTACTTTTTTGTAAAGTGAATTTCTACCATAGAATTAGGAGAGATAGAAACCCCCATTGGAGATGGCCTAAGTATCTAGAATTCTCCTGGTTCATATTATGCAATACGCGTGCATGCAATTTTATACGATATTTTGTTTTCTTATTCTTATCATTTGTGGAAGTGCTTAAATTGAGAAGAGAGAGAGAGAGAGAGAGATAGTTGTAGAACAAGGCAATGTTGGGTCAGTGACAAAATTGATTTGAGTTTCTGCATACAAAGTGTCGAGAGCTTGAATCTTGTCCAAGTCCATTTCTGTGTAAAATCAAGTAAAATTAACCCGAAAGAAGGGGTACACACACACACACAGAGAGAGAGAGAGAGAGAGAGAGAGAGAGAGAGAGAGAGAGAGAGAGAGAGAGAGAGAGAGAGGATTTGTGGTATTAAGTAGTTCATGAAATTAAGATGTCAGTGGTGCTTAGGTTTGTTCTTCCTAGGCCCAAAGTAATCTTCGTGAACCCCCGGTAGCCTGTGGCGGACTTCTTGGACTTCTCTATAAGACCTCTTCTCGGTACCTGAACGAAGACCATCGTCTTTGCAAGGAACTGCTGCAACACTCTCTTCTCCTCCTCTGATGAAACTCTCCTTCTGTTAGCGTATGTAGAATACTCTTTTAGTACGAAATCTTTGGAAAAAACAAATTAATAACACACACAACTTATAAGAGAGAGAACATACATCATGAGTTATCTTGCTGAAGGAAGCTATTAGCTCTTCTTCAAAGCGAATCCCTGAAGAAACAAGACACCCATTAATGCCTTCATTCATGATAGACAAACATAGAGAAGTCGATCGAATCGATCGATCGTTCATTGTGATGATTTAGCAAGAAATGCATATTAGGATGATCGATCAATAATACCTTGAGATGTTCCAACTAGCAGCAGTAGGAAAAGAAGGGAGACCACCAACTCAGACGCCTTCATCTTTAGAAGCTAGAAGAATGTGTGTGCGCCAAAACCTTTCGGCTCCTTCATATATATATATATATATATATAGATAGCGGCATTGGGCCGATAGCCACCTGAGATAAATGTCTCGAAAGGTTCAAATTCCAAGTATTTTTCCGCAAACCAAACTGTTAGAGTATGTCAAAAAAAAATGTTATTATACTCGTTAATTGTCAGTCTTTAAGGAAGGATGCTCCCCCAAAATTTGGAACTTGTTCCAGTGTCATGCCAGTAGCACAAACGTGCTATTTTGGATTGAACTTATTTGAATGGCCCTACTGTTCTCTTTCGTTGCGATTTGTTTGTTTTTATGAAGCGTATTGGAATCGAATCAACCTAGTCTACGCAAGTTTTTATTTTTTTTTCCGATGCACTCAAGTTTCATTTAATAAAAAATTCTTTAGCTCTCATCTTCGGGGTACAAAAGAGGGACAAACAAGATCCGGATGGCTATATCATGGCCCGGAGGCCTCGCACCATCATCATAACTTTACGCCACTCTGTACCGCATCCGCACTCGTTTCTCGGCCACATTGCACTCTCCTCGCATAATTCCTCCACAAGAAAACTAATACACTTCATCTCTTGCTCGAATTTGTAACCTCGGATAGAATATGTCTCACTCTAACCACTTAAGGTCTTAGACTCTGTGATATGTTGGTGTTTTTGCCTTTGGACTAGAAAAGATAGTCCCACATCGGCTACACCAAATGGTGAGTATCTCAATATAATGCATTGCTTGTGTTGAGGTGTGCACATGAGGTGTAGTGGGGCACAAGTTTGTGCCATGTGGAAGTATTTTCCTAGAAGGAAAAAGGATTAAATCCAACAAGGATGCAAGTTAATTTTTGTTGTGCGGACTCGGACTCGGACGCGGACTCCAAGATGTCTCGTGCATGCACGGGAGGGTTCGGGGGGTAGGCGTGGACTGGCACACTTCTATGCTGATTGTGGGATGATCTAAAATATCAAACTCTATTTTTGAGTATTGATATTTTAGTCCCACATCGGATAGGAGAAGAGGTGAAGTCTCAACTCCACTCTATAAATAGAGCCCCTTGGCCTCCTTTGAAAGATGCACCAAGAAGAGAGTTGAGGGAGTCTGTTAAGTCCAGGAAGCCCGTTCAAGTCTCAAATATTGACTTACGAGCGTTCCAGAAGTTCTCCTGAACTTGCTGGTTCCTGGGAGCTTATCCGTACTGCGGGTATAGCTTTGAGCGCCGGTGTTCAACACCCCAGCGAGATCCGCTCTTCTTCTTCCTTCCTCTTTCTGTTGCCTTCGAGAATCTGAGACTCAACTGTTGTTGATCATCTCTTGTTGCCTTCGAGAAACCGCTATTGCAAATGCGATTCGATTTTTTTTAATCGTTTAGGCTACGCAATCAGCATTATTTGCATCTCTTTTTTAGGGATTGCAACTGCATTATTTGCATCTCTTTTTTAGGGATTGCAACTGCATTATTTGCATCTCTTCTTAGGGATTGCAACTGAGTTTTTCCATCGATTGTTTGCAAATAGACCAACAATCTCAAAGCTATACGATTCGATGGAAAACACTCGTGCTTCGCTTGTCGATACCGGCTTTAACAAGTTGGAGAAATTCGACGGCGAACACTTCCAGATCTGGAAGCGAAAGGTGACTCTGAACCTTCAACTCGTGGATGTTGATCACGTGTTGGATGAGGAAGAACCAATCGTTCCAGCAACAGGATCTGCTGCTGTTCTGGCCGCTGCTACGAGCAAGCAGACGAAGTGGAAAAAGGATAACAGCATATGCAGGCTGCTGATCCTGAATTCCATGGAAGACTCTCTGGCCGAGTCCTACACAAAGAGGACTTCTGCCAAAGAGATCTGGGAGTCCGTGGGGAAGCTGTATGACGACGACGAGGCCCGGTCGAAGATGTTCATGGTTGAAAAATACCACAAATGGGTCTTTGAAGACGAGAAGACCATGCTGTCCCAAGTGAAAGAGTTCCTGAAGCTGCGCCAGAAACTGGAGGACGATAGCATGCCCCTCGTCGACAAGTTCGTCGTTGGAGGGATCGTGGCAAACTTCCTCCAGGATGGAGCAACATCTATGCAAGGATGCATAGGAAGAAGATGGAGATTAGCCTGGATAATCTCCTCAGCGAGATTCATGTTGAGGACGAGATGCGCTCTCAACAGAAGTTGGACACCCTGTCCAAGCAACTAGCAACGGCGAATCTGGTTCAAGCCACCAGAGAGAACAAAGGGAAGCAGGCGGCTTCTCACCACAAGAAGAAGGACTTCTCGAATCTGAAAGTGAAGGGTCCAGGATTCAAGCAACAGAAGTCCAAGTCCCATGTGACTTGCTTCAACTGTGGCAAGAAGGGTCACTATAAAAGTGAATGCAAGTCCAAGCCCAAAGAGCAAGATGAGCCTAACAAGGTTTCTTTGGTTACTAATCAGGTTGCCATGATAGCACAGGTTGCAACTGTGGGGGCAGACTTGGACTGGTGGATAGACACTGGCGCGACATGTCATGTCTGTTCAGACAAGGACTGGTTCGTCTCCTATGAGCCTACTTCCGAGAAAGTCATGATGGCGAACCAGGCACAAGCTGAAGTACTGGGGATCGGGACGGTGGAGCTGAAGCTTACATCGGGGAACATTCTGACGCTTCAAGGTGTGAAGCATGTTCCTGCAATCGCAAAGAACCTGATCTCTGGGAGCCTGCTCTGCAACGCAGGCTTGAGGATGGACATCAATGCTGGCCAAATGGTGATGTCCAAGAAGGGTACTTTCTTCGGGAAAGCTTTTCAGACTGAAGGAATGTACAAAATTCAGCTTGTTGTAACCCAGCATAATAATGTCAATGCTATCACTAGTTTGAATTACTCTCTTGAGTTGTGGCATAATAGACTAGGACATGTTCATTGTAAGCGAATAAACAAAATGTCTATTCTAGGACTTATCTCCAAGTGTGGGGGTAAGGTAGAGAAATGTGAGATATGTGCTCAGACGAAGATCACTAGAAAACCCTTCCACAGGGTCCATCGAAGCACAGATCTTCTGGAGTTGGTTCACTCAGATATCTGTGACTTCAAACAATTCTCTACAAAGGCCGGGATGAAGTATTTCATTACTTTCATCGATGACTTCTCCAAGTATGCCTTCGTCTATTTACTCAAATCTAAAGACGAAGCATTCGAGAAGTTCAAGGAGTTCAGGGCCGAGGCTGAACGGCAAACTGGACAACAACTCAAGAGGCTGAGGAGTGATCGAGGTGGGGAATATAGGTCTCATGAATTCTCATCATTCTGCAAAGAACATGGAATCATCAACGAGACGACGGCTCCGTATTCTCCACAATCCAACGGAAGTAGCAGAAAGGAAGAACAGAACGTTGACAGAGATGATGAATTTCTATGCTGTTGACTGCGGGTCTCCCAAAGTGCTATTGGGGAGAAGCTGCATTAACGGCCACTTTCATTCTGAACAGAGTGCCGTATGCAACTTCTGACATAACTCCTCATGAACTCTGGTTCAAAGTCAGACCCAACCTGAATGTCATTCGAGTGTGGGGGTGCCTGGCTTATGTGAAGCTCCCGGATCTAAAGATTCAGAAGCTGGGGACAAGGACTACTAAGGCGATCTTCCTGGGGTATGCCGAGAAGAGTGATGCTCGGAGATTCCTTGATATCGAGTCAAATCATATCATCGAATCTCGCGATGCTGAATATTTTGAAGAAAAGTTTGCAAGGCACAAGAACATTGTTCTCACGGACATTCCGGAGAATAATGAGGGTGCGGAGCAGACAGAGATCTTTATCGAACCAGTAGTCCAAGATGGAGTTGTTGTCGAGGAGACACCAGCTGAACCAGAACTCGCTGAGCCGTCAACTAAGCGAGCGAGGAGGCCGAAAGACTTCGGAGATGACTTCGTCACCTATCATGTGGAAGCAGATCCGCTTACCTATGATGAGGCGATGAAGACCAGAGATGCTATATTCTGGAAGGAGGCGATTGACAACGAGATTGACTCAATCACCTCCAATAACACATGGGTATTGGTCGACCTACCAGAAGGAGCAAGACCCATCGGATGCAAATGGATCTTCAAGAAGAAGATGAAAGCAGATGGAACCATTGACAAGTTCAAGGCCAGGCTAGTGGCCAAGGGGTTTGCTCAGAAGCAGGGGATCGACTACTTTGACACTTATGCTCCAGTAGCTCGGATGACAACTATCAGATTGTTAATTGCTTTAGCAGCAATACACAAGCTGGTGATACATCAGATGGATGTGAAAACGGCATTCCTTAATGGCGAGCTGACCGAAGAGATCTACATGCAACAACCAGAAGGTTTTGTCGTCAGAGGTCTGGAAGACAAAGTCTGCAAGTTGATGAAGTCTCTGTATGGTTTGAAGCAAGCTCCCAAAATGTGGCATGAGAAGTTTGACAAGGTGATAAGGTCAAATGGCTACAGGGTCAGTGAAACAGACAAGTGTGTCTATACGAAGTTTGCTGACGGAAGAGGAGTAATCGTTTGTCTATACGTGGACGACATGCTAATCCTAGGTACGGATTTAAGCTGCGTCACAGAGACAAAGAAATTCCTCTCGACCAAGTTCAGTATGAAGGACTTGGGGGATGCCGACGTAATCTTGGGGCTCAAGATCATCCGGACAGGCACTGGAATAGCGCTGTCACAGTCTCATTACATTGAGAAGATGCTCTCTCGCTACGGGTATCAAGATCTTCCTATTATTGATACACCGTACAGGAGTGATCTGAAACTGGAGCCAAATTCGAAGGAGAGCGTCAGGCAGTTGGAGTACGCTAGCGTCATCGGAAGTTTGATGTACGCTACTACTGCCACAAGGCCTGACATAGCCTTTGCAGTGGAAATGTTGAGTCGATTTACGAGCAATCCAGGCGTAAAGTATTGGAAAGCTGTGAAGCGTGTTATGAGATATCTCAAGAAGACTCAGACATATGCACTATACTACAGCGGAGATCCGTCAGTAGTGGAAGGCTTCAGTGATGCTAGCTGGTGTTCAGAGGTGGAGAGCGAATATTCCACAGGTGGATATGTGTTCGCCATGGGTGGAGCTGCTATATCGTGGAAGTCGAAGAAGCAGACTATGTTATCTCGCTCCTCCATGGAATCTGAATTCTTTGCATTGGACGCTGCAGCAGATGAAGCAGAGTGGCTTCGGGAGCTCATGTATGACCTTCCAATGGTTGGGGCTCAGATACCGGCGATTCCGATATACTGTGACAACCAGGCGGCAGCAGCAGTGGCATCAAATGAACTCTTCAACGGGAAGAAGAGGACTGTGCGGTTGAAGCACAGAGCAGTGAACGATCTCATAAAAAGGGGCATCATTGCAGTGATCGATGTTCGGAGTCAGGAAAACCTGGCGGATCCGTTCACGAAGGGTCTCAAGCGTCAGCTGGTCGAGGACACAGCAAGGAAGATGGGCTTGAAGGCATTCTAATATTGTGTCATTATAATCCTATCAATAAATTTTATGTTATTGGTTCAAAGAGAAATCTACCAGATATCTAATTTTTTGATTCAAGGGAGGACTATTGACTGGAAAAATATTAGTTAACAGTGGGCACTTGTTCTGCGGAACATGTAAGGGTTTCGGACCCAGAACCACTGTTGTCTACTATGAATTTTCTACGGAAAATTGATCCTGTGAGAAGGATGGCATAATGCCTTAATGAGTTCTCAGACTGAGTGAAGGTCTGTTATGCTTTACAGGAAGCATGGTGGCGCAACAACCACAAAGGAGTGTTACAACTCCATGCTACAGTGGGGTGACTCCACCATGAGGTTCCCAGGTAGGGGTAATGCCTCGGCTTTGTTAGCCAAGTTACAGGCGGCGTAGCACCGCATATAGGCAGGTAGCCTAATGTTGCATAATCGTAATAAAGAGATGTAGACAGCACTACAAAGAGGCCGGTGTCCTCATATTACAGTGGCATGACACCACGATGAGGTACCCAGGTAGGGGTAAAGCCTCGGCTTTGCAAGCCATGTCATAGTGGCGTAACACCACAAGGGAGCGCAAGGCTTCATGCTGGGTAGTTTGGCACTACAAAGAGGCTTGAGACCTCATGCTACAGTAGTATGACACTACGATGAGGTTCCCAGGTAGGGGTAATGCCTTGGCTTTGTCAGCCATGTCATAGCGGCGTAGCACCGCAAAGAAGCGCAATGCTTCATGCCAATGACTCTTTATATAGAACTCACCTATAGTGTATGGACAGAGATATCAGGCCGTCTCTTGAGGGTAAACATGTAGACGCCCAAAAATTATACACTGAAACCAGGCTGGCACAAGGCCTTCAATGTGCAGCCAGAAGCACAGTTGATGTCACTATGTGAGTAGGAAGAATTGCAGTTATGGTGCAGAATTCAAGGCTTAGTCCATTCTTGTATCATGCTGTTATTTAACCTATGCGGGAAGATTCAAGTCGTAGCGACATCTCTCCTAATGCATGATGGACAATCACTGTGGGGAACGCTCAACCCATATATTGAGATATGTGGGGGATTGTTGGTGTTTTTGCCTTTGGACTAGAAAAGATAGTCCCACATCGGCTACACCAAATGGTGAGTATCTCAATATAATGCATTGCTTGTGTTGAGGTGTGCACATGAGGTGTAGTGGGGCACAAGTTTGTGCCATGTGGAAGTATTTTCCTAGAAGGAAAAAGGATTAAATCCAACAAGGATGCAAGTTAATTTTTGTTGTGCGGACTCGGACTCGGACGCGGACTCCAAGATGTCTCGTGCATGCACGGGAGGGTTCGGGGGGTAGGCGTGGACTGGCACACTTCTATGCTGATTGTGGGATGATCTAAAATATCAAACTCTATTTTTGAGTATTGATATTTTAGTCCCACATCGGATAGGAGAAGAGGTGAAGTCTCAACTCCACTCTATAAATAGAGCCCCTTGGCCTCCTTTGAAAGATGCACCAAGAAGAGAGTTGAGGGAGTCTGTTAAGTCCAGGAAGCCCGTTCAAGTCTCAAATATTGACTTACGAGCGTTCCAGAAGTTCTCCTGAACTTGCTGGTTCCTGGGAGCTTATCCGTACTGCGGGTATAGCTTTGAGCGCCGGTGTTCAACACCCCAGCGAGATCCGCTCTTCTTCTTCCTTCCTCTTTCTGTTGCCTTCGAGAATCTGAGACTCAACTGTTGTTGATCATCTCTTGTTGCCTTCGAGAAACCGCTATTGCAAATGCGATTCGATTTTTTTTAATCGTTTAGGCTACGCAATCAGCATTATTTGCATCTCTTTTTTAGGGATTGCAACTGCATTATTTGCATCTCTTTTTTAGGGATTGCAACTGCATTATTTGCATCTCTTCTTAGGGATTGCAACTGAGTTTTTCCATCGATTGTTTGCAAATAGACCAACAATCTCAAAGCTATACGATTCGATGGAAAACACTCGTGCTTCGCTTGTCGATACCGGCTTTAACAAGTTGGAGAAATTCGACGGCGAACACTTCCAGATCTGGAAGCGAAAGGTGACTCTGAACCTTCAACTCGTGGATGTTGATCACGTGTTGGATGAGGAAGAACCAATCGTTCCAGCAACAGGATCTGCTGCTGTTCTGGCCGCTGCTACGAGCAAGCAGACGAAGTGGAAAAAGGATAACAGCATATGCAGGCTGCTGATCCTGAATTCCATGGAAGACTCTCTGGCCGAGTCCTACACAAAGAGGACTTCTGCCAAAGAGATCTGGGAGTCCGTGGGGAAGCTGTATGACGACGACGAGGCCCGGTCGAAGATGTTCATGGTTGAAAAATACCACAAATGGGTCTTTGAAGACGAGAAGACCATGCTGTCCCAAGTGAAAGAGTTCCTGAAGCTGCGCCAGAAACTGGAGGACGATAGCATGCCCCTCGTCGACAAGTTCGTCGTTGGAGGGATCGTGGCAAACTTCCTCCAGGATGGAGCAACATCTATGCAAGGATGCATAGGAAGAAGATGGAGACAAGACAAGTTCGTCGTTGTAGGGATCGTGGCAAACTTCCTACATGACAAGAACGTATATTTGATAAAAAAAAAAATTGAATAGCATGTTGAAATCTCATAACAACAAAATTTTAAGACAAAATATAGAAAGAAAATAGTTTCTTATTAATAATTTGCGATGGAGTACAAGATTATAATACATTTGATATGTCGTCTCGGGTACATCCATGAAATAATAAAAAAGATCGGCAAGCTGTCATGAAACAATACTTGTCGTTCCATATATTTGCATGTATATGTAGAATCTAAAATGCCTCCAAAATGAACCGGCATTAAAATACTTCAAAATATGTTATAGTTTTAAGTCGCATCTCCGAAACTTCAGCTAGATTAATTCGTCCACTCTCGAGGTTCCTAACACCTATGGAGTTGGAGATCATTACACATGGAAATGAACTGGTAAGCAGGACTAAGTCACTCGCTTAAACCAATACTTCTTATTAAGGAAAGCATGCATTTAAAGTGATCTTGTTATATACTTAGAATAATGTTGATTTACAGTTCATATTCGATAGCATAAGTTAAAATAGTAAATCATATCACTTATCAATGATTTCTTACCATGACCGATGTGCAAGTCCCTGCATAAAACACAGATAAAAAATTATCGTCCCTGCAGAAGACAATATATTAGCATGCGTCCTGTCTATATGAGGTAATTGATGAATCCGATACTATGAAGAACTATTACGTGGTATTCTGACGTGCCCTTCCAGTCCGGGTTTCAAGTCTCACTGAAGGTCCCGTAATAGATCGTGCGTGAAGCACATTCCACATAATTTTTTCCAACTTCGATTCAGTTCCAGTGTTCCGGATGCCGTTTCGAGGAAAACCTTACCTTGTGCAAAAGTTATTCATGACCATGTGAATGCGTGAATGTTTCTATAAAATATGTGCATGAAAATATGGACTAAAGTAAGCAATATATTCTTTACTTGTACAACAGTTTATTCTCTCGATTTAGTATTGTGTCGATCGGTGATCCAAAGGTCCCAAACATTTCGATGTCTCATGGTACCACACCATATCCAATAGTTATGTCGCGTTGCAAATTGTTTGCTTCTCATACAAAACACATACTTGCACATATCCAGTGCATAGATACACTCAACAGTTACAGTATACAATGATTCATTTTTTAATGTTACAACATGCATGCGGCTAACATCTATCAATTACATTCTACAAGACATCATCGATCAAAGGACATTGCGAGACAACGAAAATTCTTTTGCATGAAGGAGTAGAAAAGAAGGGTCAGAACCACCCACTGAGTAGAAAATTCGCCGAGAGAAGGAGAATGACTTTGCAACGGTGAAACCTCGGTTATCATGTGTCCTCCTACAATAGCATATGATCAGTATTCTTCTTCTATCCTTCCTCACACAATTCTAAAAAATGAACGCAGAAATCGATGAAAGTGGACAAAAAAATTATAAAAAATAACATAAAAACGCATTCATCAAAAGCAAGCAGCAAAATCGTCCAAAGAAAACTACAATAAAAGGGTATTGGGAAGAGACTTCTATATAGAATTCGTTTGCCACATAATATGTGCACTGGATATATGACTCATTCCAACAAAAGTTAATCCATGAGTTGGAAAGGCTCTCATGCATTCATCTAGATCGATTAGATGCAGAAGGTTTCCCCAACACTCAGTTCACTGAGTCAAACTAGCCACCAGGTATACACAGTGTGCCGTCCAAAGCGGGGCACTACATAACTGGAGTTCATCCCAGTCCCCACATGGTTTCGCCATTACCTATATATAAAGCTCTATATGTGCTTCCATCACTAAAAGCTGCATTCGGATGGTCTTAATTATCATGTCTTTGTTATGGATAAGTTGGTAGACAAAGAGTGTCATCTACCATTGAAATTTGAAATTAGATACTAGGGATGGAAATGGGTCTTAGTATATGCTTATATATGTATACGTCACACTAACACAAGAAATGACCTCCATATCTATATCGTGTCATCATAAGCGACTATATTGTACCAACCTGAAAATGTCTATACCCGGTACCACTATTATTTCATTATTTATAGGGTTAATTATTTAGTTTTAGGGTCTGCTATAATATTCAAATTTGTGTTTAGGTCTTCATATTGTCCAGAAGAGGGTTCGTTCCCGTCCTTACTGTTGACTTGGATTGACTGGTTAATCTCGCGTTTAGATCTCCATAATATTGAAACTTACGTTTTGTTTTAGAGTCTCTTATGATATTAGAAATTTGCATTTATGTCTCTATTTTGGATGGTCAGTCCAAATCAACGGTCAGGATGAGACCCAAAATCTCTTCAGGACAATATGAAGATCACATAAACACAAATTTTGAATATTATATGAAATTCTAAAACTAAATAACCTTTATTTGTATGGTATCTGTATTTGTGTGTGATTAGTGGAGTTTGTGTTAGGCAAAATAAGAATTTTTCGTCTTTGTAATGAGATGAGAATAAAAAAAATAGAAATTGGAAGAGAAGAGAAAACTAAAAGATTGCACACACAAGATTTACCGAGGTTCGGCTCAGTGTGAGCCTACGTCCTCTGCCTGCCCCTTCTCCGCCGTTTTTACTATAATCAAATGAAAGATTACAAGGAAATTCTCGCAAGTTGGTACAACTTAACTTGAGGATCACTATCTCTTTCACAAACTCACTTTGAGTGGATTACAAGTGTGAGAATTACAAGTTGTGTTGTTCTTCTACTTGTTGTGTGTTTCAACCTTCACCATCTCTCCTCTATTTATAGGGAGGATATGCCTCTTGGGTACACCACATTCATTGCATGGAGAAGTCCAAAGGTCAGCCCTTCTATCTCCCAAGATTCGTTTTCCATTTCCCCCAATGCATGGAGAAAGGCAATACAATAATATTGCATGCAAGTTGAATGCATGCAGAATATTAATAGATAGGCTACTTCAGATGGTAATAACTTCTTCAATACACCTTCAAATGACCTGGTTCAAAGCTTGAATGAAAGATAAAACTTTGCTCAACAAATTTTGTATTGAAGACTGAGCAAAGAAATGAATGCAACATATCCAAAACAGTCTCCCAAAACTGAATCTTGTCACAAAAACTGCACCCATAAAAATGACTAAGTACTTGGCCAAACCCAACCATGAGTGATCGATTTCTATGGATCAAATCCATATTATTTTATCATGGGGATGGATCCCGTTCCCATCAATCTCCCCCTCCATCCTCATGAGGAGAAAATTTTCAAACAATAGTCATACCTGCCTTCCTACAGCAGAAGTCATGCTTCTCTTTTGGTAGAGGTTTCGTCATCATGTCAGACGAATTTTGTCTTGTATCAATCTTCTTAATGTGCATCAGGCGATTCTCCAAAGCATCTCTGATCCAGTGATGTCGTATATCGATGTGCTTTGTCCTTGAGTGATAGGTAGCATTTTTACTTAAGTCAATGGCGCTCTGACTGTCACAATATAACATGTACTTCTCTTGCTTGAGAGATAACTCCTTCAGAAAATTTTTCATCCACAAGAGCTCCTTGCTAGCTTCTGTAGCAGCGATATATTCCGCTTCTGTGGTGGATAGAGTGATACACTTTTGCAGCTTTGATTGCCATAATACGACTCCCCTGCAAAGGTAAATAAGTATCCTGATGTGGATTTTCCTTTGTCCATGTCACCTGCCATGTCAAAATCAGTATAAGCTTCCAAGATAGGTTTTCCATTTCCAAAACATACAGAATATTTAGAGGTTCCTCTAAGATATCTTAGAATCTACTTTACTGCTTCCCAATGTGCTTTACCAGGATTGGCAAGAAAACGACTTACCACTCCAACTGCATGTGCTATGTCGGGTCTTGTACAAACCATGGAGCACATCAAACTTCCGACAGCTGAGGCAAATGGAATGATCTTCATTTCCCCTTCTTCTTCTCACTTGAAGGGCTTTGTCTTGTTCTTAGCTTAAAGTGAGCTGCTAGCGGTGTGCTGATTGGCTTAGAGTTCTCCATATTGAACCTCTCTAGAACACGTTCAATGTATCTTTCTTATGATAGCCACAACTTTCTCGCACTTCTGTCCCGAGAGATCTTCATTCCCAATGTATGTCGTGCTGCTCCTAGGTCCTTCATGTCAAAGGACTTGCTCAACTCTTTCTTCAACCTGTCAATCTTAGACATATCTTTTCCAACAATAAGCATATCATCAACATATAAAGAGAGAATAAAAAATCATCATCAGAGAACTTCTGGACATAAACACAGTGATCTGCAGATGTTATCTTGTCCCTATGGTCAAGCATAAAAGAATCAAACCTTTTATACCACTGTCGCGGTGCATGCTTGAGCCCGTACAAGCTCTTCTTCAATTTGCAAACCAATTGTTCTTTGTCCTTTACCTTGAAACCCTCTGGCTGCTCCATATAAATTTTTTCTGCCAAGTCACCATGGAGGAATGTAGTCTTCACATCTAACTGCTCCACTACAAGATCTTGGGAAGCAATAGGACCAAGAATAATCCGAATAGAAGACATCTTGACAACATGAGAAAATATTTCTTCATAGTCAATAACTTGCCTTTGACTGAAACCTTTCACCACTAGGCAAGCTTTGTACTTGACTTGGTCATTTCCTTCATTCTTGATTTGAACACCCATTTGTTCTTCAAGGCTTTTCTGTTCTTTGGTAGCTCCACCAAGTCATAAGTGTGGTTTTTATGCAAAGAATCTATCTCCTCTTGCATAGCTTTCTTCCACTTTGCACGACCTTCATGTACTTGTACTTCATGAAAACTTTCTGGTTCACCTGCATCTGTCACCAAAGTATACTCTGAAGCAGGATATCTAGTTGAGGGTTGCCATTCTCTCTCCGACCGTCTCAACTGAGGTGCTGGTGGTTGATCCATATCTGGTGGCTCTGTATGTTCATGCTCCTCCTAATCAATACCCGGGAAACCTGCAATTTCTTCTTCTTCCTGCACATCTTGAAAATTATTATTTTCTGGCATAGGAGAAGGAACAACAACCGGTGTGGAAATTGGATCTGGAACAATGTGAGTGTTTTGTGGCTCTTCTTCTTTTTCAAAATCAGCATTGACCTTCACAAAATATAACGTCCCTGCTTCTCACAATTTTCTTGTTTATAGGATCCCGCAACCTATATCCAAATTCATCATTTCCATATCCTAAGGAGATGCATGTAATAGCTTTATCGTCAAGTTTTGTTCTTTTCTCCTTAGGTACATGCACAAATGCCTTGCACCCGAACACACGCAAGTAGGAATAGGAAATATCCTTTCCACTCCAAACCCTTTCTGGAATATCTCCATCCAAAGGAATTGAGGGGGACAAGTTTATCAAGTAGCAGGCGTTCGTACTGCTTCTTCCCAAAATATTTTTGGTAATTTAGCTAAGGATAGCATACTCCTTATCCTTTCTACAATTGTGCAGTTCATCCTTTCTGCAACCCCATTATTGTGGCATATGAGGGACAGTCTTCTGGTGTCTAATACCATGTTTAGAATAATTATCTTCAAACATCCTTGAAGTATATTCACCACCATTATCCGTGTGAATACACTTCAAGAGCTTCCCAGTTTCTCTTTCCACTTTGGTAGGAAAGTCTTTGAAAACTTCAAGGACTTGATCTTTGGCTTTTATGACATATACCCACACCTTTCTAGATGCATCATCTATGAAGGTCACAAAGTAAGAGGCACCACTAAAGGTTTTTACATTTATGGGTCCACACACATCCGAATAGACTAAGTCCAATACGTCGATTTCTTTTTTGTTATAATTTTTAACAAAAGCTACCCGGTGTTATTTTCCAATTAAGCAATGATCACAGTGAGATAATGTTGTACCTTGTATGGATGGAAGTAGTTGTCGCCTTGCGAGAGTTTGTAGTCCTTTCTCGCTCATGTGGCCAAGTCGCTTGTGCCACAAATCCATAGAGGTACCTTCCACTGTTCCAAGTGCATCATTCTCTAAGTAGAACTGAGTCTTGTAGAGAGTGCAACACTTCTTTCCTCTCGCCAGTACAAGTGATCCTTTGGTAAGCTTCCAACATCCTTTACCAAAGCTGCTTGCGTATCCTTCTTCATCAAGCTTGCCAGTGGAGAGAAGATTGAGACAAAGATCGGGCACAAATCTAACATCTTTTAGAACCATCTTTGTTCCAAGGTTAATGGTAACACAAATATTTTCGATGCCAAAAATTTGAGAAGAGTCTTTGTTACCCATTTTTACCGTTCCAAGGTTACCTTCCCAAAGCGAAGTGAAGTAGTCCTTCCGAGGAGTAGCATGGTAGGAGGCACCAGAATCAATCACCCATTCTGAATCTTGGCAAGTGAGATTTGCACATTCTTCTTCACATGCCGAGAAAAGCACAATTTTATTGGCAACGACTGCACTTTCATTCTTTTCTTGCTTCTCATTGGTCCTTCCTTCCTTTTGTTCTTGTTTGAGCTTGCGACATTTCCGTTTTATGTGTCCATTCTTTCCACAGTGATAACAACTAATGTCCTTTCTGGCCTTCGATTTTTCTCTCGACTTGTCTCGGTTTTGAGGTTGTTAGCTTTTGCTCCTTCCCCTATTCTCGGTGACAAGGACATGAGAATGGGAGGACTCGGATGACTTTCTTCAAATTTTTTCATTCAGAAGGCTGCTTGTAACTTGGTTCATGGATACAACTCCGTCAGATGCGGAGTTACTAAGAGACACCATCAGAGTCTCTCAACTATCCGGTAACGAGCTAAGTAGAAGAAGGGCTTGAAGCTCGTCGTCCAACACCATCATCATGGCTGCAAGTTGATTTACAATTCATTCAGATTTTCAGATATGGAATCACCTTCCTTGAACTTGAGATTGACAAGCTTTCGGATCAAGAAAGCTTTGTTGCCGGCAGTCTTCCTCTCGTAGAGATCTTCAAGTTTCTTCCACAAGCTGTTTGCCGAAGTCTCATTTGACACATGGTGGAATACAGTGTCATCCACCCATTGTCGAATGGTACCGATGGTCTTCTGATCGAGCTTCTTCCACTCTTCCACCGTCCTGGACTCCGGCTTGGAAGATTCACCTTCAACCGGTGCATAGAGGTCCTTACAATAAAGAAGGTTCATTATCTTCGCCTTCTATATTATCCAGTTGCGGCCATTCAAGCTGATCATACGAATGCCCCCAATGGGAGTCTCCATCTCAACATAAGAAGATTAGCAACCTAGCTCTGATACCAATGTTGGAAAAAAATAAGACATTTTCCATCTTTGTGATGAGATAAGAATAAAAAAATAAAAATTGGAAGAGAAGAGAAAACTAAAAGATTGCACACACAAGATTTACCGAGGTTCGGCTCAATGTTAGCCTACGTCCTCCGCCCGCCCCTTCTTCGCTATTTTCACTATAATCAAATGAAAGATTACAAGGACATTCGCTCAAGTTGGTACAACTTAACTTGAGGATCACTATCTCTCTCACAAACTAACTTTGAGTGAATTACAAGTGTGAGGAATACAAGTTGTGTTGTTCTTCTACTTGTTGTGTGTTTCAACCTTCACCATCTCCCCTCTATTTATAGGGAGGATATGCCTCTTGGGTACACCACATTCATTGCATGGAGAAGTGCAAAGGTCAGCCCTTTCATCTCCCAAGATTCGTTCTTCCATTCCCCCAATGCATGGAGAAAGGCAATACATTAATATTGCATGCAAGCTGAATGCATGCAGAATATTAATAGATAGGCTACTTCAGATGGTCATAACGTCTTCAATACACCTTCAAATGACCTGGTACAAAGCTTGAAAGAAAGATAAAACTTTGCTCAACAAATTTCGTATTGAAGACTGGGCCAAGAAATGACTGCAACATATCCAAAACAGCCTCCAAAAACTGAATCTTGTCACAAAAAACTGCACCCAGAAAAATGGCTAAGTACTTGGCCAAACCCAACCATGAGTGATCGATTTCCATGGATCAAATCCATATTGTTTTATCATGGGGATGGACCCGTTCCCATCAGTTTGGAGATTTTGAATCCCGATCGAGAATATGTATAATCTTGTATTGGTTATAATGTAGTCTTCTCATTTTCTTCCTGGAAACAAGATTCGGTTCAATTTGAATAACATGTAGAAATCTGGTGGCATTGCGGCATTCCTCTTTATTATATGCAGGACCGGCCCACGGGATTACGTTGTCTTATCCAAGAGCTAGTTATGGTTGTCCTTTGACCCTTATTGTGGACCGATCCTGAAAGGTCGTCCTCCGACCTCTTGTGGGGTCATGTTGAGCCTCGGGGTTGTCCCATGCAGAGGAGGGTTATCCAAGTCCAAAGTTTTGTCTGAATTATCCTCGGGCCGGCCCTTATTAGATGGTGACCTTCTAACTATGCATCCGTACTCTTACTTCGGTCTTTCGGTGACCACTCACATCGTGACAGATAGGCACGACATCTTCAGTCGATGGGGACTCGGGAGAGCCATCCACCCGCGGCATCGAATTAGTCACGACATCTTCGTACGTACGTACATGCATGTGTGCATTATTTCCAAGATGTCACACAACTAGGACTCGAATGTGCCATTTCCTCTGCATGGTCTCTCTAGGAGGAAACCAATGTATTGGGCTCTCAGCCATTTGCAGTACTATACACTGCTCGCGTTTCAATCTTTCGAGGAGTCGGCCATTGAAAATTCAGCAGACATGCTTCCTGGTCAAAGCTCTTTCCCTGTGGTTTTCTTCCCTTTCCATGCAGGGATTATATAATGTTATGTCTTCTTCGCATCTGCTTTTGTTTGTTTCCTGTGTCTCCAGCCTTTATGATCACCACTTTTGCTTGTCAAATGAAAAGTTCTCGGCCTTTGTAGTTTGTGTGCATATATAAAAGTGAAAGTAAGAGAATGTGTCCTTAATCGTAAGTCGTAACATGTACAGGCTTCATTGACCCCCAACTAATAATTCAAACTATGTACAGTCGAGTTCAAAGGGAGTCTTCCCCAGTTTTAATGTGGGGAAGTGGGAAGACCCCCAACTAACAATTCAAACTATGTACAGTCGTGTTCAAAGGGAGTTTGGGATGTTTGGTAAACCGGATTTGGAGTCGGATTTCATGATTTTATGGATTTGAAGTCAATCTATAGGATCCTATGTTTGTTGGAGTTGGATTTGGATATGGAAAGTGGGTACTAAATTTAAATTTTGGAATTGGAAGAAAGAAAGCTGGATTTGGGAGGAAGAAAGTTGAATTTATTATTTTAACAATTTTATTGTTCTATTAAATATTTAGTTAATATTAATCAATAATAAACTAATAATAAATTAATTAAAAATTAACTAATAGTTTGTATTATTTGTATATGGATTTTTTTTATTTTTAATTAATATAAATAAGTTAATCACTTAAATAATTATTTATTAATTTATAATTTTATTAGTTAGTATTTTATTATGATCTTAATAAATAATTGGTAATTTATTAATCATAATCATAATATTAATTAATTATTATTTATTTTATTATTTATTTTGTTATAATCATTATTAAAATTTTAAATCTTATTAATCATAATTATACTAATTAATTAATAGTTTATTAATCATAACTAAAATCTTAGTTAGTAATTTATAAATTAATTGTAAACTTAGTTGAAAAAAGATTACTCATAATTATAATTACGACTAGTAATTTATTAATTAATATATTATCATAATCTTAATTAATAATTTATTAATCATAATTATAATACTAATTAATAATTTATTAATCATTGTACTATCATACTTATAATAATTACTTAATTCTTAATCATACCTATAATTATAATTATAATAATTTACTTATTTATTTATTAATTAATATTTTATTGTAATTTGAATTAATAATTAATTAATCATAATTATAATCTTAATTACAACTATTAATAATCTTAATTAATTAATATATTAGTCATTATTATAATCTTAATTCCAATCCAAATCCAAATCAAAATCCTAGTTAACAAACAAGCTCATGTGGGGAAGTGGGAAGTGGCAGGGTCGGCATGAGAATGACCACCAGGGCCGGCCCAAGGTTGGATTAAGAACTTATTTTGGTTGCTCCTTAATCTGTTTTGTGGGCTGATCCTGAAAAACACTTACGATACTGACATAGAGGGATTGTCCAAATCCGAAGTTTTGTCGGACTTATCCTGCATCGACTCTGATCACGAAAATCAATGAACCAAGAAGTCGTGATGAGAGGGGAGGGAGTGAGGTTCTCAACCTATGTGGAAAATATTCCGGAGTGCGACGAGCGTCATCCATGTGTCGGAAAGCTCGGAAAGTTGAAGGCGTCGAAGGCGGAGTTCATAACTGCAGTTATGGAAAACAGTTCAGCAACGGTATACCGTTGGTACACTCAATGTTCTAAACGGTGGTAGGCGGATGCGCGGCAGAGAGAGTCCGCCTACCGCCTAGGTGGTCGATACATTTTTTTTACTATTTTACACTATTTTTTTTGCAAAATATGCAGATTTTAAGGGTGTTCCATGCATAACTAGTTGTCGAACAAAGATTTATAAAGTTTTAGTTTTGTAAAAGTGAACCATAGGTCCATAATGCTTATAAAACCTTTTTGGCCAAAATATCTTGTTAGGTATTGCTCCGCATAGGCACCCGCTTATGCCGTCTCACCTCCGCCTATGCCGACAATCTCTGTTGGCCGCCTAACTCCACCCCATACTGAAAAACAATGCGGAGAGAGACCACCTACCGCCTAGATGGGCTAGACGGTCGTCATTTAGAACACTGGGTACACTGCAGTATACCGCTGATATACCAGTACTGTAACTAATTGGCTTCTGTTTGATTCCAGGTTCACATTTGCCAACATTCGCCGTCTCAATATACTGACGGTACACTACAGTTTACCGTCGGTATATCGGTCTGAAGAAAATCCACTTCTCATTTTATTATTCGCTAATATTTGATGATAAAGTATACCGTCGATATACTACAATATATTGATGGTATACCAGTCTGTCAGACTGAACCCGAATTTGGTATTTTTTTTTCTACATCTTTGGATCGTGTGAGCGCTCCAGATCTATTGTAGGATTGAGGTATATATATATATATATATATATATATATATATATATATATATATATATATATATATATATATATATATATATATATTTTATATATATATATATATTTATATATATATATATATATATTTTTATATATATATATATATATATATATATATATATATATATATATATATATATATATATATATATATATATATATATTGTGGAAAAGGTAGTTTGCTTTAATAAATAACCATAATACAATCAGACTCAAATCTGCCATACCTTTTCCAATAGCCCTCCTTAGAAAACCTCCTAAAAACTCCCTCACTCTTTAATCTTAAATTTAAGGTTAATGTTAATATTAATATTAATATTTATGTTAATATTAATGTTAATGTTAATATTAATTTTTATTTTTATTTTTATATTAATGTTAATGTTAATATTAATGTTAATATTAATTTTAATCTTAAGTTTAATGTTAATTTTAGTATTTAATGTTAATATTAACATTAATATTAACATTAACATTAATATTAACATTAATATTAACATTAAATTTAAGATTAATATTTATAAAATATATAAATGTTAATATTTAAGATTAATCTTAAATTTAATGTTAATATTAATGTTAATATTAATGTTAATATTAATATTAATATTAACATTAAATACTAAAATTAACATTAAACTTAAGATTAAAATTAATATTAACATTAACATTAACATTAATATTAACATTAATATTAACATTAATATTAACATTAACATTAATATAAAAATAAAAATAAATATTAATATTAATATTAATATTAATATTAATATTAATATTAATATTAACATTAAATTTAAGATTAAAGAGTGAGGGGGTTTTTAGGGGGTTTTCTAAGGGAAACTTTTGATCCGCTCCTATATATATATATATATATATATATATATATGTATATATATATATATATATATATATTTTGAAAGGTAGTTTGCATTAATAAATAACCATAATACAATCAGACTCAAATCTGGCACCCCTTACAACCCCAAACTAGCTATATTATATTCAATGTTATGGATAATCCCAATCACAGGTATCTGACTACTCTCAAAGATGCGAGAAATTTGCTCCCTCCAAACATACCACACAGCAGCCGCTAGTCGAGTCCTTGCTTCTCTATACCACCTGTCCCCTCGTTGCTTCAACATAATCATGTCCCGTACCAAGTTGTTGTTGTATACAGCTATTGCTGTAAAGAAAAAAATCAATTCCTAACTTTAGTCTTCTCCAAACGGCTACTTGCTCCTCTTTATGTCATTTTTAATAGCCATGATGAAATATCAATTTTTGCCATTAACCCCATTCATTGCATTGGGGTAATGGGCTGCCTATATATTGAAACCTCCTTTTCTTCTCCAACACACAGAAAAATTATTCTTCTCGAAATTCTCTAAAATTCTCGTCTCCTTCGTATTCCCACTGCTGTTCTTCGGTGCTCTGGGCAGAGCTAAGTCGGGGTCACTCTCTCCAAGTCGTGTGCGGCAAGGAGATTCCGGTGGAGCGGAAATTTTACCACTAGGAGCGTTCGGATATGGTCTGCACATAGACCCGAGCTAACTCTTAGGGCAGTGCTACGTGCACGACTTCCTCGGAGGCCGGTAATTTTTAATTTAATTTATTTTATTGCAGATTTTAATCCGAAGTTTTTGAAAAAAAAATTCAACAGTCTAAGAGTTAGCTTTTTATAAAATAAAATTGCTTGCTGAAATAAAATAAATTATTTTACGACCAAATAATTTACTTACTCTGCATCAAATTGCTTCCTGTCATATAAAGTTTGTATACTGCATTCAACTATTTCTTGCTTGCCGCATCAAATTGCTTGTTGTTACAAATCAAAAGTTGCTTTGTTATACATAAGTGGCTTTCATATAGAAAAGTAGCTTGCTAGCTTTAGCTTTGATATACAAAAGTAGCTTGCTAGCTTTGATATACAAAAGTAGCTTTGATATACAAATATTGCTTGCTGTCATATTTCTTAATGTCACAATTATTTTAGTACTGTTAGCTTCAAAATCACAATTTATTACATTAGGAATACATTCCATTAAAGTATTCGAAAAATTATTGCTAGACAATTTTTATTATAGAATTGTCCTTATTTAAGCACTATATTGTTTAACAAATTTTGTTTAGATATTGTTCAAGAAATTGTTTACTATTTGTCAATTAGTTGTCATATCAGTAACAAATATATTGTTATTAGCTAATACAATTGTTGTTTCATAAGTCTGTTTCTAGAAATTGATATCTTAGACAAATAATTATTGTGGTAGTACATTTTTGTCGATACTAGTTGAGTAACCTCTTTTACTCAATATTTTAATTTTGGCTAAATCAAACAATTAATTGATTTAGTAAAATTTCTTTAATTTTAAAGTTCTAAAGTTAAGATTTGTTTGGGAACAAGCCGAAAGGGCCCTTCTGTCAACAAGACAAAAAATTGTCTAAGCGACCGATACTTAAGAGTTCCTAGTGAACCTCCGCTTGCTGGGATCCGGCCCCTACAGCTAACCCGACCTTATCAAAACTTGAAAAACCAAAAAATTTAAAGGTCTATTACTAAAATTATTTTAATTGTTAGTTTTAGCTTAAAACCATCTTATTGAGTAAATATAATTTTTTACAGACCTTAGAAAACATGACTTCCAAGGAAGAGACTTTCTCTGCAAAGCCTGCTAAATTCAATGGCACCTTCTTCAAGAGGTGGCAGAGCCAGATAAAATTTTGGCTGACCACCTTAGGCCTGATTTCTGCCATCGATGGGTCCACGCCCATCTCAAATGATTCTGATGAGACTGAGTCTGACGTAGGGGTATCCAAATCATCCTCCTCTTCTAAACCCAAGACCCCTAAGGAAATAGACTACCATTGCTTCCACAGAATCTTAAGCGCTATGTTTGAGTCTCTCTACGACATATTTTTTGAATATAAAAGCGCTAAAGAACTCTGGGATGCTTTGGAAGATGAGTATGGTTGTGATGATGCTGGAATTGATAGATTCAATTCCACCACACTCAACCAATATGTCATAGTAGATAACAAACCTATCAATGACCAAATCTATGAGTTCCAAGAACACCTTAGGCAGGTTCAAGCCAAGGGAACCTTCTTTTCTACTGAGCACAAAATAGGATGCTTGATAGATAAACTCCCTCCTTCCTGGTCTAAAGTGGCAAAAGACCTACTACACTACAAGGATCTATTACGTACTCACAAGCTCTACAGAGAATTAGAACAAAAGAGCAATATAGGTCCAAGACCAAAGCTAGGTCAAATGCCACAACTAAGGTAAACCTTGTAGAAAGCCATGCAAAACCTAAGTCTAACAACCATCTCAAATCCAAGAAAAATTCCTTCAAAAAGAAGCAGAGTTTTCAACCTCCTCACCAAAACCATCATCACCAAAACCATCACCACCAAAACCCTCAACCCCAAAAACCTAGAAACTTTGGTCATACTCAAGATCAAAGAAGATTTTATTTTGTGTGTGGTAGAACCAACCATACAGCCATCAACTGCTTCCAAAGGCAGAAAGAACCTATCCAGAACTCCTTCAAAGGAAAAGGCAAGCCAGAGGCTAACATGATTCTGAATGGGTCTTCCAGCTCCTTCAGGTCTGTAAGCTTTAAACCTATAGTAAACCTGTCTTTCCATTCTGATGATTGGTGGTTGGATTCTGGAGCTAATATTCACATTTCATTTGATCGCTCCTGTTTTTTAACCTATCAGAAATCAGGTGGAGGAGGCGTGACCCTAGGAGATGGCTCAACGGCACAAATTGTAGGAAGAGGAAGAATAGATCTGAAGATGACATCAGGGAAAATTCTACCTCTTCATGTATGCTTCATGTGCTGTCTGTCAGAAGGAATCTTGTTAGTGGATCACTCCTTGTACCCTCAAGATACAAAATTAAAATGGAGACCAATAAAGTAGTTTTCTCTAAGAATGATTTGTTTGTGGGGAAAGAATTTGTGAAAGATGGACTTTTTGTTTTAAGTACCATGAATAAAATTTCAAATCCTTCTTTTGTTACAAATGTTGAATCATCAAAAATTTGACATGGTAGACTAGGTCATGTGAACTTAGGATCTATCAAAAGGATGATGAACTTAGATCTCATCCCTAAAACTCCTATAGATGATGAACACAAATGTGAGATTTGTGTTCAAGCCAAACATACTAGATTACCTTTCAAATATGTCTATAGAGATTCTGAACTCCTAGAACTTATCCATAGTAATGTTTGTGATTCAAATAGGGTCTTGACCAGAGGCGGTAGAAAATACTTTGTTACTTTTATAGATGACCATTCAAAGTATTGTTATACCTACCTCCTTAAAACCATAGATGAAGTTCTAGACAGATTCAAGGTCTATAAATCTGAAGCTGAAAACCAGTTGGATAGGAAGATTAAGATCCTTAGATCAGATCGTGGTGGAGAGTATACCTCAAATGAAATGACTAAATTCTGTGAAGAGCATAAAATTATTCATGAGGTAACTACTCCTTATTCACCATAATCCAATGGAGTTGCTGAAAGGAAGAATCGCACTCTTTTAGATATGGTCAATGCCATGCTTCTCAGCTCAGGTGCCCCTGATAATCTTTGGGGAGCAGCCTTATTGTCAGTCTGTTATATTCTTAATAGGATACCCAGTAAGACTAATGATAAGACCCCATATGAGTTATGGAAAGGTCGAACCCCTAGGATTAATTACCTCAAAGTTTGGGGATGTCTAGCTAAAGTAGGAATTCCTGAACCCAAAAAGAGGAAGATAGGACCTAAGACTGTAGATGCTGTGTTCATAGGATATGTCCTAGATAGCAATGCCAATAGATTTCTTGTAACCGATTCTGAAGTAAATGAAGTCTCTAATAACACAATTATTGAAGCTAGAGATACAGTTTACTTTGAGAACATTTTTTCCTTTAAGGATAGAACCTCTTCATCTTCCTCTAACCCTTCTCTTATTCCATCTACTAGTTCTCATGATCAAATACCTAATTCTCAATCTGAACAAGTCATAGAACCTAGAAGGAGTAAAAAATAAAGGATTGAAAAGAATTTAGGAGAAGGATTCTTTACATTTTTGATAGAGGGTGATCCCTCAACTTATGAAGAAGCCATATCCTCTTCTGATGCTCTTTTCTGGAAAGAAGCTATTAACAATGAGTATAACTCCATTATGGAGAACAATACTTAGTTTTTAGCAGATTTTTCTTTAGGTAGCAAACCCATAGGTTGTAAGTGGATCTTTAAAAAGAAACTTAGAGCTGATGGTACCATAGAGAAATATAAGGCTATATTAGTAGCCAAATGTTTTATCCAGAAAAAGGGATTAGATTACTTTGATACCTATTCTCCTGTTGCTAGGATTTCTTCTATTAGAACCCTCCTAGCCTTAGCTTCCATTCATGAATTGATGATCCATCAAATGGATGTAAAGACAACATTTCTAAATGGAGATTTAGAGAAAGAAATTTATATGGAGCAACCTGAAGATTTTATTACTAAAGGCCAAGAAAATAAGGTTTGTAGATTAGTAAAATCTCTTTGTGTCCTAAAGCAAGCTCCCAAGCAATGGCACAACAAATTTGACAAAGTCATTATAGAATTTGGTTTTGTACCAAATGAATATGACAAATATTTGTATTCTAAAAATACAAATGAAAGCTGTGTTATTTTATGCTTGTATGTTGATGATATCCTTATTCTAGGATCTTCACTGGAACTGATAAATAACACTAAGAATTATTTATCTAACCAGTTTGATATGAAAGACCTAGGTGAGGCAAATCTGATCCTAGGAATGCAAGTGTCAAAAAGAAAAGAGGGCTATACTCTATCCTTAGCACATTCAATTGAGAAAATGCTAAGGAAGTTTGAGTACTTTGAGAAGAAACCTGCCCTTACCCCTTATGACAGTAATGTTGTTCTCAAGAAGAACGAAGGATCACCTATAGAACAACATAGATATTCACAAATGATTGGGTCCCTTATGTACATAACAAATATGACTAGACCTGATATTGCATTTGCTATTGGGAGACTAAGTAGGTATACTAGTAACCTAAATCAATCATATTGGACTGCATTGGACAGAGTATTTAGATATCTTAAGGGAACTCTAGATTATAAACTTTATTATACTAGACACCCTGATATCATAGAAGGTTACTCCAATGCAAATTGGGTAACTTATTTACATGATATAAAATCTACTACTGGATATGTTTTTATCCTAGCAGGAGCTGCAATCTCCTGGGGATCATGTAAACAAACTATTATAGCCAGAAGTACAATGGACTCTGAAATGATAGCTTTTGATACTACATGTACAGAAGCTGAATGGCTCAAAAATCTTATTATGCATATACCTGTTTCTGTTCACCCTGTTCTTGCAATTTCCATAAACTGTGATAATAAGTCTGTTATTGAACTACTAAAGCATGATTTTGTGAATGCTAAGATGAACAGGCACCTGCAGCTGCGCTTCAAGTCAATAAAGAGCCTACTGGGCAAATATGTGGTTCCTGACTATATAAAGTCAGAAAAGAACCTTGCAGACCACTTGACGAAGGATCTGTCTAGGACATTGATCCTAGAATCATCGAAGGGGATGGGGTTAAGCCCATAGTATAGTCACCAGCAGTGGCAACCCAACCGAGTCTGACTAGAGATCCCAAGAAGCCGGTTCAATGGGTAGAAACAAGCTGGACTAGGTGACTATTATGGAATACTGACCTTGAGATTAAATTCTCTTTATAATAAAAGCCCAGGAGGCTGTACATGTGTACATTGATATCCCATCCCTATGGTGACAGTGTTCCTTTTTGTGATATGGATAGGGTGAGTTTAAACTCTTAATAAGTCCAAGCTTGAAATGCAGGGTTAATTTTTATCACCAACCCTTAAGGACTTACCTATATGAGAGGTCGTGACGGCCGCGACTATAGGACAGGGCGATCCTAGAACTCTCATGAATGTGTAAAAGTGCGCATGGCCAATCAAACGCGCCATCCGATAGACCCAAGTACCTCTAGCGTACTATGTGTGCTATTTTCTGAATCTGGTTCAAGAAGACTGATTCAAGACGTAGTCCATCAAGCTCTTCTTCAGACAAAGACAATAGTCACTACGTGAGATTCAAGGCTGTAGTCCATCTCATTTACGCATAGTATAAACCTGCCCAGATCCTTTCTACTCTTTTTCTTTCCTTTTCCGGAACTTGATTTTTGGAGGGGATTGTTGTATACAGCTATTGCTGTAAAGAAAAAAAAAATCAATTCCTAACTTTACTCTTCTCCAAACGGCTACTTGCTCCTCTTTATGTCATTTTTAATAGCCATGATGAAATATCAATTTTTGCCATTAACACCATTCATTGCATTAGGGTAATGGGTTGCCTATATATTGAAACCTCATTTTCTTCTCCAATACACAGAAAAATTATTCTTCTCGAAATTCTCTAAAATTCTCGTCTCCTTCGTATTCCCGCTACTGTTCTTCGGTGCTCTGCGCAGAGCTAAGTCGGGGTCACTCTCTCCAAGTCGTGTACGGTAAGGAGATTCCTGTAGAGCGAAGATTTTACCACTAGGAGCGTTCGGATACGGTCTGCACATAGACCCGAGCTAACTCTTAGGGCAGTGCTACGTGCACGACTTTCTCGGAGGCCGGTAATTTTTAATTTAATTTATTTTCTTACAGAGTTTAATCCGAAGTTTTTGAAGAAAAATCCAATAGTTGTCCACTCCTGTCTCCATGACATCCCGTCCTTGTATTTGAAGTTTGGCTCCCCGTACCTTCCAAATTTCCCATGAAACCACACACTAAAAAAAAGATGATTCATAGTTTCATTTTTCGTACCACAACACACAATTATGACTATTAACATGCATCCCAAATCGAAATATGTTGTTAATAGTCAGCAGGCGCCTCATCAAATGTAGAGAGTAGAGACAGAGCTAAAATTTTCTTACCCCACCTCTAACCCAGATGATGTCCGTATAGTCCCATTTCTCTATAGTAGAGAGAACCTGATTGTAGGCTGTTTTGTGGACAACTGTTCCACTAAGAGACCCATCCCATACCCAAGTATCGCCCAGTAGAGTCTGATCTATACCTGGCTGATGCTATCCGAACACAGTCTAGCAAACCATGTTGATCAAACCGCCAGTCTCCATTTTTAACAATGCTGCCACCTTCTCCTGTCGATATGCAAATTGAGAACTATGTTGTCTCACCCATTCCAGTAGCCCCTTGTGCTGAATCCATGGATCAATCCACAAATTCATAGATTCCCCATCACATATCACCCGGGTAGTGACCCACTTGACACCCTCCCGAAGCTTCAACATGTGTTTAAAGGTTACTGACTCATCGTTATTAGTAACATAGGCCCAGAAATTGGACTTCTTCAAGTATCAGTTCTGCATCCAAACTGCCCACGAGGAGTCCCCTTGTAGAAACCGCCATATCAATCGCATCCCCGCCACATGTCGCATAGTCCGTATTTATTTACGCTTTTGATGAAATATTTCTATTACCTTATGGATATTGTTGTCTGCCGTAAGCGAGTTACTCAATTGTTTTGACATGTCAATCCACATATTTCTCATCTTATATATGTACGTGGCTCTACAAGGTTCGCTACCCCCCCCACCCCCTCCCCCACACACTGCCTAGTGCAGTTTTCAATACTGCTGCATACAGTTTTCAATATTGAATAAGTAGAAATCCCTATTCCTGACTCATGTTGACAGAACTGGTGCCTACTAGCAGATGAATTCACAGGAAGAAACATTAAAACCCATGCCAGATTCCTAAAGAATGAAGACACCTGCTAGGTATCCTCCCATACTGAAACCAATTAACCCTTAGGTATTAAAACAACATCTAATATAAAGAATTCTATTATTATTTTTACACAAAACCTATTAACTGCCCTTTAACATTACTACTACATTCTTTTGGAGGATTTCCTTAAACAGTTGGTGCCCATTGCACTTTCAACCAAATACGAAAGAATTTAAATAGGTGAGTGTTACCTGTTAGTGATTAAGGTTTCCTGTTCTGCACAGGATTTCTGGCTCCCCTTCGATCCTTAAGCTAGCGAGGGAAATACTCGACTACCTTTGCAATGGAAGGGAAATTGTGAAGAAGAACTTAGGGTTTATGGGAAGTAGATGGGGATGTGGGAAGATCTCAAGTGTCGGCTACTAGCAGCCTCCCTATAAATATATCCTTCAATCAAACCGTAGGAGATGAGGCACTTTCTATTTGAATTCAGTTTGAATAGATTTGAATTTTGTCTTTATGCAAATAATTCCCCCCCCCCAACCCAATCAAGAATTTGTATGAGTAATTCTCTCTATCTTATTAATCTAATAATTATTCACATAAAAAATTATTCAGGAATTATATATATGTAAAATTAAAATTGAACCCAAGGGTTTACAGGCTGATTGTCAGGGACTTCGGTCTTGGCATTGTTATTGATATCGGTAGGATCCCAGTGGTGAGGAAGTACTACACATGGAAACTATTGTCGACGTGATGGTTGAGGAGCTGAAGACGAATAAAGATGCAAAGCAGCTCGAGGGATCGAATGCCAGTAACATGGGGAAGCAGGAACTCTGTCGCGAGACGACAGACATGGAGTCCAGTTGAGGAGCCATCAATACCAGAATAGGCTGAATTAGCGACGTCCAAAAATGTCGCTAATAAGTAAAAAGACGTCGCTATATATATTTAGCGACGTAATTAGCGACGAAAAAAGCAGGTCGCCGAAAAGCTAGTCGCAAAACAAAAGTTCGTCGCCAATCGTCGCTATTGCGACGAATTGTCTACGACGCTAAAACGTCGCAAAATTAGCGACGTTCGGCGACATTTACAGTACATCGCCAACTTAGCGACGTATCTAGCGACGTCTATTCGTCGTATGTAGTGACATGGCAAGGTTTGCCACGTCAGCATGTTGAGCGACGTTTAGCGACGGACCGTCGCAGTTTGCGACGTACCGATACATCTTTGCAACGTACTTCCGCGTTGCAAAACCGTCGCAAAACGTCACAAACCATCACTAATATGCTGGAAAATTAAAAAAATATAATACAGTTTTCAAATCCTGCACACTGCATTTTATATACTGTTTAAACACTAATCTGGAAATAGGAGATGATAAAAATGTATTCAAATCATGCACACTGCACTTTACACTTTACACTGCACTTTATATCATCACAACATCATCACAAACATAAATGTATTCAAATCCTGCATACTGCACTTCACAGACATACATCATCACAAACATCCAATAGAGTCAAATAAAAATGGAAGATGATAAAAAGTCTCCCACCAAGTGTATAAACAAAAGTGTACCAATAAACAATTTGCCCATAGGACCAATACATACAACTCATAAAAAAATCAATGAAATCACTGAGGACCTCTGCTGCGCATCTGAGACAGCATGAACTCATACTGCTCCTGTGTGAGCTGCACCATAGGGGCAGTACAACGTCTGGAGTCAGCACCGTCGATGGACCAGGAGGACGTATCTGCTCCAGCTCTCGCAGTCGCTCAGCATGCGCAGAAAGGGTACTCACCATCCTCTGAGAACTCTCCTCAATCGAAGTATATATCTGAGTGAGTAAGAAAGACATGGTCCTCTGCGATCCCTCCAGCTCGACCTATCTATGCTCTGTGCGCTCCGTAGACTCGGTGAGCGTGTGCAAGCTGGCAGCTCTAGCCTGCTGCAGACTCATCAGCTCCTGTATACTGCGCTCGATCGCATCAAATCGTTCGGTGATCATCGGATCGTCGCTCTGCGGTATGGTGATCAAAAATCTGCTACTGTAACTCGCAACGCAGCTCGTCGATCTGACGACTAATATCCTGAGCTCGTAATGACGCATGTGAAGTTGGAGACTGCGTACTGACAGAGGGGGCCCGGGATGACTCTGAAGCCAAATAGGCGCCGTAGGATCCCATACAGTAGTACGTACCTTTCTGAAGGCCACAACGGTGGTCATCCAGAGGTCGTCCGGCGATGGAGCTATAGGCGGCTGAGAGGAAGTACCGGCCCCTCCCTCAGCTGGCGTACTAGCAGCAGCAGCCGTCTCCTCTTGTAGCCAAAGAAACTCGACCTAGAATAATGTTTGCTAACGTCTAAGTATTTGCTAAAGTCTATATTGATATCTATTTTTCTATTTTCTAAATTATAGTAAATTAATATAAAAATAGAACGTACATATGCCTGCGTTGCCCTCTCGTCAATAAACTCTCCAGCCCTCCGATGGGTGACCAGGAAGACGGTCACCATGTTGGGGTCCTCACCCTTTTTTACCTGTTAAAATATATTATCTATTATTAGTATTAAACATTTTATCCAATTATATATAAAATGATGTCCGTCATAGGAAACGTATCAGACGACGAAAATGCTCCGTCATAGGAATGGAGCCACCACACCACTTACTGGCGCTCGATCGCGCCACCTTGGCCTTGTCAGACCGCTCCTGGTACCTAGCCTCACCGAATCTAGCCTTCATCGCAGTCCACTGCTCTGGCGTGATCTAACCATGGATCGGCTTTTCGGAGCGATCACGAGACTTCTGGTCGTGGATTGCATCACGGATGAGCTTGCCTGCGACGACAGAAAATTGGGCCTCGATCTTCGTCGCCCGGTGTGGTGGATAGAAATAGGTCCTCTACAAGAAGTAAAATATAAAGAGTTGTATAATATACACAAATATTTATTAAAAATTTAAAAATAAATAAAATTTTTATCTTGAAGTGGGCCAACCAAAAGCCTTCCTATCTGCGGGAGCATCTGAGTAGTTAATCCAAGGCCCACCATAGTTCTGCCTCAGAAATAACCCCAGCTGTTTCTGTACTACAGGAGGCCGATATCTATATAATAATAAATTTCATGAATATATATGTATATATAATTATTTGAGAAATATACATTAACTAATTAACTTACTTCGTAGGCCCGTCCGTCCAAATCTCCATACGCGTCTCGTCCGGGGGAGCGCATGGAGGTTCGCTCTCACCTCCTGCCCGACCAGGATCAGTCTAATCGCCATCCTCCATATGCTCGGCGTCGGCTCTCCCCATGGAGCCGTCGGCAGGAGGAATGCTGGACGCGGAAGGAATTCTGGACGCGGGAGGAATACTGGACGACGAGGGAGGAGTCGCCAACCTGCTGGAACTGCCCTATCCCGGTATTGGACCCAGAACAGAATGGTACACTGGCGTACTCGAAGATGAGGATGAGGGTACAAAATCTGTATCCCCAACCTGACGCACACGGGACTGCCTAACATAATATCCTTCGCGTCGTCCGGGTCTAGTCATACCTGATAATAACATATGACAATAAAACAAATATACATATTTATATGATAGACATCACAGATTTTTGAAAAATATCATAGTCAAAAGTGTCACTAAAGTGTCAAATATGATGATAAAACAAACGTATAGATTTAATTCTCTTCTGAAAATTCATCTAGTTCATTTAGCTCATCTTATCTTCTTCTTCTTCTTCTTCTTCTTCTTCATCTTCTTCTTCTTCACTTTCATTTGCATCTTCCTCTTCAGATAATTCTACTTCTTCTACAAAATTAGATGTGTAATGAGGAACTTCCGTCGTGTCCACTTCTATAATATTTGTTACAAGAGGTAGTTCATCCTCTTGATAAGCTATATCATCAACCTCAAAGGTATTTCTAGCTTTGGTCTTGCATACTGCCCACCAATCCAACCTTGTTGTTCCCCGTTTAGGATAACTTGTGAAGTACACAAGCTGAGCCTGACTTGATAGGATAAATGGTTCATATGCTTGATATCGACGCCGAAAGTTTATATCCACAAAATCGTGCTTGTCTACTTTCCAACCTTGACCTTCAATCCGATCGAACCAATCGCACCTGAATAACACAATCTTAGCAGGTTCTATTCCATAACTATATGTCAGCTCTATAATCTTCCGTAGGATGCCATAGAAATCGTTGCCCGTATCAACATCTTTGTAGTTCGAAGATCTGATACACAAACAGCTATTTTTAGTGGAATCGAGATCCACAAAGTTGTCTCTGATCGGGCAAGTTGTTGACTTGAACCTAAACCCATTCACATAGTAGCTTGGCCATATTTTTGCAGCATAAATTGGTCCCTTGGCTAGCGTTCTAATAGACTTATTGTCAAGTCTTGCGTATGGACGATCGACCTAAATACTACGAAAAAAGAAATTAAGCTCATTCTCAAGTTCATATACATAAAGGTAATTATAGAGTTCTCAAGTCTTACACATGCACTCAACCATGATGGGAAATAATGCCTCATTTCTTGTTCTAGTTCTTCTTCTGTTATGTGTGGCCTACCTGACCTCACATCATCATTAAATATGCTGAAAACAACATCGTTCAATTAATGTAATAGTATAATAATCAATACTATTAAAATAATTTAGACGTATTAATTACTTACCCCTTCAGCTTCTCTACTTGATCATCGTCGCAGTTGAGTATTACATACACCTGAGCAGCCCTTAGCTCATATCGTTCAGATATCTCTTCTTCATTTTACCCGATGGCTTTTCTGGAGCATTGAATACCTTCAGTATTGTATCATTACATTCATGATCTTCGTCGTCATTTCTGGAAGCTCTTTTTCTATTAGTTGCAACATGAGGTTTGAAATACATCGAACAAAAGTTTGTAATCTCCTCGAGAACATAGGCTTCACAAATAGAACCCTCGACCCGTGCCTTATTTTTTACCTTTCTTTTTAAGTGATTCAAATGTCGCTCGAATGGGTACATCCATCGATATTCGACGGGTCCACCAACACGTACCTCATAGGAAAGATGAATCGACAAATGCTCCATAGAGTCGAAGAATCCAGGAGGAAACACCCTCTCTAGCTTGCACAGTGTTACCGTAATGTTCTTCTCTTGCTTTTCTAGGCGATCAACGAGAAATTTCTTAGAATAAAGATCCCTGAAGAATATATGCTAAGCTCCGTCAATGGATCCCAAACTGCATGCGGTAAGAATTCCCGAAATGCAATCGAAATTAACCTCTCCATGAATACGTGACAATCGTGGCTCTTCATACCCGTCAATTTGTTTTCCTTCGGATCGACACATCTTCTCAGATTTGACATATATCTATCTGGAAATTTTAGGCTCTGGATCGACCGACAAAGTCTCACTTTATCCTCCTTGTCCAGTGAAAAAATTGACTTCGACAGGAACTGTTTTCCATTCTCCTCTATCAAATGCAACGCATAGCGTTTGCATATTTCTTCTAAGTCCAACCTGGCCTTGAGATTGCCTTTCATTTTTTCCTTTACGTCCATCACAGTAATAATTATGTTATCAAACACATTCTTCTCAATATGCATGCCATCAAGATTATGTCTGATCAGATTGGTACTCCAATATGGCAGATCCCAGAATATGCTCCTCTTTGTCCAGTTATGATCTTTACCAAATCCATCACACTTGTACCCAGTTGTAGGATCTTCGATAGCACTTGGAAAATCTTTAACCACCTCCCATATCGTAGCTCTGTACCACCTTGTCAGTGGATCACCCTTCTCTACAATGCCGGCACGAAATGCATTCATGTTCCTTCTGAACGGATGATCTTTTGGCAGAAATTGTCGATGACAATCAAAGAAGCACGGTTTTCCTCTGTGTTTCAAGCGGAAAGCTTAGTACGGTCCATGCAATACGGACATGAGAGACAGCCATAAGTGCTCCATCCAGATAACATTCCATAGGCCAGAAAGTCGTTGATGGTCCATATAAGGGTTGCCTTCATCTGAAAATTCTGCTTCCTGGAAATATCGTACATGTTAGCGCCTACTTTCCATAACTGATTCAACTCATCTATCAAAGGCTGTAAGTACACATCAATGTTCCTCTTGGGATTGTTCGGACCAGGAATTATAACGGTTAGAAACATGTACTGAGTCTTCATGCACATCCAAGGCGGTAGGTTATACGGAGTTACAATCACAGGCCAGCACGAATACTGGGATCTCGAAAGACCAAAAGGAGTAAAACCATCAGAAGATAGCCCCAACCTGATATTACGCGGATCTGAAGCAAAATTAGGATACACTCGATCAAAGTGCTTCCACGCTTCTCTATCGGATAGGAGATCCAACACTCCTTCAATCTGTTCTCGCATGTGCCAACTCATATTTTTTGCCGTCTCTTTCACCATAAATAATCTTTGTAACCGCGGCGTTAAAGGCAAGTAGTGCATTGAATCGGTCGGTCTTCTTGCACCGGTAGACCTTCCTGTACTAGTTGTCTTATAGCGATCAGCACCACAAAATCTGCACACATCTGCATCCTTGTCGTCTTTGTAGTATAGCATGCACCCATTGCGACAAGAATCGATTTTCTCGTATCCCATTTAGAGCGATCTCACCATCCTCTTAGACCGATAGAAGTCTTTAGGTAACTTAGCACCCGCCGGCAAGATCTCTATAATCAACTCCAACACTCGGTTGTAACATTCTTGTGACATGTTAAAATCTGACTTAATGCTCAACAGTCTTGTAACCACCTCCAACGGTAAATGATCTTCACAACCAGGATACAATGGAGTCCTTGCATTCTCCAGCAACTCCATGAACTTTGCAGCATCGACATTCGGTGCCTCCTTAGCTGCATCATGAACGAAACTAGGCCCCACAGCGTCGAAAACCATGTTCATGCACCCGTCGCCATATGCATGATTATCTGAAATAAAATTAGGTCCCGCATTCATATACGGCTCAACATAAGGCTCCGGCTCTGATGCTAAAGACACAAGTTCTCCGTGTGCGGTCCACTGATAGTAATTAGGCGTGAAACCCCTCGAGTACAAATGATATGTCACTTCCAATCCTGGATAATATTTTACGTTATGACATTTTACACACAGACACTTAATTTTGGTGTCGTCCATGTACTGAGGGAACGCCTTAGCAAACTGCAGGAACTGCTCTACTTCCGCTATGTATTCATCCCGTACACCACACATATCATCAGGATGACGATTGTACATCCATGAACGATCCCGCAAGTAGTAATTCATATCCATTTGGAAATAATTCTGCAAAGATGGACACACAATTATCCAATAGGCACAAATTTGTTTCATAAATACCTACACAAATTGGACACTGGACACGAACCACTTGACACAGAGATGGGGGCAACCACTGACAAGCCCCCCCTCAAGTTTCGTGTTGGCTGGATGCATGTCGAACACGAAATCGCACATGCACCGGATTTGGACTGTGTGTGCACAATCGTAAATTCGACTCTAATACGCCTTGGTATCTTGGACACACGACTTATGGACCCAATTCAATTCAAGGTGATAGACACGAAGCCCTACCCCTACTCTTCACGTGGACACGAGCACGTAGCCAATGGCATACTGTGTCGTGTCCAATTCGACCCGACCCCATTGCACGAAACTGGTTTTCTGCTATGTAATGATATTCTGTTATTCTCTGTTTGGACACCTTCGTGTCCAATGTTTAGACACGCATACCCCCCTCTGATATGTACACATATGGAGAACACTTCTGTACAACTATTTTTAAGTTTTATTGAGTTTGGATTTCAATTTGATATTTTTGAAATGAATTCACTAATACAGTCTGATACTCGAAGAACTGGTTTTAAGTTCAAATAGACTTTGGGTTTGATTTTTGAATTTTGTTGGGGTTGATTATAAAGAGGTGATTTTGTCTGATACTTGAGTTTTACAATGTAATGTGAACTGTTCGGGTCTTCATTTGATTTTTAATTTTCAAATTCCTAAACTGTTTTCACTGATACTCGAGTATGTAATCTGAGTTGAGTAAAACTGTAACTGAGTTCATATATTTTTGAGTATGGTTTTGAATTTCGATTTTAGTAGATATATGAAATTGTTCACTGAGATACAATGTTAACCTGAGAACAAAATGTTTAACTGCTGCCAAAACTGAGAACACTATGTTTATTCACTTCATTTTTCCTTTCACTCTTCACTGCTCACTGTCCCCACACACACCTGTCCACACTCACACACACATTTCCCTGCTGCCCACATGTTGCTTCCATTCATACTTCACAACAGTATGTTGACACTCACTATATGTTGACACTTCACTACTGTACCCCCATCTATATGCTGCCACATCACTCTCTCTATAAACACACTTATACATATGTTGACACACACCCTAAACTGCCACTCTATACACACTCACACATATATACTTTACTGCACACATGTCTTGACACACCCCATACACACTCATATATACATATGCTATTTTTCCTTTACCTTTATATATACATATGTGGTTGTGCCTATATATATATATATATATATATATATATATATATATATATATATATATATATATATATATATAAAATATATATATATATATATATATATATATATATATATATATATATATATATATATATATATACTCTCTATATATATGTATATGTTATATATTAAAACATTAGCGACGTCTGCTTTTGACGTCGCTGAACGTCGCTATTCAGCGACATAACTTAAGTTACGTCGCTGAACGTCGCTATTCAGCGACGTACTTTTTCTCATGTCGCAGAACGTCGCTATTCAGCGACGTTTTGCGATGTCTATTAAAAGAAGTCGCTATATTCAATATTTAGCGACATTATTTTATTCCGTCGCTAAACTATGTCGCCAATAGAGTAGATTTTAGTAGTGCATGGGGTTAACACCCTCTCATTAGACTGGAGGGAGAGATTATTGTAGTCCAGATTGAAATTGGTAACATCATACCTGTGGAGTCCGAATTTTATTATATATATTTAATTTGATTAGATTTGGACATCCTTAATTGGTGCTGGAATATTTATATGTAGTAGAATTCTTATTTTAGGGTTTCCTATTTAGAAAATCCTATTATAATCTAAAATATGATTTTGATGAGTTATTTTTGGCGTAATTGGATTCTTATCTTAGGGTTACTATTATGACCTAGAAAATGATTTTTCTCATCCTATATATATGAGGTAAGGGTGGAGGCACAAAATATAGTAGAAAGTTGATACTCGGGGTGCTCGTCCAAAGGAGATATAATAGAAAGTTCGCACTTTGCTCTTAGGGCTTCGCCATAAAAGACAGAAGAAAGAAGGAGATCTGATGGAGGAGGAGTCAACTTCAATTAGGTAGATTGGTACGTATTGTGAGTGAGTGATTTTATTGTAATCTCTGTCATTTTTCTCGAGTGTGGTGATGATGTTGAACCTATTAGGGCAAAAGGTTCAACATTTTTTTTTTCAATCTTGCATCCGAGTTATATAGATTGAGATTTGTCCCGGTAACGTAGTCACCGTCATATACTTGTCTTTATCTGTGCTTGGTGTTCGTTAGACGGAGGTTGGTTATTTCAGATGGGTTGGCCTAAGCTTTGTTGCGGCAACGTCTTAGATACGGTATCGAAACGCTTGTAGGGCGTGTTCGATTTCTAAAATAATCAAGGGTAGAAAAGAATTTGATGAGGGTTATAAGCAGAGAAACGGCTATGCGTAATCCATTCTCTTCATTTGTACTCCATTTTATGTTAATGGTTTGTTTGCTTGTGGTAACCATACTACTATTCGAAAAAGTTTTAACATAACAAATTATGAAGTTGGATAGAAGGGCGGAGCCATAGGGCAATAAAACCAAATAGGTTGCACATGAAAACTTGACTTGCTCTCTTTTGTTCGTCCCACATACATCCATTTCTATGCACTTTCAAGTTTACAAAGCAATACTAATTGTTGGTGTTTTTGACTTTGGACTAGAAAAGATAGTCTCACATCGGCTACACCAAATGGTGAGTATCTCAATATAATGCATTGCTTGTGTTGAGGTGTGCACATGAGGTGTAGTAGAGCACAAGTTTGTGCCATGTGGGAGTATTTTCCTAGAAGGAAAAAGGACTAAATCCAACAAGGATGCAAGTTGACTTTTGTTGTGCGGACTCGGACTCGGACGCGGACTCCAAGATGTCTCGGGCATGCACGGGAGGGTTCGGGGGGTAGGCGTGGACTGGCACACTTCTATACTGATTGTGGGATGATCTAAAATATCAAACTCTATTTTTGAGTATTTGTATTTTAGTCCCACATCGGATAGGAGAACAAGTGAAGTCTCAACTCCACTCTATAAATAGAGCCCCTTGGCCTCCTTTGAAAGATGCACCAAGAAGAGAGTTGAGGGAGTCTGTTAAGTCCAGGAAGCCCGTTCAAGTCTCAAATATTGACTTACGAGCATTCCAGAAGTTCTTCGTGAACTTGCTGGTTCCTGGAAGCTGTTCGTGCTCGTGTGGGGCGAATAAAGCTTTAAGCAACGGTGGTTCATTCACCCCAGCATCTCATTCTCGCTTGTCATCGCTGCTGTTGCCTTTTACAGTAACTTCTTTTTAGAAGCTCTACTGCCGATAGTTGCTTGCACAAAGTCTCTTTAGATTTTTTGTGTATTACGTAAAATCTTTTTAGATCCTCGTAATTCAGAATCCTCCAGGATCTCTGTTGCACATCTTCTTTAAGGTGCTGCATTTGAAACGTTGTTTCAGAATTTTCCATCAAAAATTGTGCCTCGGCAATAACAATCTCAAAGCTTTATTGAGAAGATGGATAATTCTCGTGCTTCGCTCATCGATACCGGCTTTAACAAGTTGGAGAAATTCGATGGCGAACACTTCCAGATATGGAGACGAAAGGTTACTTTAAATCTTCAACTCGTGAATGTTGATCACGTGTTGTCAGAAGAAGAACCGATCGTTCCAACCACTGGATCTGCTGCGGCTGTGGCCGCTGCTACGACCAAGCACGCGAAGTGGAAGAGAGAAAATAGTATATGCAAACTACTGATACTTAATTCCATGGAAGACTCTCTGGCAGAGTCCTACTCCAAGAAGACATCTGTCAAAGAGATATGGGACTCCTTGGGAAAGCTCTATGAAGATGATGAGAACCGGTCCAAGATCTTCATGGTAGAAAAATACCACAAGTGGACCTTCGAAGACGAGAAGGCGATGCTGCCCCAAGTGAAGGAGTTTCTGAAGTTGCGTCAGAAACTAGAAGACGATAACATGCCCCTCGTCGACAAGTTTGTCGTTGGAGGGATCGTCGCGAAACTTCCTGCAGGATGGAGTAACTTTTATGCAAGGATGCATCGAAAGAAGATGGAAATTAGCTTGGAAGATTTCTTGCAAGAGATCCATGTTGAGGACGATATGCGCTCTCAACAGAAGATGGATACTCTATCCCAGCAACTGGCGAAGGCAAATCTGGTCCAAACTAGAGAGTACCAGGGGAAGCAGGCTGCTTCTCATCGCAAAAAGAAGGACTTCACGAATCTGAAAGTAAAGGGTCCTGCTTTCAAGGAGCAGAAGTCCAAGTCCCATGTGACTTGCTTCAATTGTGGCAAGAAGGGCCACTACAAATCCGAATGCAAGTCCAAGCCCAAAGAACAAGGTGAGCCTAGTTAGGTTTCTATGATTACTAATCTAGTTGCCATGATAGCACAGGTTGCAACTGTGGGGGCTGACTTGGACTGGTGGATAGACACTGGTGCGACCTGTCATGTCTGTTCAGACAAAGACTGGTTCGTCTCTTATGAGCCAACTTCAGAGAAGGTCATAATGGCAAACCAGGCACAAGCTGAAGTACTGGGGATCGGGACGGTGGAGCTGAAACTCACATCGAGGAACACTCTGACGTTTCAAGGTGTGAAGCATGTTCCAGTAATTGCTAAGAACCTGATCTCTGGAAGTCTGCTCTGCAACACAGGCTTGAGGATGGACATCAATGCTGGCCAGTTGGTGATGTCCAAAAAGGGTACATTCTTCGGAAAAGCTTTCCAAACTGAAGGAATGTACAAGATTCAGCTTGTTGTAACCCAGCATGATTATATAAATGCAATCACTTTTTCTGATTATTCTCTTGAGTTGTGGCATAATAGGCTAGGACATGTTCATTGTAAAAGGATTAACAGAATATCTAGTCTAGGACTTATCTCCAAGTGTGGGGGTAAGGTAGAGAAATGCGAAGTATGTGCTCAGACGAAGATCACAAGGAAACCCTTTCACAGGGTCCATCGAAGCACAGATCTTCTGGAGTTGGTTCACTCAGATATCTGTGACTTCAAACAATTCTCTACAAAGGCCGGGATGAAGTATTTCATAACTTTCATCGATGACTTCTCAAAGTATGCTTTCGTCTACTTGCTCAAGTCTAAAAACGAAGCATTCGAGAAGTTCAAGGAGTTCAGGGCCGAGGCTGAGCGGCAAACTGGACAACAACTCAAGAGATTAAGGAGTGATCGAGGCGGGGAGTATCGGTCTCATAAATTCTTATCATTCTGTAAAGAATATGGAATCATCAATGAGACAACGGCTCCGTACTCTCCTCAATCCAACGGAAGTAGCAGAAAGGAAGAACAGAACATTGACAGAGATGATGAACTCCATGCTGTTGACTGCGGGTCTTCCAAAGTGTTACTGGGGAGAAGCTGCACTAACGGCAACGTTCATTCTGAACAGAGTGCCATATGCAACTTCCGACATAACTCCTCATGAACTCTGGTTCAAAGTCAGACCTAACTTGAATGTCATTCGAGTGTGGGGGTGTCTGGCTTATGTGAAGCTCCCGGATCTGAAGATTCAGAAGCTGGGGACAAGGACTACGAAGGCGATCTTCTTGGGGTATACCGAGAAGAGTGATGCTCGGAGATTCCTTGATATCGAGTCAAACCATATCATCGAATCTCGCGATGCTGAATACTTTGAAGACAAGTTTGCAAAACACAAGAATATTGTTCTCGCGGATCTTCCGAAGAATGATGAGGGTACAAAGCAGACAGAAGTCTTTAATGAACCAGTAGTCCAAGATGAAGCTGTTGTCAAGGAGACACCAGCTGAACCAGAACTCGCTGAGCCGTCAACTAAGCGAACGAGGAGGCCGAAAGACTTCGGAGATGACTTCGTCACCTATCATATGGAAGCAGATCCGCTTACCTATGATGAGGCGATGAAGACCAGAGATGCTGTATTCTGGAAGGAGGCGATAGACAACGAGATTGACTCAATCACCTCCAACAACACATGGGTATTGGTTGACCTGCCAGAAGGAGCAAGACCCATTGGATGCAAATGGATCTTCAAGAAGAAGATGAAAGCAGATGGAACCATTGACAAGTTCAAGGCCAGGCTAGTGGCCAAAGGGTTTGCTCAGAAGCAGGGGATCGACTACTTTGACACTTATGCTCCAGTAGCTCGGATGATAACCATCATATTGTTAATTGCTCTAGAAGCAATACACAAGCTGGTGATACATCAGATGGATGTGAAAACGGCATTCCTTAATGGCGAGCTGACCGAAGTGATCTACATGCAACAACCAGAAGGTTTTGTCGTCAGAGGTCTAGAAGACAAAGTCTGCAAGTTGATGAAGTCTCTGTATGGTTTGAAACAAGCTCCCAAAATGTGGCATGAGAAGTTTGACATGGTGATAAGGTCAAATGGCTACAGGGTCAGTGAAACAGACAAGTGTGTCTATACGAAGTTTGCTGACGGAAGAGGAGTAATCGTATGTCTTTACGTGGACAACATGCTAATCCTAGCTACGGATTTAAGCTGCGTCACAGAGACATAGAAATTCCTCTCGACCAAGTTCAGTATGAAGGACTTGGGGGATGCCGACGTAATCTTGGGGCTCAAGATCATCCGGACAGGAACTGGAATAGCGATGTCACAATCTCATTATATTGAGAAGATGCTCACTCGCTACGGGTATCAAGATCTTACTTTTATTGATACACCGTACCGGAGTGATCAGAAGCTGGAGCCAAATTCGAGGGAAAGCGTCAGGCAGTTGGAGTACGCTAGCGTCATCGGAAGCTTGATGTACGCTACTACTGCCACAAGGCCTGATATAGCTTTTGCAGTGGGAATGCTGAGTCGGTTCACTAGCAATCCAGGCGTTGTGCACTGGAAAGCTGTGAAGCGTGTTATGAGATATCTCAAGAAAACTCAGACATATGCACTTTTCTACAGCGGAGATCCGTCAGTAGTGGAAGGCTTCAGTGATGCTAGCTGGTGTTCAGATATGGAGAGCGAGTATTCCACAGGTGGAATCGTATTCGCCATATGCGGAGCTGCTATATCGTGGAAGTCGAAGAAGCAGACTATGTTATCTCGCTCCTCCATGGAATCTGAATTCTTTGCATTGGATGCTGCTGCAGATGAAACATAGTGGCTTTGGGAGCTCATGTATGATCTTCCGGTGGTTGGGGATCAGATACCGGCAATACCAATATACTGTGACAACCAGGCGGCAGCAGCAGTGGCATCAAATGAACTCTTTAACGGGAAGAAGAGAACGGTGCGGGTGAAGCACAGAGCAGTACACGATCTTATCAAGAGAGGTGTTATTGCAGTGATTGATGTTCGGAGTCAGGAGAACCTGGCACATCCGTTCATAAAGGGCCTCAAGCGCCAGTTGGTCGATGACACAGCTTGTAAAATGGGCTTGAAGGCATTCTGATAGTGTGTCTTTGTAATCCTACCATAAAGTTTTATGCTATTAGTTCAAAGAGAAATCTACTAGGCATCTAACTTTTGGTTCAAAGGAGGATCACTGACTGGAAAACTATCAGGTAACAGTGGGTACTTGTTCTCTGGAACATGGAAGGGATACGGACCCATAACCACTGTTGTCTACTATGTATTTTTTGCGGAAAAAAATAGATCCTGTGGAAGGTTGGCTTAAACGCGTTAATGAGTTCTCAGGCAGAGTGAATGCCTGGTGTGCTTTACAGGAAGCACGGTAGAGCAGCACTACAAGGAGTGAAACTCCATGCTACAGTGGGGTGACTCCACCATTAGGTTCCCATGTAGGGGTAATGTCTCGACTTTGCAAGCCAAGTCACAACGGCGTAGCACCGCAAATAGGCAGGTAGCCTAATGCTGTATGACGTAATTAAAGAGTTGTAGACAGCACTACAAAGGGGAGGATGGCCCCATGTTACAGTGGCACGACACCACGATGAGGTACCCACGTAGGGGTAAAGCCTTGGCATTGCAAGCCATGTCGTTGCGGCAAAACACTGCAAGGAAGCCTTAGGCTTCATACTGAGTAGATTGGCACTACAAAGAGGCTGAGACCTCATGCTACAGTAGTATGACACTACGAAGAGGTTCCCAGGTAGGGATAATGCCTCGGCTTCAGGCCATGTCATAGCGGCGTAGCACCGCAAGGAAGCGCAAGGCTTCATGCCATATCTCTTTAATAAAGAACTCACCTATAGTGTATGGAAGGAGATATCAGGCCGTCTCTTGAGGGTAAGCTTGTAGACGCCCAAAATTACACACTGAAACCAGGCTGGCACAAGGCCTTCAATGTGCAGCCAGAAGCACAGTTGATGTCATTATGTGAGTAGGAAGAATTGCAGTTATGGTGCAGAATTCAAGGCTTAGTCCATTCTTGTATCATGCTGTTATTTAACCTATGCGGGAAGATTCAAGTCGCAGCGACATCTCTCCTAATGCATGATGGGCAGTCACTGTGGGGAACGCTCAACCCATATATTGAGATATGTGGGAGATTGTTGGTGTTTTTGCCTTTGGACTAGAAAAGATAGTCTCACATCGGCTACACCAAATGGTGAGTATCTCAATATAATGCATTGCTTGTGTTGAGGTGTGCACATGAGGTGTAGTAGAGCACAAGTTTGTGCCATGTGGGAGTATTTTTCTAGAAGGAAAAAGGACTAAATCCAACAAGGATGCAAGTTGATTTTTGTTGTACGGACTCGGACTCGGACGCGGACTCCAAGATGTCTCGTGCATGCACGGGAGGGTTCGGGGGGTAGGGGTGGACTGGCACACTTCTATACTGATTGTGGGATGATCTAAAATATCAAACTCTATTTTTGAGTATTGGTATTTTAGTCCCACATCGGATAGGAGAAGAAGTGAAGTCTCAACTCCACTCTATAAATAAAGCCCCTTGGCCTCCTTTGAAAGATGCACCAAGAAGAGAGTTGAGGGAGTCTGTTAAGTCCAGGAAGCCCGTTCAAGTCTCAAATATTGACTTACGAGCGTTCCAGAAGTTCTTCGTGAACTTGCTGGTTCCTGGAAGCTGTTCGTGCTCGTGTGGGGCGTATAAAGCTTTGAGCAACGGTGGTTCATTCACCCCAGCATCTCATTCTCGCTTGTCATCGCTGCTGTTGCCTTTTACAGTAACTTCTTTTTAGAAGCTCTACTGCCGATAGTTGCTTGCACAAAGTCTCTTTAGATTTTTTGTGTATTACGTAGAATCTTTTTAGATCCTCGTAATTCAGAATCCTCCAGGATCTCTGTTGCAAATCTTCTTTAAGGTGCTGCATTTGAAACGTTGTTTCAGAATTTTCCATCGAAAATTGTGCCTCGGCAATAACACTAATAAGCTCATAGTGCTTGGTGAAAAATCTTGCATAAGCAAATTTGATGAATGGTGAAGATATAATTGACATAAGAATAGAAAATGCACAAAGATTATTCCAATGAATGGTCAAAGATTTTTTTTTTTTTTTTTGGTTTCCTTTTAATATATAATTTATTTCCAACACAACAGAGATTATTCCAATGAAGGAAAAAGAACTCAGTAGCACAGCTTTACATTGGTCCGGTACTATTAAACAAATTAAACAACCCCCATAGAGTTTATATTTATGTATACCCACCAATAACTCTAACAAAGCAGCAGCCAACTCTTGAGAGAGCATGATCTCGCAGATTCTTATCAATCAGTCTGCATAGGGAAGAATAAGTAAAGTTAACATTCTAATCTATCGACAGTAGAATGAGAGAGCATGCCAGAACATAAAGAAAGAAAGAAAGAAGGAAGGAAGAAGAGGAGCTCAAGATAGACTAGAATTTGCAGGTGTAGTAGCATGCTTGCCATTTGATAATGTGTAATCTAACAGTTCAACATTCATTGACAGTAACTTGAAACAATATCATATACACCGTGACTAACAGAACATATCACCAAGTAAAGAAGAAATAAAATTCATAACTAGGTATTTCCATTGCCAAAGATGGGCCTTATTCCAAGCTTGTTAAGGCAGAGCTAGGCAGCGAGGTGGTGAGGATCAGAAGGCCTAGGTGGGGGCATCAAGACTAAAAATTATGGTGTGTAATATATAGGTAATGCAGACAACATTGTGGTTTATGACTAGGACTTTGTGTTGTGGTTTGGGACTAACATTATATATAGATCATGTTGTGCGTAGTACATACATAAGTCTGACGTCAACATCAATTGAAATGAAGTGTTTAAACAAGAAACAACTAAATTTTATTGGAATATATCTTTTTAATCATAAATCAATACAACAAAAACAACATGAATAGTCTTTATCACAATCTTTTGGAATTTGTTGTTTGAACCTTCATTTGGTTCTATTAAGGGTCAATGTCCTCTGTAACACTAACAAAAACCATAAAATATTAAATATATTATAATTAAAAAAATTTAAGTATAAAGTTATGAATGTATAATTTGAAAATACTGCAAGCTATGTTGTACGAGCATGAATATGACATTGCAAGTTTAAGACACGATTCTATACATTCAACACCTAATTTGGTGTATTAATTTTGAAGTGTTTGTGGTGTCAAGTACGTGTCCAACACTACATAGACAAGACAGATTTTGGAATAGTTGTGTTATCTAAGCTATATCTGAGGAGCCCTTTACTCGAGAGAGAACAAAGTTTGTCAAAACATAAAGAGGAGAGAGAGAGTAAGAGAGAGAGGAGGAGAGAGAGAGGCTTATCAGAAAGACCAACAGGTCCAAAAGTGTGTCCTTTGTCAAGATCCTTTGACCACGCATATGAAAACAAAAAAAAGTCAGCAAGGAAAAGGATGGACGGGAGAGAGATTTACAATTGGTTAGTAGCAATGCCAGTTAGAGTTTGAAATAGAGGTTGGAATATAATGGATTAGGATAAACTCATAAGGGAAAGAAACTATAAGAGGAAAGTCTATTGTTTCTCTTAAATTCTCTATTCTCTCTATTAAATACCTATATCTTTTATTTGGCCAGTCAGATTCCAAATTCAAAAAATTGGCTTAGATCGTGTTACATTTAAGTCAATGCATGTCAATGTGCTTGAGGCCCGCCATGGCTGTTGAGGTGCTCCGAGACAGTTCAAGACGGCTGCCTTCATTCTAAGGTGGATGCCTCAAGATCTCACCGTCTAAATATTAGTTGTCTAGGCGCCAATGCTTCCAAAAACGACTAGGCGTATTAAAGCCTAGCAGGGGCTTAAGGCGGCAAGACGGACGCCTTTTAAAACACTGCTTTTATCTAGGTGTCAAATTATGATTTTAGAGTTCGTATCATTTAATTGAGAAACATAATTCTGTGGAGCTGTATAGTTTATTTCTCCCACCCTTGGAATTCTTAACCATTTCATTAAAATCTTCTTGTCCTCTGCTCCTTGTCATACTTCAATATTTTGGCATGTTCTATCTAGAATTCCGTAGTAAAATGAGGGATGATATTCAGGACAGGAAAGGGATTTCTAGAGGACCTTGCTATCCATATCCATGATGAACTCCAACATCAAAGTGAGGATCCTCATAATTTTGCAAGACAGGACCCTATGGAGTTTGGAGTCTTTGAATACTATTTAGCAAACATACTGACACAAAATTAACTGTAGTTATTGTGAAGAAATGAAAATAAGATATTGTGTGTTATATAAATCCACATATTTGACTTCACAAATCAGTATTAATATAACGATCTCCTTTTTCGTAAACACTTCTCGAGGTTAGTTGAGTGAAATATTTCTTTTACAAAAATGATATATATCCCCTGGAAGTAACCTTTGAACTAAGCGCAGGGCACAAGCTCACCGATCCTTTTTTAGGCCCACACAAGTGGAACAACATCTTGGTTTTCGATAAATCCTAGCATTCAGCTCAGTAGTTACTTTCAGGGGCTATATCATTATTGTTTCTTTATTTTGGTGTTACCAATCTCTTTCTATTCAGATCATTGTGTAGATCCTAGTTATGTTTTCCCTAAATAGAATTCTCCCATGCATCAAGTCTCAAAATGGTCCACTAGTCTTATATATTAACAGATTCAAGAGTAAATAATACAATAGAAAATGAAAACAACATATCTTGGTCCAGTAAAAGTCGAATTGCAAGATATATTTAACAGATCCTATTGCTCCTTGGTTGCATCTACTTAAACTCCATTACCAAAATGCAGGTTTACCTACCCATAATGTAGATGGTACACCAGGCTTGGGTTCGATAACTTTTGATCTAAAAAGGCCAAAGACCGGACCAACCTAGTATCATCCCTGCATACCCTCCAAGTGGCTTTTAGACTTGATGGAAAAACCCTATCTTCCTCATAGCTACCTCGGCTACAAAGTTGGCACCAGCTCAGAAAATTATCATCAGGTTGACAGCCGTCTAATAAACTTTGTCGATTTTTATTTAGTTTTGCCGTGTGCATTGTACATCTGGCCCATTTCTGATGGGAGAGGCTGGGATGATGTACTTGAAAGATTCAATACTCTTAAGTAGCCAGAAGTAGTGTTATTTAGAACATAGCATATCCTTAAATACATTATTATATGGAGTTTAAATCATGCTATTACATAGCATAGCACATACAGCTCCCAAATCAAAACGGGAAGATCTTTAGTAAAGGAAATTCGGAACGATGGGCCCAAGCCCAAAAGTTGCAATTTACTAAAAGAGCCAAATCTGTAGTTTGACAATATGTGCTTATATTATGGTTGATTCCAACAACCAATTAATGTCAGAGTACAAAATACTTACACTAATAAACTCAAGTAACATTATGTATAATGATGTTTCCATATAAAAATCATTTCCATGCAGGAAAAAAAACTAGTACAGTAGAACCTTGACAATTTAATACCCGATAAATTAATAGTCTCGGTAAGAATATTTTTGGCCGGTCCCGGCATAAGGATAATGTGCTAAATTAATCATTCGCTAAATTCATAATATACTACATTATAAAATTCATATGGGTCCCATGTAATATATAAATTAATAATTTACTGAGATTCATACTACTTACTATTCGACTGAGGCCTTCCTAAAATATGACAAAATAATTGTTTGTTTCTTCTTGAAATTGTTCATAATTGACATCGTCCCTTAACTCATTTACAAGTAAAAATTTCTAAAATTCAATGTTGCAATTGTTTTTTTAGTGCTACCTGATTATCTTTGTTGTACTCGCGCAGTGCTATACGCATTTCATCCGTCATTGTTGATTTATTTACATCTTTGAGACCGGAAGCCACTATTGTATGTATGATGTGGTGTTACGATGGCTTTTGTTTATTTAAATAGAGTTTTTTCTTGGTTAAATGTTCATAAAATGGACTAATGTAGTAGATTGAACAATGTATACTCTATTTTGGGGGAAAATAAGTAGATTTATAAATTACACTTGTTTAAACAAATACATAGAATTGTTAGTTCGTAAAACAAGAAATTATGTAGTTTGCTTGTTCAAATGTTCATAAAATAGAATAATCTAGTACGTTTAACAATGTGCGATATGTTTTTGGGCAAAATAACTAGATTTATGAATTTTACTCAGTTAAACAAATACATAGAATTGTTACATCGTAAAATGAGAAACTAAATACAATGTACAATATTTAAGAAAATCACAAATACCTGAATAAATTAATAAGTTATAATTAGTCAAAATTAATAAATTATTAATTTATCGATTAGTTAATATTCGCTAAATTAATAGATTTTCTTGGTCCCAAGACTATTAAGTTATAGAGGTTTAACTGTACTTATAAACAGCATAATCTAATACTTCCCTGTAAAAAAAAATTCCTAATGCTTCTAAACAACATAATATATATTACTATACTCACTTAGTCTTCAATTACCAGCTGCACATTTTCTCAGTTAGGAATCTTCATTACAAAGATTCCAAAGTTATAGCAGTGAATTCATCTTCCTGTCTCCAAAAGAAAATAAACTGAATGCCAGAGGATTCAGTTTTGTTTCCTAGGACAGAAATTTTCTTCGTTAGGAATTTCATTAAAATTTCAAATTGTTTGTAGGTAGTTTACTGATCTTCCTCTCTCTGAAAGAGAAGAGCACAAGGTGTTTTTTTATCAACTGAAGCCCAGTCAATCAAGATCAGAACATGAAATTTTGGTTTAGAGAAAAAGACTTTCCTAGGAAAAGAAATTGAACCCTTCAGGGGTAGTGGATGGATCTTGAATTCGAGACTTAAAACAACATGTCAAACTTCAAATGATGCAAGTATATGATCTTGATATATTAGATGTCCATCAGGGTAGCATACGGAATACCTTAAGGCGTTTAGCACATGGAGCGTCAGAGTGGTCACGACGTTCCTGGGAACTGTTTGAACCAGCAGACCGTCTCAGCCTGCAAAATGATCTCATTGATTTTACTGGATACAAGTAAACTGGATTAATATATTTCTATATAGACTTCTTACTTGTGCTGTTGAAGAACTAGGATTTTCTCTTGAAACACCTGAATCTATGGTTGTCCCTTGAGATATATATGGCATCAGCTGACGGACTAAATTAGAGAAGAATAACCCTTGATATTCAATATCTGACAGTTCGCCATGCATATTACCATTTCCACTTACGTTAGCTTGACCACCAGCAGAAGCTAATGGCTCCTGTTGATCAATGGCACTAACGTCACTACCAAAATAAGTCATATTACCGACGTAATTAGCGATGTTTTAAGAAAACGTCGTAGGAAAAAAAACAATTTTGTGACGTTTTTTTATAACGTCGCAAGACGTCATTATTAGCGACTGACAGCGACGTTCTGCGACATATTTAAACTACGTTTGCGTTTTAAAGAGCTCACGTCGCGTATAAGTCGGTAAACGTCGCTAACATTAGTGATATTAGCGACGTTTACTGACGTATTTATTACTTCATCGCTAATATCACTGATATTAGCGACTTTACCGACGTTCTAATATGACGTCTCTATATGGAAAATATAGGTCAGGTTCGAGTTTTCATTCCCCCCATTATTTTTGCCCCCAAATTTCTTTCATCCTTCCCCCAACCCTGATCCGGCGACCCCCACCCCCCTCGGCCCCCGACCGACCACCCTCGGCGACCCCCACCGACCTCGGCGACCCCCACCCCGCTTGGCAACCCCTCTCCTCTCCCCAACCCAAACCATTCCCTCTCATCTCCCCAACCCTCCCCCTCCCCCCCATCAGCTCCCCGACCCCCTCCTTCGGTGACCGCTGCTCCCCGACCCCCTCCTCTGGAGACCGTCGACCCCCTCCTCCCCCTCGTCATCGCCGCGCCCGATCCCTCGTTCGAGCGTCCCTCCCGTTTGCCAGAGCCAGCTCCAGCCACCTCCACCGCCGCTCCCCCTCGCCGTCGCCCCTCCCCTCCTGCCACGGTTGATCAGGTAAACCCTACCCCTAACCGGCTCGTATACACACGGATACGACACTTTGACACATGACACAACACTTTGACACACACACACTTTGACACATGACACAACACTGACGCGCACATACTATGACACCTATGTGCTCAAATTTTGGCTAAATTAGGGTATTCTAGATATAAGATAAATAATATGCTAAACTACTACCCAAACTTTATTCTCATATTGATACATAATATTCACAAATACCCTAGTTACAGACATTACTATTGGTGTTATTGGACTCCTAGCTTAGCTTAGCCCATTAAGCCCTAACCCATATCTTATACTTAGTACATGATTATGCAGAGTAACTCCTCTAATATGACTCATGCAGAGTCACAGTCTTTCTACTGAAGCTAACTCATACAAATATCCATCTTCTTTCACAGTTTAGTTAGTCTACATCTAACACCAACTGTTTGGCCCTCCACATACTAATATGGTTGTTTGAAATAAATCCAACTACCTAATGTTGATTCACCACTTCATATACCATTCCAAACATCATTCCTACTGCTAACATTAGTGCAACCTGTCTAGGTGAGTACTGTCACGACCCGCACCCGCTTTTCGGATATGAGACGTGTCCAAGCCAGCCTACGCCGCAGAGTCGGCGGTAGAACGCTGTCAAGCCCGCAAGAATAATTGCTCAAAGTAAACATTATTGCTCATTCACATTTCTAATTTATTACAATATTTACAACATTTATATTTAAAGGAAAAATAAAGTTTTACAATTAAAGAAATTGATACAAATGCTTTCTATTCTAGGTTGTCCTCAGCATACCCAAGTCTTCCCAATGCTAACAGTGATCGCGGCTAAACCTGAAAAATGTTGGTTTTCAGTCAGGAATGGAATAAGTACACAAACCGACGACAATGCAAAATACAATAGAATTAACAAGACATGAAAATAGCATATAGAATATGAAAGCTAGTAAGAAAACTGATGACATGGCACGGTAGAGAAGTAAACAAGGAAAAACTAATAAAAGACATCTATCTAGGTGGTGTGAAATATCTGTTTTGACATGTGAACGACTAGGGGGTAAATCCGGCACCTGCACGTGTCGTGTATGTAATGTCCTGAATCCGTTGCGGAGCACGGTGCGGGCTAGCGGCCGAATGGCCGAGTCGGATGAGAATTGGGGAAACTTTACCAGGATCGCGGGATAATAAATTGAGATCCTTTCCTCGTTATGGATTGGACTCTTTTGAAATGATGCCCAAGATGCACTGGCGCGCGTCTTGAGGGAAGAGTTCTATATAAGAGTCGCTTGCCCCGAGACCGTTGCCCTGCTGGTTTTCGATGTCGCTTTTGCTGTTGGCTTTTGTGTGCATTTTCATGATTGTTTTCGATGAATGTTTTCATGGATTTACTTTCACCGTCTACGTATTTCATATCGAATAACTGAGAGAAAGAGAAGAAATATGCTGACCAGATGTTGGTGCCAATGCAGGTGCTAACGCGGTGAACCTAGGGTGACGTTGCGTGGAAGACCTCTTTCTCTCGGCAATTCACCAACAAGTGAGTGGCTTTGATCCTTCGACGATCCTTGATCTTCGCGCATAACAATGGTAGACTTGTTATTGCGTTCGGTGCTTAATAAAAGATGCCTAGTAATAATATGGGAAAGATAATGAAAGATAAATTATCACATGGCTAGGCTTATGTTGTAAATCGAATGATGCTCGTATGCTATATGAATTGTTTAACAGGTGATGCAAAGACCCAAGTATTGGGCGGTAAGTATATCGGACTTCGGTTCGAAAGAATGAGTTAAACATGAATAGTCCCTTGGTTGGATGAACGAATATACGAGCCTATGGCTCAAAGTAAGATGGTAAGATGGCAAGTTGGAAAGATGGGAAAATGGCAAGATAAAATGAGAACTACGACTATATGTGGAAGATGCTATTATCATGCATGTCATATCCCTTATTAGTTAAGTTGTATTGCATGCATGGTCATGGACAACTTGTATATAAGGTAGTTCCTCGAACGGTACTCCGAGGCCACGGAACCGATTCGGCCTAGGAGGAACGTCGTGCTGAAGTAGTAGCACGGTCTTTCGGGAACCTTCCGGATGGGCTAGCTACCCACCGATGAAGGGGAGCCGTCCAACCAAGATGTCCCAGATGGCGTGTAGTCAGTGACCTTCATATAGACAGGTGGCATAGCTAACATTGTCTTATACAGACAGAGTAAGTGGTATTCATAAATATGTACAGGGATGGCTATCGACCGTGGGTAAGATTCACCAAATTGGTGATCAATATGAACTGCTTATGTTAGATCAACATGAATTGCTTATGTTTCTAACATCACTGTATGCTCCTTATATTTCTCATTGAATATATGAATTGTTAATGGACCCTAAGGCAAGATAGAAAGAATACAAATCAATGGTGAACATTCATGTAATTTTTACTACTGTTGATTTATGGTGAGATTGGTTACGGCCGCTCACCAGTACATATGTGGCAATGTACTGACCCTCGTCTCCACAGGTGCCGGGAACCTAGTGGATAAGCATAGACGCTGAAGGCTTGCTGTCCGACTCTTTAGAAGCTTCGTACATCTCGAAGTTTCCACTTGAAGAAGAAGGCATTTTGCTGAAGGTGGTTATTGCCGCATTATTAATAAATGGATATGATGTATGGAACAAGTTGTATCTCATTTCAATATTTCTGCAGTTGTAGCCAAGTTTGGCCTTTCATCTCGGCTGTTTGAGAGCCTTATGTTTATGCAATGTAATTTCAAAGATATCAATAAAGAACTTATTTCAGATCATATCTGTGTTGCCAAAACTTCTTTATCATCCGCTGCGAATCTCTATTCAAAATGTCTCTTTTATAAAAAGGAACACGAGCACGCCTTGTACAAGTGCAATTCCAGACTTGTACGGCATCACGCCTTAGCGAGGACGAACGATTCGGCGTGAATCTAAGCGGAGGCGAACGATTTCCGAATCGGGACGTGACAGTTTGGTATCAGAGCACGGCTTTACATCCTTGGAAATTTCTTGGTTTTAAAGATTTCGAAAATGACACAAGTTTTATTGCTTCTCGAACAACTTTGGTTTTAAATGTCCCGAAATGAGATGTTCCATACAATAAGTCCATAAATATATTATGAGACTAACAAGCTCCTCTGTTTTGCAGAGATGACAAAGGCGGGTACGACAAACAACGCAAGTAGCTCAAGGGTGGTAGCCTCAACCGACCCTATGGAGAGGATGCTGGCTATGATGGAGAGCCAGCAGAGGCAGAACGCGAAGCAATTCGAGGCCCAATAAAAGCAGCTAGATACCCTGCAACAGTTGGTCCGATCAGTGGTGAACAATGGGGCTCAAGGCACTCCAGTCTCACGAGAGAGCGAACTGGTGGAGGCAGAGGAACCCCTGGCAGCTAAGAAAACCACTGCTGTGGCCGATATTACAAAGTTTAAGAAGATCTGTAACAAAGAATTCAAAGGGACAGAAGAAGCCACCATTGCTATGGATTGGCTAGTTGAAGTGGAAGATCACCTGGAAGCTTTGGGTATTGTTGGATCCAAGAGGGTCTCGTGTGTAAAACTACTGCTTGTTTCCAACGCACACTACTGGTGGCAAAGTCAGAAAAGAATTCTAGCTGGAGTGAATGGAACAACGAAAATCACTTGGCTGATGTTCCGCGAGGCATTTCTGGCTCAGTACTTCTCTTCGACTGAGCAGCGAGCTAAGGAATTGGAGTTCCAGAAGCTCGAACAGGGGAACATGACGGTGAAGGAGTATGAGGTAGAGTTTTCTAGACTGTCTCAGTATGCGATCACGAAGTTTACTGATGAAGCATCTAAGGCACGTCGGTTTGAGCAGGGCTTGAGGCCTGCTCTGAAGGCTCAAGTTGTGGTTCAGAAATATAAGACTTTTCAGGAGTCTTATGAGCACGCGAAGGAATTGGACCCACACTATCCTACGATGGCGCCAGTGCAAGCGTCGGTGCAGAATCTGCATAACAAGAGACCGAACAACGGGGGCAGATATGAGGTGCCTAAGCGTCAGAACCACGGTGGCTTTCAACGACCCAACCAGGGTGGACCATTCTGCAACAAGTGCCGTAACAAAGGGCACTTCGCTAACGAATGTCAGGTGCTAGAGGGTGGATGCTTCAAATGTGGTCGCATGGGCCACGGATTCAGAGACTGTCCAGGGAGGGGCCACCAGAACCCTCCAAGGCAGCAGCATCACCAACAGTACCAACAGAATCGTGGACAGGCACCACGACCTCCTCAGCCACAACAGAATCAGAGGCCCGGTGCCCAGGACCGAGTCTTTGCATTGACTCAGGATGAAGCATTTGCATCAGATACTGTAGTGACAGGTATATTGTTTTTTAATGGCATTCCTGCACGTACTTTATTTGATTCTGGTGCTTCACATAGTTTTATATCTAAAGACTATGTTAAGGAACATGAAATAAAAATGACAATGTTGGATGTATATCTTAGTGTTAGTACTCCATCAGGAGTGGAGATGCCTACTAACATGATATGTAGGGATGGTTACATATGTATCGGAGAGAGAAAGCTACCATTAGATGTAGTCGAACTTGATATGAAAGATTTTGATATCATTCTGGGAATGGACTGGTTAAGTGCATGTTGTGCGACGATTGACTGTGCGAAGAAGCGAGTTATGTTTCGCCTACCTGGGGGAACAGAATTCTCTTACTCGCCCAGTTCGTCGGCGAAGGCTTCGATGGTGATTTCAGCTACTACGGCCCGGCGATTGCTTCATTCGGGCTGTGAAGGGTACCTTGCTTCTGTTCGAGACACACGCAAGAATGGTGCAGACTCAGCTAACACTGAAGTCGTGGCAAAATTTCCTGATGTGTTTCCTGACGAGATACCCGGAATGCCTCCGGACCGAGAGATTGAATTCACTATCGATACATTTCCAGACGCTCGTCCGATCTCAAGGGCACCATACAGGATGGCGCCTGCTGAATTGAAGGAACTCAAAGTGCAACTACAAGAATTGTTAGACAGGGGATACATCAGATCCAGTGTCTCACCATGGGGTGCTCCGGTGCTATTTGTGAAGAAGAAAGATGGATCGATGCGGCTGTGCATCGACTACCGCGAGCTAAATAAAGTTACAATTCGGAACCAGTACCCGTTGCCTCGAATAGACGACCTCTTCGATCAGTTGCAATGGGCGTCTGTATTTTCAAAGATTGATCTTCGCTCAGGCTACCATCAGTTAAAGATCAAACCAGATGACATTTCTAAGTCCGCATTCCGAACCAGATACGGACACTATGAATTCTTGGTCATGCCCTTCGGACTGACCAACGCCCCTGCCGCTTTCATGGATATGATGAACAGAGTCTTCCGGCCCTTTTTGGATAAATTTGCGGTCGTGTTCATCGACGACATCCTAATCTACTCGAAGAACAGAGAAGACCATGCAGAACATTTGAGGACAGTGTTACAGACTCTACGAGACAATCAGCTCTATGCCAAGCTGAGCAAATGTGAGTTTTGGATGAGTAGCGTGTCGTTCCTAGGACACGTTATCTCGGCGGAAGGTGTGTCCGTTGACCCAAAGAAAATTGAAGCCGTAGTGGATTGGAAGCAACCCACGTCGGCGAGCGAGATCCGAAGTTTCCTCGGCTTGGCAGGCTACTACAGGAAGTTTGTCAAGGTTTTTTCAAAAGTGGCAGCGCCTTTAACTCGGCTAACCCAGAAGGGAGTGGCATTCGATTGGACTGATGAGTGCGAGGCTTGCTTTCAAAATTTGAAGCAACGTCTCGTATCAGCTCTAATCCTTACACTTCCAGATGGCGTCGAGGGATTCCAGATATACAGCGATGCGTCCGGACTAGGTTTGGGATGTGTGTTGACTCAGAGAGGGAAAGTGATATCTTATGCCTCGAGACAGCTTAAGCCGCACGAGAAAAATTATCCAACGCATGATTTGGAATTGGCAGCGATAGTGTTTGCACTGAAATTGTGGAGGCACTACTTGTATGGAGTGGCTTGCGAGATCTTCACCGACCATAAAAGCCTGAAGTATATCTTTACTCAAAAAGATTTAAATTTGCGGCAAAGACGTTGGTTGGAGCTTATAAAAGATTACGACTTGACGATCGCGTACACCCCAGGAAAAGGCAATGTGGTGGCGGACGCGTTGAGTCGAAACTTTGTGGGATCACTCAGTGTTGACAAACGAATACTGGAGGAATTAGAAAGCATGGGAATTGAGCTCCAGATTCGTGGCCGAAATGCACAATTGGCTCAACTTCAACTTGAGCCGAGTTTGTTAGAAAAGATAAAGACGGCACAGAGGACCGATGAGTTCTTGATTAAGATTGGCAGAATAGTGGAAAAAGGGTGAAGCCAGCGACTTCACCAGGCACGAGGACGGATCATTGCGACTCAAGGGGAGGCTATGTGTCCCGAAGGATGAAGAACTCCGAAAAGAAATCTTGACAGAGGCCCACTATGCCAAGTATTCCTTGCATCCGGGAAGTACAAAAATGTATAAAGATTTGCGCATGACCTTCTGGTGGCACGGCATGAAACGAGATGTGGCCCTCTTTGTCTCGCGATGCTTAGCGTGTCAACGAGTCAAGGTGGAACACCAGAGGCCCGGCGGGGAGATGCAGAACCTCGCGATCCCAGAATGGAAATGGGATCATATAACCATGGATTTTATAGTTGGCTTGCCGAAGACGCAGCGGGGGAATGATGCAATTTGGGTCATCGTTGATCGATTAACCAAATCTGTACATTTTCTCGCAATGAAAACCACATGGAGCGTCGACCGGTTGGCTCAGCTATACTTGGATGAAATTGTCCGACTGCATGGAGTGCCGGCATCAATAGTGTCGGATCGGGGTGGACGATTTGTATCACGTTTCTGGGTCAGTTTACAAGCTGCCATGGGAACACAATTGAAATTTAGTTCTGCATACCATCCTCAAACCGATGGCCAGACCGAATGGGTGAATCAGATACTTGAAGACATGCTACGGCTTTGTGCTATTGATCTGAAAACTAGTTGGGATACTCACTTGCCGCTAGCAGAATTTGCCTACAACAACAGTTACCAGTCAAGTATACAAATGGCTCCGTATGAAGCATTGTACGGGCGAAGGTGTCGGTCTCCGATTTGTTGGGATGAAGTCGGTGAACGACAGGTACTTGGTCCGGAGATGGTGGAACAGGCCGTCGAGAAGGTCCGCATGATTCGGAAGAAGTTACGTGTGGCACAAAGTCGACAGAAGAGTTATGCGGATACTCATTGACGACCATTGGAATTTATGGTGGGCGATCACATATTTCTGAAGGTGTCACCGATGCGCGGAGTTATGCGATTCGGTGCGAATGGGAAGCTAAGTCCGAGATTTGTTGGCCCGTTTGAAATTCTTAAGCGAGTCGGCCCTGTCGCCTATCTGATCGCGTTGCCACCGGCATTGGATGGAGTGCACGATATCTTCCATGTTTCCCAACTACGGAAGTATGTACACGATCCAAGCCATGTGGTAGACTTCGGTCCGCTAGGGCTAAGAGCTGACTTGTCTTATATGGAGAAACCCGTGCAGATCTTGGATAGGAAGGATAAAATCTTGCGGAACCGAGTTGTTTCTTTGGTTCGAGTGCTTTGGCGAAATCATTCCGTCGAAGAGTCGACATGGGAACTTGAGGCAGAGGTAAAGGAAAAGTTTTCTTCGTTGTTTGACCTAGGTGGGTTTGTGTTTAAGTTTCGAGGATGAAACTTTTTGTTAGTGTATTAATATGTAATGCCCTGAATCCGTTGCGGAGCACGGTGCGGGCTAGCGGCCGAATGGCCGAGTCGGATGAGAATTGGGGAAACTTTACCAGGATCGCGGGATAATAAATTGAGATCCTTTCCTCGTTATGGATTGGACTCTTTTGAAATTATGCCCAAGATGCAGTGGCGCGCGTCTTGGGGGAAGAGTTCTATATAAGAGTCGCTTGCCCCGAGACCGTTGCCCTGCTGGTTTTCGATGTCGCTTTTGCGGTTGGCTTTTGTGTGCGTTTTCGTGATTGTTTTTGAATAATGTTTTCATGGATTTACTTTCACCGTCTACGCATTTCATATCGAATAACTGAGAGAAAGAGAAAAAGTATGCTGACCAGATGTTGGTGCCAATGCAGGTGCTAACGCGGTGAACCTAGGGTGACGTTGCGTGGAAGACCTCTTTCTCTCGGCAATTCACCAACAAGTGAGTGACTTTGATCCTTCGACGATCCTTGATCTTCGCGTATAACAATGGTAGACTTGTTATTGCGTTCGGTGCTTAATAAAAGATGCCTAGTAATAATATGGGAAAGATAATGAAAGATAAATTATCACATGGCTAGGCTTATGTTGTAAATCGAATGATGCTCGTATGCTATATGAATTGTTTAACAGGTGATGCAAAGACCCAAGTATTGGGCGGTAAGTATATCGGACTTCGGTTCGAAAGAATGAGTTAAACATGAATAGTCCCTTGGTTGGATGAACGAATATACGAGCCTGGCTCAAAGTAAGATGGTAAGATGGCAAGTTGGAAAGATGGGAAAATGGCAAGATAAAATGAGAACTACGACTATATGTGGAAGATGCTATTATCATGCATGTCATGTCCCTTATTAGTTAAGTTGCATTGCATGCATGGTCATGGACAACTTGTATATAAGGTAGTTCCTCGAACGGTACTCCGAGGCCACGGAACCGATTCGGCCTAGGAGGAACGTCGTGCTGAAGTAGTAGCACAGTGCTGAAGTAGTAGCACGGTCTTTCGGGAACCTTCCGGATGGACTAGCTACCCACCGATGAAGGGGAGCCGTCCAACCAAGATGTCCCAGATGGCGTGTAGTCAGTGACCTTCATATAGACAGGTGGCATAGCTAACATTGTCTTATGCAGACAGAGTAAGTGGTATTCATAAATATGTACAGGGATGGCTATCGACCGTGGGTAAGATTCACCAAATTGGTGATCAATATGAACTGCTTATGTTAGATCAACATGAATTGCTTATGTTTCTAACATCACTGTATGCTCCTTATATTTCTCATTGAATATATGAATTGTTAATGGACCCTAAGGCAAGATAGAAAGAATACAAATCAATGGTGAACATTCATGTAATTTTTACTACTGTTGATTTATGGTGAGATTGGTTACGGCCGCTCACCAGTACATATGTGGCAATGTACTGACCCTCGTCTCCACAGGTGCCGGAAACCTAGTGGATAAGCATAGACGCTGAAGGCTTGCTGTCCGACTCTTTAGAAGCTTCGTACATCTTGAAGTTTCCACTTGAAGAAGAAGGCATTTTGCTGAAGGTGGTTATTGCCGTATTATTAATAAATGGATATGATGTATGGAACAAGTTGTATCTCATTTCAATATTTCTGCAGTTGTAGCCAAGTTTGGCCTTTCATCTCGACTGTTTGAGAGCCTTATGTTTATGCAATGTAATTTCAAAGATATCAATAAAGAACTTATTTCAGATCATATCTGTGTTGCCAAAACTTCTTTATCATCCGCTGCGAATCTCTATTCAAAATGTCTCTTTTATAAAAAGGAACACGAGCACGCCTTGTACAAGTGCAATTCCAGACTTGTACGGCATCACGCCTTAGCGAGGACGAACGATTCGGCGTGAATCTAAGCGGAGGCGAACGATTTTCGAATCGGGGCGTGATAGTTTACAGGTGCTATTGTTCACGAATAGACATCATGGGATAGTTCTGGGTAGTCCACATGTCTACTAAGATATTTCCCCTCCCGACTACTCCGTGTGACGAGCGTGTCAACAAGCAGCAAGATATAATGTATAGACATGAAATGAAAAGACTGCTATGAATCGGAAAGCAATCAGAATGTGCACTTGCCTGGGGTCCTTAGCTGGTGAAACAACCATCTTGTTGTGTCCAACATAGTCCGGTTAGCCTAGGGTAGACATGCAGAAGTCCAAGGTCACAAGTAAATATGGATATAACTAGTTACGGTTTAATGATTCAATATTCGAAGGAGTTGTAGAATTAAATACATATACTATTTTGGAGAATAATTTATAATCTTGGAAATGTATAATTTATTAGTCAAAAATAATTTAAAAAAAACTATTTAAGATTCTAGGAATCATTTTAGGGCTAGAGAAATAATTTTTAAATAATTAAAGGATTTATATTGAACTATCTAAATATGGAGGGTGTTATGCAAAAGTATGGTAAATAATTATCGCAGGGCCTTAACAAAATATTTTGTTATACTTCTTTGTTTCCTACGTGCATGGACCTTCCATGTGCATGGTGCACAAACTTCATGGTGCACACAAACATTAAAATATTGTAAATAATATAAGGTATTTAAATAATATATTTGTTAATATGGTTTTGTAAATAATAAAGATTCAATAAGTCTTAACTTGTAATAACTAGATTTTAGAGGGGTCTATAAAAATATTACTAAAAATCTTGTTGTACTTACCAATCTGAGAAGAAGCCGTGAGAGAGGCAGGCATGGGTTTAGAAGAATTATTTAGTAGACTTTGACTCCTAATTCATTGTCTCGTACTGAAGATTTCATTCTTCAACTTGAAATAAATACTTTAATATAATAAAGGGATTGAAACTCACTTCTACACATAACTCGTCTGTGTTTTTAAATACAGAGAGCGGTTGCCTTTGGGTCGGTCATCAACAGGGATGACTATGTCGGATCCGCGGGCTCGATGGTGGTTGCTGAAGGGAACAGCGGCACGGGTTTGTGCAGGGCCGTCCGCGACGATGCCAGAGATGGAAGCGGTTACACCGTTCGTCGGTTGCGGCTCATACGCTACGGTTGTGGCTCTCCGCATATGCGGGTTGGTTAGTTCGCAAGGATGGGGCATCTCTTTGGCGTGGTTGGAACCAAGAGTTTCATAGTGAGAGTTGGAAGAGAATATGGGAGGAAGTTGAGTTGCGAGAGAAAATAAAGAGAAGCTCTCCTTGTATAGGAGGTGAATCTCCTCGTTGGATAAGGAATAAGATTCGAGTAGATAAAGCCTTCCCATCAAATAAATATTTAAAAACTTAATTTCGTTTAATCATAATACATTAGTAGATAAAAATATTACTTTACATCGGTATTTAGTACTTATCAAATAATTCAAATCGTATAAATTCAAATCCGTCCTTAATTAATCGACTATCATTATAATTTTAAATAATATTTGTTGTTATCAAAATAGTGTAACGTATGTTCTTATAAATCCAAAATTCTATTTAAAATATCATAAACATATTACAATCATATAACTTAGATATATTTTAAGACATAATAAATAACAATATTAATACTAATAAAATTAATTCTAATGATAATAGCAATAGATAACGAATAATCGTAATAGTAATAATAATAATAATAATAATAATAATAATAATAATAATAATAATAATAGTTAACTATTAACTATTATTTCTAGAGGCCCAAGGCCCAAACCTCTTCCAACAACAAAATAATAATTCTAACAAATAATATAAAATAGTTTTGACAAACCTTTCATCAGTCTTAATGAATTAAAACTTAAAATTTTCTAACTAGAAGATATTAACAAAATAGAATATATAAAAATTCGAAAAGTGGGCTTACAAATCTACCCACCTTAGAAATAAATTCGTCCTCGAATTTAATGACTACCAGGGTATTCAAACTTGGTAGGTTGGTGAGAGGTAGTAGAAATTTATGACAAAAGAAATTGATCGAATAAAATAAATAAGATAGGAATAATTTGTTTGAAACTCTAAAAGCCCTAAAATGCTCTCAATTTTAATTTGAAACAAGTTTGCTAAGAAAATAATCACGAACAAAGTATCGACGAAATCTGTCTTCAATCCCGACAAGTAAAATATGTGAGTAAATAAATATAAAAAAAATTTGAAACTTCGGAAAAGAAAATCTAGGGATTTGACTCAATCTTGCCCCAAATCATTCATAAAATATTGTCTAAAATAATACCTATTACTTTAAATAATCCTCGTAATGAAATCAATTGTCAAAATATTTGTTAATAGTAACTCAGATATTTATAGCTGTATATTTTTCCACAAATACAATATCTTCTAAAATAATATATCAATATTTGAATTTAAATATAAAACTTGATAATAGTAGAAATTTAAATAATCCTAGAATATAATCTAAAATTTGGCAAATCTCTTTTCCTTTTTCCAATATTTATAATAAAATAAAAGTGTAAATTATTCTCTAACTTAGAAAAATAATTAAACTTAAATACACTAAATAGAAAAATGTAAGAACGAAGAGTGGGCTTACGATTCTACCCACCTTAGAAAACATTTCACCCTAGAATTTTTTCAAAGGTCACGATTAGGTAAGACTAAGAATATAGTCAGGAAACGAAGTTTCAGATGATATGAATGAGAACAACCGTTGAAATAATCAAGAGAATGATATGATTCATGATTAAATCTGTCACGCGTGATCGCGGATAGAATCAAAAAAAAAAAAAAAAAAAAGAGAAATGCGTTTTGGCACGACCAACCTTTGGTCAAAATGGTTTAGTCAATGACCAAAAGTGTTTTAAGAACGATCAAAATCAAAATGGTTTGGCACGATCAAACATTAATCAACATGATTTTGTCATGACAAATTGCTTAAGAATGATTCAAATTTAGATGGAGTCTAAGCAGGTTATGATCACTTAGATATAATTTAAGATACAGTCATGATCAAGGCTAATCATGCAAGTCACCCAAGCATGATAAAATTAAAAGGTTGGCACGAGTATGAATAAGGTGAAAATAGCCGTGATCATAGTGGAATAGAAATATAAACATTGGCGATAATAGAGTTTGAAATATAGGCACGACTATGACTATAGTCAAATAGTTTTGGTCATGATCGAGGTCTCTTAGGAACGATAAAAAAAATTATTTTAGCATGAAGCAAAATTATTTAGGCACGATGATGGATTCAAAATCCACATGCGGTTGTGACACTAGTGGAGTAGATCAAAATATGACAATTGGTTCTAAATGATGATTATAAGGACTTAATGATGAATCGGATAGGAGGCTAATAAGGAGGAAAGGGCTACCAGTTTATCAAGAATGCGACGGTGATAAGAAATATGACACTAATCACTTTGGGAAAATGAATAGTCGTATGTCAATAAGGATATAGCCTCTATAGTAAAGAAATCGTAAACATATCTAAGTCACTTTACCGAGGATTTATGCCTCGTCAGTGTACATCTGGCTGTAGTAAACCCTTTGGTACCACGACTCAAGTAAGAATACGATATTAAATACTCTATCGACTATATCCAATTTGACATAATAACTCAAAGATGAAATAAGATGACCAAGTCATAGTTTTAATAATGTTCGATCACCCACGCTTACTTGAAGTTATTTCAACTTAGGGGTCATGCCACGCCAGTGCGCTGCTGGCTGCATTGAACCCATAGTCTCGATAATTCAAATATGTCGCGACAGTGCGCTGTTATCTTGCCATCGTAAGTCAACGAACATTCTTTTAACTATACTTTATGAAATCTCAAAGGAGGTTCTAGAATTTCAAACAAGTTCCAAGAGGATGTAAGTATCTGTCCTTCAAGTATATATATCAAGTCTTGAAAAGAAAATAATTAGTTAGGAAGGATAACTCTTGAATCCAAAAACTTAACTTGAGATTAATGTATAGACAATTGAGTGAGAAATTATTTAAAACGATATAATCCCTTAGGTCTAAGGAAAATATAAGTGATACAAACTCATGATAGGGCGATGTTTAGAGAAGACATAAGATAAAGTTGTACAAATGATCAAGATCAGGAAGAAAAGGACCGAAGGTAAAAGAATTATAAGCTATAATCTCTATTTCTCTAATATTCAAGATCGAGGGAAAAATATGTATAAGGCACTACGTCTAGCTATTATGAATATGCTTATACACAAGTATTTATGTATAGCCTAAGTGAACCCTAAAATTTCCAAAATATCTTTCTAAGAGAAGGCTATCATATTTCCAATAAAAGTATAAATTTAAATAGCAATAATACATATATTATATTCAATACATAATTTATAGAAATTATTCACAATACTAGAATGGGACTACCAATATACACATCTATATATCTACATGGACGACGTTGGTCGCACTACATGACCACCAGGACTTGGGTTGGGTTCGGACTAGTTTGGAACAACCATGTCTTCAAAAAGTCAATAATCTTACTAATAAATAATTAAATTATTCCTAGGATTATGTCACGATTTGGCCTGGTTTTCCTAGTTAGTGCACACCTATAACTCGGTCTCCTCTACCATGGCTAGACCACTAGTCAAGGCACTCGACCACACTCTCAGTGCCAAAATTCTTGGTCATCTTGCACTCCGAAACATAACCGTGACTAAGGCCTTCTATACTGAATATTTATAAAATTCTAAAATCATATTTTAATTCAAACAAATAAAGAATATTTTTCAAACTTTCGGAAAGAGGGGTTACGAGTCTACCTACTGAGAAATACCGTCGAATCAAAATGCGATAGTGTATCAATAAAACCTTCCAGGTCATCTAAATTGAGTAATTTGTATGGCCTAATCCTTTAATTACCCAATAATCAAATTAATAAGGGACTCCTATTCCTAGTCATTCTCCTAAATTAATTCAATCCTAATTGTGAATAAGCATTTTCGATTCGCAGGCTCGCAATAGTACGACTAACTTAAGTACTATCACGAGTTCGCAATCTTTTGCGAAAGCGGACCTGCATGGACCACCACAAAAACTTGTCACGATCCGCACCCGCTTTTCGGATACGAGACGTGTCCAAGCCAGCCTACGCCGCAGAGTCGGCGGTAGAACGCTGTCAAGCCCGCAAGAATAATTGCTCAAAGTAAACATTATTACTCATTCACATTTCTAATTTATTACAATATTTACAATATTTATATTTAAAGGAAAAATAAAGTTTTACAATTAAAGAAATTGATACAAATGCTTTCTATTCTAGGTTGTCCTCAGCATACCCAAGTCTTTCCAATGCTAACAGTGATCGCGGCTAAACCTGAAAAATATTGTTTTTCAGTCAAGAATGGAACAAGTACACAAACCGACGACAATGTAAAACACAATAGAATTAACAAGACATTAAAATTGCATATGGAATATGAAAGCTAGTAAGAAAACTGATGACATGGCACGGTAGAGAAGTAAACAAGAAAAAATTAATAAAAGACATCTATTTAGGGGGTGTGAAATATCTGTTTTGACATGTGAACGGCTAGGAGGTAAATTCGGCACCTGCACGTGTCGTGTACAGGTGCTATTGTTCACGAATAGACATCATAGGATAGTTCTGGGTAGTCCACATGTCTACTAAGATATTTTCCCTCCCGACTACTCCGTGTGACGAGCGTGTCAACAAGCAGCAAGATATATGTATAGACATGTAATGAAAAGACTACTATGAATCGGAAAGCAATCAGAAAGTGCACTTGCCTGGGGTCCTTAGCTGGTGAAACAACCATCTTGTTGTGTCCAACATAGTCCGGTTAGCCTAGGGTAGACATGCAGAAGTCCAAGGTCACAAGTAAATACGGATATAACTAGTTACGGTTTAATGATTCAATATTCGAAGGAGTTGTAGAATTAAATACATATACTATTTAGGAGAATAATTTATAATCTTGGAAATGTATAATTTATTAGTCAAAAATAATTTTAAAAAAACTATTTAAGATTCTAGGAATCATTTTAGGGCTAGAGAAATAATTTTTAAATAATTAAAGGATTTATATTGAACTATCTAAATATGGAGGGTGTTATGCAAAAGTATGGTAAATAATTATCGCAGGGCCTTAACAAAATATTTTGTTATACTTCTTTGTTTCCTACGTGCATGGACCTTCCATGTGCATGGTGCACAAACTTCATGGTGCACACAAACATTAAAATATTGTAAATAATATAAGGTATTTAAATAATATATTTGTTAATATGGTTTTGTAAATAATAAAGATTCAATAAGTCTTAACTTGTAATAACTAGATTTTAGAGGGGTCTATAAAAATATTACTAAAAATCTTGTTGTACTTACCAATCTGAGAAGAAGCCGTGAGAGAGGCAGGCATGGGTTTAGAAGACTTATTTAGTAGACTTTGACTCCTAATTCATTGTCTCGTACTGAAGATTTCATTCTTCAACTTGAAATAAATACTTTAATATAATAAAGGGATTGAAACTCACTTCTACACATAACTCGTCTGTGTTTTTAAATACAGAGAGCGGTTGCCTTTGGGTCGGTCATCAACAGGGATGACTATGTCGGATCCGCGGGCTCGATGGTGGTTGCTGAAGGGAACAGCGGCACGGGTTTGTGCAGGGCCGTCCGCGACGATGCCAGAGATGGAAGCGGTTACACCGTTCGTCGGTTGCGGCTCATACGCTACGGTTGTGGCTCTCCGCATATGCGGGTTGGTTAGTTCGCAAGGATGGGGCATCTCTTTGGCGTGGTTGGAACCAAGAGTTTCATAGTGAGAGTTGGAAGAGAATATGGGAGGAAGTTGAGTTGCGAGAGAAAATAAAGAGAAGCTCTCCTTGTATAGGAGGTGAATCTCCTCGTTGGATAAGGAATAAGATTCGAGTAGATAAAGCCTTCCCATCAAATAAATATTTAAAAACTTAATTTCGTTTAATCATAATACATTAGTAGATAAAAATATTACTTTACATCGGTATTTAGTACTTATCAAATAATTCAAATCGTATAAATTCAAATCCGTCCTTAATTAATCGACTATCATTATAATTTTAAATAATATTTGTTGTTATCAAAATAGTGTAACGTATGTTCTTATAAATCCAAAATTCTATTTAAAATATCATAAACATATTACAATCATATAACTTAGATATATTTTAAGACATAATAAATAACAATATTAATACTAATAAAATTAATTCTAATGATAATAGCAATAGATAACGAATAATCGTAATAATAATAATAATAATAATAATAATAATAATAATAATAATAATAATAATAATAATAATAATAGTTAACTATTAACTATTATTTCTAGAGGCCCAAGGCCCAAACCTCTTCCAACAACAAAATAATAATTCTAACAAATAATATAAAATAGTTTTGACAAACCTTTCATCAGTCTTAATGAATTAAAACTTAAAATTTTCTAACAAGAAGATATTAACAAAATAGAATATATAAAAATTCGAAAAGTGGGCTTACAAATCTACCCCCCTTAGAAATAAATTCGTCCTCGAATTTAATGACTACCAGGGTATTCAAACTTGGTAGGTTGGTGAGAGGTAGTAGAAATTTATGACAAAAAAAATTGATCGAATAAAATAAATAAGATAGGAATAATTTGTTTGAAACTCTAAAAGCCCTAAAATGCTCTCAATTTTAATTTGAAACAAGTTTGCTAAGGAAAATAATCATGAACAAAGTATCGACGAAATCTGTCTTCAATCCCGACAAGTAAAATATGTGAATAAATAAATATAAAAAAAATTTGAAACTTCGGAAAAGAAAATCTAGGGATTTGACTCAATCTTGCCCCAAATCATTCATAAAATATTGTCTAAAATAATACCTATTACTTTAAATAATCCTCGTAATGAAATCAATTGTCAAAATATTTGTTAATAGTAACTCAGATATTTATAGCTGTATATTTTTCCACAAATACAATATCTTCTAAAATAATATATCAATATTTGAATTTAAATATAAAACTTGATAATAGTAGAAATTTAAATAATCCTAGAATATAATCTAAAATTTGGCAAATCTCTTTTCCTTTTTCCAATATTTATAATAAAATAAAAGTGTAAATTATTCTCTAACTTAGAAAAATAATTAAACTTAAATACACTAAATAGAAAAATGTAAGAACGAAGAGTGGGCTTACGATTCTACCCACCTTAGAAAACATTTCACCCTAGAAATTTTTCAAAGGTCACGATTAGGTAAGACTAAGAATATAGTCAGGAAACGAAGTTTCAGATGATATGAATGAGAACAACCGTTGAAATAATCAAGAGAATGATATGATTCATGATTAAATCTGTCACGCGTGATCGCGGATAGAATCAAAAAAAAAAAAAAAAAAGAGAAATGCGTTTTGGCACGACCAACCTTTGGTCAAAATGGTTTAGTCAATGACCAAAAGTGTTTTAAGAACGATCAAAATCAAAATGGTTTGGCACGATCAAACATTAATCAACATGATTTTGTCACGACAAATTGCTTAAGAATGATTCAAATTTAGATGGAGTCTAAGCAGGTTATGATCACTTAGATATAATTTAAGATACAGTCATGATCAAGGCTAATCATGCAAGTCACCCAAGCATGATAAAATTTAAAGGTTGGCACGAGTATGAATAAGGTGAAAATAGCCGTGATCATAGTGGAATAGAAATATAAACATTGGCGATAATAGAGTTTGAAATATAGGCACGACTATGACTATAGTCAAATAGTTTTGGTCATGATCGAGGTCTCTTAGGAACGATAAAAAAATTTATTTTAGCATGAAGCAAAATTATTTAGGCACGATGATGGATTCAAAATCCACATGCGGTTGTGACACTAGTGGAGTAGATCAAAATATGACAATTGGTTCTAAATGATTATTAGAAGGACTTAATGATGAATCGGATAGGAGGCTAATAAGGAGGAAAGGGCTACCAGTTTATCAAGAATGCGACGGTGATAAGAAATATGACACTAATCACTTTGGGAAAATGAATAGTCGTATGTCAATAAGGATATAGCCTCTATAGTAAAAAAATCGTAAACATATCTAAGTCACTTTACCGAGGATTTATGCCTCGCCAGTGTACATCTGGCTGCAATAAACCCTTTGGTACCACGACTCAAGTAAGAATACGGTATTAAATACTCTATCGACTATATCCAATTTGACATAATAACTCAAAGATGAAATAAGACGACCAAGTCATAGTTTTAATAATGTTCGATCACCCACGCTTACTTGAAGTTATTTCAACTTAGGGGTCATGCCACGCCAGTGCGCTGCTGGCTGCATTGAATCCATAGTCTCGATAATTCAAATATGTCGCGACAGTACGCTGCTGTCTTGCCATCGCAAGTCAACGAACATTCTTTTAACTATACTTTATGAAATCTCAAAGGAGGTTCTAGGATTTCAAACAAGTTCCAAGAGGATGTAAGTATCTGTCCTTCAAGTATATATATCAAGTCTTGAAAAGAAAATAATTAGTTAGGAAGGATAACTCTTGAATCCAAAAACTTAACTTGAGATTAATGTATAGACAATTGAGTGAGAAATTATTTAAAACGATATAATCCCTTAGGTCTAAGAAAAATATAAGTGATACAAACTCATGATAGGGCGATGTTTAGAGAAGACATAAGATAAAGTTGTACAAATGATCAAGATCAGGAAGAAAAGGACCGAAGGCAAAAGAATTATAAGCTATAATCTCTATTTCTCTAATATTCAAGATCGAGGGAAAAATATGTATAAGGCACTACGTCTACCTATTATGAATATGCTTATACACAAGTATTTATGTATAGCCTAAGTGAACCCTAAAATTTCCAAAATATCTTTCTAAGAGAAGGCTATCCTATTTCCAAGAAAAGTATAAATTTAAATAGCAATAATACATATATTATATTCAATACATAATTTATAGAAATTATTCACAATACTAGAATGGGACTACCAATATACACATCTATATATCTACATGGACGACGTTGGTCGTACTACATGACCACCAGGACTTGGGTTGGGTTCGGGCTAGTTTGGAACAACCAGGTCTTCTAAAAGTCAATAATCTTACTAATAAATAATTAAATTATTCCTAGGATTATGTCACGATTTGGTCTGATTTTTCTAGTTAGTGCACACCTATAACTCGGTCTCCTCTACCATGGCTAGACCACTAGTCAAGGCACTTGACCACACTCTCAGTGCCAAAATTCTTGGTCATCTTGTACTCCGAAACATAACCGTGACTAAGGCCTTCTATACTGAATATTTATAAAATTCTAAAATCATATTTTAATTCAAACAAATAAAGAATATTTTCCAAACTTTCGGAAAGAGGGGTTACGAATCTACCTACTGAGAAATACCGTCGAATCAAAATGCGATAGTGTATCAATAAAACCTTCCAGGTCATCTAAATTGAGTAATTTGTATGGCCTAATCCTTTAACTACCCAATAATCAAATTGATAAGGGACTCCTATTCCTAGTCATTCTCCTAAATTAATTCAATCCTAATTGTGAATAAGCATTTCCTATTCGCAGGCTCGCAATAGTACGACTAACTTAAGTACTATCACGAGTTCGCAATCTTTTACGAAAGCGGACCTGCATGGGCCACCACAAAAACTTGTCACGACCCGCACCCGCTTTTCGGATATGAGACGTGTCCAAGCCAGCCTACGCCGCAGAGTCGGCGGTAGAACGCTGTCAAGCCCGCAAGAATAATTGCTCAAAGTAAACATTATTGCTCATTCACATTTCTAATTTTTTACAATATTTACAACATTTATATTTAAAGGAAAAATAAAATTTTACAATTAAAGAAATTGATATAAATGCTTTCTATTCTAGGTTGTCCTCAGCATACCCAAGTCTTCCCAATGCTAACAGTGATCACGGCTAAACCTGAAAAATGTTGGTTTCCAGTCAGGAATGGAACAAGTACACAAATCGACGACAATGCAAAACACAATAGAATTAACAAGACATGAAAATAGCATATGGAATATGAAAGATAGTAAGAAAACTGATGATATGGCATGGTAGAGAAGTAAACAAGGAAAAACTAATAAAAGACATCTATCTAGGTGGTGTGAAATATCTGTTTTGACATGTGAACGGCTAGAGGGTAAATCCGGCACCTGCACGTGTCGTGTACAGGTGCTATTGTTCACGAATAGACATCATGGGATAGTTCTGGGTAGTCCACATGTCTACTAAGATATTTCCCCTCCCGACTACTCCGTGTGACGAGCGTGTCAACAAGCAGCAAGATATAATGTATAGACATGAAATGAAAAGACTACTATGAATCGGAAAGCAATCAGAATGTGCACTTGCCTGGGGTCCTTAGCTGGTGAAACAACCATCTTGTTGTGTCCAACATAGTCCGGTTAGCCTAGGGTAGACATGCAGAAGTCCAAGGTCACAAGTAAATATGGATATAACTAGTTACGGTTTAATGATTCAATATTCGAAGGAGTTGTAGAATTAAATACATATACTATTTTGGAGAATAATTTATAATCTTGGAAATGTATAATTTATTAGTCAAAAATAATTTTAAAAAAACTATTTAAGATTCTAGGAATCATTTTAGGGCTAGAGAAATAATTTTTAAATAATTAAAGGATTTATATTGAACTATCTAAATATGGAGGGTGTTATGCAAAAGTATGGAAAATAATTATCGCAGGGCCTTAACAAAATATTTTGTTATACTTCTTTGTTTCCTACGTGCATGGACCTTCCATGTGCATGGTGCACAAACTTCATGGTGCACACAAACATTAAAATATTGTAAATAATATAAGGTATTTAAATAATATATTTGTTAATATGGTTTTGTAAATAATAAAGATTCAATAAGTCTTAACTTGTAATAACTAGATTTTAGAGGGGTCTATAAAAATATTACTAAAAATCTTGTTGTACTTACCAATCTGAGAAGAAGCCGTGAGAGAGGCAGGCATGGGTTTAGAAGAATTATTTAGTAGACTTTGACTCCTAATTCATTGTCTCGTACTGAAGATTTCATTCTTCAACTTGAAATAAATACTTTAATATAATAAAGGGATTGAAACTCACTTCTACACATAACTCGTCTGTGTTTTTAAATACAGAGAGCGGTTGCCTTTGGGTCGGTCATCAACAGGGATGACTATGTCGGATCCGCGGGCTCGATGGTGGTTGCTGAAGGGAACAGCGGCACGGGTTTGTGCAGGGCCGTCCGCGACGATGCCAGAGATGGAAGCGGTTACACCGTTCGTCGGTTGCGGCTCATACGCTACGGTTGTGGCTCTCCGCATATGCGGGTTGGTTAGTTCGCAAGGATGGGGCATCTCTTTGGCGTGGTTGGAACCAAGAGTTTCATAGTGAGAGTTGGAAGAGAATATGGGAGGAAGTTGAGTTGCGAGAGAAAATAAAGAGAAGCTCTCCTTGTATAGGAGGTGAATCTCCTCGTTGGATAAGGAATAAGATTCGAGTAGATAAAGCCTTCCCATCAAATAAATATTTAAAAACTTAATTTCGTTTAATCATAATACATTAGTAGATAAAAATATTACTTTACATCGGTATTTAGTACTTATCAAATAATTCAAATCGTATAAATTCAAATCCGTCCTTAATTAATCGACTATCATTATAATTTTAAATAATATTTGTTGTTGTCAAAATAGTGTAACGTATGTTCTTATAAATCCAAAATTCTATTTAAAATATCATAAACATATTACAATCATATAACTTAGATATATTTTAAGACATAATAAATAACAATATTAATACTAATAAAATTAATTCTAATGATAATAGCAATAGATAACGAATAATCGTAATAGCAATAATAATAATAATAATAATAATAATAATAATAATAATAATAATAATAATAGTTAACTATTAACTATTATTTCTAGAGGCCCAAGGCCCAAACCTCTTCCAACAACAAAATAGTAATTCTAACAAATAATATAAAATAGTTTTGACAAACCTTTCATCAGTCTTAATGAATTAAAACTTAAAATTTTCTAACTAGAAGATATTAACAAAATAGAATATATAAAAATTCGAAAAGTGGGCTTACAAGTACTCAATTGGAAACATTAAATGCTTACTCTCAGCTAAGGTTAACATCATTAATTTGACATGGAGAAGGATTCAGTTATGATACTTGACCATAGTGTCAGAGTCTTAATTGTAAAGGATCACTTGCTCGAACCTACCTCTATTCACTTTAATATCTGCAACCTAACATTCTAAACCAACTGATTTGCCAACATCTGATTCAATATGCCTAGGACTATAAGTCCAAAAGTTCTTTTAGTAATACTCTATACTTGACTTATAAAGTTATGTTAGTATAAAGTTGACTCGGTTTAGCTTAGATACAATATAGCTAGATACATAATATATAGAGTAATATCCTAAAACTTGACTTATACAACTTAGAAATGGCTAGTTTGACCAAGTTGGACTAGTTTAGCTTAGAGTTGACTCGGTTGGACTATACATAATATATAGACTAATATCCTAAAACTTGACTTATACAACTCAACCTTTGAGTGATATGCCGTCGCGATCACTGCACCGATAAAGGAGGGGGTCACTAAGGGGGGAGGGGGTCGCCGAGGGGGAGGAGCTCGTCGAGGGGGAAGGAGGCGGGAGAACGAAAATTTTGGGTAAAAAAATAAAATCGATCGAGCAACCAACCCTATATGAAATATTGTAGCGACGTCCTTATGTAGACACGGGTGATATGCCGCCGCGATAATCTTTGACCATCGCACGCACAAACACGCGAAACAAAAGTTAGCAATGCGAAAAGAAGATGACCGATAATCTCTGACCATTTAACGTAAAATATCATGTGTACATATACTGCGGAAAGTGTAGACCGCTTGAACTGACAAACGAGAATTTGGGGATCAAAGTTGTAACAAGTAAAGTTGTGTTTTGGATATGTTCTATTCTTGTTAAGCTCTTTGTGCACAAAGCAAGATATAACGAATGCAGAACATCTCTCGAGTTTACGACTCTTGTATGCTCTATACTTGAGTTACGAACTCGATATTTGTTCTGTATTCTCTATTTATAGCTTGCTTTGTGAACAAAGAGCTTGCAAGAGTTCTTTTTCCAAAGCACAATTTGACTTGTTCCAGCTTTGAGATCCTCATTTTCGTGCGTCATCAGTTCATGTCGGTCTTCACTTTCCCCAGTAACTTCCTCCAATTAACTATATCCCTCGGTTGAGCTACAATTTCAAAGCTTTGACACTTGCATATCATTCACTACCTTGATGTATCTATCTTACAGAATTATGGAGCTGAATTACTATCTGCGGAATCGTACTTGGATGTACAACCGTCATCCTGATGACATGTGCGGTGTGCGGGATGAATTCATAGAGGGTGTACACCAGTTCCTACAGTTTGCCAAGGTGTTCCCTCAGTACATAGACGGTACCAAAATTAAGTGTCCGTGTGTGAGATGTCGCAATTTGAAATATCATCCAGAAGTGGATGTCACGTATCATTTATATTCGAAGGGTTTCACGCCGAATTACTATCAGTGGAGCGAGCACGGAGAACTTGTGTCTTTAGCATCGGAGAACGAGCCTTATGTGGATGTCCACAACAACGCTCCTTACGACGATGGGTTTGTGAACATAGTTTTGACGCGGCCGGGCCTAGTTTTGATCTGGATGATCATGATGCACCTGAGGAGGCACCGAACCCCGATGCTGCACAGTTCATGGAGTTGCTGGAGAATGCAAGGACTTCATTATATCCTGGTTGTGAGGATCATTCACCGTTGGAGGTGGTTACAAGATTGTTGAGCATCAAGTCCGATTTTAACATGTCTCAAGTTGCTACAACCGTCTTATGGAGTTGCTTATAGAAATATTGCATGAGGGTGCGAAGTTGCCTAAAGACTTCTACCGGTCTAAGAGGATGGTTAGATCGCTCTGGATGGGATACGAAAAAATCGATGCCTGTCGCAACGGGTGCATGTTGTACTACAAAGACGACAAGGATGAAGACGCCTGCAGATTTTGTGGTGTCGATCGCTATAAGGCATGTGGTAGAGAAAAGTCTGTCGGTGCCAGGAAGCCTACCTCTTTGATGTACTACTTGCCGTTGACGCCACGGTTGCAGCGGTTGTTTATGGTGAAGGAAACTGCAGAAAACATGAGTTGGCATAAGCGGGAACATACCGAAGGAGTGTTGGATCACCCATCTGATGGAGAAGCATTGAAGCACTTTGATCGAGAGTATCCATATTTTGCTTCTGATCCACGTAATGTCAGATTGGGTCTCCGCTTCGACGGTTTTACCCCATTCGGACTTTTGGGATTCTAGTATTCGTGTTGGCCTGTGATCGTCATCCCGTACAATCTACCACCTTGGATGTGCATGAAGACTCCGTATATGTTCCTCACCGTTATTATCCTATGTCCGAACAATCCAAAAAGGAACATCGATGTGTATTTACAGCCATTGATTGATGAGTTGAATCATCTGTGGGAAGTAGGTTCCAACACGTACGATGTATCTAGAAAACAAAATTTTCAGATACGGGCAGCACTTATATGGACCATCAATGACTTTCCGGCCTATAGAATGTTATCTGGATGGAGCACGCATAGTCGTCTTTCATGTCCGTATTGCATAGACAGCACTAAGGCTTTCCGTTTGAAACACGGAGGCAAATCGTGCTTCTTTGATTGTCATCGACAATTTCTGTCGAAGGATCATCCGTACCGGAGGAACAGGAATGCTTTTCGTGCTGGCGTTGTGGAGAAGGCTAATCCCCCGCCAAGGTGGCCCGGATATACGATATGGGAAGAGGTAAAAGATTTACCAAGAGCTATTAAGCAGCCTACTACGGGCTACAAGTGTGACGGATTTGGTCGCACTCATAACTGGACGAAGAGGAGTATATTCTGGGATCTTCTATATTGGAGCACCAATCTGATTAGACATAACCTTGATGTCATGCATATCGAAAAGAATGTGTTTGACAACATAATTAATACTGTAATGGACGTAAAGGGGAAGACGAAAGACAATCCAAAGACTAGATTGGACTTGGAAGAAATATGTAGACGTCCTGCATTGCATTTGATAGAGGACGGGAATGGAAAGTTGAAGCAGCCTAAGGCAATTTTCTCACTGGAGAAGGAGGATAAAGTGAGGCTTTGTAGGTGGATTCAAGGTCTAAAATTTCCAGATGGGTATGTTTCGAACTTGAGAAGATGCGTCGACCTCAAGGAGAACAAACTGACAGGTTTGAAGAGCCATGATTGTCACGTATTCATGGAGCGGTTAATTCCGATTGCATTTTGAGAATTCTTACCGCAGGCAGTTTGGGATCCATTGACGGAGCTTAGCATATTCTTTAGGGACCTTTGTTCTAAGAAATTGTTCATTGATCGTCTAAAAAAGCAAGAGAAGGACATTGCGGTAACACTGTGCAAGCGAAACCTCCTGGATTCTTTGACTCTATGGAGCATTTGCCGATTCATCTTTCCTACGAGGCACGTGTTGGTGGACCCGTCGAATATCGATGGATGTACCCGTTTGAGCGACATTTGAATCACCTAAAAAGAAAGGTGAAAAATAAGGCTCGGGTCGAGGGTTCTATTTGTGAAGCCTATATTCTCGAGGAGATTACAAATTTCTGCTCCTCCTATTTCAAATCTCATGTTGCTACGAATAGAACGAGGGCTCCGAGAAACGACGACGGATATGAAGAATTTAATGATGGAATACTGAAAGTATTCAATGCGTCCGGAAAGCCTTCGGGGAAAATAAAGAAGAGATAATTGAATGACGAAGAGCTAAGGGCTGCTCAGTTGTATGTATTACTCAATTGCGACGAGGATGAAGTGGAGAAGCTAGAGGGATAAGTAAGGAATGATGAGTTTACGTCATCTCAATGTAATAGTATAAGCTAATATTATTGTACTAATCGGCGGTTACTTCGTTGTTTTCCAGCACATATAATGATGAGTTGAGGCTGGTTAGACCCTACCTAACAGACGAAGCATTAGAACAAGAAATGAGACGTCATTTTCCTTCTTGGTTGAGCGAATATGTAAGTAGCTCGGTAATTACTGGCCTCTTCTAATGCAACTGCGCAATAAATAACTTATTATCGCTTCTTTGATATTCAGGTCGATCGTCTAATTTCACCCGAGATTGAATTAATTAGAACTCTTGCCAAGGGACCAATTACTTTTGTTAAAATATGGCTAAGTTACTGTGTCAATGGCTTTCGGTTCAAGTCGACAAATGCTCCGATCAGAGACAGCTTCCTGGATCTTGATTCCACGAAAAACAGTTGTTTGTGTATCAAGTCTTCGAACTACAAAGACGTCGATCCAGAAAATGATTTCTTTGGCATCTTGCGAGAGATTGTGGAGTTGTCATATAATAATGGCAGAGAACCTGCAAAGATCGTATTGTTCAAGTGTGAATGGTTCGATCCGATTGAAAATTAAGGTTGGAAAATTGACAAGCATGGTCTTGTGGATATAAATTACAAGCGTAGATATCAAGGCTACGAACCGTTTGTCCTAGCAACTCAGGCTCAGCTCGTGTACTTCACATCTTATCGGAGACGGGGAGCAACAAAGTCTGACTGGTGGGCAGTATGCAAGACTAAAGCTAGAGATACTTTTGATGTTGACGAAAAAGCTTACCAGGAGGACGAGCTACCTCTTGTAACCAATATTGTCGATGTAGACTCCATGGAAGTTACGCATTACATGACACATAATGTAGAAGATGTAGAATTATCCGAAGAGGAAGACGAAGCCGAAAAAGGCAAAGATGAAAGTGAAGATGAGGAGGAAGAGGAAGATGAGGTCGAGGAAGACGAACAAGATGATTATTCTGAAGATGATTGAGAGAGATATACTTATCTGAACTTAGATGTTTCTTCTAAAATATATTATCTGGACTTAGATGTTTATTATAGAATGTATCATCATATGTTGTCTTGTTTATTATCTTGTCTTTGTTGTACTTTCATATTTCTAGTCTCTATTATTTGTTGTATTATCATATGCTGTTATCAGGTATGGCAGTCGTCGCGGATCGTTCCGAAAAGGGGGACGACGAGGTCATGATCCTCCGGTAGTTCCTACAGGTACTGCTAGAGGATAGGGTTTTTCTTCGGTACCTCCTACTGGTACCGGCTCTGGATCCTCATCGTCGATTACTCCGACATATCGAATAGTAGCTGGGCCTGCTGACCTCGTTAAACGTCTAATCCATTGTTCAAATGTGCTTTGAGGCATAGCATGTTCCCTGTTGTGCTGTGTATTATCAGTTTGAGCACTGTCATCATTGTTACTAGCTGCTGGCCTCCGTCTTGGTATGAAAACCCCGGCAGATCCTAGCAAATAAAGCATTCAGGTGTCACTTTCAACCTCTACCAATTTAGAGGCAAATAGACGACATTCAAAATAATTAACATTGTTCTTATGACTAGTCAAAAGTATGCATACCATAAACTTAAGAGTAAATTAGGAAAAGAGGTGCAAGGCGAGGCTTTTAGGCCCCCTCGAGGTGAGGAGCAAGCCCCAAGGCCTGGTGAGTATATTTTTTCGGGTATTAAATTTTTAATCTAAAAAAGTACTATATACTTAAAGATAGTGAAAAATAATAAATAATGAAATATAAGCTAAGAATATTATCCAAATTCTAAGGACAATTATCAAACAAATTATAGACGATTATGTAAGAGTCATAAGAGCTCCAGACTAAAAGATCTTTGCCAATAAAGAAAGTAGCAACTAGTTTCTTATCAAGAAACAAACAAAAAGTAGTTACTCTCAACTCCAAAGCATCAAAATAACACAAATCTGTGAGAATCCAAGTCTTGCTTATCTACGAGAAATTAGATACATAGTAACACATACGATGAAAAAGAAAAGAAGACAAGGAGAAATGCAGTTGAAGAAGTACCTAGATTAAGAATGTTGATGTGATTACTGTAGAAGCATGAAAAAGAATAATAATTCATATGCGGCCCAGACTCAACATGCGGCTCAAAAGCTCGAAAAATCTTATGCGGCTCGGAGAGACCCAGAGAGCCGCATGCGGCTTAGGTACTTTATGCGGCTCAGGAAAAGCCACGTGGCCTCATGCGGCTCAAAATAGGCCGATGACAGCTGGCCATAATTACTTCATGCAGCTGGCCATTTAATGTTCTGACATAAAGAGACAGCTTTGACGGCTCTGACATAATGAAGAGACGCGTCAGGCTCCTCAAAAGACGAAAAAATCTCTGAGACAGCTGGAACAATCCGTAAAGTCCAAAGAAGCTCTCTATACGGACCGCCTAGACCATCCGTATGCGGTTCAAATTGGGGTTCACCCTTATGCGGCTGCCACCCTCATGCGGCCGCCACTCTCATGCGGCTTGGATTGTGGGGGCCACCCTTATGCGGTTCAGTTGGAGGCCACCCCCCATGCGGCTGCCACTCTCATGCGGCCCGAATTATGGGGGCCACCCTTATGCGGGTCAGTTGGAGGCCGCCCCCATGCGGCTGCCACTTTCATGTGGCTCGGATTGTGGGGGCCACCCTTATGCGGTTCAGTTGGAGGCCACCCCCATACGGCTGCCACTCTCATGCGGCTCGAATTGTGGAGGCCATCCTTATGCGGTTCAGTTGGGGTTCACTCTTATGCGGCTGTCACTCTCATGCGGCTGCCATCTTCATGCAGCTCGGTAGTTGGGGCCACACTCATGCGGCTCTGCCAGGACGCCCCGTCTATGCGGCTCGCGGCATAATGGCAGTTGGGACACGTGGCAGAAGATCAACTAAGACTTATCCACCCGCGTTCATACGTCTCTCAGCATAATGGCGGTTGGGACACGTGGCAGAAGATTGACTAAGATTTATCCACTCGAATTTAGCAACCAACAAATCATGACAATACAGATTTGTTGCAATCAACATTAACTGCCCAGATCGATTTCCAACAAACCATGCAGATTTGGTGCAGTCAACATTAACTGCCCAGATTTGTTACAATCAACATTAACAGCCCAGATTAATTTCCAACAAACAAGATCAAGGCTAATCTTAACCAAATCCCTAACCGCCCACTTTTCAAGGAGCAATTACTGCACACCCTACTTATCACAAAGCCCTATAAATAGCAAGGTGCCATTCCCTTGCAAAACACGGGACAGAAAGCGGCGGAGACACAGAGAGAGATATAGAGCAAAGAGCACCCACCAAGAGCATTTCTTCACCAGAGCCGAAGCGACGTCCGATCGTCCAAGGAGTAAGGCAGAGTTGATAGCACTCTCCCGAGCCTCTACCGTCACCCTCCAGAAAAACTAAACAATTGTACTTAGATTGCTTTTCCTAGGTTTTATTCCTAGGCTCTCTTTGTACGAGCGAGTTTGTATTGTGAAGTAAAAGTCCAGTCCTCCCATAAAACTGTTCTGTTCTTTTATAATCAATGGCAAACACGATGTCGACTTTGCTGGGGACTAACTTCTCCACGGCTGAGAAGTTGGTGATGCAATCGGATGCCGCTAAGCTCGGCTCCACGTAACAGATGCTGGTCGTCCGCTTCGACCAGCAGGCGTTTGAAGAAATGCTCTCCGACGGAAGCACTAGCCCGGTCCAGAAGCGAGCCCGCACGAAGAAGGCCCGCAGGGAGTGGAGGCCTAAATCATTTGCTCCTTCCTAAGCTCTGGAAGAAATGCTCTATGCACTCTCAGGTGCTAGAGGGAAGAAGTCTAGGACAGCACAGCCTCGTCGAGCTCAGTCAGCTGTCCCAATTTCTGACTATCAGGGCGTCCCGCTGACTATTATGCGAGCCCCTGATGAAAAGTTGTACAGAACCGACCGTGTCCAGCCTCCGGCAGCAAACGGACAAAGTGGTTCCCAAGAGTCTTTCGATCAGGAAGAAAATATGATGCCAACACACTCGTGTGCTCGGAACTCCCGGGCCCACAAAATGAGTGACTTGCGTGATATGATTCTTCACAAGCGCAAGGAAAGAGAAGAAAGCTTGGTGTACACAGAGTCCTTTCATGGACATCACTGTACTCAAGTCATCATCAACTGCTGCTGCAGCAAGGCGGCAGCCCAAGAGGACCGGCAGTCTGCCTTCCAACGACTGCAACATCGAGGACCGGTCCTACCACCAAGCTCAGGAGACGAAGCGCTTCATGTCGCCTCTTGCAACTCTGCTCAGAAGGTCCCTACTAGCAAAGTAGGGAAGAAGATGAATGTAGCCAGCCCAAAGATTTCAACCGGCACGGCTATGAAGCTCTCTTCCAAGCGGTTGTCTACCATGGGAGGAGTTTACCAAGGCACCCGTTCAAAGACAAAATCTTCAATACTTGGAGATTCGTTATCCCCATCCCTGGGGGTAGCTGAAACTGGAACGTCCACGACAATCCGACGTTCCAAGAAGATGCATCAGAGGAAGCAATTCCCCCCACAGATGTTGTAGACCCAGACGTCCCCGAGGATGTCCACGGGTCCCAAGACGTGGCATTCTCCTGCACAGGGGATAGCACTTCCTCTGAGTCCGAACCAGAGAAGAATATTCCTACATACCCCGACAATTTGTCGGTGCAAGGGTATGATTCTGAGGACACGTCCTCCACCTTTCCTTCCATCTCACCTCATGTGAGGACGGTGTTCATGACGAACAACGACCAAGACGGTTCCAGTGATCGTCAACGCATCGACACCCTGGAGGCCATACTTCATACCTTGGTCAAATTCGTGGACGAGATCAAAGCGGCCCTACCAACTCTACAAGGAAGGACGCCTGGCCAGACAAGCTTGGGTCATACGGCCAATGCGGACTCAAACTCGACCCCGGGCGATAATCCTCCCACAATATCGGCTCCCACTGCTGTAGACGAGGCCAGGGAGGCAAGACGAAAGGTCCAGGAGCTCCGGGCCATGTTCTACACCCGAGAAACCTGCCAGGACCTCAGGATACGACAACCGTATCCTGCTGCATGGAGAGATGTTCCCTTCCCACCAAGATATAAATCATTCAACATCAATCCCTATGATGGGAAGACATCTGCAAGCAGGTACATCACCTACTTTGAAGTCACAACAACCGACCATTTGCCTCATGACGACGCCATCCTTACGCGGTTGTTCATTGGAGCATTGGAAGGGGTCACCTTCGACTGGTACCGCAACTTGCCAGACAACTGCATCCATTCTTTCGTCGGATTTAAAAACATGTTCCTTGAAAGGTTCTATGAGGTAGGATAAGATGTGACAATATCCACCCTTATGGACGTTGTTCAAGGTGAGAAGGAGCTGACAAGGAACTATATTGAGCGGTTTCGCCAAACCGCGATGAAATTGCCCTGTGGCAATCCAGATTCTTTCTTGATTGAAATCTGCCAAAAGAGGCTGCTTCCCACAATCAGCCTCTGGATGGGCGAGTGTCAATTCAAGGACTGGAAGACTTTCATCATCAGCGCCACTAGTACAGAAGACAAATTGAAGAAAGCTCGCCAACTGGGATTGCACATCACGGAGGGAAACGACAAAGGCAAAAGCCCTAATGCCAACAGCAACAATGGTGGTAACCCCTCCTACAATCGAGACAACAAGGGCAAACAAGCTATGGTGGCTGACACAGCCCCGAAGCCCGAACCGAAGCCGGCAGAGAAGCAGTGGCCGCAGATGACTTACTCCTTCGAAGACAGCCATGTCAACCCCATCCTTGACATGCTTATACAAGGAGACAGGATTCAGCTCCCTCCGCCGAGACATGAACCTCGGCCTGCAGAGATGGAAAGCCCTAAGTATTGCCACTACCATCGCTATGTCCACCATGCTGCACAAGACTGCTACTAATTGAAGTGGTACATCCAGCACCTGATCGACTCTAAGGCTCTGGCCATTGACTTCGAGGAGGTAACTGTAGCAGCCAACATGGTGTCTGTCCAATTCGACAGCTTCCCTTCGACGAAAAGTCAAGATGGAGTGGTACTCGTCCCCCGGGCGAAGATGGAGGTCGCTAATCTTCTACTTCCCCGAGACCAGGCTGCTGGGCTGGTACCCCCCACCACATCGCGAGGGGAGGTCATGTGGGTCCACCAGGACTTAGTATCTGAAGTAACCCAGCCAGCATCACCCTCTACTGGCAAGAAGAAGGGCAGAAAAGTCAAGTCCTGCCGCACAATCTCAGCCGACGTCGAAGAAATGACAGCTGTCGTTACCCGATCCGGTGCACAAAATCAACCCCCATCGGGTAACTCGGCTGAAGATCATCAGCCGGCTGCTGCTGATACTCCAGGGCCCATTCAGCCTTCGACGACCGACAAGCCTAGGCCGAAGGAGACCCGCTTCAATAAACCGCTGCTCCGAAAATATACGCCTCAGGGACTGGAGAGGCCTTACAACTTTGACATCTTGGCACAATTGGCCAACACCCCGACCAAATTGTCGTTGCATGAGCTCTTGAGGCTCTCCAAAGATGTTCGTGTTGCACTGAGTGACGCACTTCAGAATGCTGACACCTATTTGGCTCAAGCTAAGCTCACAGGAGAAAGCTCCACAAAGGAACCTCAGGACAGTACTTTTACCAGAGCAATGCCCAACATTGTCTTTACTCCGCAGGACATGCTTATTAAGACCAACTTGCACGATCGCCCTCTGTATTACACTGGGTACGTCGGCGACGTAAAGGTGGATCGGATGCACATAGATCCCGGTTCTTCCATAAGTATTATCCCGAAGAGCCTGCTTCACTTCCTGGGCATCCCTATATATCGCCTGACACCTACAAGTATCGCCATCAGCGGTTTCAATTCAGGCAGAAGCTATCCGATTGGGAAGATTTGCTTGAAGTGCCAAATCGGCGACCTTCAGTCAGAAGTGACCTGCTATGTCATAGATGCGGATACTTCCTACCATATTCTTCTGGAGCATCCTTGGATACACGACTACATGATCGTGCCTTCCACGTTGCACCAGTGCTTCAAATACATCGACAAACACGGCTTTGTAAGAACCGAATTTGCTGACATTGATCCTTTCAGAGGGCTTGAATCCTACTACTCGGACTCCTGCTTATACGAAAAGTCGAAGAGGCACCTTATCAAAGAAAATACTCAAGCTCAAACTGAGGCGGCAACGGGATCAAAAGAACCTCTGACGATCCATCTCCAAGCCCGCAAACCAGGCAGAACTGCACCCCTTAGAGCCACTTTACGTAAGGATGCAGTCAGTCTCTCTGTACATGAGGAGCAAATGACTATCCGACTCCCAAGGTCTGGCCAAGCGTCGAGACCCACTGTGAAGCCAACGACAATCAGACTGTCAAGAGCCGGTCAACGAAAATATGAAGAGACAAACTCTCCTGATAAGCCAATGGTCATCCGTCTGCCAAGGACAAGGCGTCAGTCCAACACTGAGCCGAGGACTATTAGTGACCCACTAACCCCACGTCCTGTCCCACCAGAGGGACCCTTGGTAATCAAGCTCCCCAGATCATCTTCCCAAGCTTCAATAACGCAGGGGGTTGCTGAACTGAAGCTGGGGACAAACCAACAATTCAGCACCAAGCCGGGGACCGCTAGTGCACCGACAACTCCACATCTTGCCCCATCAATGGAACCCTTGATGATCAGGCTGCCCAGATTATCCTCCCAGTCTTCACTGATACAGGGGGTAGCTGAAGAGGAGAAAGAGCTGGCCAAGTATGTAGCCGCATACACTGATGTTCCTTCCGCTAACGATGTATTCCTCCTGAAATGATACCTTACTTCATCAATAAAGGGTTATCTTTGAACTACCTCGAGCTTGATAAGCTTCGTGTAATGTATGCGATGGAACACGGGATAGGCACTAACTTACACACACAAGTAACCAATGTCTATACCACGAACCAACTTACTCCCGTGGAAGGCGCCTGCTTCATAATCGAAGGAGAGGACCATCCAATCATCTTCGGCCGAAAGAACGATCCACAGCCCTTCAGGCTAGAAGAAGTCGATCTGGGACCCGACACTGGGAGACTGCCCCTTTATCTGTATAGCTCTCGATCCAAGTACCTCATGCAAAAACAGGGGTATGATATGGAGGCTACACCAGGCCTGAACTACGGTACCGGCCGACGATTGCCTTTACAATTGCCAGTCTCGGCTGGGAAGCCACGGGATTACTACAGCAAGACCAGACATGGTCTAGGCTATGTTACTCCTGTGACAACCCCCGAGAGCTCAGATGAAGAATACGAATGGCACTCTCATTCGTCCGGTTCACCCACTTCTGATTCGGATGTTAGCAATAGAGACATGCTCAGGCAGACTTGGACTGTCAATATGGCATTCGTCGACGCCTACGAAGAAGATGAAGACATTCCTGAACTTCTTGAGTTAGAGCCGTGGGCCCAAAAGCTAGATGCACAATAGGAGAAGCGGTTCAAACAAAGAGAGACTCCCACCGAAGATGAGGTTATGCAAGTTGACCTCGGCAATGAGTCCTCTCTAAAACCAATCTTCGTTAGCAAAAGTCTGACAGACGTAGAGCGAGAATCGCTAGTGCAACTCGTCAGAGAATATATCGACGTGTTCGCCTAGAGCTATGAAGACATGCCAGGGCTAAACCCCGAGGTTGTACTTCACAAACTCAACATTCGTCCGGACGCAAAGCCGGTCAAGCAGCAACAACGACGGTTCCGCCTAGACATCATGAACTCTATCGAGGCTGAGGCCAACAAACTGATAGCCAGCGGCTTCATTCGTGAGGAACAACATCCAGACTGGGTAGCCAATATAGTACCAGTCCTCAAGAAGAATGAAAATATCCGAATCTGTATCGACTTCCGGAATCTGAACGAGGCATGTCCTAAGGATAAGTTTCCCCTCCCTATTACAGATATAATAATTGACAACACCTGTGGCTTTGAGCGCATGTCATTAATGGATGGCTTCTCAGGGTACAATCAAATCAAGATGTTCCCTGACAACGAAAAGCATACATCATTTCGAACATCGATTGGCACATACTGATACACAGTCATGCCTTTTGGTTTAAAGAATGCTGGCGCCACCTATCAACGAGCCAAGAGCGTCATCTTCAGAGATCACTTATACAAGATAGTGGAGTGTTATGTCGATGACATCGCCGTCAAGAGTCGTACTAAAGAAGATCATCTGCATGATCTGAAGATAGTGTTCGACCTGATGCGGGCGCACAATTTGAAGATGAATCCTACGAAATCCTTCTTAGACGAATCTAGCGGGAAGTTCTTGGGTTTTATCGTTACCTCCCAGGGTATCCATATCGACCCTGAGAAGACGAAGACAATCATGGAGATGGGTCCCCCAAGAAATCTCCGTGAACTCATAGGCCTTCAAGGAAGGCTAGCTTACATCAGGAGGTTTATCTCTAACCTCTCCGGACGATGTCAGCCCTTCACGGACCTCATGTAGAAAGGCATCTCCTTCGTATGGGATAAAGAATACCAGCGGGCCTTCGACAACATCAAAGAATACCTGTTAAATCCTCCAGTCCTGGTGGCCCCGGTTGCTGGAAAGCTATTCCTGCTCTATGTACGAGCTATGGAGCATTCTCTCGGTGCTCTACTAGCACAAAACAATAATGCAGGCCATGAACAAGCCATCTACTACCTCAGCCGAATGATGATAGGGCCTGAGCATCGATAAACTGCCATAGAAAAGGAGTGCCTCGCTCTAGTGTTCGCCATTCAGAAGACGCGACACTACGTCACGGAATAAACCATACATGTGATTTCACGAGTCAACCCTCTCAGGGTCCTCATGACCAAACCAGGGGCACTCAGCTCTTGCCTCGCTACTTGGGCAATATTATTGTCTCCCTACCATATGATCTTCGTCCCGTAGAAGGCTGTTAAAGGTCAAGCTATGGCAGACTTTTTGGCAGCCCATCTAGGTTTGGAGTCAACCAGAATATACGAAGAGATCCCAGACGAGGTTGCCAATTAAAACGTGGTCTCCCATGATGCCGTTTGGCGAATGTTCTTCGACGGTGCCTCAAGAACTGGGCCCAAAGGCAATATCGTAGTCAGAGTGGTGCTGATCTTTCCCTTCGGGTTGGTGATCAATCGAACGTACTCCCTCACGGAACCTTGTTTAAATAACGTGGCAGAGTACAACGCTCTGGTTATCGGCCTCCGACTTGTAAAAGAACTGGGGGTAGAGCACCTCGAAGCATATGGCAATTCATAGCTAATCGTTAACCAGATCCGGGGTTCATACGAAGTTCGTCATGAAGACATGATCCCCTATCACCAAATAGCAATTGACATCATCTCGTCCTTGGAAGGGTTCTTCATAGAATACGTTCCCAGGCTCCAAAATATTGAAGCCGATGCCCTAGCAGGCCTTGCCGCTTCCTTAGCGGTTACGAATCATGCTCACCACTTGGTTGACGTAATAGGCCATGAATTAGTCTGTCCCAAGAACAATGTTCAATGTGTTGAGAGTTACTCCGCTCTGACAGTCGACGAAGCACCAGACTGGAGACAGCCATTCATTGACTTCGTAGTCTACGGCATCTTGCCGGAGAATCTGAAAGAAGCCATTTCCATTAGAAGGCATTCCCTCAGATTCTTCTATGATACGGAGACGAAAATGTTGTATCGATGATCATACGATGGATTACTGCTTCGATGTCTGTCAAATACAGAAGCCAAAGAAGCTATACGTGAAGCACATGATGGCATCTGCGGGTCCCATCAGCCTGGCCTAAAATTACAAGACCGTCTTCGCAGGATGGGCTATTACTGGCCCACGATGGTAGCGGATGCGATAGACTATGCAAGAAAGTGCCAGGCCTGTCAAGTCTATACATATTTCATCCATAAACCATCCGAGTTCTTACATCCAACGGTGGCATCCTGCCTATTCAAAGCATGAGGAATGGACATCATCGGTCCGATCACTCCATCTTCGTCCAGAGGACACCGCTTCATACTGGCAATTACAGATTACGTCTCCAAGTGGGCGAAAACTGTCCCGCTTACAGAAGTAAAGACATCAAACGTGATCAGCTTCCTCAAGCATCACGTCATCTATCGCTTCGGACTGCCTAGAAGGATCATCCATGACAATGGTCCGTAGTTTGCAAGCCACGCCTTCTATCGATTTTGCGACAAACATCGGATCCAGAATGTTGCCTCAACATCGTACAACCCGACGACGAATGGGTTGGCAGAAGCGTTTAACAAAACTATAATCAAGCTGCTCAAGAAGTTCGTATCTAACAACAAACGCGACTGGAATGAAAAGCTTGGTGAATGCTTATGGGCGTACCGTACTACAGTCTGCACGGCCACCTGGAACACACCATTCTCTCTGGTGTATGGGAGTGAGACAGTTCTCCCACTGGTAACCCAAATCCCCTCGCTCCGTGTCGCCCTCACCTATCGATTGACGATGGATGATAATTACCGTCGCCGGCTATAAGAGTTAGAGGCCTTAGATGAAAAGCGCCTGTTAGCTCAACAACGAATCGAGCTGTATCAAGTGCGCATCTCGGAAGCTTTCAACAAGAAGGTTAAACTCAGAATATTCCAAGTGGGCGATCTCGTTCTGGCAGTTCAGAGGCCGATGGTTTTGACTCACAAGACCGTCGGCAAATTCCAGCCAAAGTAGGAAGGCCCATTTGTCATCGAGGCTGTATTCTCTAATGGTGCTTACCGTCTCACAAAACAAAACGGAGACTTGCTCATGTTGCCCGTCAACGGCAAGTTCCTGAAAAAGTATTATGTCTAAACGATATCCTCCAATGTGCCCTTAGGTACCGCTAAACTTACACTCTGGTCACTCCAAATGAATCCATATCGCATCTTCTGGGTAGTAAGTCATGTATGATCATACCTCTGAACTTCCTTCCTAAAAGAGCATCTTCCTCATGATCTATTACCCGCACTTTCAGTGCATAAAAAGGGTAACAGATCCACAAATTTCCCGAAACAACCACGTCGATGTCACCTCTGAGTTGTTTCACTTCCATAAAAAACAAACTGCCCTTCACGTAGAACTTCTACCTCCATATTACCTCTGAGTTGTTCTATGTACCCTTCATGGAGTCCACTCCTGACACGTCCTCATTACCTCTGAGTAGGAAGGCTCCATTGAAGAAACCCTCATATTTACCACGTCCTTATTACCTCTGAGTAAGTATGTTAGTTTTCTCTCGACTAATTATCCGTACCCAAGACCGGAGTATGCCAAGGATAATAGGCCCACAAATGTCCTCTGTTGACCACAAATACTGTACTAAGTTTTCTAGTACATGCGCCTCATTTCTCATCATGCCTCGGAAGCCCAGCTGCTCCATGGCATTCTTTCTTCCGATACCAGGAACTTCCATAGCCACCTTACTGTGGAATCGTTCTAAGTATCCCTATCCAACTTGTTATCCGTACCTAAAACCAAGGTATGCCAAGGGTAACAGGTCCACAAATAGTCCCCCAATGGGGCAAATATCATAACATCACAAACGCAACAAGCAATACAAATAAAGGGTTAAATAAAATATGCTCTTTTATTTGAAAGTCAAAGGTACTACATGTTCTGGGACCACGTCCCTCTCAAAAAGGAAAGAACATAAATAAAGAAAAAGGCCGACTATGGTTCGGCGACACATAATTCTCTGAGACGGTCCCTCAGCAAGGCAGTCGACCGCTCAAACCGCTGCTTGGCCCGGCGCTCGGCCTCCTGAGTCAGCCGCTCCGCATCCTCCAGATGCGCGTGAGCCCGCCAGCCCTCTTCAAGCCTTTCCAAAGCACGCTCCAAGCCAGTAGAAGCTTGAATGACCTTGTCGGCTTCCTGAACAGTCAGCTCCTTATCCGTGCGGGTGGTCTCGAGCTCAAACTCCAAGAAAGTCAATTTCCTCTGAAGTTCGAGGATCTGCTCTCTCGTATCAATTACCCCACGGGAGGCGGCCGCTTTCCGAGCCATGCAATCCTCTCTCCTGCGGCTCAACTGATCATACTGCAGAGATAGGTGGTGGAGGTCCCCCATTATAATTGGCTTGGCCGTATCCCGAGCAACCCTTACCTTCTCCATGGCAGTTATGAGGAAGGCACGCTCCTGATCTATATCTGTAGATAGATCAACTTACCGCAACACTTGAAGCTGGGCCACAAGCTGATCAACCTCTAACAATTTGGGCTCCAGGAGCTCAACTATCCCTGCCCCGTCGGGGAGGGTTCTAAGGATTTCAATCTGGCCCCAGGCGTATTGACGGGCCAAGGCAAAAGAGGTCCCCCTCTCTACCGCAGCCTCAATTCCTCGCCTCAGGTGGCGGTAGAAACTGTCAACCACATCCTTTGACGCTTCATCCAAAACTTTCGTAGAAGATGGCGTCAAAGGAAGAGTAGCTGACAGTGTCGAAGAAGAGGCACCGGAACTTGATGCCCCTGCCACAAGGGAAACAAGTTCCGAGCGAAAAGATGCTTGAAGAGCGGCTAATTCCTCCTCCGCAGCCCGAAGGGTCTGGAGACTCGGCAGGGTAGAAAGGTCGACCCCCAGAGCCACATGAACAGAGGAGAGGGCGAAGACCATTTCTCTCTGCCCCGACCGTTCCGCCGTCTGCTCTCCCGAACTCAATTCAGCGGGAGGTTCCTCAATGTAAGATGGAGGGGGAGAAGGCACACTCTCTCTGGCGAACTCTACCCTGACAATGTCCATCGTGGGCAGTGAAGGAGCAGGACCTGTATGTCCAGAGCGACCATCAATCAGCTTAACCCGAAGGATGTGATGATAGAGCAGATAAACCTCCTCACTAGTCAAGACTTGACTTATCTTACCAGGGGGAAGTTATTGAAGCTGAGGTTCGCTCATAGCCGCCATAGCCTCTTCACCAGCGACATCCGAGCCAAATTCAACGGGTTCTTATGCCCTAGCTGCCTCGGAAGGAGATACAACTGGATCAGCATCACCCGGCCGAGGTTCAACAGTATCGGGAAAGGGTTCAGATTCCACGTCACCCTAGGTTGGGACGTCAACAACTTAAGGAACCTCAGCCGTCACTGGAAGAACCTCGACAGAAATAATCTCGGCGCACATGTCACTAATCAAAGTGGTCAGGGCCGGGTCGACTTCAGAGACAGAGGCCGGTTCTCGAGAGTCCGATTCTTCTGACGCCTACAAAGAAAAGAAAACGATTAGGTCATAATTCAAAAGAAGAGGTAAAGAAGAAGATGGTTGTAGTTCAATTCACCTCCGAAATGGCATCATCCTCGCCTCTCTCCTTGATGAGCAGCCTATAAGGCTTAGATGCAGTCCGTTTCACGGAGTAAGTTCTGCAGCCAACGGTGGGCTCATGCCTGCTTCGCTTACGCTAAGGACCAGGAACAATAGGCGGCTGATCCGCCACCACCTCATCTGTAGGAGGGAAAGAGTTATCGGGATCATGCTCATCATCCTCTTCGTCCGCGTTGGCAGACTCCGAGTTCGATACAGCAACTGTGTTCTCTCGCTTCTTTCTCGCCTTGGACCCCTGGGGCTTCTCCGCCATGCCAGTACCAACAATAAAGCTGGTACTTGGGTCAAAGCCAATAGAAGGCTTGCTCGCCGCGATATGGTATAGAGCCGCCAAATACAAAATCTCTCCTGGCGCCTCAGCATCAGGAACTAAGAAACTAGTACGGGTGTGAACCGTGTCATAATAATGCCAGGCTCTGATGTCGTCAACGACACTACCTTCAAAACCCAGGAAAGGGCAGGGACTGTCCAAGAGTAGCTGAATGTACCCAAACTGTCGGGAGAACCAATTGGGCAAGTAAGGCTCCAAGTAGATAGTGTTGCGGTTGTGGTATACTAGGTGCGCAGGACGGATGTTACGCAACCAAAGGAGCATCTTCTCAGGCAAAAGGTGAGGAGGCCCAGTACCATCAATATGTATGCCCCTCACTTCTTTATCGGTAAAACGAGGAACAGACACAAAAAAGTTGTATCCATCCACTCTCGCCAGCGCCCTCTGATAGGCTGGCATAGTGCTGCACTTCCAGGGCTGATGGTGATATTGGAAGATGAAAGCATCATCAGTCGTAACGTCGTCTTCTGCGCCAGGCCTCATCAAAGACCAGTAGTGCATCAACAACCACCCCATCAGATAATGATAGGGCAGTTCAACGCGTTCAAAGTCCTTCGCCGTGTCACGGGCGATGACCTTGGACGAGAAGGCACGGAGGCCACGGTGTATGCTGTATACCATGGCCGAAAGAAGAGCTAGTCTGGCCCCGAAGACCAGCTTCACAGCAGGGAGGATAAAATTATGGCTGATCCTCTCAATAGAACCAGCTCCTCCTGAGACCACGCAGTTCCGCAGCCACACCATCAGGAACCCTGCCAGGAGTGCCTTTTCTGACAGCTGCTGAGTACCCTGATAAAAATAACTGAAGGAGTCAGTTTTACTCCCAAACCTGTAACCCGTGGCCCTCGATCTCTTGGCACTCAACACCAGGTCCTGTACTTCCTCCTAGGTTTGAGGATTTCGAGGAGAAACCCGGCCTGAGGCGCCTAGCGTAAAAAGGTGTGTGAGCCATAACCGGGTGTGAGGAAGGTTCCCTTCCGAGCTACCGTCCTTCTTGATGGACGTTTGGTGGCAGGTGTTGTGATGACATAGTAGTTCCTGGTATACGACAACAAAGCCTGGGAACCGCCGATCCAAATCTTCGAACTCTTCGTTCGTCGGGGTATATACTTCAAAGACTTCTTCCCCCCAGGGCAGCTTGGAAACTGCATGCATCTCATGGCGAGCGAGTCCCATCTCCCCTCCAGGCTTGAAGAAGGTTCCCGTTCGCCGGTTGTACATCTCTAGAAGAGCCATGAACAGCATCTTATTCATGGACAGACCGTGACAGGTGCCCCGAATGGCGTGATAGAGGCCGATCTCACGAAGGAGAGTCTCGTACTTTTGCAGAATCCACTTGGTCAAATTGGCCCACGAAGGGATAGGGTTTATCCAGTTCAACAACGCCAATCGGTCAACTGGATAGGACCCCTTCCGAGCAAGCTGGTTCAGGAAAGTTTCATCTTGAGAGAACTTGAAATTGGGACCATGTACATTCGAGAAGGTCCCCGGGGCCAACCCCATCACGTAGCAACTGATCGATACCTTGCCCGCATATACTGACCCCAAGTTTCTGTTATAATGGATGTTACCCACAAACATCCCCGACTGTTTCGGAGTTAAGGTGTCCACCATCTTTCTGTCCATCGGTAGCATGTTAAACCACGACAGCAGAATATGACGCTCCATCTGAGGAATATGGATCACCATTCCGTCAGAAGTAAAGCTCCAACTCTCAGATATATCCAGAACTTGGGGGTTCTTCACAGTCAAGGCATCCCCAAAGAGGAATGCAGGCTTCAGGAATTCTCCCTCCAATCGCCTCGAGTTCATCATGGCACAGAGAAAGTAGAAGGACTGGTTCTTGATAGCATTCAGCCTCTCCACAGGCTCGTCTTTGGGGAGCTGGTTCACCATATACTGGACTATGTGGTCGAACCGCACACCCACAACAGATTGGGCTGAACCCACCAAGGGCTCTCCCGCAGGATTGACTGGCAGATTCACTGAAAAAAGACAAAGAAAACAAGTTAAAAGATGGCCAGGTAAAACTACTTAGTGTTTCTGGGCTTATGCGGCTCTATTTTGGCGAGGCCTCATGCGGCCCTGTTCAAGTGAGCTTATGCGGATCGGTTTAGCGAGTGTTCATGCGACACGGTTTAGAAGAGCTTATGCGGTTCTGCTTAGCGCGGTCTCATGCGGCCCAGTTCAAATGAGCTTATGCGGTTCTGTTTGGTGCGGCCTCATGCGCTCAGTTTAAATGAGCTTATGCGATTCTGTTTAGCACGGCCTCATGCGGCTCAGTTCAAATGAGCTTATGCGGTTCTGTTTAGTGCAACCTCATGCGGCCCAGTTCAAATGAGCTCATGCAGTTTTATTTAGCGCGGCCTCATGCGGCTCAGTTCAAATGAGCTTATGCGGTTCTGTTTAAGCGTGCCTCATGCGCCTCAGTTCAAATGAGCTTATGTGGTTCTGTTTAGTGCGGCCTCATGCGACTCAGTTCAAATGAGCTTATGCGGTTCTGTTTAAGCGTGCCTCATGCGCCTCAGTTCAAATGAGCTTATGTGGTTCTGTTTAGCGCGGCCTCATGCGACTCAGTTCAAATGAGCTTATGCGGTTCTGCTTAGCGCGGTCTCATGCGGCCCAGTTTAGATGAGCTTATGCGGTTCTGTTTAGCGCGGTCTCATACGCCGAGTTCAAATAAGCTTATGCGATTCTGCTTAGCGTGGCCTCATGCGGCTCAGTTCAGAGGGAGCTTATGCGGCCCTGTTTTGTGGGGGTTCTTGCGGCTCAGTTCAGAGGGACTTATGCGGCCAAGTTCTGTAGGACCTCATGCGGTCCAGTGCTTATGCGGCCACAAAACGACTCTCATGCGACTCGAACATGGGACATACCCCATGCGGTTCGGACATAAGATGTATATGTGGCACATACAGCACAATGAACATGAAGACGAAGAAGGCCCGCACATAAAACATACGGAGTGGCCATGATGTTTAGGATTTTAGAGTTCGTGCAATTCCTCTCAACATCCTTACCAGCAATGGCAGGGTGAATATCAGGATGGACTGTGGGCGTCGCAACCGACGAGGAAGCCGCTCCTTTACCCTTCGCCGCAGAGGAAGCCTTGGAAGTCTTGGGAGCCATTGATGATCGGAAAAGGAAGAGAAGACGGCGACTTAGGGCAAGAATAAATAAAGAGAAAAGAAAGTAAAGAGTCTCTCTCTTCCAAGAGCACTCGTATTTATAGGCAGACAGGGGGGCTCGTAGACCGATGGACGCTTCGATTCATGTGCTGCCTAGGAGAGGAGACCGACTCTTGGATTTTTATCCCCCGTATGCAAAAGATTACTCGTAATAATTAAGAATGAATCCAAATATTTAAAGCTGACTCTTGGGATCCTATCCCAAAAGACGGCTTCAAAATTAAAATAAATCAAGGGCAATTAATGAGACGCCTACGTAGTAGGCAGAGCTGCATGCGGCCAGAGCAGCCCATACGGCTAGAGAATTCCATGCGGCCAGAGTAATCCATGCGGCCAGAAAATCCTATGCGGTCAGAGAAGTCTATACGGCTACGTGGGTGTGAAACCCGTAAATTTTCAATTAAATAATTAAATATTTAATTAGCTAATTATTATTATAAATCATTTATTTAGGAAAATTATTATTTCTGAAATTTTAGTGTTTAGTCAAACCCTTAAAAATTTTATTTTATTTAATTGTATAATTTGTTGCTAAATTAATTATTATCATTTTTATGAAAAACCATATTTTAGAAAAAATTATTTTTCTTGGATTTTTAGTTGGCCTGACCCGTCCCGAACTTGTCACGGACCCGTCTCGATCCATTTGTGAAATCAGATCCAAACTCGGTTTTATCCTTAGGTTCATTAGTTCATAATTTCAAGTTTAATTCTATTTTTATTATCTAAAAGAAAAGAATTTTTTTTCTTTTCCTTAACTTTCTTTAAAACTCTCATTCTCTCTTTCTTATAAACCATCAGAGGAAAAACCTCTCCTCTCCCAAACGTACGCGAGCAAGCCGACCTCCTCGGCTTCCGAAACCGCCAGCCACCATCGCCCTTCCGTTCATCTTCCGAAACCCCCATCCTCTCACCCTATATTAACCCTTTCTCCACCTCCATCCTCATTTACCATCACCAAATTTCCAAAATTCCAAGTTTTGTGCCCTAACGGCCATTTTCGGCGACCCGAGCTCCGGAGTCACCGCCCGACTCCCGCCGTCCAGCCGCGCCCCTCTCGGCCGACCCGATCCCGGCCGACTGCCACCCCACGTGGCCCGCGCACGACCAACCAGCGCCTTCAGCCCGGCTGACCCCGCGTGCGTGGCCTCCCCGCGGCTCAGGCGACGACCCCTTCGCCGACTGTTCTTCCGCCGGCTGCGTCCGAGTCCAGACGCCGTGCATGCTGCCCCGTGCGTCCGCCTCCCGGCGTACTTTCCGATTCCGTGGCTGCCCATGCCCTAGCCCTGATTCGCTTCCCTGCGGGTTTCTCGACCCGCTGTTTCAGTGCCCCGCGACAGCACTGCTGCTGTCTGCCTCACTTTCGGATTCTGATCCGAAGTCCCCGCTCGTACCGAGCCCCGCGGCTTTTCTGAGACGTTGTTCGTTGTTTCGCAGATTCTGTTCCGCTGTTCACATGAATAATTTCTCTTTTACATCTGAGAGCTCTAGCCGAGCACCCGAGGTATATTTCCGTGTCCCTCTTATTGTGTCGATGATGACACGGTCCCCGATCCCGTTATGGGATTCGGCTTAGATAATACGGTTGTGGTTTCGGATTTTTCGAATTCTATTTCGGAATGATTATGTAAGCTTTGGTTTTGATTTGGTTGTGTTGTGGGTTGGATTCTTGGTCTTGAAGTGATTAGTTCTTTTGTTGTTCTTGGTTCTGTGACCATTCTTTTAGAGTGGTTCTGAGGTTTACAGATTTTTCGAAAACTATTTCGGAACGATTCTGTGGTTTTGGTTATATTGTGCTGGGTTTTGTTTTTAGCTTTGTGATTTTCTGGGTTGGAATATTTGTGGATTGGTTTGGATCCCTGGTATGGGACATGTATTTGATGTTTGTAGCACATATTCCCAGTTTTGGGTTGTCCCGGATATAGAGGGAATGCTGCCCAAATTTTTATAAAACTTTATAAATGAATTTTAAATCAATTTTTGGAAAATAATTTAAACTGGATTTTGGGCGACGACCGTACCGGTCTGCGGGACCTGGCGAAATGCAAACGAAATCGGATATGCCGGACGTTGAGGCATTAGCTAATTTTGTGACGATTGGACCAAGTCTGACTCTTAATAATATTTATTTTAATTTAATTTATTTATTTTGTTTTAGTAATTAAAGTGCAGGATATTAATTAGAGCTAACTAACCTTTTCTCTTATTTCAATTTATGTAAAATGGTCTGTAAGGGCATAAGCCCAGCTTTTATTTTTATCTGTGGTTTTGTAATATTGTAAATTTTATTTTATTTCTGGTTGGTTGATTGACGTAAAACGTAAAATGATAATATAATTAATTTATAAAATTTAATATCATTTTCTCACAATAAAATAATTAGGAAATTACAAGTTCATTGCAAATTCACGTTTTCTCATTTAAAGAAAAATATTAATTTTATATAATACAAAAAAACAAAGTTTTGCCAAATAAATTTATAACTACGATTTTTCCAAATAAAATGATAAATTGATTAATAACTAGTAAATCACATCGATAAGCGTGTTCTGGTAGATTTGTAAATAACATAAAATTGACTAGGATCAAATACTAGAGATTGTAACTAGCACACCTAGATATGGATTAAATATTGGTGCTAAGTCTGGAATTCTCAATTGTAGGGTTTCGAGGACTGTACTAGCATCATCCCGGAACCAACATCGAATCCAGTCATAATCAAGGCAAGTACAATTTGTATTAGTTTACCAATTATTTAGTAATCGTTTTATTGCAAGTTTAAACCACGATGCAACACGGAACTCTCTCTGAGAACATTGACTGATTGACTGTTGGGTACTGGAGGAGTAGTGTAATGAGTATGACCACATCCAATGTAGTATACTGACTGTGTTAGCTTACCCCTCATACACACGGGGATAAGCCATATCGTATCAATAGGATACAACTGTACAACCCAATTCGGTCATATTCATTGCCTATTCACATCATAATGAATTAACTGCTGGAGAACTATTTATTTCAAATTGTCTAAAAGTGCATAACTCTATTATTATTTCAATTGTTGGATTATCATGAATTGTACTTTGCTCCCTCCTAACTGGAGACCAAAATTTTTAGGTGATTGCGTCATCGAAGATTTGATGTCTAACTCTGGTCCCGAAGAACTTGGAACCCCAGAATCTTAAGAGCTGGATTAATATTTATTTTTTCTTTTGAAAACAAGTGTAATAATTGAATGCTGTATTAATAGTTGGTATATTTCAGAAATTTTAAATTGAATAAATGTTTTTATATTTCGTTAGAATTTTATCTGTATGTGTTTTACTGCTTGATACAGCTTACTGCCGCCATCTCAACAACGGTGCAGGCTGGGCATGATCCGATTCGACCCAAGAAATTGGGACCGGGTCGTGACATATTTTTAGTGGTGGCCCATGCAGGTCAGATCTATAAATTGGTCTAGTCAACTTAGTCTAGACCATCGCGCAGTTCTGTAACTTGACCTAGGGATAGTTGAGATTTTAGAAAAACAGACTTTAGAAATAACTAGAACACTTAGATGATATACACCATGTTACATTATAGGGCCAAAAATTATTTACTTAAATATCTATTTTTGCCTGCTTATGGATTCGTAGGATACCTTGTTTGTGTTTGTGCCTAAACCTTATCTAGATTAGGCTGATTGTACCTTTGAGTGTCCCATGACTTTCGAGATTATTTTTCTACCATAATTTTCAGGTTCTAGTATACCTTAGGATTCATATTCTTTTTGGAATAAGATTGAATTCTTTGGTCTTCTTCTTCTTTATCAAACCTAAATTTTGAATTCTTTATTATTTCTCTACCTTTAATTGAAATCTTGATTCGTTCGCTGTGTAGAATTACGAATTCTCTTAGCAACCCTGATAAATTCTTATCTACCCAATATATATATCTACAACCATTATCCAACCTTTTGCCTTGATCTCCTTTCCAATTGACTAACTTTCTCGAAATCAATCCTGAATCAAAATTCTTCTGGGATCATTTAAACCTCAAGGTCAATTATTACCAGAAGAATTAGTTTAGTTCATGATTCTCTTAAAGGAGTTATTTTCAATTTCAATATTGTTATCTCCTATGTTTTTCCAAAAATCGAGAATATTCTCATCTGTTGACTTCCTACATTCATCTTTAAACCCTACTCTCTCTATGCAATTTCTTGATCAAATCAAGGCCTAGAAAGCTTCTATGATCATGAAGCAGGAATGGTCAGAAAATTGGTCACATTTTTGAATCCATTCTATTGTTCAATTTCCTTTAGTCAAGGAGATTTTTTAGTTGTCCCAAAGCTATTTAATTTCTTGACGTTACTAAACAATTTCAATTTGATTTCCTTGAATCAATGAAACTTACCTTCTCTCAAATTTCCAACTTTCCTTATTATGGAATTATTCTTCTCAAAATAATTTTCTGTATTCCCTGAGTGATTTGTCAGGAATATTTTATTGGTTTTTCTTACTTAATCCGAACATGTGATGCTTCTATCTTATGATGCTTCTATCTTATCTAGTGTTTGACTCAATTATTCAAATCAAGGTGGATCGTTTCATCTTTGGAAAAGAAAATCGGAGAACAGATACTCCTCTTGATTTTAGCCCCAGTCTCTTGAATCTCAAACACATATTTGATAAATCCCTTAATCTCAGAAGAACAGTCATCTACACTTTCTATCCTGTTTAGAACTTTAAACTCGTTTGAATTTTTGAAATTCCTCTGAAATTCACAAAGATGAGGAAATATTTAGCAACCTAACATGACTCCGCACATTTACGTGATAGTCATTTATCTGAATTATGGAAAACTGCAAGTTTACTGCAGCTAGTTGTGCACTGGCGAGGCATAAACTCTAAGTTGAAATAATGACAGGTAATCGTTAGGTTTCCAAATATTATTGAGACTTTGTTCTATGTTTGCTTAGCCATGAAATGGATAAAGTTGGAAGATTACTCGGTAAACTAAATTATTCAAGTTATGGAGTCAAAAATTTATTGCAGTCAGGTGCACACTGGCGAGGCATGAATTTGAAACAAAGTGACTTGAAAATAGTGGTTTTCGAATATTAATAAGACTATATTCATATCATGGTTATCTCCAATCATTCTGAAGATTTGTATTCTAGCATTTGCTCTCACTTCCAGAAATATTCTATCAGATTATATTCTTGTCATGGCTATTTTAATCACCCTCACCATCTTAAAATCGTACAACTTGTTGATTCTTTCTGAGTCACAAACTCCTTTACCTCATACCAGTTTGAATTAAAAATTGTCCCTCATTTCGAAAAATTACATTATCATTTGTTTCTCAAATAAATTGATGTCGTATTTTTATGACCTTTCTATTTTATTTGATCTTATTTTAAAAAAAACTTTAAACTCGTTATGATTATTTAAATTATACCTCGATATTTACTCATGATTTTGATCACAACAAAATATTCTAAACTCTATCTAGAAGATTCTAAACATGTTTACTTTTTATCTTTATATTTAGCAATCATGCCTCGAATGTGATTATGTCTGATGAATTAAATTGGAATGATCTATTGAAGGAACTTATGGAGTACATGAATTATAAGATAAATATGAAACACTCGTGATTGAACTTAAACCTAGGAAGGGATAAATTAATGATGTGAATGTTAAGCAAATGGACAGTGTGGATTAGAGGTAGTTAAATGATAAGCATGAGGATACATTTTAGGAAGACGCATGATAAATCGGATGATCAAAATAAGAAAAGAATTTAAAACTTAAAGGTATAACTAAGCAAGGATGACAATTGTATGAATGACAGGATTACAATGGAAAGATTGGTTGGGAAAAAAATGTAATAAGATTTATTTTTGAGAAAGTTTAATCAAATAAAGGATTTGAGCTTAATCATGATTTCATAGAGTGTTCGAGATCAAATCGGAAAATAAAGATATATACATGATAGTCTAAAATCACAGTAATGGTCATCTATGAGAAAGAAATGGATCGTGACAAATCAGAATATTGAAACGTGGTATAATATTGGGCACCAAGGCTTGACATTGAAGTATTAAAGACTAGGAGTATCAAATCATAGAATTAAATTGAAAATATTAGCAAGTTGGGAGAAATACATATTGCATGAATATGAGATGTGTTCAAGATTGAAAATATAAAAGACGAAATTTTAAGGTGATTGGCAATTTAGGAATAGAATCGGGAATTTAGTAATCATAGAGAATAACATTATTTCTTAAGGAGGGAAGAATGTAAATTAAATAGTTGATAAAATTGATGAATATATAGCATTAGATGAGTTTTGGGATTGTTAACCTACTTGGGCATAAGACTGTTAAGGAAGATGTTTAAACTGATTTCAGGCATGATTGCATGATTGTACCCCTGACCCTACCATTAAATTTCGAGGACGAAATTTCTTAAGGAGGGAAGGTTGTGAAACCCGTAATTTTTCAATTAATTAATTGAATATTTAATTAGCTAATTATTATTATAAATCATTTATTTAGGAAAATTATTATTTCTGAAATTTTAGTGTTTAGTCAAACCCGAAAAAATTTTATTTTATTTAATTGTATAATTTGTTGCTAAATTAATTATTATCATTTTTATGAAAAACCACATTTTAGAAAAAATTATTTTTCTTGGATTTTTTAGTTGGCCTAACCCGTCCCGAACTTGTCCCGGACCCGTCTCGATCCATTTGTGAAATCGGATCCAAACTCGGTTTTATCCTTAGGTTCATTAGTTTATAATTTCAAATTTAATTCTATTTTTATTATCGAAAAGAAAAGAATTTTTTTTTCTTAACTTTCTTTAAAACTCTCATTCTCTCTTTCTTATAAACCATCAGAGGAAAAACCTCTCCTCTCCCAAACGTACGCGAGCAAGCCGACCCCCTCGGCTTCCGAAACCGCCAGCCACCGTCGCCCTTCCGTTCATCTTCCGAAACCCCCATCCTCTCACCCTATATTAACCCCTTCTCCACCTCCATCCTCATTCACCACCACCAAATTTCCAAAATTCAAAGTTTTATGCCCTAGAGGCCATTTTCGGCGACCCGAGCTCCGGAGTCACCGCCCGACTCCCGCCGTCCAGCCGCGCCCCTCTCGGCCGACCCGATCCCGGCCGACTGCCACCCCGTACGACCCTGCTCCCGACCAACCAGCGCCTTCAGACCGGCTGACCCCGCGTGTGCGGCCTCCCCGCGGCTCAGGCGACGACCCCTTCGCCGACTGTTCTCCCGCCGGCTCCGTACGAGTCCAGACGCCGTGCATGCTGCCCCGTGCGTCTGCCTCCCAGCGTACTTTCCAATTCCGTGGCTGCCCATGCCCTAGCCCTGATTCGCTTTCCCACGGGTTTCTCGACCCGCTGTTTCAGTGCCCCGCGACAGCACTGCTGCTGTCTGCCTCACTTTCGGATTCCCATCCGAAGTCCCCGTTCGTCCCGAGCCCCGTGGCTTTTCTGAGACGTTGTTCGCTGTTTCGCACCCGAGCACCCGAGGTATATTTCTGTGTCCCTCTTATTGTGTCGATGATGACACGGTCCCCGATCCCGTTATGGGATTCGGCTTAGATAATACGGTTGTGGTTTCGGATTTTTCGAATTCTATTTCGGAATGATTATGTAAGCTTTGGTTTTGATTTGGTTGTGTTGTGGGTTGGATTCTTGGTCTTGAAGTGATTAGTTCTTTTGTTGTTCTTGGTTTTGTGACCATTCTTTTAGAGTGGTTCTGAGGTTTACGGATTTTTCGAAAACCATTTCGGAACGATTCTGTGGTTTTGGTTATATTGTGCTGGGTTTTGTTTTTAGCTTTATGATTTTCTGGGTTGGAATATTTGTGGATTGGTTTGGATCCCTGGTATGGGACATGTATTTGATGTTTGTAGCACATATTCCTAGTTTTGGGATGTCCCGAATATAGAGTGAATAATGCCCTAATTTTTATAAAACTTTATAAATGAATTTTAGATTGATTTTCGGAAAATAATTTAAACTAGATTTTGGGCGACAACCGTACCGGTCTGCGGGACCTGGCGAAATGCAAACGAAACCGGACATGCCAGACGTTGAGGCATTAGCTAATTTTGTGACGATTGGACCAAGTCTGAGACTCTTAATAATATTTATTTTAATTTAATTTATTTATTTTGTTTTAGTAATTAAAGTGCAGGATATTAATTAGAGCTAACTAACCTTTTCTCTTATTTCAATTTATGTAAAATGGTCTGTAAGGGCATAAGCCCAGCTTTTATTTTTATCTATGGTTTTGTAATATTGTAAATTTTATTTTATTTCTGGTTGGTTGATTGACGTAAAACGTAAAATGATAATATAATTATTTTATAAAATTTAATATCATTTTCTCGCAATAAAATAATTAGGAAATTACAAGTTCATTGCAAATTCACGTTTTCTCATTTAAAGAAAAATATTAATTTTATATAATACAAAAAAAAAACAAAGTTTTGCCAAATAAATTTGTAACTACGATTTTTCTAAATAAAATGATAAATTGATTATTAACTAGTAAATCACATCGATAAGCGTGTTCTGGTAGATTTGTAAATAACATAAAATTGACTAGGATCAAATACTAGAGATTGTAACTATCACACCTAGATATGGATTAAATATTGGTGCTAAGTCAGGAATTCTCAATTGTAGGTTTCGAGGACTGTACTAGCATCATCCCGGAACCAACATCGAATCCATTCATAATCAAGGCAAGTACAATTTGTGTTAGTTTACCAATTATTTAGTAATCGTTTTATTGCAAGTTTAAACCACAATGTAACACGGAACTCTATCTGAGAGCATTGACTGATTGACTGTTGGGTACTGGGGGAGTAGTGTAATGAGTATGACCACATCCAAAGTAGTATACTGACTGTGTTAGCTTTCCCCTCATACACACGGGGATAGGCCATATCGTATCAATAGGATACAACTGTACAACCCAATCCGGTCATATTCTTTGTCTATTCACATCACAATGTTTTAACTGCTGGAGAACTATTTATTTCAAATTGTCTAAAAGTGCATAACTCTATTATTATTTCAATTGTTGGATTATCATGAATTGTACTTTGCTCCCTCCTGACTGGAGACCAATATTTTTAGGTGATTGCATCATCGAGGATTTGATGTCTAACTCTGGTCCCGAAAAACTTGGAACCCCAGAATCTTAAGAGCTGGATTAGTATTTATTTTTCTTTTGGAAACATGTGTAATAATTGAATGTTGTATTAATAGTTGGTATATTTCAGAAATTTTAAATTGAATAAATGATTTTATATTTCGTTAGAATTTTATCTGCATGTGTTTCACTGCTTGATACAGCTTACTGCCGCCATCTCAACAACGGTGTAGGTTGGGCATGATCCAATTCGACCCAAAAAATTGGGATCGGGTCGTGACAGTGGGCATTCTTCTTATTCAAAGTATTTCAATTTTTGCAAAATTGAAAACTTTGAAGGGGGTTATGTAGAAGCATGAAAAAGAATAATAATTCATATGCGGCCCAGACTCAACATGCGGCTCAAAAGCTCGAAGAATCTTATGCGGCTCGGAGAGACCCAGAGAGCCGCATGCGGCTCAGGTACTTTATGCGGCTCAGGAAGAGCCACGTGGCCTCATACGGCTCAAAACAGGCCGATGACAGCTGGCCATAATTACTTCATGCAGCTGGCCGTTCAATGTTCTGACATAAAGAGACAGCTCTGACGGCTCTGACATAATGAGGAGACGCGTCAGGCTCCTCAAAAGACGAGAAAATCTCTGAGACAGCCGGCACAATCCGTAAAGTCCAAAGAATCTCTCTATGCGGACCGCCTAGACCACCCGTATGCGGTTCAGATATTGGGGTTCACCCTTATGCGGCTGCCACCCTCATGCGGCCGCCACTCTCATGCGGCTTGGATTGTGGGGGCCACCCTTATGCGGTTCAGTTGGAGGCCACCCCCCATGCGGCTGCCACTCTCATGCAGCTCGGATTATGGGGGCCACCCTTATGCGGCTCAGTTGGAGGCCGCCCCCATGCGGCTGCCACTTTCATGCGGCTCGAATTGTAGGGGCCACCCTTATGCGGTTCAGTTGGAGGCCACCCCCATGCGGCTGCCACTCTCATGCGGCTCGGATTGTGGGGGCCACCCTTATGCGGTTCAGTTGGGATTCACTCTTATGCGGCTGTCACTCTCATGCGGCTGCCACCTTCATGCAGCTCGGTAGTCGGGACCACACTCATGCGGCTCTGCTAGGACGCCCCGTCTATGCGGCTCACGGCATAATGGCAGTTGGGACACGTGGCAGAAGATCAACTAAGACTTATCCACCCGCGTTCATACGTCTCTCAGCATAATGGCGGTTTGGACACGTGGCAGAAGATTGACTAAGATTTATCTACTCGGATTTAGCAACCAACAAATCATGACAATGCAGATTTGTTGCAATCAATATTAACTGTCCAGATCGATTTCCAACAAACCATGCAGATTTGGTACAATCAACATTAACTGCCCAGATTTGTTACAATCAACATTAACATCCCAGATTAATTTTCAACAAACAAGATCAAGGCTAATCTTAACCAAATCCCTAATCGCCCACTTTTTATGGAGCAATTACTGTACATCCTACTTATCACAAAGCCCTATAAATAGCAAGGTGCCATTCCCTTGCAAAACACAGGACAGAGCGGCGGAGACACAGAGAGAGATATAGAGCAAAGAGCACCCACCAAGAACATTGCTTCACCCGAGCCGAAGTGACGTCCCATCGTCCAAGAAGTAAGGCAGAGTTGATAGCACTCTCCCGAGCCTCTACCGTTACCCCCCAGAAAAACTAAACAATTGTACTTAGATTGCTTTTTCTAGGTTTTATTCCTAGGCTCTCTTTGTACGAGCGAGTTTGTATTGTGAAGTAAAAGTCCAGTCCTCCCATAAAACTGTTCTGTTCTTTTATAATCAATGGCAAACAATTACGTATCTCGAGTGAGTGGGATCTACGAAACACACTTAAAAAAATAATCACCATATCCATAATAGAAATTTAAATTTTCAATGTTCTAAACCCAACTCCAATCATAATCTTAAAATGCAAACAACATATCCACAATATAACTAAGCATAAAAAATCCAAAAATATTAAAAATCCGAACATCCGCACAAACCGCACAAGCCGCCTAGGCGCCAAAGAGGGCCGAACAATCGCACAACTCCATCGAACAGGGGGTTTCCGGTTCGGTCTAGGGATGCCTAGCACCTATGCGGCCGCCTGGGCTGATTTTTAGAACACTGTCATTTATGCAAAGCTATGATGATGTGGATGGAATTGTCTAAGTCTCTAAATATAAGTCCATTTTTGTTATATGTAAAATTCAAATATGAAAGTAAAGTGTTTATAGTAGTTTCCCTTTATTGATTAATATAGCTATTTTCACAGTGTTATTAAAGGTGCCTACATAGGCGTTTAGATGTCATCTCGATTCAACCAGCCTTGACTAAAATGTGATCCGACCCAGGCCAATTACTTTTTAATTTTGGAACCTGCTATATGCCGAATAACTTAAATTATGTATGTTCTATATAATTTAGTAGATTTTTCTTTTAGAGTAATAGGTTGGAAAATTTCTCCCACGTTTCATTAATTCATTAATGATGGTTAAAGAAACAAAGATTTAAGCACAAAAGAAAACTCCCAAAAGAACAAAGAGAAGAAATACAAGATACAAATTCTTAAACATAAGTTTATAGATATCAAAGAGAGCATTAACAATAGCATTCCCCTTTGCCCTTTCGATTCCCTTCCATGTTGTGTCTAATCCTAATGCAAAAAATCTCGTCTCCATCCTCAAGAGACGGCAGAATATTAGCGTGCGTTGTTCTCGGAATACGAGTTGCCAGAGGCGGCAGAATATTAGCGTAACACGGTGATTCTGTATGTCCTTGGTAATCGACCTTTCTATGGACAGATTTGCGTATATGTGTATTGTATTTGGCGACATAAAGGGTTATATATGAAAGTTTTTGCGAGGAAAAATGGATTCTATTATGTTCATTTTGGCCTACGGGAGGATATGGACACCTGAGTCCAGATGTGAAAGGGAAGTATTATGATTTGTACCAATATTATTACTCACAATGGTCTAATGTGTATTTAGTGTCGATAACTAAATTCATGATCTTTTTCATAAAATCCATGAACATGCTCTAGATATATTTGAAATGGGTTGGTCTAATACCATAGTTGTGGGGAGCGTTGAGGATTAAATATTATATTATTCCAACATTCCCTCCGCAGGTTAAATGTTATTTGGACTGACAAATGGATTCATACAGTCATTTAAATTACTTATACAATCCGCCTAACATGCACCAAAGAGATTTCGACCCATGTCCTCTCATATTGTCTTAAGGACCCTATAGCTATACCAAAACTCCAGAATTGTGGGGACAGTTGATATACTATTTCTATTAGTCCAACAATAATATTCGAATCATGACTTTGGGTCCCGTATCTGGACTTCGGTTCAATTTCGAATACGTGGACAAAATAGTAAATAATTAATTAATTTTTTTCCAGAAATTGTTACTTACTATTTTTGAATTTTTATATATATTGTAAGTGCTGTAAAAATTTGGGAAAAAATGTATTTAAATACTATGTTAATTTAGCTAATTTAATATAATTTTTCTAGAATTTAATAAGTACTTTTGGCATTTTATAAAAATAGGAAAATAGAACTCATTTTTAGGATACATATGTTTGCTGATTTTTAATAAATATCTATGAGGGTTTATAAATTCCAGAAAAATTAGTATAAATTTCTATAATTAACAAGGATCATTTTGGTACTTTATTTTATATAAAATTAAGCTTTTTGTCTATCTCAAAAATTGTTGAAACAAAGTGTACAGTTTGATTTATTTATTGAATACTTACGACTTAAAATGTTTTGTATTGATTTGAGTTATTATAGTATTAGACCTCACCCTACACTAGTATAAAGGCCCTAGAAAGTTAGTTTGGGTATTGTGTCATCCCATATTGGTCTCCTATGCTAAAGTCATCATTTGGCTAGGTGTCCAGTCAGAAAGTCGTGTCGTACAACTAGCGTCTTAGTGTTTAACTTAGTATAAAACTAAGTTTATGTATTATTTCTACAGTGACGAGTCACCAGGCATCTATAGCATTTCTATCACTACCTTGCTTTGCTAAAGGCAAGTACCTCTACAAACTTTATATACTGTTACAACAATGAACTGTGATCCAACCATGTTAAATGCTGATCCTTGGGGTAGCAAGTTAAAACTTTACATGTTACATTATTTTTAGTCCCCACCATGCTTAGGACAGTTCTTATATCTCTCACATATTTAACAACGGGTTAAGGAAAAACTGTTATTAGAGTACGTGATCATGCCCCCCTTCTCCGTATATATTTACCGCGCACGGTAACATTCTATATGTAACTTTATTGTATGTTCTGATCCCGTATTTGTGTATGGATATACATCGATGCCCTTAGTGCACGTATGTGCATTCCAGAAAAATTGATATGTACTGCTGTACATCCTATTTACCTATTGACCGATCACGTACATACTACGGTTTTAAATTTTAAAACAAACATATGTTGCCATTTCTAAAGAACTAGTTAAACCATGATATGCCATGATTCCAGTTTATTACACTTCTGTTTATTTCATGTTTCGTACATTTAGTTTGTTAGAAACAGTACTTGCTCCCGTCCTGACAGGATAACGTTGTAGGTATACTTACTAAGGAGGAGTTGCTTTGTGATTCCTATTATGGAGTTACTGCCGAGGACCAGGCTATACTTTACGAGGATGTACCTGTGGGGAAACTCGTCTAGTTTGTTTATTTACTTGGGACTTTTGAGAGTAGTCATGTATTAGACTACGTATTTTGTAACTGGACCTGTATCCAGTTTTACATTTGGACTTGTACTTGGAACTTATTTATATACAAGATGACTTTTGTGTTTGGAATATTTCTGACTCATTATTACATATAGAACTGTTAGCACACTTTGGTCTTATCTTATTTGCCTTTAGAACAGCTTACTACGCTTTATCTCAAGCGTAGGCTGGACATGACTCGGCCCGGCTCAACAATTTGGGTAGCGGATCGTGACACATATTACCATTTCCACTTACGTTAGCTTGACCACTAGCAGAAGTTAATGGCTCCTGTTGATCAATGGCACTAACGTTAGCTTCTCTTCCCCTCGTTAAACGTCTAATCCATTGTTCAAATGTGCTTTGAGGCATAGCATGTTCCCTATTGTGCTGTGTATTATCAGCTTGAGCACTGTCATCATTGTTACTAGCTACTGGCCTCCGTCTTGGTATGAAAACCCCGACAGATCCTAGCAAATAAAGCATTCAGGTGTCACTTTCAACCTCTACCAATTTAGAGGCAAATAGACGACATTCAAAATAATTAACATTGTTCTTATGACCAGTCAAAAGTATGCACACTATAAACTTAAGAGTAAATTAGGAAAAGAGGTGCAAGGGGAGGCTTTTAGGCCCCCTCGAGGTGAGGAGCAAGCCCCAAGGCCTGGTGATTATGTTTTTTCGGGTATTAAATTTTTAATCTAAAAAAGTACTATATACTTAAAGATAGTGAAAAATAATAAATAATAAAATATAAGCTAAGAATATTATCCAAATTCCAAGGACAATTATCAAACAAATTATAGACGATTATGTAAGAGTCATAAGAGCTCTAGACTAAAAGATCTTTGCCAATAAAGAAAGTATAAAGTAGTTTCTTATCAAGAAACAAACAAAAAGTAGTTACTCTCAACTCCAAAGCATCAAAATAACACAAATCTGTGAGAATCCAAGTCTTGCTTATCTACGAGAAATTAGATACATAGTAACACATACGATGAAAAAGAAAAGAAGACAGAGAGAAATACAGTTGAAGAAGTACCAAGATTAAGAATGTTGATGTGATTACGTATCTCGAGTGAGTGGGATCTATGAAACACACTTAATAAAATAATCACCATATCCATAATAGAAATTTAAATTTTCAATGTTCTAAACCCAACTCCAATCATAATCTTAAAATGCAAACAACATATCCACAATATAACTAAGCATAAAAAAAATCCAAAAATATTAAAATCCGAACATCCGCACAAACCGCACAAGCCGCCTAGGCGCCAAAGAGGGCCGAACAATCGCACAACTCCATCGAACAGGGGGTTTCCGGTTCGGTCTAGGGATGCCTAGCACCTATGCGACCGCCTGGGCTGATTTTTAGAACACTGTCATTTATGCAAAGCTATGATGATGTGGATGGAAATGTCTAAGTCTCTAAATATAAATCCACTTTTGTTATACATAAAATTCAAATATGAAAGTAAAGTGTTTATAGTAGTTTCCCTTTGTTGATTAATATAGCTATTTTCTCAGTGTTATTAAAGGTGCCTACATAGGCGTTTAGATGTCATCTCGATTCAACCAGCCTTGACTAAAATGTGATCCGACCCAGGCCAATTACTTTTTAATTTTGGAACCTTCCATATGCCCAATAACTTAAATTATATATGTTCTATATAATTTAGTAGATTTTTCTTTTAGAGTAATAGGTGGAAAAATTTCTCCCACGTTTCATTAATTCATTAATGATGGTTAAAGAAACAAAGATTTAAGCACAAAAGAAAACTCCTAAAAGAACAAAGAGAAGAAATACAATATACAAATTCTTAAACATAGGTTTATAGATATCAAAAAGAGCATTAACAATAGCATTCCCCTTTGCCCTTTAGATTCCCTTCCATGTTGTGTCTAATCCTAATGCAAAAAATCTCGTCTCCATCCTCAAGAGATGGCAGAATACTAGCGTGCGGTGTTCTCGGAATACGAGTTGGCAGAGGCGGCAGAATATTAGCGTAACATGGTGATTCTGTATGTCCTTGGTAATCAACCTTTCTTTGGACAGATTCGCGTATATGTGTACCGCGTTTGGCGATATAAAGGGTCTATATATAAAAAATTTTGCGAGGAAAAAAGGATTCTATTATGTTCGTTTTGGCCTACTGGAGGATATGGACACCTGAGTCCAGATGTGAAAGGGAAGTATTACGATCTGTACCAATATTATTCCTCACAATGGTCTAATGCGTATTTAGTGTCGATAACTAAATTCATGATCTTTTTCATAAAATCCATGAACATGCTCTAGATATATTTGAAATGGTTTGGTCTAATACCATAGTTGTGGAGAGCGTTGAGGATTAAATATTATATTATTCCAACATTCCCTCCGCAGGCTAAATGTTATTTGGACTGACAAATGGATTCACACAGTCATTTAAATTACTTATACAATCCGCCTAACATGCACCAAAGAGATTTCGACCCATGTCCTCTCATATTGTCTTAAAGACCCTATAGCTATACCAAAACTCTAGAATTGTGGGGACAGTTGATAGTTAACTATTTCTATTATTCCAACAATAATATTCAAATCAAGCCACGAAGGTAATATGTATTCCTAGATTGCAAGAAGTTTATGTTGAGAATAAAGGATATTTAATCTTGTGGAAGGAAAGATTCGTATCTTTAAGAATGTATCCTCAAGAATAATGTCCTGATGTAATTTGGGGTGTTCTAAAACTTAGTTCTATAAAACAACAACATCATCAACAACAAAGCCTTTATTTTGTGATCGGCTGCTTGCATCCTTTTCTTCCATTCAACTATGAAGGATTATGTCCTCTATAAGACTAACGAAAATTATATGCTTCTTTACAACTTAAATCCATTTTCATTTATGCCTATAATTAGTCGCCGTGACTCCTTTAACTACTATCTTATTGCTCCTTTTTACCGGTGCATTTCTTGGTCTCCTTTGCAATGTCCCAACCACCTAAGATGATTTTCTCACATTGGCATCAACATCTCCCAACCCCCACCCACACCCACACACCCACCCACACCACACACGGAATGTATTGTCACCCATCCATTTTAGCATTCTCATTTTCGGTATGCTCATTTTTAGGATATATATTGTTGGTATATTTGGTATTAGAATAAGTGTATTGGTATATTTGGTATTAGAATAAGTATATTGGAATATCCTGTTGGTATATTTGGTATGTCAGAATATGCCACAGGATATTCCACAGCGGGTTTAATGTAATGAGGAGGATTGTAAGGCTATATATAGCCAAGAGACTATCAATAAAATTATAACAAATATTCAACATGGCATCAGAGCCACAAAAATCCTAGCCGTCGCCACATTTCCCAAACCCTAACCCTAGTCGTCACCGCCATCACCATTCACACCACCACAGCCACCGCCACCACCAGCCACTGCACGGCCGAACGCCGACCACCTCGCACGCGAATCGACCACTGCTCCGCGGGTACCTCCGTCCCACGCGCGCGGCTGTTGTCGCTGCTGTTGCTCGCAATGGCCGTTGCTCGGAGATACCCGCCCGACGATGCCCACTCGCCTATCAGTCAGCCCATCGGTCCCGATTTTCGAAGTCTTCCACGGGGTCGTTTCAGATGTTGAATACCTAGATCCGATAGGAGAGAAACATGATCGGATCTAGGAGAGGACGAAGAGCGTAAATCATGAAACAGGTGTAAGGTGATCGGAGAAGAGGTGGATCGATAGAGAAGATCATCAAGAAGTTGGACCACGCAGAGGTTGCAACGTTGATGAAGCTGATGAAACCGTCGGCTGGTGAGAGCGCGACACGAACATCGACGAAGTTGGAGCTTTTCTCTATCGATCTGAAGCTTGATGGACCAGCTACCTATCTCATTGGTCACGACAGGTAAGGAGAACCCTTGCAAGAAAGAACCTGGAGGGTTTTTGATTAGAAAAGAAGACAGAGCCGGACGAGGGCTCGACAGGATGCGATAAGTAAAAGTCTACTCATATAGCGATCTATATTTGGCTTCACAATTCTTTAATCCAGTCGATCGTCACCACAGTGGATGGCATCGAGATGGTGAAGGACGTATGGAAGAAATTGAGAAGGACCTACGATGGTGTAGGGAACAACTTACAGGTTTTCTAGATCAAGAGGGAGATCGATGACACCGTACCGAGAGAGAAGACGGTACAGGAATATGCCACAGAATTGGAGCGTCTGTGGTTGATTACGATCACTCCTCAGATCGGACGAGCTGTGGGAACTCGAAGTGTAAGGAGAGACAAGTATGTCTGTAGGAGAGGACGATGAAGTTCTTTAAAGGGCTGGCTGCTGTATTTGCTCAGAGGACAGTACTACTTCTAGCCCAACCGAAGATCCCCACCCTTGAGGAGACTATCTCGGCCATGATTCAGGAGAAGACTCGCATGAAGCGGCAGGTAGGGACAGGTGGTCCTTCTGAAGTAAAGTCAATACTGGCGGCTACCTGTTCGAGCGACACAGGGCCTAAGAGAGAGCCCTGGCAGCACAACCGGCAGTGCTACAACTGCAGAGAAATGGGACATCATCGGTATGCTTGTACCAAACCACCTAAGGAGGGAGATTCAGGTGGTGGACGTGGATAGTTCAGTAGACGCAGATATTTTAGAGGACGTGGACATGGTCGTGGGGGTCGACAGGATGGTCAAGGAGGTTATCGGACGAACCTGCTGGTAGCAGAAGAGGATAAGGGAGCTGGTGGTACCTTTATTGAGAAGAATCAGACACTGATGGACATGCTGGAGGAACTCAGGAGGAAGCAGAGAATGTCAAATGATGGAGATAGGAGGAGTGGAATCGAGGAGGCGTCCACCTCATTCTTTGCTGGAGACAACACCGCCATGTATGCCCAACCATCAAAAGGTACAAACAACTCACTCGCCCTTGCATCTATATCTTCTCTTAAATTGTCAGACTGGATTATCGATTCGGAGGCCTCTCGGTATGTGACAGAAAATGCTAGTGAGTTCTCCTACACTCACCTAGCATCGGTAGACATCATTTAAACAGCTGATGGTACTTTCCAACCAGTGGTCGGTAAGGGTACTGTAAATTTTACAAGTTCAGTAAAATTATCCAATGTTTTGCATGGTCCATCTTTTTTGGCCAGTCTTTTGTCCATCAGTTCTATAATCCTCTAACTAAAATACATTATCTCTTTTGATATTCCTAAGGTGATGTTCCAGGAGAAAGAGACGGTACAAAGACTTGGGACTGGTACTTGGCACGAGGGATTATGGTACCTGGATCGATAAGGGCTGGATTCAGTATTGGTGTCTATGGCAGAGAAGACATGAATGGGAGGACTAAAGATGAGCGCCGAGGAATTACTACTCCACCACCAGCGTGTCGGGCATTCTTCCTTTAAAGTTATTAGTCGAATGTATCCGTCCTTATATCAAAGGGCTAATAAAGAGAAGTTATTTTGTAATGCATGTGAGTTGGGAAAATATACCAGGAGCTCGTATGTAAGCTCAGGGAATAGAAGTTCTGCTGTATTTGATATGATATATTCGGACGTATGGGGCCCTTGTCCTACAACCGGTTTTAACGGTTTTAGATGGTTCATCACTTTTATTGACTGTTATACCCGCGTGACCTGGGTCTACCTTATGAAAAATAAAAGTGACGTCCTTGAGGCTTTTCAGGATTTCATCGCCGGATTGAAACACAATATAACATTAAAATTAAGTTTTTTCGGTCAGACAATGGGACGGAGTATACTAATAAGAGGGTTGCTGATTATTTATCTACTCATGGAATACTATATCAAACTTCATGTGCCTATTCATCGGCACAAAATGGTGTGGCCAAATGGAAGAACGGGCACCTGTTGGAGGTCGCACGGACGATGATGGTGGCTATGAATGTCCCGAAACACTTATGGGGGTAGGCTGTATTGACGGCCTCTTATCTCATCAACAGAATGCCATCTCAGGTATTGGACTAGAAGACATCGTTGGAGATGCTTACTGGTACGACTACGTACATTGTTCCACCAAAAGTATTTGGGTGGGTGTGTTTTGTCCAAGATAATAGGCTAGGAGTTGGCAAACTAGATCCTAGAGCGATTAAGTGTGTATTTGTCGGGTACACAGCGACTTAGAAAGGATACGCATATTGGAGCCCAGTCGAGGGGAAGCTGTTTGTAAGCATGGACGTTATATTCAGAGAACTGGAACCATACTATGGTTCTGTAATGCCCATGGTTCGTATTACGTATTTTGTATACGTGTACGGAGTCCCGACCTGTAGTTAGACTTGTCATGCTTGTCTTGATCCTGGTTTAGCTTAATTTGGGCTCATCCTGGTGTGGCTTGGCTTGGCTTGGTTTTGTTTGGTTGGGTTTGGTTGGGTTTGGGTTAGCATGAACCCCTACCTACCACCACCCTCATCATTTATTAACCCCAACCCTTTTCTCTCTCCTTATTTTACTCATTCTCTTCCTCACCATTACTCTTCACCAACCAGAGAGAGAGAAAAGTTTAGGCAAGTGCATCTTGCTTCATGGAGGAACTCAACTTTTGTTGTTCCATTATCTTCCTCACAATATTCTAAGACACTTTAGTACTTAGCATTTTTAATTTCCATGGCTCATTTCGTGTAGATCTAAGCTTGTTGTATTTTTGGATTTCTTGGGTTTTGATCTATTAAACCATGTTATTTTTAAGTTTTAATGGTTCCATGTTGTAGAGAATTTTGTTCTACCCTATTTTGTCCTATGGAAGTCCAAATTTGGACCTATAATGAAGGTTTTATGGAGCTTGGAAGATATGGATTCCATGGCCATCCTTCTCAGATTTTCGGAGAAGATGGGCACCCATCCACCCAGCCGCATAGATGAGTACCCATCTACTCAGCCGCATGGGATCCTGTCCACCCAGCCGCATAGATGAGTACCCATCTACTCAGCCGCATGAGACTCATTCACCCAGCCGCATATGGGTACCCATTTACTGCCGCATAAGACCATCATTCACTCAGCCGCAAGAGACTCATTCATCCAGCCGCATATGGGTACCCATTTACTGTCGCAAAAGACCCTTTCCACCTGGCCGCATAGATGGGTATCCATCTACCCAGCCGCATAGATAGGTACCCATCTACTGCCGTATGAGCCCCGTCCAGCCTTAGCCACATATGCCCCCTCTAATCCAGCCTTGGCCGCATGTATTAGCATTGGTCCAATATTTGCATACATTTACATGGGGCCATTTAATTAATAGCTTATTTGCTGGTAGCTTGCAAGCTTATATAATTCATTTGTATGCTTATATATATATATATCATTTACATGCTTATATATTTAGTTATTGGCCTGTGTAAGCTGCTTGCATGCAACTTGCCTGAGCCACATGTAGCCTAGTGACTTGCTGGCCGCATGAAAACTTTTCTGAGCCGCATGAGTCCACGTCCTTGCCCCTGCTAATATTTAATTACCATATGTATGCTTGTGCCACATTAATTTAAATGTGTTCCCTGACACGATGGTGACCCGTTGTGGTGCACTTTTGACCTGACATAATAGTGGCCCGCCGTGGCGCACTCCTGACAGTGAACTTGACATGATATACTTGACATGATATAATTGACATGATATACTTGACATGATAGTGGCCCGCCGTGGCGCACTCTTGACATGATAAACCTGACATGATATATCTCGATATACTATTGCGACGGCTAGCTTGACATGACAAGAATGAATGACCTGGACACCGTGGACGATTGTGCTTGTACAAATGAACCCGTCATGTCTTGCATCATGTCTAGAACAGGGACCCCTGAGTACCACGGTCAGGGATACCTACTAAAAAGGACTAAGGCTAATAACTAGAATAATACAGTAGTCATGAAGAGATTTCCCAGCTACAGGCAATGCCGTTATCTGGGCGCCCCACTTGGGATCTGTAGCCTGCCGTCGAGTAGGGCACATTTCCAGCACACTATCATGTGTTGTACCCTCTAAGTCACCTAAGGGTACATGTGTTTCCTAGACGATGTACCCACTTGAATTCAACCCCTAATTGCGTCCGGATAGCCTGGATGGTCTGCAGGGCTTGTGGCTGTAGAACAATCTCACTGCATCTTGCTAGTAACTAGGCCTATGATAGCCCTAGTTAGTTAAAGTATCAAGCCGTACTTATTGCTTGGCCGTGATTGTTGGATGAGGAATAATCAGTCTAGTCTTGTCTTGATCCTGTACCAGATCGTTACTTGACCTGATTTCTTATATTTATCTTATAGATAAATATGGTGGGAGAAACCAAGTTCTGTTCAGATGAAGGGTTACAACCCCGGTCCTTGTTTGGTTTACGGGTTGTAACCTGGTTATCTGAATAGTCCCATGGTTATCTCATCGTATATCACCTGTCATGCTTTTCCTTAATTACTGTCTTTTATTATGTAATTATATTCTTGTGCTAATTACTGGTTTTAGTTCCTAAGTGAAGCCTCCTTTGTGACACTTATTCTTTTTGGGGTCTGACCCAGCTGGTTTTGTATGGCCAGAGATTGGAGCAGCACCAGAGGATCTACCTGTCTTCCAGCCAGATAGTGACCACCAGGCGTAACCCTGGTAACGAGTGGGTTTCTTTTTGTCCTCCCACTTTATATAAAATTATTCTTTTGAGGCGTTTAGCCGACGAGCACGTGTTAGCTCGTATTGCACCTTTATTTACTGTCTGCATACGGGCTGTAACATGATTGACAAATCCTAGGGTTGATCATGTATGACTAAACTCTTGCTAGTCCTCATATTTTGTAACGATTAGCTTCATGATCAGCTGAATATGTAATATTTGTGATGCCTTACTATTGTATATTTGGTGATCTTACATCTTGTAACATTTACTTACTTGCTTGTGATTGAGACACTAGGTTTGTTCATGACCCTAAGAGACTAATGGATTGTAGTTAAACCCTCATATATCTAGACAGCCGTGACCGTATAGTGAGGTAGATTCCATTTTATTATACGTAGCTGGCTATATGCGCCCCTACTCTCCAGTATTCTGGTTCTGGGACGTGACATGGTTTAAGTGGTGGCCCATGCATGGTCTTGTAATTCAAGATATGTGAGGGTTTACCGAATAGATGTCTCAATCAGTGCTCGCCCTTGATCTCTGTTCGTATCCTCTGGATCCCTGAAATTCTTGTCCTGATGACATGCTTGTATCGTTGATCTGTCCTGGTCCTTCCTTATTATTTCCTATGTCGTATTCTTCAGCGACATTTTACCTGGCCATGCCGATCAACAAGGTGAAGCACCTCCCGTGGACCAACAGCAACCTGGAGATCAAGCATAGCATTCAGGAGTAGCCTCCAGAGTCGTGCCTACTGAGGGTCAAGAGCCACCAGTTCAGCCCGTCCAGCCTGCAGAGCTTGATGATGGCACCTTGGTGGGTCTCATCAGGACATTGTTAGCCTTTCAAGATCGTCGAGGCGATGCATTGCACCAGGCAGTGACAGATGCTCTGACCAGAGGAGGTCATCAAGGTAACAGTGCAGCCAACAGCTTCAAGCGCTTGAACCCTCCATTCTTCGATGGCAGTGAGGATGCTATTGCCGTAGATGCTTGGCTACAGGATATAGAAGTGATTCTAGAAGCAGCAAAGACGCCCGAGAACGAGAAGGTGGCGGTAGTACGCCTACAGTTATTAGATCTTGCCCGCAGCTGGTGGGCGATGTAGGCCGTTGGACTAGTGGCGCCTATTTCCTGGACAGTATTCCGTGAGAGATTCCGGACCAAGTACTTCGATACTGTAGCTCGGTACGATCTACAGATGAAGTTTACCAATCTGAAGCAGATAGGCAAGACAGTCGATGGATATACGATCGAGTTTTCTAGGCTTAGTCGGTTTGCTTCCACCTTGGTGGCGACCGAGTTCGATAGAGCCCAACGGTTCCAGCAGGGGCTCCACTTAGAGATTCTGCTGGCAGTGGAGCAGTTTGAGCATCAGACCTTCGATACGGTATTGAGGGCAGCCAGGAGACACGATTATACCTACCACAGGATTGTGGACAGGACCGGAGGTCGGAAGCGATCTCACGGCCAGATGACCCAGTCGTCAGCACCAGCCCCGACAGCTAGGGCTTTGACTATTGGAGTTCCCCGAAGGGCAGATTCGGTTATATCGGTTCAGCATTCGACTCCGATGTCCCCTCAGCAACAGAAGCAGAAGCAGTCTTCCGCAATGGGCTGCACTCATTGTGGAAAGCCTAGACACGTTGTTTTGGAGTATCGCAGAGCACATGGATTGTGTTTGGCTTATGGGACACCAGATCACAAGATAGGATCCTGCCCGAATAGGGCCAATTCATCATCAGCCCAGACTAGTCCCTCGGTAAGGGGACCAGCACCAGTGCAGCAGCAGTACAAGCCTCCGAGGCCATTGCCACCTCAGACCCAAGTATTCTAGCAGCAGAGACCCCAGCAGTATGCCCTGACCCCAGCTCAGATTCAGAACCGGCAGAGAGGTTCCTACCAAGATGTCTTTCCTCTTTCTCATGCCTTCAAATTCCTTGCTTGCATGATTGATTATTTGATTGATTGCTTAATATAGCTTGTCCTTGCCTCTCTAGCCTCTTGATTAAATTTCGAGGATGGAATTCTTTTAAGGTGGGTAGAGTTGTAATGCCCGTGGTTCGTATTACGTATTTTGTATACGTGTACGGAGTCCCGACCTGTAGTTAGACTTGTCATGCTTGTCTTGATCCTGGTTTAGCTTATTTTGGGCTCATCCAGGTGTGGCTTGGCTTGGCTTGGTTTTGTTTGGTTGGGTTCGATTGGGTTTAGGTTAGCATGAACCCCTACCTACCACCACCCTCATCATTTATTAACCCCAACCCATTTCTTTTTCCTCATTTTACTCATTCTCTTCCTCACCATTACTCTTCACCAACCAGAGAGAGAGGTTTAGGCAAGTGCATTTTGCTTCATGGAGGAACTCAACTTTTGTTGTTCCATTATCTTCCTCACAACATTCTAAAACACTTTAGTACTTAGCATTTTTAATTTCCATGGCTCATTTCGTGTAGATCTAAGCTTGTTGCATCTTTTGATTTCTTGGGTTTTGATCTATTAAACCTTGTTATTTTCAAGTTTTGATGGTTCCATGTTGTAGAGAATTTTGTTCTACCCCATTTTGAACTATGGAAGTCTAAATTTGGACCTATAATGAAGGTTTTATGGAGCTTGGAAGCTATGGGTTCCATGGCCATCCTTCTCAGATTTCGAAGAAGATGGGCACCCATCCACCCAGCCGCATAGATGAGTACCCATCTACTCAGCCGCATGGGATCCTGTCCACCTAGCCGCATAGATGAGTACCTATCTACTCAGCCGCATGGGATTCTGTTTACCCAGCCGTATAGATGAGTACCCATCTACTCAGCCGCATGAGACTCATTCACCCAGCCGCATATGGGTACCCATTTACTGCCGCGTAAGACTATCATTCACTCAGCCGCATGAGACTCATTCACCCAGCCGCATATGGGTACCCATTTACTGTCGCATAAGACCCGTCCACCCAGCCGCATAGATGGGTATCCATCTATCCAGCCGTATAGATGGGTACCCATCTACTGCCGTATGAGCCCCGTCCAGCCTTGGCCGCATATGCCCCCTCCAATCCAGCCTTGGCCGCATGTATTAGCATTGGTCCAATATTTGCATGCATTTGTATGGGGCCATTTAATTAATAGCTTGTTTGCTGGTAGCTTGCAAGCTTATATAATTCATTTGCATGCTTATATATATATCATTTGCATGCTTATATATTTAGTTATTGGTCTTTGTAAGCTGCTTGCATGCAACTTGCCTGAGCTGCATATGGCCTAGTGACTTGCTGGCCGCATAAAAACTTTCCTGAGCCGCATGAGTCCACGTCCTTGCCCCTGCTAATATTTAATTACCACATGTATGCTTGTGCCACATTAATTTAAGTGTGTTCCCTGACACGATAGTGACCCGTTGTGGTGCACTTTTGACCTGACATGATAGTGGCCCGCCGTGACGCACTCCTAACAGTGAACTTGACATGATATACTTGACATGATATACTTGACATAGTATAATTGACATGATATACCTGACATGATAGTGGTCCGCCGTGGCGTACTCTTGACATGATAAACCTGACATGATATATCTCGATATGCTGTTGCGACGGCTAGCTTGACATGGCAAGAATGAATGACCTGGAAACCGCGGATGATTGTGCTTGTGCAAATGAACCCGTATTGTCTTGCATCATGTCTAGGACAGGGACCCCTGAGTACCACGGTCAGGGGTACCTGCTAAAAAGGACTAAGGCTAATAACTAGAATAACACAGTAGTCATGAAGAGATTTCCCAGCTACAGGCAATTCCGTTATCGGGCGCCCTACTTGGGATCTGTAGCCTGCCGTCGAGTAGGGCACATTTCCAGCACATTGTCATGTGTTGCACCCTCTAAGTCACCTAAGGGTACATGCGTTTCCTAGACGATGTACCCACTTGAATTCAACCCCTAATTACGTCCGGATAGCCTGGATGGTCTGCAGGGCATGTGGCTGTAGAACAATCTCACTGTATCTTGCTAGTAACTAGGCCTGTGATCACCCTAGTTAGTTAAAGTATCAAGCCGTACTTATTGCTTGGCCGTGATTGTTGGATGAGGAATAATCAGTCTAGTCTTGTCTTGATCCTGTACCAGATCGTTACTTGACCTGATTTCTTATATTTATCTTGCCGATAAATGCTAGGAGAAACCAAGTTCTGTTCAGACGAAGGGTTACAACCCCGGTCCTTGTTTGGTTTACGGGTTGTAACCTGGTTATCTGAATAGTCCCATGGTTATCTCATCGTATATCACCTGTCATGCTTTTCCTTAATTACTGTCTTTTATTTGTAATTATATTCTTGTGCTAATTGCTGGTTTTAGTTCCTAAGTGAAGTCTCCTTTGTGGCACTTGATCTTTCTGGGGTCTGACCCAGCTGGTTTTGTATGGCCAGAGATTGGAGCAGCACCAGAGGATCTACCTGTCTTCCAGCCAGATGGTGACCACCAGGCGTAACCCTGGCAACGAGTGGGTTTCTTTTTGTCCTCCCATTTTATTGTATTATTCTTTTGAGGCGTTTAGCCGGCGAGCACGTGTTAGCTCGTATTGCACCTTTATTTACTCTCTGCCTACGGGCTTTAACATGATTGACAAATCCTAGGGTTGATCATGTATGACTAAACTCTTGCTAGTCCTTACATTTTGTAATGATTAGCTTCATGATCATCTGAATATATAATGTTTGGGACGCCTTACTATTATATATTTGGTGATCTTGCATCTTGTAACATTTACTTACTTGCTTGTGATTGAGATACTAGGCTTGTTCATGACCCTAAGAGATGATAGATTGTAGTTAAACCCTCATATATCTAGACATCCGTGATCGTATAGTGAGGTGGATTCCATTTTATTATACGTAGCTGGCTATGTGCGCCCCCGCTCTCCAGTATTCTGGTTCTGGGGCGTGACAGGTTCGAATGAAGGTTCAGCGTTTGGTGACACACCTAACACAGAGGGTGATAGACGTGAGGGGGAGATAATAAGTCCAAAAGTGGTAGCCGGATCGGTCCCGTGCCCGTTCGTGGAAAATTGGACGAAATAGGGAGAAAGCAGTGACTCCGATACAGAGAATGAAGAAGAAGATACATATGTTACGCTGGGGGGAGAAATAGACAAGGGAAAAGGAGCTCCAAGTCTACAGTGGGAGACAGCAGAAGTCTAGTACTGTGTCGTGTCCAGCGCCTATTGTACCAAGCCCATTACCTACTGTACCAAGTCCTTCGTCTACTCATGCCCCAACTCTTGAAGATGTTGCCCCCGCACCGAATCACTCTGATTCTGATGCGGATCTCTCTGACTTGGATGGTATGATCTCTCCACCACCTATTGCTCCCTTAAGGAGATCTTCTCGCATCAATGCGGGTAAGGCTCCTAGTCGTTATGATGATTATGAACATGACATTGCCAACTTCTTGTCTTATTCTAGCATTTCTCCAAATTATCGAGCCTTCATTGCCTCGTTAGACTCTACGACTTTGCCTAAGTGTTGGCAGAAAGCAAAGAAAGATCCAAGGTGGAAAGCTGCAATGATGGAAGAACTTGGGACACTAGAGAAAAATAAGATATGGGAGCTGGTTTCATTACCCAAAGGGAAGAAAGCTATGGGATACAAATGGGTGTACATAGTGAAGGAGACGCCAGAAGGAAAAGTAGGGCGGTACAGGGCGAGGTTGGTTGCAAAAGGATACCCACAATCATATGGCATCGACTATGATGAGACGTTTGCCCCAGTAGCGAAAATGAGCACGGTAAGAACTCTGGTCTTCATTGCAGCAAACTATGGGTGGAAGCTATACCAGTTAGATGTGAAGAATGCCTTTCTCCTTGGGGACCTACAAGAAGAAGTGTACATAGAACCTCCGCCAGGGTGCTACGCGACAGAATCAGACGGAGGGACGTCGTATGGTAAAGTGTGTAAACTAAAGAAGTCGCTATACGGGCTCAAGCAATCTCCTCGAGCCTGATTTGACATATTTAGAAAGGCTGTTATAGGCATAGGATACCATCAAACAAATGCAGATCATACGGTCTTTCTTCAACATGCAAGAGGCCACATCACTATACTTACTGTATATGTGGATGATATAGTAATCACAGGTGATGATGAAGTCGAGATTACTAAGCTAAAGTCAAAACTCACGAAGGAGTTTGAGATAAAGGATTTAGGAGCGATGGGGTACTTTTTGGGTATCGAGGTGTGTGACGGCGAACAAGGAATTGTTCTCTCACAAAAAAATACGTACTTTATCTGCTAAAGGAGACAGGGATGCTGGGATGCAAAGCAGCAGTCACTCTAATTGACCAGAAGTGCAAGTTAGGAGCAGAAGCAGGAGAGCCTGTTGATCGTGAAAGGTATCAAAGACTTATAGGAAGATTGATTTATCTGGGGCACACTCGCCCTGATACCTCATTTATGGTGAGTGTAGTGAGTCGCTACATGCATGATCCAAGAACGGGTCATATGGAAGCAGTGTTTCAGATCTTAAGATATCTGAAAGTGACGTCGGGAAAAGGGCTATAGTTTAAGAAGAATGGACGCATAGAAGTTGAGGGATACTGTGATGCAGACAGGGCGAACTGTATAGACGACAGAAGGTCTACCATGGGGAACTGTATTTTTGTAGGAAGAAACCTGGTCTCATGGAGAAGCAAGAAACAATCAGTGGTAGCACGGTCGTCAGCTGAAGCAGAATACAGAGCAATGGCTCTGGGAGTGTCAGAGTTGCTGTAGGTGAGAGCACTGCTGACAGAGTTGAAGCTGGACAAGGGAGCACCGTTACATCTTCTGAGCGATAGTCAAGCTGCAATAAGTATAGCTACCAATCCAGTTCAGCACGACATAACGAAGCACATCGAGATCGATCGATTCTTCATCAAGGAGAAGCTGGAACAAGGGATACTGAAGATTGACCACGTTCGCTCAGAAGAACAAGTTGCAGACTGTCTGACTAAAGGTCTTAGTTCAATGAGTTTGTCAAAGCTATGTAACAAGATGGGGATGATTAATATCTATCACCCATCTTGAGGGGGAGTGTTGAGAACCAATAAGGGACTTTGGTCCCACATTGGAAGATGTATTATAAAGAGGGGTTGGACCCTCTATAAGTAGTGGCAGTAGCCCATCAATAAAAATCAATCAATTATTCATCTTCTACAATATGTTTCACTCTAACCACTTAAGGTCTTAGACTCTGTGATATATATACTAACAGTGCTTTATATAGTTGGAATCGATGATGGTGTACTATTGCAAGCTGGCTCTCATAACGATGTTGACCAGCAACAAAACATGATCAGTTTGGTTGAGCTATGCATTTTAAGTGAATAATTTATAGCATTTCAAGTATTTATGGCACTTTGTTCGTATATGGGGTATTAATCATTCGTATTGCAATTAATTTGCATAATTAAGATTTGCACTTATAAGAATTTTTTGTGCTTGTTTCTGTCTTCGACAGAATTAGCCTCGTATATCAAACTAGTCATATATATATATATATATATATATATATATATAAATATATATATATATATATATATATATATATATATATATATATGTATATATATATATATATATATATATATATAATGCCTCCTATGATAAGTTGTTACTTATCATACCAATTATATGTATGTATTATATGTTATAGTATATGATTACATATATATGATGTATATAGCTAAGTGAATGTGTGTTTATATAGTAAACCTAGTTATATATCTATGTGTTGACATGTATGTATATATATAGTTACTATATATATGCTATATTGTTCGACTGTTAATCTATATTGGTATGAAAGTATATAAATGAATGTGTGTATATATGTATTTATGTGTGTAGAGGACTATGGCTACTAGTGTGGAGAGGAGTATGGCTACTCGTGTATCCTATCAAGAGTGTATAGAATATCCTAGAAGTAAAAAGACTTTGATTGTTGGTAGCGCGAGCCAGAATCCTTTGACGGAGAAGCCTCCGTCGGAGGATTCTGGTTCGCCCCACCACCAATCAAAAACTTTTTACTTCTGATAGATAGGTTTATGTATGTAGAGGAGTATGGTTACTAGTGTATTATTGAGCACAATCCACGTTAGTAGAGGAGTGTGGCTACTAGTGTGTAGTGGAGTATGGGTACTAGTGTATCCTAGTGTAGACAAGTATGTAGAGGAGTATGGCAACTAATGTATCCTATCAAGAGTGTGGAGGAGTATGTACAGGTTTATGTGTGTAGAGGAGTATGGCTACTAGTGTGTAGAGGAGTATGGCTACTAGTGTATCCTATCAAGAGTGTATAGAGTATCATAGAAGTAAAAAGATTTCGATTATTGGTGGCGCGACCCAAAATTCTTTGACGAAGAAGCCTTTGTCAGAGGATTCTGGTTCGCCCCACCACCAATCAATTTTTTTTACTTCTAATACTGATACCGATACTATGGATATAAATTACTGTGGATATACTCGATATGAATTACTGTAGATATACCGATATCGATACTTTTTACTTCTGATACTGTTATCGATACTGTGGATATACTCGAATAATGTCTATTTTTGCAGAATTATTGTCAAATGGATATGAGTTACTATCTGTGGCATCATTTGTGGATGTACAACCGTCATCCTGATGACATGTGCGGTGTGCGGGATGAATTCATAGAGGGTGTACAGCAGTTCCTGCAGTTCGCCAAGACATTCCCTCAGTAAATGGACGATACCAAAATTAAGTGTCCGTGTGTGAGATGTCACAACTTGAAATATCATGCAGAAGTAGAAGTCGCATATCATTTATACTCGAAGGTTTCACGCCGAATTACTATCAGTGGACCACGCACGGAGAACTTGTGTCTTTAGCATAGGAGTCGGGGCCTTATGTGGATGTCCACAACCACGCTGCTTACGACGATGGGTGGATGAACATGGTTTTTGACGCGACGGGGCCTAGTTTCGATCCGGACAATCATGATGCAGCTGAGGAGGCACCGAATGCCGATGCTGCAAAGTTCATAGAGTTGCTGGAGAATGCAAGGACTCCATTATATCTTGGTTGTGAGGATCATTCACAGGTTATAAGATTCTTGAGCATCAAGTTTGATTTTAACATGTCGCAAGAATGCTACAATCGAGTGATGGAGTTGATTATAGAGATCTTGTCGGCGGGTGCTAAGTTACCTAAAGACTTCTACCGGTCTAAGAGGATGGTGAGATCGCTCTGGATGGAATACGAGAAAATCGATTCTTGTCGCAAAGGGTGCATGTTGTACTATAAAGACGACAAGGACGCAGATGTGTGCAGATTTTGTAGTGCTAATCACTATAAGGCAACTAATACAGGGAGGTCTACCGGTGCAAGAAGGCCGACCGATTCAATGCACTACTTGCCTTTAACGCCGCAGTTGCAGAGATTACTTATGGTGAATTTGAAAGAGACTGCCGAAAATATGAGTTGGCACAGGCAAGAACAGATTGAAGGAGTGTTGGATCACCCATCTGATGGAGAAGCATGGAAGCACTTTGATCGAGTATATCCTGATTTTGCTTCAGATCCGCGTAATGTAAGGTTGGGGCTATCTTCTGACGGTTTCACTCCTTTTGGTCTTTCGGGATCCCAATATTCGCGTTGGCCTATGATTGTCACTCTGTATAACCTACCGTCTTGGATGTGCATGAAGACTCAGTACATGTTTCTAACCGTTATCTTTTCTGGTCCGAACAATCCTAAGAGGAATATTGATGTGTACTTACAGCCGTTGATAGATGAGTTGAATCAGTTATGGGAAGTAGGCGCCAACATGTATGATGTTTCCAGGAAGCAAAATTTTCAGAGGAGGGCAACCCTTATATGGACCATCAACGACTTTTCGGCCTATTAAATGTTATCTGGATGGAGCACTCATGGCTGTCTCTCGTGTCCGTATTACATGGACCGTATAAGGCTTTTCGTTTGAAACACGGAGGAAAACCGTGCTTCTTTGATTTTCATCGACAATTTCTGCCGAAAGATCATCCGTTCAGAAGGAACAAGAATACGTTACGTGCCGACATTGTAGAGAAAGGTGATCCACCGCCAAGGTGGTGCGGAGACACGATATCGGAGGAGGTCAGAGATTTTTCAAGTGTTATCGAAGATCCTACAACGGGGTACAAGTGTGATGGATTTGGTCGAGATCATAACTGGACAAAGATGAGCATATTATGCGACCTGCCATATTGGAGTACCAATCTGATTATACATAATCTTGATGTCATGCATATTGAGAAGAATGTGTTTGATAACATAATTAATATTGTGATGGACGTAAAAGAAAAACGAAAGACAATTCCAAGGCCAGGTTGGACTTACAAGAAATATGCAAACGCCCTGCGTTGCATTTGATAGAGGAGAATGGGAAACAGTTCCTATCAAAGTCAATTTTCTCACTGGACAAGGAGGACAAAGTGAGACTTTGTCGGTGGATCCAGGGTCTAAAATTTTTAGACGGATATGTGTCGAATCTGAGAAGATGCGTCGATCCGAAGGAGAACAAACTGACGGGTATGAAGTGAAGGAACTGGGGATTCCCAGGACCCTTACTTTGGTGTGCGTATTGATCGATAAAAAGTTAAACATATTTAATACGTGTTCTAACCCTTCATAGGTGGAAACTAGGGTTCACAAGACCTGCGGCGGGAAGAAGATAAGTAGTTCCTGGCAATCTCAAGCGGACGACCTCAAGATTTTCTGCACGTATTCTTTTCTCAAGTTGGACGTCGTGTGGACGACGATCTTCCAACCTTTTCTTCTTCTTGGAAGCCCTCTCTTTCTCTCCTTACGTGAATCACGAATTTATAGAAAGCTTTAGATTCTGATCAGTAATTTGGCGGCCAGAGAATAGAGGATATATATAGGCTACGGTAGGGACCATGAGGAGAAATTAGGGTTAGGACTCCTAACGGATCTGGATATCCCGTGTTCAGCCCGAACACATAATCCAGGCCCATTAACAATAGCTCGATCCTCTAATGAGCGATTGTTGCACTACCTCCCTAATCCCAAATTATATTTTTGGGCTCCTTTTATTATATGCTCATTTGGCTCCCCATGTTAAGATATCGAATGTCCGTCGATCAAATTAAGTTATTGACAACTATATTGATTCGACATCTTTTATCCTTAAGTAGTACCACTCAACTTTATTTGTCATGTCGAATATAATCCACCTGCAGGGTTTACATGACAATCCTTATGCGCTCCATAAGGGGACATCATCAACCCGATGTATCAGGACATGGATTCCATTTATAATCAACAGTTCAACATACATACAATGTTATTACCCAATTCATAGAGGTTGTTGACCCATAATGAATCTCACTCTTTCATGAGTCAAAGTAATGCACACTGCATATACATGTCTGTTATTATATCCGGATTAAGAGCACAAGAATCCATAATAATAGAGGTGTTTGTTCTCTTATGTAGTCAGTACAAAGAGAACAACATCAAGTGGTCATGTTCGATACACACAAAGTATAATAGTGTAAACCTATAGTCAAGATAGACTAATATCAGATTACACTACAACCTTTCCAATAGCTTGTCCAAGTCCATTTAGGTTGTGAACTATTTATATATTTCATAGGAAACTGATAATATGATCTTCTGTGTGACGCCACACACCATATTATCTATAATATAGAATATCAGACATTTGCATTAACACTTGCAACAAATACAATATGCAAACATTTGCCTATATGATTCTCATTCAAAATTGAAGGAAATAAGGTTACTACAAAAGTGATGCTTTTAGTATATAACCCTGACATGAAGAGCAACGACTGCCACGTATTCATGGAGATGTTAATTCCGATTGCATTTCGGAAATTTTTACCGCAGGGAGTTTGGGATCCATTGACCAAGCTTAGCATATTCTTCAGAGATCTTTGTTCTAAAAAATTGCTCGTCGACCATCTAGAAAAGCAAGAGAAGGACATTGTGGTAACAATGTGCAAGTTGGAAAAGGTATTCCCTCCTAGATTCTTCGACTCTATGGAACATTTGCCGATTTATATTTCCTATGAGGCACGTATTGGTGGACCTGTCGAATATCGATGGATGTACCCGTTCGAGCGACACTTGAACCACCTAAAAAGAAAGGTAAAAAATAAGGCACGGGTCGAGGGTTCTATTTCTGAAGCCTATGTTTTCGAGGAGATTACAAACTTATGTTCGATATATTTCAAGCCTCATGTTGCAACTAATAGAACTAGAGCTCTCAGAAACGACGACGGAGATCAGGATTCTAATGATACAATATTAAAGGTTTTTAGTGCTCCAGGAATGTCATCGGGTAAAATAAAGAAGAGATATCTGAACGATAACGAGCTAAGGGCTGCTCAGGTGTATGTATTACACAACTGCGACGAGGATAAAGTGGAGAAGCTCGAGGGAGTAAGTAATTAATACATGGGTAAGTCATTTTAATAGTTTGTTTTCAGCATATTTATTGATGTTTTGTTATTTTCAGCACATTTAATGATGAGGTGAGGTCGAGTAGACCACACATAACAGAAGAAGAACTACAACAAAAAATAAGGCATTATTTTCCTTCCTGGTTGAGTGCATATGTAAGGACTTTATAATTAACTTTTTGTATCTGCACTTGAGAATGAACTTAATTTCTTATGTTGTGTAGGTCAATCGTCCACACGCAAGACTTGAGAATGAGTCTATTAGAACTCTAGCCAAGGGACCAATTTAGGCCATAAAAACATGGCCAAGCTACTATGTGAATGGGTTTTGGTTCAAGTCGACAACTTGCCCGATCAGAGACAACTTCCTGGATCTCGATTCCACCAAAAATAGTTGTTTGTGTATCAGATTTTCGAACTACAAAGATGTTGATGCAGGCAACAATTTCTATTGCGTCCTACGGGAGATTGTGGAGTTGACATTTATTTATGGAATTATAGAGCCTGCTAGGATTATGTTATTCAGGTGTCATTGGTTCGATCCCATCGAAGGTCAAGGTTAGAAAATAGACAAGCATGGTCTTGTGGATATAAACTATCAGCGTCGATATCTGGCCTATGAACTATTTGTCCTATCAAGTCAGGCTCAGCTCGTGTACTTCACAAGTTATCCTAAACGGGAAACAACAAGGTCTGACTGGTAGGCAGTATACAAGACCAAAGCTAGAAATACCTTTGAGGTTGACGATATAGCTTATCAAGAGGATGAACTACCTCTTATAACAAATATTGTAGAAGTGGACACAATGGAAGTTCCTCATTACACATCTAGTTGTATAGAAGAGGTAGAATTATCTAAAGAGGAAGATGTAGATGAAAGTGAATATAAGGAGGAAGAAGAAGAAGATGACGAGCTAAACGAAGAAGATGAATTTACAGAAGAGGATTAAATCTGTGTATTTTTAGAAGATGAATACTTTAGTGACACTTTTGTGCCTCCTCCTACTTTTGTGACTGTTGTTTTTCATATATATGTGATGCTTTTTATATAAATATGTGATGCTTTTCATATAAATCTGTGATAATTTTCATATAAATCTGTGTATTTGTTTTATCATCATATGTTATTCATGTGTGTTTACAGTGTATGTGTGTGATATGTGTATGTGTGTGAAATACAGTTTTGGAACTATTGACATTTATGTGGAGAATTTTAGAAACTTTTTTTATTTTTTTATTTTTTTTGCAAAATTAGCGACGTCCTGTGACGTATAGCGACGCTCTACAACGGATACATACGTCGCCAACGTGTATCAGAACGTCGCTATTCCTGTATCTCTGATGTCGCTAAAATAAAAATGACGTTACTATTTTATCCCTGATGTCGCTATATTGAACCATGCCATGTCATAATAGGTGATGTTATTGCGTTGCTGTGGACGTCGTTGTTTTAAATATTGCGACGTGTTAGCGACGTTTAATAAATACGTCGCTAATCTTAAATCTGCGACGAACAACGACAAATTTTTAATCTGCGACCATGTTTTCGGCGACCTGTTATTTACGTCGCTAAATACATCGTTGATTTATAGTAGCGACGTATTTTTTGTGATTAGCGACGATTTTGGACGTCGCTAAACTGCCATATTTTTGTAGTGGTACCCGAGAATTCTATGGAGGGTTGCTCCGGATGTGTTTTATTACTTTTGTGAAAAAGTCAAGACTCCAAAATACAAAGGAGATTTTGTCAAATTTTTTGAGAAATTCCAGAGTTAACTATTATTGGAAATCAAAATAATCGAAATCTATTTTCTAAAATATATTCAAATCCCTAATACAACCTTGATCCTAAAATCCTTGAATGTGTTGCCTTAGGCACACAAATTGTAGTTTGACATTTTATTTCGCTAACGCGGAATCTCTTGCTTAACTTTATTCTCGTTTAATGTAACATATCATGTTTACTATATAATACCCTAAGAAAACTTATTAGGTGTCTGACTCCATGTTGACGTGTTCTTGTCATAAAACATAATCACAACAACGAAACCAAAGTTCTAGAATAATTTATGCTAAACAACACAGGAACAACATACTATATATATATATATGATGACAATGGTTTAAGAAGAGGATGACAAGGGCTTGCCTTGGTATATTATTTCCGAATCGAAACCGAAATCTTTGAATCTGTATCCTTGGTTAACTATCTAAAACTAGGTTGAAGAAAGTTAATTATTGAGCATACAACCTATATTTGTATATATGTTTATGCCCTAATTTTATATAAGAAAAATCAGAATATATATATATATATATATATATATATATATATATATATATATATATATATATATATATATCTATATATATATATATATATATAATTATAGGTTGAAGAAAGTTATTATTGAGCATACAACCTATATTTGTATATATGTTTATGCCCTAATTTTATATAAGAAAAATCAGAATATATATATATATATATATATATATATATCTATATAT
>JANAVB010016800.1:22255626-22373610 GCA_029216955.1 Iris pallida
GTATTGTATGAGTTTCTTTTTGCAGATGGCACTCCTAGGCCTACTCGTCTGGGCGGCACTCATCGCCCTGCTGCTGGTATGGATATGTTTAGTTTTATATTCATTTATAAATCTATGTTGTCGGTATTTTGTTTATGTGTTCTATTTACAGGGCATGGTTGCGAGCACCCGTACTGGTGTTGCTGGCCATGGTCGTGGCGGTGGCGGCGGCGGCGGCGGTGGTGGTGGTGGTGGTGGTCGTGGGCGTGGGCGTGGGCGTGGTGGTAGCGGTCGTGGTCGCCAGCCGCATTCCCCGGATGTGACCTCCGATCCCGACTTGGAGAGCCCGGACACAGGCTCTTCCCGCCGTCATTCTTCCTCGGTGCTACCGACATCGTCGTCGAGGCCTGTAACTCCATCCGCTAGCGGATCCGTTCCGCCACCGGATGTACCAGCGGATGCAGCAGCAGATGCAGCAGGGGGCCCAGCAGTTACTGCAGGGTGGGCCTCGGAGTACCCCGAGATTCAGTTTCATCCTGTTACCGGGGAGTACGTGTGCGGACCCGCGGATCCCCCGACGCCACCAGAGAGGCTGGTGGGCGAGTTCCGACGAGAGCTATGGCCCGCTGGTGAATCGTAAGTAAATTTAAGTTAATTTATTAAATTTGTTTCATTTATTCAAGTTAATAATCCAGCCGTTGCTTCTTTATAGGTTTTTCCCGTGGGATGCTGCCCGGATTTTAGGGCGCATTATTCGGGATAACTACCATGGCCCCTACCTCAATTTTTCTGAGGTGCCTCAGGACATGAAGTACGTCTGGCTCGACGAGATGAGGGTATAAATCCGTCGGTGAATTATTAATTATTCTTTAAATCATTAAATTTTTTATTACGTGATATTTGAATTTGTATGTCAGAGGACGTTCTGGTGGCCCCCCCATCGCGAGGAGGCGATCCGCAGGACCTACAAAGCCGCCGCCGGGAAGAAGATACGGGATGCGGTGTACGACCTTCGTACGGCGCATACGAGGAAGGACTGGATCCGGGCGGAGTACTATGAGCAGATGTTGGAGAAGATGGATACTCCGCAGTTCAAGCTGAAATCGGAGAAAGCTAAGGCTAATCGACAGATCGCGGGTCTGCATACGGGGGGATCAAGGCCCCACGCATTGACGCGTGCAGATTTGGTGAGATAGCGCAAATTCAAATTCATTCTATTATTTAATTTCGTACTGTTAATATACGAAGTTAATTAAATTCTACGTATGCAGGCCCAACGGACGGTGAAGCAGGGGAAAAAGGCGGAGACGGTCACCGCTCACGATGTATTCGTGCATACGCACAAGAGGCGGAAGGACGGAAGCTTCGTCGATGCGAGGGCCGAGGAGACTGATGTAAGTACTTACGTTTATGAGATTTATGTTAGAAATATAATTATTGTTAAGTTAATTAGATAAACTTAGGATTCAGACTATAACTTAGGGAAACATAGGATTTAGATTATAACTTAGGAAAACTTATAGTATAAACACATTCATTGGATAGGCTGCGTATCGTGAGGCACTTAGTCGGCTTGAGATCGAGCCCCCTTCCGAGAATGTCGGCGAAACGACGCCCACCCAGACGCACTCTTCTATGGCCGCTCGCTACGACGGCGTGTTCGTAGAATCCGTCGGCGGCGTTAGGAAAGGGCACGTCTACGGCTTAGGTTCCATGGCGCCCTCGTTGCAGCCGTCCCCGAGATATCCACCGCCTCCGCCTCCCCCAGCGCCCCCGGTTGACGATGTGAGGGCGCAGCTTGCGACTCTGACCTCCGCGGTGTCAGATTTGTGGGCGATAGTGTTGGGGTGCTATCCGTCTGCTCCCGGTCCGTCTGCTTCCGGTCCGTCTACTCCCGATCCGTCTACTGCTGCTGCCGGTGCTTCGGATCGACCTGGTCCTTCTTCCCCCGGACGGCTTTCGTTTAACCGCTCTGCGGACGCCCGCATCGTATCGGATAACACCATCTTGACGCTCCTTGACATGATGTCGCCAGAGCAGCTACACGCGCTTCCAGACCATATCTTGTCCCAAGTGCCGGCACACACGGTGGAGGAGTACATACGCAAAGCGGATGCGGCGGCACGAGCACGAGACGATCCGACGGACGGGGTTTAATTTTGTTTATGTTGTTGGTTTTGTAGACATTTGGATACTGAGTATGTTCGGATGTTTTTTTTATGTTTGGATAATTTAATGTTGGATATTGGATATATTGTGTTGGTAATATTTTATTGGATATTGGATACGTTGGATATTGGTGTCGGATATGGATATTTTGCATATGGATATATGGTGTTGGATATTGGATACGTTGGATATTCGTATTGGATATGGATATATGGTGTTGTATATGGATATTTTGCATGTTTGATATTGTGTTGGATGTGTTGTATAAACAGGAAAGAGTCTGTTTGCAGTATTTTTTTCAAAAATTAGCAGTTAGCGACGGACTGGCGACCACTCAGCGACGGATTATCCATCGCTACCTGGAGCATTTCAATAAAGCAACGGATTGGCGACGGACGATCCGTCGACCTGATGCTGTTTGATGTCCATAAATTTTAGCATTAGCGATGGATTGGCGACTAACTTACGGCGGACTGGCGACAAAGTGCCGACGGACTATCCGTCGCTAACTGTAGGAATTTAATGTATCGACGGATTGGCGACGTAATATCCGTCGCTACCTGGAGAATTTTACATTGAGCGACGGTTTAGCGACGGAATGTCCGTCGGTAATTGGGTATCAGAAAATCTCTGATACGCTTTTGCCGACAAATTTACGACGGATTAGCGACGGATATTGGGTATCAGAGAATCAGTGATACGGTTTTGCCGACTGGTTAGCGACGGAGTTTTCCGTCGCTAACCCTATATCCTGATACATGTTTTGACGAAAGCTAGTCGGTAATCCGTTGCTATATATATTTAGATGCGCCGACGGTATTCCGTCGCTAAGTCGTCGCTGAGCGACGGAGTAGCGACGGATATGTTTTAGCGACGAGGTTATTCCCGACGGCTATTTTACCAAAATATCCGTCGGTAATCCGTCGGTATTTATTTTTGGCGACGGATTACCGACGGATAAGGCCGTCGGTAAATCCATATATTTTGGTAGTGAATGAAGTGGTATACTGCTATAAATCTTAAATGTGGGACAGAACCAAAATAAGGTATCTGAATAAGGAAATAGACAGAACATAATAGACTCAGATGACTGAACAATCATTTGCAAACAGTGGACCAACATGTGGGGTGAATGGGAAGGACACATGGTATGGAGGGTTCTGATACTAAGTTTGAATCCTATATGCAGGTCATTACCACATATCTGATACTCAAGGTCTGAACTTAAAATTTGTAGGGGACAGGACAGTGAGGTTAAAGTAGTGGATGGCCTCAACTATGGTGGACAGAATAGTGGTGTCTGATACTCACAGGCAGTGTGCAAGTTGGGCCATGTTAGGACATCAAGGTGTAATGGTCTGAAGTTGTTTCAAGATGAACTTCAAGAACAGAACATTACAAACGTAATGAACAAGGATTTAAGATGGACAGGACATCTCATAGGCAGTAGACTATATGGCCAATCCTTCATACCAGTCATGGACTGCTCGAGGGTGGATGCAGGGGTTAAAACAAATCAAAGGACTGCACAACACAGACTCTGAATAGAGAATGGAACAAAATGATGGGCAGAACAATGTCCATTGATTGGTTATGTTCAGGTTTAAACTGTGACAGAATAATTATGCAATTCATGGCAGACATCCAAAGATATTCAAGGCTGTACACTGAATGTGGTGTGGGCAGTATAAGAAGAGATGTAGGGACTATCAAATGGAAGATAGGCAGAACAAAATTATGCAGGGAAATAGAACAATAGTCTAGTGGGCAGATGTTCTATAAATGGGGGTGACTGAAACTTGAGTTCAGTAGCTGAACAGATGCCTTCCACACCTGGTTGGTTCATTGATTCGACCTAACAAAATGCCACAGTCAATTGAATCATAGACATATAAAAGAAGTTGCTGAATCTTATATTGCAATATATGCTTCTAATAAGTATGAATGTGTTGAAAGATTTGCACAAGCATCCATGTAAGAAGACCTGAAACTAATATACTGCAGGACAGGTATGCATATGATTCTGGGGATTGAGAATCTCGCAATGTTGCGAGTTCGAAACCCTTTTGACTTTTGGAGTTGGATGGTCAATTTTTTGACATAGTGTAATGAGACAATTATTATGTTGATAAAGTATCAACTGCTTGCAGATTAAGTTCATAGCGAGCTTGGATATAGAAATGAGACAAAAATGTTGCAGAAGCCATAGTGTAATGAGACAATTATTATGTTGATAAAGTAATGAGACAAAAATGTTTGGATGGAAAGAAACCTCGCAGCAAAAAGATCTACAGCTAGCAAATAAATCCAAGCAGAAGCCACAATCATTTCATTTGAGAACATTTTCAGTATACCTGATAGCTACAGAAGACATCAAGACAGATGATTAAGAATATATGACAAGTGGAAGTGGAAAAATCAAGATAATGGAGATAAATAGTCAAAATAAAAATGATAAAAAAATAGATCTAGCTACAATCAGTTAGGAGGCAAAAAAAAATATGGCGATGCTAATTCTTATACAGGCCAGCAAAACTAAATTTACTCATAATCTACATCCAAAAACATAAAGAGGCTTCTTGTCTGGTTTGAAGAATCCAGATCTGCTGAACTTAATTCACAAGTCATTTGAGTGAAGAGAAACAAACCTCGGGTAACCAATATTTACTTGCAAACATTGCCTGCATTGTCTCAGGAGTCCAAGATAGATATAGAAGGTATCCATAAAGCATCCCAAGCAAAACATATGGTATACAAGTCTCCATAGTTCTCTTAGTCTGTATGATAGATGATAGGAAAAATAAACACAATATCAGTAGGAGTAAACACTTATGAAGCGTCCTTTTAATTTTTCGTCTAGAGATCTATACAGCCAAGTAAATAAGAATCACTATGAACCAGAATTACCACTTCAGCCTTAGGAGCAAGAACCATCAAAGTGTAGAATGGAAGAACAGCTACTGTACCCAAAGTGAAAGCATTGCTGGCAATTTGAGAACTTGTAAGCCCTGCAGTGAGACAATTTTTCAGAACATATAGACAGGATTAGAGAAGAAAAGAGATTGAATGCAGCAACATTATGAATTCATATCCTTCTGTTCCCTTATTAGTTATAAGCTTTATAGAAGCCCTTCGCACATTTGATGAAAATATGAGATATATTTTTCATATTTTCTCAACAATTAGCAAGACATGAAAAAACAATTTCGGATGGATTTATTTCTTAGACAGCTAATAATTTACCCAGTTGTGTGAAAAGTTGAAATGATGGCTAATGTACCTCCACTTCCAGAACTCAACTAATAATACCTTTCCTACAATTAAAATCATTTAGTTCAAGTAAAAAAGCAAGTACCACATATCGTTCTCTTTAAGTAAAAGCAACTATCCTGTAATGGTTGTCACTAGATTTGTTCCAAAGCTCTATTGTGGACTTATATGTATCAAAGACAACACAGACTCCAAAATTACACAAAATCGGTGCCATGCCCACATTGCCATGCCACATTTGCATCTATGAATAAAAAATATATTGCAATTGTAGAAATAGTGTTATACCTCTATCGACCAAGATGGGATCGGAGAAGTATCCACATATCAAGCACCGAAAGATGGCCTCTTTAACCTCCGGTATGATCGAGCTGCACCTAATAATCATCCCCTTCACATTGCCATGCCACATTTGCATCTGTGAATAAAAAATATATTACAATTGTAGAAATAGTGTTATACCTCTATCGACCAAGATGGGATCGGAGAAGTATCCACATATCAAGCACCGAAAGATGGCCTCTTTAACCTCCGGTATGATCGAGCTGCACCTAATAATCATCCCCTTCACCGACACCATCTTCTCAATATCCGAAGGGTTCAGATTCTTTATTGAAACCGAAGACTTGGAGTCGGGCTGGTCGGGGGAGTCGCGGAAGTGGCGGAGGAAGCGGAGGATCGCGACGTTGACGTCCTGGATGCTGATGTTGGTGCCCCAGACGAAGACGGGGACAGAGTCGTCGGCGGAGGGGTCGGTGGCGGCCCCCACGGGCACCATCACCGTGCACCGGCCAGAACCCTCTCGACCACCACAACAGCTATACAACCAAAAAAAAGAACAAAACAACCGCCACCACCAGCCCTTACCTCCTTCGGGTGGAGCGAGGTGCTCGAGCTCCAGGCGAACATGTGCAGGTCCTTGGCCGCTTCCCTCCCGTTCTCCTTCTTCTTTCTCGCCCCTCCGGTGAGGGGGCTGGTTTTGGGCTAGGGTTAGGGTTCGTGGGAGGGGGTTAGGGTTCGTGGGAAGGAGGGCGTTAGGGTTCGTGGGGGAGATTAAAAGGAGGAGGAGGAGGAGGAGAAGAAGATTAAAGGAGAGAGAAAAATTTTAGGGTTTGGGGAGAGGAGGGAAGAGGGGCAGAAGGGGAGCGGGGAAAGAGAAGGAGAGTTCTTCTTATCGTGGGGGATGATAGGATATATTGCAAAAAGTTTATTACAAGTTTGCCACCGCTTTTAATTATTAATAACGCTTTAATTAGTAAACGTTATGAAAAGCCTATAAATAGTCCAAATCGTCATGTTAAAAGGTGTTTCTCAAACTTTGATAACGCTTATGTATCAGCCGTCATTAAAACTCCTTGTCGAGCGTCATTAAAAGGGTTTTTTGTTGTAGTGCCAACTCTTCTGACTTTTTCGTTCAAGCACATCGTTGAACTACTCGACCGATTTGGCCTACCATGCCCAAGTCTCAGTCCGTTGTGAAGCGACGACTTGGTTTAGCGAACTCCGTTGCAGACAAGACAAAAGCCGACCTCTTAAGATCCAGCGTAAAAGTAGAGCCTGCACAAGAAACAAACTAAAATCAATATTCATTTGAATTAGACTTATGACTTAGGCGAGTTTTCGGCCGAGCAAGATGGAATTTACTTCGTTGCACTTGCGCCGTTTGTATTGGCGTTTCGCTAGGACGGAGCGGGTCGTTATATTATACACCACTCAGAACAAGTCTCGTCCTGGAGACTTTCCTGAATGCAAGTCATTGTGAAGCCCATGACTTTTAATTTATTTTTAATGTCCATATTTTATATTGTTTGGTGAGCCTTTTGTTTTTAGCCCATAACTTAAGCCTTGGTACCCAAAACCCGAAGCCCAAAACCCATTAGACTTATCCATTATCCCAATCCCTGGTTCTCTCTCAGATCTGCTCTCTATGCCCACGTCCTCTCCTTCTTCATCTCACGTAACATTTCTTCAGAAGATCAGAAATCCCGCAGAACGTTCACAATCCCATTTTCCACAAAAAATCCATAACTTCCTCCTTCCTCCACCAAATCCAAATCCGAGACCACCGCCGCGCTCCCCTTATCGCCCTCTCCGATTTTAGACTCCACTCCTCCACCTTCCGAGCCCGTCCCCGGTGCCTCCCGCGCGCCCTCCGCCGGCGCCGTCGTCTCCCGCGCGTGCTCCGTCGCCGCGTGTCTTCCCCACGTGTCCGCCCGTTATAAGTCCTAAAAATCAAGTTGCACCCATCAAATAATGCACAGAAGTCCAAACTGCGCACCCATCAAATGAACAGCGCTAACATAAACAGCACCAAAAATCAACCGTGCTAGACTGAACCGTGTCACTGCCTGAGTGCGTCAATGCTGACCTGGCAAAGCCATCATTACCTGACAAGAAAATCAAATCCACTGACAGCCTGACAGCCTGAAAAGCGAGGAGTCTGTTCGTTTCCCGTGCCAACTGCACTCTAGGACAGTTGTCCAAAGCCAGTGCGGTCCAGCTGTCCAAATCCCAGCGCGATCCATTGACCAGAGCTGAGCGCAGTCTGAAGCCAGCGCTATTCAATCCCAACACAGTTGTGGCGCGATCCATCAAGCTTTTTGAAGATAACTGACACTTATTACGTGGCTTACATGCCATCAATTACTTGCCACGTGGCAACCGTCCGTACCCGACCATGCATATTTTAATCAAACAATGCCACGCGTCTAAATATAGTTAGCCCACGATCGAGCAACTATCCAAAGGCCAACACAGTTTATAGCCTGGGCAGTCTCTCACTGGCGCAGTCCATAGTGCGCAATCCAGAATAACTACAAAATAGTTATTTCTATAACTCTATAAATAGATTTTCAAGTTCTTCATTAAGGGGATCAGGTCATTTTCGAGACCATTAGAGATCAGGAGTTCTTGTCTAAGTGCTGCTGCATTCTTCAGATGATATTGTCTTCAAAGTTCACATAGTCCAAGGGATAAAGCGATCGTCTTCTGATCGAATTCCTAAAGTTATACTTTTCTAAAATTCATTGTACTTTTGTACCATTCTTTAAAGTTTGTGAAATAAAGAAATTTTATTTTTTACAAACAAAATGGCGACTCTGCTGGGGACAACTTTCTCCTCCGACGAGGAAGCGACAACTCAATGTGACATTGCGTCTATCGGAAAGACGCAGAAGACGCTGGTTGTGAAGGTCAACCAGACTGCCTACGAAGTGATTATCAACTCTGGGGCTACTTTTCGTACTGTGACCTCTGCCAAGAGCAAGGTCCATTCAGTGTGGACCCCGAAGTCCTCTTTGCAGCCTGCTGTCTCTTCTGACAGGGGACCAATGGCCACTTCTGCTCTTGTGCAATTTACCACCCTCACTGCCAAAACACAATCCAAAGCCCCTGTGGTCCAGGCACAGCACGCTACTTCTCTTGCCACAGCACAATCTAGGACTTATGCTGCCATGGCAAAGTCCAGGACTTCTCTCCCTCTGGCGCAATTGGCGACTTCTTTCCCTCCTGCGCAATCCACTACCTCTTCAACCAGAGTGCAACTTAAGCCCTCTGTAGCCAAGGCTTCACTTGCTGCTTCTTCCAGAGCGCAGGTTGCACCCCCTGCTGGTTCTTTGGCCAAGGAGCCATCTGTCATCTCTTCCAGAGGGCAGGTTGTTGCCTCTTCTGTTCCGGTACAACCCAAAGGGGATAGTCCTTTGACTATTCTTCCCTCTTCTAATAACAAAGGGAAAGGCTCTGCCCCCCTTCCAAAGCCTCATGTTGCACTGGAACAACCCACAGGGGGTAGTCTTTTGACTATTCCTCCTCCGTCTCAGAACAAACGGAAAGACCCTTTGGTTTTTCCTCAATCTTTCGTAGTCCAAAACCTGGAAAACAACAGAGGGAAACGCTCTTTGGCCAACCCTTTTTCGCAAAATAAAGGAAAAGGCCCTTTGGTCTTTTCCCAGTCTTCTCCGATTTTTACCTCGAAAGATCCATCTGAACGTGCCTCGACACCAAACAGTACAAAAACTCTCTCAAACAAGAGTTCTTCTCTCCCTGTTAAAGAGAAGAATATTGATCAGAGAGGCATCATGCCTACTCCAGTAGCACACTTCCAAGATCTCCCAACTCTTCGGATATCCCGATCAAAGCAGGGGAAATTGCTGGTGTCTCAGATGGAGGCCTCTGGGGGTGAATTTGCCGATTTACGGGCTTATCTCAATAAACGCAAGCAACCAATGCCGAAGGCGAACTTGCATCAGAAGCAAACTTCCAGGAGGAAAAATTCTGACACCTATGCCAACGAGTTGAGTACTTCTCTGTATACTCATGGGACAAAGCATCTGAAGAATCAAAATCATGTTTCGAATGTCGTCAAAGAATATATCCCTTAACTTCTTCTAGTTCCGTCATTGTTTCTGATCTCCGGGAACACCTCAAGCAGAAGCGGGACAACACTTCAACACCTCCAATCCAACCACTAGAACGCCATTGTAATCACAAGGTTTTTATCAAGTGTTGTTGCCAGACGACAAAACAATCTGTCTTCTATCGTCTAACCTCTGAACCAATGTCAGAAGACGAAGACAAGGTGCTCTATGCCTCTGTAAATATGGCTTCTCGAGATACTAGGGGTAAGAAGTGTTCAAAGTACGACAAGCCTTGCAAGCCCAGTCAACGATATCTAGATTTACTCCATGAATCATCTGAAGGAGTATTCCGACACACCCGATCCCCAAGTCGAGACACAGTCGGTCATAGGAATCTTCTCCAAGATCCCTCTGGTCATTTCTCCATTTCTCACTCAGGGGATGATTCTTTCTCTGATTACGATGCATATAGCGAAAGCTCTGAGCAGACAGTATCTTCTACTATCCACAGAGAAGTGTCAGCCTATGTCGTTACTGAAGATCCAGACACTTCTAGTTCAGCAAGTCAAGAGCAACGAATAGCCGCACTGGAAGTCAAATTGAAAACCATGGCTAAAATGATCACAAATATGCATGTTGTTATTGTAGCTCAACATACAGTTTCACCGACTGTACCTGCTGTAAATCCCGAGATTATAGTATCATCGGTGCCTGTCAATACGGGTCTGGGGGTACCGTCTCCTCAAATAGCCTCAATACCTATTCAAGTTACACCCAGTCATTCAGGGACTGGGGGTAGTGCTTACCATGCTGTTCCTCCTTCTAACACGGTAAGCCAGCCTATTACTACTCCATCCTCAGGAGATGCCAATAAAGCTATAAAACTTCTGCGTAATCAGTTTGAAGACTTCAAAGAGAAAGATGGTCTACAGAGGCTGGGGATCAAACAACCTTAGCCGGTTGAATGGAAGGAAGTCCCGTTCCCTCCAAAGTATAAGATTTCCACGATCACGCTGTTTGACGGCAGCACTTCTCTGAGTCAGTTTATTAACCATTTTGAGGTAATGATTGTCCAGCTCCAGCCAAGCGATGCTCTTCTTACTAGAGTCTTCATCGGCTGTTTAGCCGGCACAGCATACGATTGGTACCGTAGCCTGCCTGACGGCTCTATCACTTCATTTGCCGGGCTCAAGCAGATGTTCCTAGAACGATTCTACGAGGGTATCAACGATATGACTATATCTGCCCTCAACAAGATCAAGCAAAGACATAATAAAACTACTGAGAGTTTCATTGAACGATTCCGCCGAGAAGCACTCAAAATGCCTCCCGAAACCCCATCTGTTGTAACGATAGACACTTGTAAATTAAACTTGTTGCCTATCATCAGCATGTGGACGGGGTCAACACAGTTCCAAGATTGGCCGTCATTCATCGTCAATGCTAAAACAGCTGAAGTTAGCGCCGAAAAGTTCAAACAGTTGGGGGTACACATGTCTAACCCTGATCGAGATAAGCCTTCTGCATCCGGTAGCGGTAATCGCCAGAATAACCGCAAGGGCAAAGAAACCTTGAACATCAACCTCAAGAGCAAAGAATCTTTGGTCATTAACGTGGCTCAACCCACGTCTACCTCTGCTCCTTCTGCACCTCCACCAAAGGAACCTCGCCCAAAAGTAGAGTATTCCTTTGATGAAAATGATACAGCGATCATCTTCGACTGTTTGCTTAAAAGCAATAAATTATAACTGCCTGACCCAAAAAAGCCTGACGAAGTCGGTAAGATTGACCACCCTAAGTATTGTGTTTATCGCAGGTACATAGGGCATCCTACTCGGGCATGCTACGTGCTCAAGGGCAAGATTCAAGAGTTGGTCAACGCCGGTGTTGTCACTCTTCAGCAGGATGAAAAGACCGTTACGGCCAATATGATTTCTGTACAGTTCGGTGATTTCCCGCCACAAGTGGTACAGAGTGGCATCATCCCTATTCCCAGGGCCACTCTTGAGATTGAGAATCTTCCTCCTCCACGAAGTGAAGGTCTTGTCCCCTTATCCCTTGATAATGGCGAGATCATATGGATCCATCCTGATCTTGTTTCAGATTTTAAAGTTTCTTCTTCCTCCAAGCAAAAAGAATGCTCTAAGGACAAGACAAAGAGCTACAATATGGTGTCTTTTGACCCCATAGTTGAAGAAGAGATCCTATTGGGCACCAGGTCAGGGAAAGCCTATCTACGGGAGCATCCTAAAACTCAGGAGGATCTTGCTTCATCTTCTGAGGCTGTTCCAGTGCAGCCTGTCTCTACGGAGGACATCTCTTCCACATCATTACCGGTTGTGGAACCAACTCCTCCTAAACCGACAGCAGCCGAAAAAAGCAAACAACAAGTCCGCTTCGACAAAGTTTTGAAGAAGTCTTCCCCCTCTGGACTTGAGAAGCCGTACAACTTTGACATATTGGCTCAATTGGCCAACACACAGGCCAGGCTGTCCATCTTCGAGCTCTTACGCCTCTCTAAAGAGACTCGAGAAACACTGAGTGAGGCTTTGATGCAGGCAGAAACTTGCCTAACTCTTCTCAAGAAACCTGAATCAGAACATGTCTCTTGTCTCCACTGTCACAGTGTGCTGGAATTAATTCCAAACATTACCTTCACACAAGATGACATGCTGATGGAAGACAATCGACATGACCGTCCTCTCTACTTTACAGGATATGTCGACACCATGAAGGTCGACCGTATTCTGATAAATCTAGGGTCAGCACTCAGCACCATGCCGAAGACGATGTTGGATGCTCCAAAGATTCCAGTGCATAGCCTCTCTGGCACTATCACCACCATCCTGGGATTTAACCAGGGATGGAATGAACCTTTAGGCAAGATATGCCTAAAACTCCAAATTAGCAATCTTCGCACGAAGGTGACCTTCTACATTATAGACAACCACGGTTGCTCTTACAATGCTCTTCTGGGGAGACCATTCCTTCATGAACACAACATTATTCCTTCTACTCTCCATCAATGCTTCAAGTACGTTGATGACAAAGGAGAGGTCCAAAAAGAAGTTGCGGATCTCTACCCTTTTAAAGGCGTTGAAGCATATTGTAATGACGCTCGCATGTACAAAGAAGAGTTTATGAAGGTAGTACTGGCCATGGATGTTGAGGAAGAACAAGAAGTAGTGCCCAATGACACTCTCATCATACCTATCAAAAGGCGTGTCTCTCATCCTCAATCCTCCAAACCACTGGCTATTCACCTACCGGCCCGAAAGCAATCAACTGGAGATCAAAAGGAGCTCACCTCTTCTGAGCCACTTGTTATCGACTTACGTCGTAATAAGGATAAAAGGGAGCTCACCTCTTCTGAGCCACTGATTATCGACCTCCGTCATAACAAGGATAAAAGGGATCTCACCTCCTCTGAGCCGCTTGTTATCGACCTTCATTGCGACAAGTCTAATCCTCCTTGCTCTTCTTTTTCTCCCCTTGTAATCGATCTGACCAAGCCTGCTAAGGCTAAAGGTCTTGTTGTAAATACGGATGTACAAATCAATGAAAAAGCATCTACTTTCCAGTAGACTGATGTTATTTATCACACTAAATGCTATTTGGATATGCTAGACAGCTTTCAGTCATTTACAATAGGGGTCGTACAATCCTTTCAGACAGAGGTCTTATTTGAACATCCAGATGACTCATATTTTATTGTCCCTTCTCGAAAGAGAGACGAGAGTCCAATACTTTTTAGTAAAGGGCCAGAACAAAAATTCAGCTATACAGATGATAGCAAAAGTAACGATATGGGACGTCTCCAACTTCATCGTTATAGTCAACAATCAAAAGACATCATTCGAAAGATGGGTTATGACTTCAAGAATGGCCTCAATTATGGTAAGGGTAGACGAACTCCTATCCGTACAGTTGTTCCGAAAGGAAAATTAGAAATGTACTACAGCAAGACAAAAAGAGGTCTCGGATATACTTCACCTCCAGTCTTATCTCCAGAAGTCTCTGAATACGATAATGAGGAACGCTCTAACTCTTCTGATTCTAGATCATGGGATTCTGACACCAGCATTGGTCAAGTTCATCGATTGATCGTATCTTCTAACATAGTCTCCGCTGAACTCTCAGAAGGCTATGACGAGGATATCGAAGAAAATCCCGAAACTGATCCTTGGGTTCAACGAATGGATACCCAATGGGAACTTCGATTCGAACAACGGGAACCTCCTATCGAAGATCAATTGGTTCAAATTGATGTAGGAGAAAACGGGTCACCTCGTCCAATATTTATTAGCAAGAACCTCCCAGAGGCGAATAGGCAAGAATTAATTCTTCTTATTCGAGAATACATTGATGTCTTCGCTTGGAGTTATGAAGACATGCCAGGTTTAGATCCCAAAGTTGCTATTCATAAACTGAATATTTTGCCTAATGCAAAGCCAGTCAAACAGCAGTAAAGGGGATTCAAGCCAGAAATGATGAATGCAATTGATGATGAAGTCAAAAAGCTCATAGCGTGTGTCTTTATTCGAGAAGAACAACATCCTGATTGGGTAGCCAACGTTGTTCCAGTCTTGAAGAAGACTGGCAAAGTTCGAGTTTGCATCGACTTTCGAGATCTTAATGAAGCTTGTCCAAAGGACGAGTTTTCTCTCCCTATTACATATGTCATGATCGACAACACTTTTGGGTTCGAAAGGATATCCTTCATGGATGGATTCTCTGGATACAATCAGATTCGGATGAACCCTGATGATGAAAAACATACCTCTTTCCGTACTCCTCGCGGAGTCTACTGCTACACTGTGATGCTATTTGGTCTCAAAAACGCCGGTACAACTTACCAACGAGCTATGAGTACCATCTTTCGAGATCATCTGCACAAGACTGTCGAATGCTATGTCGATGATATTGCTGTCAAGAGTCATCTAAAGGAAGATCACATCCAAGATTTAAGAACTATCTTCAATCTAATACGCCAACATCAATTAAAAATGAATCCCACCAAGTCATTCTTGGGTGTCTCTAGTGGTAAATTTCTCGGCTTCGTTATTACCTCTAAAGGTATACACGTGGATTCTGAAAAAATCAAAGCCATTCAAGAGATGCGGCCTCCACGCAACTTAAAAGATCTACGAGGATTCCAAGGTCGACTTGCGTACATCAGGAGGTTCATTTCAAATCTATCTGGACGCTGCAGACCGTTTACTCAGTTAATGAAGAAGGGTGTATCTTTCGTTTGGACCGAAGAATGTCAACGAGCATTTGATGATATAAAATGGTATCTGATGAATCCACCAGTCTTGGTGCCACCAATCTCAGGCATACTATTCTTAATGTATGTCCGTGCTATGGATCATTCGTTGGGTGCTTTACTTGTCCAGAAGAACAAAGAAGGCCATGAACAAGCCATCTACTATCTTAGTCGTACTATGATTGGTGCTGAACACCGTTATAGTCCGGTTGAGGAAGAATGCCTAGCTCTTATGTTTGATATTCAAAAGACTCGGCATTATATCATTGGCCAAACCATTCACATCATTTTCCGAGTTAATCCTCTTCGGGTACTGATGAAGAAACCCAGCACACTCAATTCTCGACTGGCTACATGGGCCATTCTGCTAGCCCAATACGACATGGTTTATGTTCCGCAAAAGTCTGTTAAGGGTCAAGCATTGGCTGACTTTTTAGCAGCTTATCCTGTTCCGGAGACATCTAAGCTTTATGACAAAATTCTAGACGAAACATTGGAATCAAATATGATCTCTGAAGAATTTCCTACCTGGCATCTGTTCTTCGAAGGAGCATCCCGGATCGGACCAAATGAGACCATTGTCGCAGGAGTTGGAATTGTTCTAGTCTCTCCAGAAGGATTAGCTATCCAAAGAGCTTATTCCTTAGACCAGTCGTGCTCTAACAATGTGGCTGAATACAATGCCTTGCTTATTTGACTCCAGTTAGCTAAACAGTTGGAAGTCAAATATCTCGAAGTCTATGGTGATTCTAAACTGGTTGTCAATCAGGTTAGAGGAACATACGAAGTTCGCCATCAAGATCTAGTGCCCTATCATGAAGCAGCGATTTACATGGCTACATCATTCAAGGCTTTCTTTATTGAATATGTCCGACGAGTTTGCAATACTGAGGCAGATGCATTAGCTAATCTCGCGGCAATCTTAGCAATTCCTGTCAAAAGACAACAAGTGGTTGTTGTTTCCAACAGAGAGTTGTTATGTATTGAAAACAATCGCAACATTGAGTTCAGTAACTTCACCGAAGTCAATGTTATCAATGAAGATTGTAGAGCTCCTTTCATTGACTTCGTAGTTCATGACATACTTCCTGAAGATCCTAAGGAGGTTACGAGTATTCGTCGACGATCTCTTCGATTCTACTACAATCATACCACCAAGACTCTCTATCGACGGACTTATGACGGCCTACTCTTGCGTTGTCTTGCTGGTGATGAAGCGAAGCAGGTATTGCGTGAAGCTCATGACGGTGTCTGCGGAGCACATCAACCCGGCCCTAAGTTACAGGATCATATCCGACGAATGGGTTACTACTGGCCCTTTACGGTAACTGATGCCATCGAATATGCAAGAAAATGTCGAGCCTGTCAAATCCATGCAGATTTCATCCATCAACCATCGGAATTCCTTCATCCGACTGTTGCTTCCTGGCCTTTTGAAGCTTGGGGCATGGATATTATAGGACCCATCAATCCTCCTTCTTCTAAGGGACATTGGTTTTTTCTAGCAATAACGGATTATTTCTCCAAGTAGGCTGAAGCTATACCTTTGGCTGAAGTCAAAACCAGTAGCGTCATTAACTTCGTCAAACACCATGTTATTTATAGATTTGGTGTACCTCGACGAATCATTCACGACACTGGACCTCAGTTCATCAGTCAAAACTTCACCAGGTTCTGTGACGATCATCGGATTGACAATGTCGCCTATACAGCTTACAACCCTGCTGCTAATGGCTTGGTTGAATCCTTCAACAAGATTATCATCAAACTACTTAAGAAGTTTATGTCTACTAATAAACAAAACTGGAGTGAAAAGCTCGAAGAATGTCTATGGGCCTACCGTACTACGGTCTGCAACCCCACAGGCTGTACACCCTTCTCTCTGGTGTACGGTTGTGAAGCAGTTCTACCCCTGGAACTTCAAATTCTATCTTTGAGAATTGCCATCGCTAATGAACTTACTACAGAGAATAATGATCTTCTTCGACTTCAAGAATTGGAGACGCTCGACGAGAAGCGGCTATTGGCTCAACAACATATTGAATTGTATCAAGCCCGCATCTCAAAGGCTTTTAACCGCAAAGTTAAGGTCAGAGCCTTTCAGAAAGGAGAACTTGTTCTAACAGTCAGACGTCCTATGACTATGACTCACATGAGCAAAGGCAAGTTTGACGCGAAATGGAAAGGGCCTTATATCGTGAGCAAAGTCTTCTCTAATGGAGCCTATCAACTCACAGAGATGGACGGTCGAGTTGCGATGATGCCTATCAATGGCAAATTCCTTAAAAAGTACTATGTATAAATACAAAAGAGATTTCTTGTAAATGTGACAAGACAATTCATAAATTTTATTTTATTTCATCATAAACGATATTACATGATATCAAGGACGAGGATCACTATCGTCATTTTTACAGACAGGACGAGGACCACTGCCATCCTTTTCAAAAATATAGTCAGTAAAGGAGCTGAGGACATCCTTACTCGATTTCACTAGAAATGTGCAAGCGGCCATCCTCATAGCCTCCTCTTCTTTAGTCTTTCCTGGTTCAACTAGGAAGGCCAAGATATCTTGTGGCGGCTTGGGTGCAGATGAACCTTCGCCCACCTCCGTCTGCTTTGGCTGGATTGGCTCGGCTGGACATTCCTCAGCGGCTTCTTCGACCTTTGGGACGATCTCAGCCTTCTTGGATGCATCTTCAGATGACATTTTGTATTAAAAATATATATATAATTTTGAAACTGATCATTCCATCTGAATTTCTGTTCTATTTATAGACAGAGATTCTTGAGATAGTCTATTACCAGAACCGAAGCGACGTGTTCTTCACAATATTCACTCATTTATTACGACGGTTCATCCGTTCATTCTATTCATCCGACGGTTCACCCGTTCGTTCTATTTTGGCTCACCCGTTCACTCCATCCAATTGACGGTTCATCTGTTCATCCCGATGATTCATTTCATTCATTCTGACGACTCATATGTTCATCCATATCAGCAATTTGTTATGTATTGATTACCTCTGATTAAGTTATCTACCGAAATAATGATATTCAAAAAAAAATTCTGCCATGTCCAAATTACCTCTGAGCAGATATAAGGAATATAATTATTTTCTAAAATCAAGAAATATATCATGTCCTGAACCTCTGAATATATTTTTTATCGCTATTATTTATATCCGTAACAGGATATGCAACAAATAATAGAGCCACAAAATAATGTCTTTTCAATGATTCATTGATAAAGGTGAAAGATATTACCAAAAGACATACTGCAAAGAAGAAAATACAGAAAGTTTTCTTTCATTCAGCCGGAGGGATCATAAGATCAGCAATCTGTTGCTTCAAAGTTTGGAGCCGTTCATCACAAGAATCCAGCACTCGTCTCTTAGCCTCTGCCATTCCAGATTCAGCATTGAATATTGGCAAGGTGACTAATCGGCGAACAATTTTATCCTGATGAAATTTGACGAATTCATTTTTCTCATGGGTCAGAACATCCAGTTGCTGAACTGCGGCTTGGTGCTATGTGGTCTCTTCATCAATAGCAAGTTGAATGACTCTCAACTCCTCTTGAAGCCGAACGAACTCTGTCTTCAAATCAGCAACCTTCTTCTCCTTTTCCCCAGCAGTAGACACTACTATATTAAGCTGAGAATCAAACTCTGAGGATTTCGTGGCGAAAGTGTCCAAGAAATTCTTAAAATCAGCCTTTAAAACCTCAGCTTCTTGAGCCATTCTCATGAATTCGGCAGTCACGAGCGGCTCTACTTTCCCTTGATTGAGGTCTTTGTAAACCTTGATCGATTCTTTCAACTCATCCAATACATGTTCAAGATAAGCGGCCTGAGCCTCATCACCCTAATCTCGGATGCCTCCGATCAGGTAGGAAGTTGGACCTCTAACAGTATTAAAACCAACATTTTTTTTCCATTATCCTTTTTACTAAAGGTCCTAATGAAGTGAAGAAGAAAGTGGTGAAGGAACCAACTATAAATTTATTGGTAGCCACTGTACTAGGTGTGGCAACACTCCTATAGAAGCTTCAGCAGCGGATGCCTGCGAGGGTGGAAGTTCAGCATCTCGAACATTGGCCGTAGCCTCTTTTGACATGGGAACCATGGTGGAGCTGGTCGCCCCTCCCGGATGATCTTCTGTAAAATCAAATGAACATCATCAGTTTGTCGTCACTAAAGACTATCAAAAAGATTAAAACGAAGGCAACTTACCAACGCTTGGTTTGGTGACAAGATTGTCATTTATTAAAATAGGCTGAAGCCTCACGGAAGTAGTTTCAGACATCACTGCCAGACTACTCCCCGCTTCGGAGCCACCTGATAGATGACGGCTGCTATTGGCTATCGCCTCTGTCTGGACTATGTTAGTGCCTGCCGAAAGAACTGCAGGAGTTTGGATTTCTTTCTAAAGGCTATTTTCTTCCTATGTAGAGGTTCTTCAGGACTCTCTATGTCTACAGCTTGTGTCTGTCTTTGGATTGAGGTGGGGGTCGTCGCTTCCTCTCTATGAGCTGACTCTGCCTGTTGTCGAGACTGTGATCGGGTAGTGACCCTTTCTGAAAAATCTATGGCGGTTTTCTTCTTGAAGACAGGAGAAGATGGTTCTCCTGCCTTTCTTTTCTTCTTCTTGATCGAAGATTTTGTAATCTTTAAAGAAACCCATAGCGGTTCATAGACTTCTTCAGGGAAATTGGCCTCCCTCGAAGCTTCCAAAGGCACATCAGTAGGTTCGTGTTCTTCATCATTTCTAGGAGGTAGCAGAACAGGTACCCCTTTCCTAAAATGTGTCACCGTTGCAAAGCTGTCCGTCAAATTAAAATTCTCAGCAAAAGTATTTGCTGACGTAAAGAGGATTGAGTAAGTGTACAGCATGCGTGGGCCTCGGTCGTTCTTTGTGGGCATAGAGAATGTTGTCTTGGTATTCCGGGCGTTGTAATAGGCCCAAGCCCGGGCTCCATCAATCAGATAACCTTTTTCATGTAAGCATGTTATGGCATTGCCCACATGGAATTGGTCGTAGCCAAATTGACGTACAAAACGACTTGGAAGATAGGGTTCAAGATAACACTCGTCTTCGAACCGATACACTAGATGCAATGGCCGAATCATTCTCAGCCAGTCAAAGGTTGTATGGCCCAAGGGCGGCACTCTCACCGAGTCGATGAGGTTCGTCGGTATATATTCATAACAAGCTGGAGGGGGAACACAGTAAAAGTTCCATCCTTTGCCAAAATTCAAAACTCGTCGGCAGTCTTTCAAAGTGGTATAAACCCACTTGCATCCGGAATACTTCTTAAGAAACTGCCGCTTACCGCCCCCATGGCAGGGTTCATTAGAGAAGGATGGTGTAGAAGCAGCCATCCAAATAAATATGTGTACGACAGTTCTAGTCGAGGGAAATGTCCCTTCTCGCCTTTTCCTCGGATCATTGAGTCAACAAAGAGATGGAGTCCGGCATTCCTCTTGCACGTCATTGCTGATAACAAATCCATCCGATAGCCAAAAACTAAACGCACGGCGGCAAACAATACACCGCAATGGAAACGGTCAACTGCACTGGCCCCGGGAATAATATATCGTCGAAGCCAGAGAGTAAGGAAACCTGCCAGCTGGGCTTCTTTCGACATGGGCCTGTAATCCATCCTCATATAGCTCTCGATGATGTCTCCTTGCTTGAAAGGAGGGTACTGAAGATCATCTTCGATCTTGATGTCCATCGCATCGTACATCTCCATCAACTCTATCACCTCGCTATTGCTAAGCAGTTTGAAGAAGTTGGGGTTGCAGTTCTCATGTTCCTTAGCTTTCTTCTCAATAATGTGGTTAAGAAAAAGATACGGCAACCACTTGGTTGAATAGCAAGTGCCGGCCGTGCTACTCTTGTAATACAGAGAATAAATCTTATAATGGCATAGTAGCTCTTCGAAGACATCTACCATGTCGGCATTTTTCTTGCATAGATTATCCAATTCATCATTCGTCGGGACGAACTCTTCGTATGGGATATTCTTCATCGGCAAATTAGAGATGTGTTTCATCTCATGCAAGGCTAAACCGATTTCCCCGTGCGGCGTCATGAAGGTCCCGGTTTTGTAATTATATCTTTTCGCCAATGCAAGGAATAAATGTGGATTAGGGGGAAACCCATAGACAGTGGCGTAGAATGCATGATACAGATCAATGTCTCTGAGCTGACTCTCAAACTGGACCAATATCCAATTGGCCACGCAACTCCATCTTTTATTCTCTGGGTTAACATGACCTGTCAACCGCAGGTCATTGTCTGGACATCTCCCTTCCACTTTTACAAACTCATTTGCGAATATTGGGGTCCTCACTGGCAACAACAGAGAAGAATCCTCCGGTGGGATACAACCGGGTTTTAGTCCTCGGAGCAAAGAACTATGTCGTTTAGAAGAGCTGTAGAATACATCTTTATTTTCTAGCCCTTTCTTGACATAGATGTTGCCCACTCGGGCCTGTTGCAGTGGAGTTATGTCCCACTCCATCTTTCTGGGATAGATCGCAAAAGCGTATCTGGACAGAGGAAGACATCTTGAGATCTCTGTCAGATATATTGTTTTCTCGCCCCTTCGGAAGATTCTCTCCTCCATACGAGGCCTCGGCTGTGAATTCTTATCAAAAGCTTCACCGAACAAAAATAGGGGTTTCTTGTGCGTGACAGTATCAGCAAGAGGTTGTCCGTTCATCAGACATAATAGAGTCTCATTATCTTGTGCAATCAAGACAGCCTGCCAAGATGATGGCAAAGCGTACTGAGGAAAGGAGACATGCGAAAGATCTTTCTTGAACTCTGACTCGGACAGAGTTTCGGCAAGAACTTCGTAGTTTGGGTCTTCCCTGAGGTTAACTGTATTGATGAAGAGACAAACATTAGTATGAGCAAAAGAAATTAAAGTTTTCGAATGAATTACATACACAATTCATCCGATTGTGCTACGTACACAATCTATTCGATTGTGCCACGTGCACAATCTATCCGATTGCGCCAGCACAGCCTAGTTGCGCAAAACATCAGATTGCGCCAGCGACGTCTTGGTGCACAAATCGACAGATTGCGCTAAACACTCTCAACGCTTTCCAATCGATTGCACAATTAGAGCCAAGACACAGTTTTCATAAAAATGAAAAACTGTTGTATATGCAGCCAAAACCCTAAACAGGGTGGCGCAAGTGGTTGAAAATACCATCAATCTCTAAAAAGAGAGAGGCATGAAGGTTCAAAATCATTAAAAACCCTAAAAAGGGTTTCAATCATTGTCCATCTTCACCTTGAAGAGCGGGGTGGCCTGTCTTATGGCGAGACACTTACGGTGCAGCACGAGTTGAAGGTTCGACAGGACCTTTACCCTTCTCAACGGCTGATCGTTTAGGCGCCATGGGTGTCGACGACGAGAGGAGAAAGAAGAAGTTGAAGTAGGAGAATCACAAATGCTCAAATGCTCGAAGGAGTTTTTCTCTCAGAGATTCAAAAGCAAGTAAAGCTTAAAAGAACGAAGGAGGAAACTATTTATAGTTTCTCACAGGAACCCAACAGACACCTCCGATTGTGCAGAGAAAATCGAAACAAATTCCTCAAAACGCGCAGGTCTAAGCGCAACTTGATTTCAAACTTGAAATTCAAAGTATTTCGAAACTTTAAAATATTTTCAAATTTTGAAAACTTTGAAGGGGGACTTGTAAGTCCTAAAAATCAAGTTGCACCCATCAAATAGTGCACAGAAGTCCAAACTGCGCACCCATCAAATGAACAGCGCTAACATGAACAACGCCAAAAATCAACCGCGCTAGACTGAACCGTGCCACTGCTGAGCGCGTCAATGCTGACGTGGCAAAACCATCATTACTTGACAAGAAAATCAAATCCACTGACAGCCTGACAGCCCAAAAAGTGAGGAGTCTGCTCATTTCCCGTGCCGTGCCGCACTAGCTAGGACAGCTGTCCAAAGCCAGCGCGGTCCAGCTGTCCAAATTCCAGCACGATCCATTGACCAGAGCTGAGCGCAGTCTGAAGCCAGCGCTATTCAATCCCAACACAGTTGTGGCACGATTCATCAAGCTTTTTGAAGATAACTGACACTTATTACGTGGCTTACATGCCATCAATTGCTCGCCACGTGGCAACCGTCTGTATACGACCAAGCACATTTTAATCAAACAATGCCACGCGTCTAAATACAGTTAGCCCACGATCGAGCAACTACCCAAAAGCCAACACAGTTTATATCCTGCGCAGTCTATCACTGGTGTAGTCCATTGTGCGCAATCCAGAATAACTACAAAATAGTTATTTTTAGAACTCTATAAATAGAGTTTCAAGTTCTTCATTAAGGGGATCAGGTCATTTTCGAGACCATTAGAGATCAGGAGTTCTTGTCCAAGTGTCGCTGCATTCTTCAGAGGCTATTGTCTTCAAAGTTCACATAGTCCAAGGGATAAAGCGATCGTCTTCTGATCGGATTCCTAAAGTTGTACTTTCCCAGAATTCATTGTACTCTTGTACCATTCTTTAAAGTTTGTGAAATAAAGAATTTTTGTTTTTTGCAAACACCCGTGTGCGCGCACGTGTCCGTGCTCGTCATCCCGGCGTCGTTCCGAGTCCGAGGCCTCCCCTCGGTACTCTTTCGTGCAAGTTTGGGTAAACTCTTCCCATTTCTCTCTGTTTTCTTCACAGAAACCCATTCATCATTCTCGCTGTAGAGTCTATCCTGTAGATTATTATTTTGGTTCTGTAGAATTGTTTTATTAGGTTCAGTGGTTTAATATTTTAGCTTTCCGTGTTGTAATTAGCAATGTGGTAATAATATACATATTAGGAAACTTTATACATGTTTATTTTGGTATTAATTGATTTATGGATTAACCTTATAAATTTAAATATGGTTTAAATGATTTCATTGGTTTAAATTAAAGTTAGGATTATCTTTTAATTTAATGTTAAGTTGTAGAGATTTTTAAACCAAATAATGATTTAATATTTTGTTTACAAAATATTAGTTAAATAAATATTCGTTTAAAAGTTATTATCTTTAAAATAAAAGTTTGGTTAAGTAAATGGTATAAAAAATTAGATTTCGTTAAATGATTATATATATGATATATATATATATATATATATATATATATATATATATATATATATATATATATATATATATATATATATATATATAATATATATATATAATGTTTTCCTTTTAAAGATGATTTCTGATCAGAAGGTTTTATAAGGAGAATTAATATAATAAAAACTAATATTTATTTAAATAGGTTATTTTGGTAATGGTATTTAATATTAAAATTCGAAAACCTTTTATATTAACTTTAAACCAATATTTTGGTAAGAAAACGTATTTTTGTGCATTTATTATTATCTATGTTTAAAGGTAATTTTCTACATAATTTATGAAATGTCTAAAAGACATATTTTATGAAAATTATTCTGATTAAATAAATTCTATTTTAAAATGTTATTTAAATAAAAACTATTTTCTTACAAAAATTACTAATTTTGAGAAATTTATTTTAAAGTATTTTTCCTATTAATTAATTTGTTGTAAGGGCATAAACCCAGTTTCTTTTATTTTTCTGTGACCCTGTATTGTGTAGCTTAGATTTTCTATTTTTTTTCTGGGTTGGTTATTTGCGTAGCTAGACGTATAAATTATAATTGGGTATTAATTATTTTGTACAAAATTAATAAAATTTTCTCATATTAAGTTAATGAATAAAGATTCCTAATAATTTAAACAACTTCATGTTTTCTCACTTAAAAGACCACTTAGTTTTATATATATTATTAAAAATATAAAGTCTTGCCAATTAAAGTGTAATTGCTATTTTCCCCAATAAATCAATAATCGGTTATTCCGTAAATTGATATCCAATATAGTTTACGACATTAGACGGATTTCGTTAGATTAATTAAATAACTTAAAACCTGACTAGGGTCTGTTTCTAGAATTGCAACTAGCACACCTAGATTTGGCTCATCTATGTTTCTAAGTCAGGATTCTCAACTATAGGGTTTTGAGGACGTATTTGACTTCCTCTCCAGGTACCGACATCCTGTTCCAGTCATTAACAAAGGCAACTTACGGTTATATTTTCTTGCATTTTATTTAGTAATTGTCATGTTGCATGCTTAAACCACATTGCTACACAGAACCCTCTCCTAGAGATCAAATATTAATTGATATTGATTGTAGGGATATTGGAGGAATAGTGTAGCGTTTATGACCAATACCCCTCATATTGCATATTGTTATTGTGCGAGCTTACCCCTCTTACACATGGGGATAAGCCGTATCGCGTCGCTAGGATGCTATTGTACAACCCAAGCTGGTCATAGACGTTACCTATTCGAATCACATTGTTTCAAATACTGAATTGCTGAAAATTGCTGAAAAATATTGTTCAAAGTATTTCAACTGTTTAAAATTGCATCTTTCCATTATTATTTAGAATGTCGGATTATGTACTCGTACTTGCTCCTTTTCTGACTGGATCCCCCCAATAGGTGATGTTGTTGATGCTGAGCTATTGTTTAATAGCTACTATGACCCGGTATTATATCTTGTGGTGTTGTTAAAGTCCTCCTTGGAGGACGCAGAACCAGAGGCTGATGAACCGACCGTTTAGCTAGTTGTTTTCCTCGTTATCTAGTTTATTTGTGTTGGAGTTGTAGATTTTGGTTTCAGTATTTTATTTCAGAACTTTCAGTTTCAGTTTGTACTTTTCAATTATTGAATAAAAAGTTTTTAAATATTTGTAAATTCATGTTGTGACAAAATGCAAATGAATGTTGTTGTGAATACCTGCAAATAGAACAGCTTATTGCCGCCGTCTCACAACGGTGCAGGCTGGGCATGATCCGATTCGACCCAACAATTTGGGATCGGGTCGTGACAGTCATCCTACCATTCTTAATCCATACTATACACGCATCTTAAACAATTAGTCAGACGACCATATTCATTAAGAGTACCGAACTATACCTAAGTATCCTTCTAAGTTTCATGTCGCATGTGTCTTACCAATTTTGTTGAATGACTATATCATTCAATTTAAGTTGACGATGCTCACTCAGCGTTGCGTTCCTAGGACTTGGTTGTCATTATAAGAAGACTGATTTGATTCGAACAGATCTGGTGTCACGCCCCGTTTCTCAAATTATAGTAAATTGGGTAGGCAACAACATTGTCACGCCCCAGAACCAGAATACTGGAGAGCGGGGGCAGACATAGCCAGCTACGTATATTGAAATGGATTCCATCTCGCTATACGGTCACGGCTGTCTAGGATACATGAGGGTTTATCTACAAGCCAACAGTCTCTTAAGGTCATGAACAAGCCTAGTGTCTCAATCATAGCAAGTAAGTAAGAGTCACAAGATGTATGATCATTAAATATACAATAATAAGGCGTCCCAAATATTACATATTCAGCTGATCATGAAGCTAGTCGTTACAAAATGTTAGGACTAGCAAGAGTTTAGTCATACATGATCAACCCTAGGATTTGTCAATCATGTTACAGCCCGTAGGCAGACAGTAAGTAAGTGCAATCGAGCTAAACAGGTGCTCGTCGGCTAAACGCCTCAAAAGAATATTTTTACAATAGAGCGGAAGAGCCAAAAATAACCCACTCGTTGCCAGGGTTCCGTCTAGTGGCCACCATCTGGCTGGGAAGTCGGTAGATCCTCTGGAGTTGCTCCGAAATCTGGCCACACAAAACCAGCTGGATCAGACCTCAGAAAGAGCAAGTGCCACAAAGGAGGCTTCACTTAAGAACTAAAACCAACAATCAGTACAGGAATATAAATATAAATAAAATAAGGACTGGAATAAAAGGAAACATATCAGGATGATATACGACGAGATAACCATGGAACTATTGAGATAGCCAGGTTACAACCCGTAAACCAAACAAGGACCGGGGTTGTAACCTTCGTCTGAACGGAGCTTGGTTTCTCACCATTTATCGGTAAAATAAATACAGGCATTCAAGTCATGTAGTGATCTGGAACAAGGTCAGGGCAAGACTAGACTGGTTAGACTCCATCCAATTATTTCACGGCCAAGCAAGAACTACGGCTTGATACTTTAACTAACTAGGGTTGTCACAAGCCTAATTACTAACAAGATGCAGTAAGATTATTCCACAGCCACAAGCCCTGCAGACCATCCAGGCTACCCAGGTCGAAAGATTAGGGGTTGAATTCAGGTGGGTACACCGTCCAGGAAACACATGTACCCTTAAGCAGTTTGAAGGGTGCAACACATGACAGTGTGCTGGAAATGTGCCCTACTCGACGGCAAGCTACAGATCCCAAGCGCGCCCAGGTAACGGGATTGCCTGTAGCTGGAAAATCTCTTCATGACTAATGTATTAATCTAGTTGTTAACCTTAGTCCATTTTAGTAGGTACTCCTGACCGTGGTACTCAGGAGTCCCCTCCTAGACATGATGCAAGACAGGACTGGATCATTTGTACAAGCACAATCGCCCACGGTGTCCAGGTTATTTATTCTTGTCAGGTCATATCATGTCAAGTAGCCGTCGTAACAGCTTATCAAGATATAACATGTCAGGTTATCAGGTCAAGTGTACTAGTCAGGAGTGCACCACGACGGGCCACTATCAGGTCATGTCAGGTCATTATGTCAGGAGTGCACTACTACGGGTCACTATCGTGTCATGCTCAGGTATCATTTCCAAACATATTAAGCAAATCCATGATTATCAAGTTCATGACAAGAGGCGTAAGGATATAAAAAAATGGACGTTAAATATCTAATAAAATATCAATATACAGGGCTATAGAAGATCAAGGATAATCAGGCTACTCTCAAGCCAGGCTACGCTCAGGCTAGCGTACGCTCAGGTCTGCGTACCAGAGGATCCATACACTTCCAATGGGAAGCGTACGCAAGGGTCAGCGTACACAAGGGCACGCTCAAGCCAGGCTACGCTCAGGCTAGCGTACGCTCAGGTCTGCGTACGCTCGAGCTAGCGTACGAAAGGGGCCAGCGTACGCCTTGCTCGCTTAAGCTAGCGTACTAAGGCACGCGTACGAAAGCTAGCGTATGCTCAAGACACGCTGCCAACAGGCAGCGTATCAAGGTGAGCGTACGCTCACTAAAGAGCAGCGTACGAAGGCTAGCATACGCTCACTAAACAGCAGCATACGAAGGCTAGCGTACGCTCGCTAAACAGCAGCGTACGAAGGCTAGCGTACGCTCGCTAAACAGCAGCGTACGAAGGCTAGCGTACGCTCGCTGAACAGCAGCGTACGAAGGCTAGCGTACGCTCGCTAAATAGCAGTGTACGAAGGCTAGCGTACGCTCGCTAAAGAGCAGCATACGACTCAGCGGCATAAGCTAAAAAGCTAGCTCACTGTTCACTGTCTTCTCCAAATGGCAAGAACAGCAAGAACTCTAAAGTTGAATCTAAGCTTCAATTGTCCATATCTTGGTCAAAACAAGTCCGAATCCAACTTTCTAAAGGTCAAAATTGGGTAGAATGAAATTCTATAAAACATGGAACCATCAAAACTTGAAAACAAGCAAGTTTAATAGATCAAAACTACCAAAATCCGAAAGTAACAAAACTCTAGATCTACAAGAAATAAAGCCTCAAAATGGAAAATGACAAGTTCTAATGTGGTTTAGAATCATGAAGAGAAGCTAATGAAACCATCAAAATGAGTTCTCTTGTGGAAGCAAGTTGCACTTGCCTATGGTGTTCTTGGTTGGTGGAGAAGAGTAATGGTGGGGGAAGGAGAAGTAAATGAGAATTATGGAGGAGAGAGAAGGTTGGTGGGGATAATAAAGAGGGGGGTTGTGGTGGAAATGAAGGAGAAGCATAGGCTAAGGTGTTCCACCCTTGGCCCATGATGAACCAAGCATTGGGCCGGCCGAACCAAGCCAACCCAATCCGAGAGTAAACAAGCCAAGCCAAACCAAGGAGATATGCAAATACAAGATAAAATACGTATACGTATTCCAAATATGTAATACGAACAACAGACATTACAACTCTACCCACCTTAAAAGAATTCCGTCCTCGGAATATAATTAAGAGGCTAGAGGGACAAGAACAATCTATACTATTCACAGGCAATTATATTAGGCAATCAATCAATCATGCAAGCAAGGAATTGATGGCATGAGGCATAAGAAAGATATTATACCTCACGAGTCAAACAAGTCGGGATATCATGATCGGATATCATCCTCACGCTCCCACGTTGACTCCCCCAAAGAGTGATGACCCCAAGCAACTCGGACTAACTTAATAGTCTTGTTCTTGAGGATCTTCTCTCTTCGATCCAATATAGACACGGGCCTCTCCTCATACGAAAGGTTGGTACCAACAACCAATTCCGAATGATCCAGGATGTGGCTCGGGTTCGGGATGTACCGTCGTAATTGGGATACATGGAACACGTCATGCACCTCGCTTAGCGACGGTGGAAGAGCGAGACAATAGGATACATCTCCTACTCGCTCCAGAATGTCAAACGGTCATATATACCTAGGACTAAGCTTGCCCCGTATGCTGAAACGAATGACGCTACGGTTAGGCAAAATCCTCAGGAATACATGATCGCCGACCAAAAACTCGAGAGGGCGCCGATGAGAATCGGCCCAATGGCGCTGGCGATCTTGGGCAACTCGAAGATGATCTCTGACTCGCCTGACCACTTCAACTGTCTGGGCAATCATTTCTGGACCGAGCATCTGTCTCTCTCCAACATCATCCCAGGCTAGCGGGGATCTGCACTTCCTACCATACAGTGCCTCGAACGGTGCCATCTGGATACTGGCCTGGAAACTATTGTTGTATGAGAATTCTACCAGGTGCAAATGATCTTCCCATGAACTACCGAAGTCAAGTGTGCAAGACCGCAACATGTCTTCAAGAGTCTGGATCGTGCGCTCCGACTGGCCATCTGTCTGTGGGTGATATGCTGAACTGAACTGGAGATGAGTCCCCAAACTCTCTTGTAAGCTACGCCAAAAGTGCGACATAAATCTTGAATCTCGGTCCGAGGTGATACTGACTGGCACACCGTGCAATCTGACAATCTGCCTGAGATACATCTCTGCTAACTGAGCCGTCGACTGACCAACTCTGAATGGAAGAAAGTGAGCCACTTTCGTGAGCCGGTCAACTATAACCCAAATAGCATCTCTACTAGCTGGGGATCTAGGTAATCCAGTCACGAAATCCATGGTCACATGCTCCCACTTCCATTCTGGAATCGGTAAGGGCTGAAGAAGTCCAGCCGGTCTCTGATGTTCGGCTTTAACTTGTTGGCAAACCAAACACCGAGAGACAAACCGAGCTATCTCCCGCTTCATGCCATTCCACCAGAAGTGCTGACGGATATCACGGTACATCTTCGTACTGCCAGGATGGATGGAATACTGAGAACTGTACGCCTCTAACATGATCTCCTGTCTGATATCTCCATTGGGTACACAAAGACGCTTACCATGCCTAAGTGTACCATCCTCATGAATACATAACTCTGGTCTTCGTCCTGCTTCACACTCTGCTCTGAGTCGCTGAAGCTTGGAATCTGCCGACTGCGCCATCCGGATCCTCTCGACTATAGTGGACTGAACTCGCATACTGGCCATCAACGCCACACTGGAAGGAAGAATAGCTTCAATACCCATCTTCTGAAGATCTGTTAACAGCTCTGGTTGCGCTGTTAGGAAATAAGCTCCGGCTCTCCTGCTCAATGCATCTGCTACGACATTGGCCTTTCCAGGATGATACTGCAGGTTGACATCATAATCCACAAGAAGCTCCAGCCACCTCCTCTGACGCATGTTAAGATCCTTCTGGGTAAAAACATACTTCAGGCTCTTGTGGTCGGTGAAAATCTCCACCATGTCTCCATACAAGTAGTGCCTCCACAACTTAAGTGCAAACACCACTGCTGCCAGCTCTAAGTCATGGGTTGAGTAATTCCTCTCATGATCACGAAGTTGTCATGACGCATAAGCTATTACCTTTCCATGCTGCATCAGAACACATCCTAAACCTCTGCCTGAAGCATCACAATACACTGAGAATCCTCCGGTTCCATCTGGAAGCGTGAGAATAGGAGCTGTTATCAGGCCTCGCTTCAACTGCTCAAAAGAACTCTGACACTCTGCTGTCCAAGCAAACTGTGCATCCTTGCGGGTCAACTGGGTCAATGGCGCTGAAATTCGAGCAAAATCCAAAATAAACTGCCGGTAGTAGCCGGCCAATCCAAGAAAACTACGAACCTCTGCAACTGTGCTGGGTACTGGCCATGACTCAATAGCCACAATCTTCTGGGGATCCACTTCTACTCCTCCTCTGGTGATGATATAACCCAAGTACGAAATGCGGTCGAGCCAGAACTCGTATTTACTGAACTTGGCATATAACTGGTGCTCTCTGAGGATCTAAAGAATTATACGGAGATGCTGCTCATGCTCCGCCTCACTCTTGCTGTAGACCAGAATGTCATCCAAGAACACAATCACAAACTGATCCAAGTAAGGCATAAAGATGCGATTCATGAGGTCCATGAATACTGCCGGCGCATTGGTTGCTCCAAAAGGCATAACAAGGAACTCCCAATGCCCATATCTCGATCTAAAATCTGTCTTCGGGATGTCCTGCTCTCTGACTCTGATCTGATGATAACCTGAGCGCAAATCAATCTTCGAGAATACTGAAGCCCCCTTGAGTTGATCAAACAAATCATCTATCCTCGGAAGAGGGTATCTGTTCTTGATTGTCACTGAGTTCAAGGTACGATAATCAACACATAACCTGGACGTACCATCCTTCTTTTTCACAAGAAGCATCGGGGCTTCCCAAGGTGATCCACTAGCACGAATGAATCCCTTGGTTCTGAGTTCTTCAATCATCTTGTACAATATCTCCAACTCTGACGGCGCCATCCTGTAGACTCTCTCTGACACTGGGGCTGTCCCGGGAATCAAGTCTATAGTGAACTCGATCTCCCGCTCCGGAGGCATACCTGGAAGTTCTTCTGGAAAAACATCTGGGAACTCATCCACTATCCTGGGCAACTGAACTGCTGCTACTGCCATCCGTAATACTGGAGGAGATGACTCAACCTCACCTCGAGAGAAAGAAAACTTCGGCTCTCCTGGAATGCTAAAAACAACCCTACCAATATGGCAGTCTATCCTAGCATACTGGTTCCTCAACCAATCCATCCCTAAGACCATATCATAATCGGCCATCGGGAACTCTATCAATCTAGCGGAGAATTCTCTACCGCTAACTATGATCCGACACGAGAAAAATACTCTATCTACTCCCACAAGTCCGTTACCAGTAAGTATATTGAGCCTTACTGATATTGACTCGGGCTCCAATCCTACCCGTGTCGCGAATCGTGCAGACATAAAAGAATGCGATGTACCAGAATCAAATAAAGCTGAAGCTGGAAAGGAGTTGACGAGAATAGTACCTGCCACTACCTCACCTGGTGCCAACTCTTCCTCCACGGTCATCACCATAGCCTGACCGTACCCTCGGGGTGCTGGTCCCCTCTGCTGAAACCCTCGCTGCCTACTCTGACTCAAGACCTGGGCTTGCGCATACTGCTGGGGGCTCTGCTGCTAAAATGCCTGGGACTGAGGCGGCAAGGGCCTCGGCAATGGATACTGCTGCTGCTGGACCGGAGTTGGTCCTCTCACCGAAGAACTAGAAAGGTTAGACGATGATGAACCACCCCTATTCGGGCAGGATCCAACCCTATGGTCTGGTGCTCCACAAGCCAGACACAATCCCTGTACCCTGCGACATTCTGCCACCACATGGCCTGGCTTCCCACAATGAGAACAACCCACTGCGGAAGATTGCTTTTGCTTCTGCTGCTGAGGGTGCGTCGGAGTTGAATGCTGAACCGACGTCACTGAGGCTGCTCGCCTCGGAGCTCCAATAGTCAAGGCCCTGGCTGCCGGGGCCGGTGCTGAAGACTGATTCATCTGGTCGTGAGATCTCTTCCGACCTCCGGTCCTATCCACAATCCTCTGGGAGGTATACTCATGCCTCCGGGCTGCTCTCAAGACTGCATCAAAAGTCTGATGCTCAAACTGCTCAACTGCCAACAAGATCTCCAGGTGAAGTCCCTGCTGGAACCGCTGGGCTCTATCATACTCGGTTGCCACCAAAGTGGAAGCAAACCGACTGAGTCTGGAAAACTCGGCCGCATATCCGTCGACCGTCCTGCCTCCTTGCTTCAGATTTGTAAACCTCGTCTGTAGATCGTACCGAGCTACAGCATCAAAATACTTGGTCTGGAATCTCTCTCTAAATACTGCCCAAGCAATGGTGCTGCTAATCCAACGGCCTGCGCTGCCCACCAGCTGCGGGCAAGATCTAACAACTGCAGGCGCACAACGGCCACCTTCTCGTTCTCTGGAGTCCTGGCTGCTTCTAGAATCACTTCTGTGTCCTGAAGCCATGCATTTGCCGCGATAGCATCTTCACTACCGTCAAAGAATGGAGGGTTCAAGCGCTTGAAGCTGTTGGCAGCGCTGTTTCCTGGATGACCACCTCTAGTCAAAGCATCCGTCACTGCCTGGTGCAAGGCATCTCCACGCCGGTCTTGGGAAGCTATCAAGGTCCTGACGAGTCCTACCAAAGTGCCGTCATCATGTTCTATAGGTTGAACTGGCTGGACTGGTGGCTCTCCGCCAGAAGGCACGACTCTGGAGGCTACTCCGGAATGCTGGGCTTGATCTCCAGGTTGCTGCTGGTCCGCGGGAGGTGCTCCACCTTGCTGATCGGTAGGACCACGAACAATGTCGCTGAAGAAGACGACATAGGGAACAATAAGGAAGGACCAGGACAGATCAACGATACAAGCATATGATCAGGATAAGAATCCAGGGATTCAGAAGATACGAGCAGAGATCAAGGACGAATACTGATTGAGACATCTATTCGATAAACCCTCACATATCTTGATTTACAAGACCTGCATGGGCCACCACTTAAACCATGTCACGCCCCAGAACCAGAATACTGGAGAGCGGGGGCAGACATAGCCAGCTACGTATAGTGAAATAGATTCCATCTCGCTATACGGTCACGGCTGTCTAGGATACATGAGGGTTTATCTACAAGCCAACAGTATCTTAAGGTCATGAACAAGCCTAGTGTCTCAATCATAGCAAGTAAGTAAGAGTCACAAGATGTATGATCATTAAATATACAATAATAAGGCGTCCCAAATATTACATATTCAGCTGATCATGAAGCTAGTCGTTACAAAATGTTAGGAATAGCAAGAGTTTAGTCATACATGATCAACCCTAGGATTTGTCAATCATGTTACAGCCCGTAGGCAGACAGTAAGTAAGTACAATCGAGCTAAACAGGTGCTCGTCGGCTAAACGCCTCAAAAGAATATTTTTACAATAGAGCGAGAGAGCCAAAAATAATCCACTCGTTGCCAGGGTTCTGTCTAGTGGCCACCATCTGGCTGGGAAGTCGGTAGATCCTCTGGAGTTGCTCCGAAATCTGGCCACACAAAACCAGCTGGGTCAGACCCCAGAAAGAGCAAGTGCCACAAAGGAGGCTTAACTTAAGAACTAAAACCAGCAATCAGCACAGGAATATAAATATAAATAAAATAAGGACTGGAATAAAAGGAAACATATCAGGATGATATACGATGAGATAACCATGGAACTATTCAGATAGCCAGGTTACAACCCGTAAACCAAACAAGGACCGGGGTTGTAGCCCTTCGTCTGAACGGAGCTTGGTTTCTCACCATTTATCGGTAAAATAAATACAGGCATTCAAGTCATGTAGTGATCTGGAACAAGGTCAGGGCAAGACTAGACTGGTTAGACTCCATCCAATCATTTCACGGCCAAGCAAGAACTACGGCTTGATACTTTAATAAACTAGGGTTGTCACAAGCCTAATTACTAACAAGATGCAGTGAGATTATTCCACGGCCACAAGCCCTGCAGACCATCCAGGCTACCCAGGTCGAAAGATTAGGGGTTGAATTCAGGTGGGTACACCGTCCAGGAAACGTATGTACCCTTAAGCAGTTTGAAGGGTGCAACACATGACAGTGTGCTGGAAATGTGCCCTACTCGACGGCAGGCTACAGATCCCAAGTGCGCCCAGGTAACGGGATTGCCTGTAGCTGGAAAATCTCTTCATGACTAATGTATTAATCTAGTTGTTAACCTTAGTCCATTTTAGTAGGTACTCCTGACCGTGGTACTCAGGAGTCCCCTCCTAGACATGATGCAAGACAGGACTGGATCATTTGTACAAGCACAATCGCCCACGGTGTCCAGGTTATTTATTCTTGTCAGGTCATATCATGTCAAGTAGCCGTCGTAACAGCTTATCAAGATATAACATGTCAGGTTATTAGGTCAAGTGTACTAGTCAGGAGTGCGCCACGACGGGCCACTATCAGGTCATGTCAGGTCATTATGTCAGGAGTGCACTACTATGGGTCACTATCGTGTCATGAACAGGTATCATTTCCAAACATATTAAGCAAATCCATGATTATCAAGTTCATGACAAGAGGCGTAAGGATATAAAAAAATGGACGTTAAATATCTAATAAAATATCAATATACAGGGCTATAGAAGATCAAGGGTAATCAGGCTACGCTCAAGCCAGGCTACGCTCAGGCTAGCGTACGCTCAGGTCTGCGTACCAGAGGATCCATACACTTCCAATGGAAAGCGTACGCAAGGGTCAGCGTACACAAGGGCACACTCAAGCCAGGCTACGCTCAGGCTAGCGTACGCTCAGGTCTGCTTACGCTCGAGCTAGCGTACGAAAGGGGCCAGCGTACGCCTTGCTCGCTTAAGCTAGCGTACCAAGACACGCGTACGAAAGCTAGCGTATGCTCAAGACACGCTGCCAACAGGCAGCATATCAAGGTGAGCGTACGCTCACTAAAGAGCAGCGTACGAAGGCTAGCGTACGCTCACTAAACAGCAGCGTACGAAGGCTAGCGTACGCTCGCTAAACAGCAGCGTACGAAGGCTAGCGTACGCTCGCTAAACAGCAGCGTACGAAGGCTAGCGTACGCTCGCTAAAGAGCAGCGTACGAAGGCTAGCGTACGCTCGCTAAAGAGCAGCGTACGACTCAGCGGCATAAGCTAAAAAGCTAGCTCACTGTTCACTGTCTTCTCCAAATGGCAAGAACAGCAAGAACTCTAAAGTTGAATCTAAGCTTCAATTATCCATATCTTGGTCAAAACAAGTCCGAATCCAACTTTCCAAAGGTCAAAATTGGGTAGAATGAAATTCTCTAAAACATGGAACCATCAAAACTTGAAAACAAGCAAGTTTAATAGATCAAAACCACCAAAATCCGAAAGTAACAAAACTCTAGATCTACAAGAAATAAAGCCTCAAAATGGAAAATGACAAGTTCTAATGTGGTTTAGAATCATGAGGAGAAGCTAATAAAACCATCAAAAGGAGTTCTCTTGTGGAAGCAAGTTGCACTTGCCTATGGTGTTCTTGGTTGGTGGAGAAGAGTAATGGTGGGGGAAGGAGAAGTAAATGAGAATTATGGAGGAGAGAGAAGGTTGGTGGGGATAATAAAGAGGGGGGTTGTGGTGGAAATGAAGAAGAAGCATAGGCTAAGGTGTTCCACCCTTGGCCCATGATGAACCAAGCATTGGGCCGGCCGAACCAAGCCAACCCAAACCGAGAGTAAACAAGCCAAGCCAAACCAAGGAGATATGCAAATACAAGATAAAATACGTATACGTATTCCAAATACGTAATACGAACAACAGGCATTATAAACATCTCCAGGCTATGCACCCTACGAGTAATTTCATACCCGTATTACGATTGTCGCATGTAAAGGGCTAGAATAGAAAAGTACAAGTACAACTAATATATTTAATTGCATCAATTATAGCTATTATATAATAATTGTTTTTCTAAAGATACCATATATACAAGTTCCATACTACAAAACAATAATTTACATATGCAGTTTACAAAACGGTGTAGTCATCTCTCGTGATTCCTTGGATAGCCTACTCCTCGCCATTGTCCTCGTCATAAAGTAGAAGCATGTCAGCAGGCTCGTCGTCTTCTCCTAGTGAACAAATACTAGGTCGTTTAGAAATGACAAGCAAGTCCTCAATCAAAGACGATGATAAGTAAAACAAAAAAATTTAGAAGATTTTAGGAAATTCAAGTGAATGACTAATACCCACCTTGTGAAACAAATAGAAATATTAGATACTTATAATTTAACAATTTATCATACTAGACAAGACTTTATGCCTCATAATTATGCACTTTTGTAGAGAACACATGTGGATCACGATCACCCTCTATTTTTCCGACAATAATTCCATTTACCCAGGACCAGGTGGTGTCTGTATTGGGTACGGCGCCCTAGATTCCGACCCCTCCACATCTTGTGGAAAACTTGTATGCATTAACTTTTTAAATTTCATTTTATTTTTGAAATTTACTGGACTGTTCTCTGTTGGTGAGCTAGGCCTCACCCCCCGATATCGTAAGGCCCTACAGATGCGGGACTACTGATCAGCTTTTACTGGTGTAATTATATTACAGGGATTTCGATGGTTGTGATCCAGTTGTTCTCTCCCACCCCATGATGTAACTATAAATATAGACAAGGTCTATTAACTCTCAAGTCTAATATTATCCTCAAACTTGGTTACCGTCCCGTATTTAAGGACAATACGCATTACGGTAAACTCTTGTTGGAGGAAGTATTTATCCAACCTATTACCATCTGTGTATTAGAACGACACATCATATGGTAAGTCGTTGGCAAGAAACGTTCCTCAACTTATCTTACCATCTCGTGTATCTAGATAACACGCCAAATGGTAGGATCAATTGAACTAGGAACTAGATAAAAATCTTAGATTTCTTGTTTAGGTTTTCCAATACCTAATGTTTCTAAATTTGACTAACTCCCAAAATTATTGAAAATTTCGGCAGAGTCTCCTTTGTATTTATCGATTCCGAAATTTTCACAATCGACAAAATATAACAAAATATAGTAATCGGGTACGCCGACCCCTTCGGTGGAGCAACTCTCAACACCGGACTACACATTTAATATCCAGGTACGCCGACCCCTTCGGTGGAGCAACTCTCAACACTGGATACTCACGCAATTTAATGAATAAGAAAAATAAGTGTCGAAATAAAGAATTTCCTTTATACCTGAGCATGATAGCATTTTCTTTAATTGCAATGTTCCTTGCTGCTACACAATCTAAGTAACCACGTAGCTATTGCATAATGCTGTTAAATACATGTTGCGAATAGGTTCTAAAATTAAAATCTAATATGCTCAACTTCAAATTATACTACATATATTAACCCCTTGAAGTGTAAACTAGCAAAAATTAACGAGTATGTTACCCGGTTAATTCGGTATTCATAAATGTTTCTTCTAACGACGTGTTCATGATAAAATGGTCCCTTTAAGCTTGATTTAAATTTTGGACAGATTTAAATATTATATTAAATTAATAATTAGCCAATCATAACTACTACAAGGTCAAGTTTATAGTATTCCTTAATATATTTATATTCATACTCATATAATTGATAAGACCCATAAATGGTGAAACTTCTATTTGTGGACATAAGTGGTTCAAAATATATTTATATGTAAAATGAATCAATGACCTTGCACCCTTTTTAATATAAAATTTCTAGTAGATTATGAATATGTATCCATATAAGTTGTTTCCTCCTTCCTTACAAAAATTTTAAGCATGGTGTCCATGTTGTATCGACATATTGTGTCCATTTATATTCAAAGTATCTATTTGTGTTGTGTCCACTTGTTATATTCAATTAAAATATCTATTTGTGTTGAGTTCAATTAAAATATCTATTTGTGTTGAGTGCAACACATGTGTCCAACTTATACATTTATATTATGTTGTGTCCAAGTATGTATTGTGTCCAAATATATATGTCAAGTATATATATATATATATATATATATATATATATATATATATATATATATATATATATATATATATATATATATATAATTCTTGGATGGAATTCACATGATACCATTTAAATTAGAGTTGAAGTGACTATACACATATTATCATCAAGGTATCTATATTGTGTCACATTGTGTCCATATATATTAATTTCAGTTTTCCATCTACTTGTATCCATAATTTATTGCTTGCAATATTGAATTTACCATAACTAACTTAAATTCCAGAATTAAATACCAATTATTTTAATTCATAAAAATTAGGAATTAGGTTTTGAACAATTACTAGGAGGAAGAGAGATGGAGGACTTGCCTTGCTCTTGATCAAAACTAGAATTTTTTCCTAATTCCAAGTGAAACCTTGATCTCCTCCTATATTCCTCCCTATTCCAGAAATTAGGGATTTTAGAATCTGACCTAGAGTTTTAATTTAGAGAGATTGGGGAAGAGAAAGAAATAATACCTAGGTTTATGAAAGAGGAGAAGGAGAAGAGGGTGGTGGTGGGGTGGCTGACGGCGGCGGTGGCTGGTGGCGTGGGCGGCGGCGTCGGTGGCGGTCGGTGACTGGCGATGGCGGCAACAGCCGCAGCAACAGCAGCAAAATAAGAAGAGAGGAAGAGAAAATTGAAGAATAGAGAGAGAGGGGGGTTTTAGGTGGCATATAATGGCCCCCCTCTCTTCATGCCACGTGACAAATGGCATGAAGAATTGCCACTTGCACTAGAAATTGACACCTATCTAGGTGAGGTGTCCACATGGTTTGTGCAAATTTGAAATTTGCCTAAGGATTTCTATACAAAATTTAATGTTTATATAAAAAAAATTTATAACCATTATGATTATAGTTATAATTAATTGTTAATTATAAAAAATAATAAATTAATTAATTAATATTAGAGAATTATAAGCCATGACATTAAAGAAATTTCGTCCTCGAAATTTGAAATAACAAATTAATATAAATTATGTAAATAACTAACTTTGTTTAGTGAATAGGTACGGATACTGGTTCCGCATGTCCTCTTCTTTCTCCCAAGTTGATTCTTCTAAAGAATCTTTGCTCCATGCTACTCGAACAAGTGGAATGATCCGATTTCGGAGTACCTTCTCTCTATGATCCAAAAATTTTACCGGCTTCTGTTCTAGGCGTAGAGTTGGACCCACTGTGATTTCTGAATGATCAAGTATGTGACTGGGGTCTGGCATATATCTTTGAAGTTGAGATACATGGAAGACGTTATGGACTCCTTCGAACGAGGGTGGTAGAGCTAGTTTGTAAGATACATTCCCAACTTTCTCCAGTATATCAAATGGTCCGATGTATCTTGGACTTAGCTTTCCTCTTGTCCCAAATCTGATAGTTCCCCGAGTTGGTGAAATCTTTAAAAATACATGATCACCAGCCTTGAAATCCAAGTTCCTTCGGTGCTTGTCGACCCACATTTTATGTCGGTCTTGTGCTGCTTGGAGATGACTCCGAATTGCCTTGACCTTGTCTACAGTTTGAGTAACTAGTTATGGGCCCAAAAGTTGACGTTCTCCTACGTCACTCTAACATATTGGTGACCAACACTTCCTTCCATATAAAGCTTCAAACGGTGCCATTTTGATGCCAGCCTGATAGCTGTTATTATAGGGGAACTCTATTAAATGTAAATGGTCATCCCAGGATCCCCCGAAGTCTAAGGTACAAGCTCTCAACATATCTTCGAGGATTTGAATTACCCTTTCTGACTGACCATCTGTTTGTGGATGGTATGTTGTACTAAACTTCAGATGAGTACCGAGACTATCTTGCAGGTGGCATTACCCAGATGTAAGCCAATAGTTCGGTAGGTTGACCGACCCGGAATGGTAGAAATCTTATTGACTTTGTAAGCCTGTATTCCATTACCCAGATGGCATTATTACCCTTTCTGGTCTTTGGGAGTCCGGATACAAAATCTATTGTAATATGTTCCCATTTCCATTCAGGTACAGGCAGGGGTTACAAAAGTCCGGCGGTCCGTTGATGTTCGGCCTTTACTTGTTGACATACCAAGCATTTTGACAAAAATTTGGCTATCTCTTGTTTCATTCCATGCCACCAAAAATTTTGCTTCAGATCTTTATACATCTTCGTACTCCCAGGATGAATGGAGTATTGTGAGCTATATGCTTCCGACATTATCTCTGTCCTAAGTTCTCCATATGGCACACATAAACGATTTCCAAACCTCAAAGATCCATCGGAATGTTTAATCAATCCTGTTTGTGTTCCAGCCTCAGTCTTGCTCCATAATCCTTGCAATTTTATATCATCCTTTTGTGCCTCTTTGATTCTTTCTATTAGGGGTGATTGTATCTGTAAGTTTTCCCACATTCCATCTGTCACTGGACCTATTACTTCAATCCACATCTTCCTCAAATCTTCTAGTATTTCTTTAGATGTATTCATAAAGAAAGCCGAGGGTCTTCTACTTAAGGCATCGGCCACTTTGTTAGCCTTTCTCGGATGATATTCCAACTCCATGTCAAAGTCCTTAAGTAACTCTAGCCACCTTCGTTGCCTCATGTTCAACTCCTTTTGAGTAAATACATATTTCAAACTTTTATGATCTGTATATATCTTGACTTGTTCACCATATAGGTAATGTTTCCATAACTTTAATGCAAAAACCACAGCTGCCAATTCCAGATCATGAGTTGGGAAATTTCTTTCATGTGTCTTCAGTTGACGATACCCCAATAAAACTCAACAAACACTAGCAATTCAAAACAACACAAACAAAAATATATATTGTGCAAGGAAAACCTTACTGCTTATTTATGATTATCTGATGATTAACAAATTTTGTTTGTGAATTAAAGGAGCTCCACTCTCCGAATAAACGCTCCGTTTGATCGGTTAAACTTCAGCATGGGCAAGCCATGTGTCAAATTCAACAGCAGCCAAATTCAAGATATATAGCAAAAGATACCTTAACAGGTTCCATATGATATGTGATTATAGTAGCACAAAATGTATAATGCAGCCCAGTCATTCTTCCAATGGCAAAACCTCATGATATGTAATGACTTTTAATGTTAACTGCAAAACATATTAACAACGCCAATTATTAAAATCTCGTAGTACTTTGGGAATAGCAAACAGATTAATGGACAGCCTCCTGTCGATCCTGGATTCAACTCTCTAGGCATGAACCCCAAGCTACCTTTTGCTATGTATCTTCCATCGCATAAACGCTCCTTTGTTGCTTAGATTCTGCACAATAGTTTGGACCTGTCAGCAATGGAGAAACTCATAACATGCCATGATGTTCCAAGACATTTTGTTTTGAAATTGAATAAAAATCAATGTGAAATGTAACTTCTCAAGTTGATATTCTAAACTATATATTGTCATTAATGTTGCTTTTGGTTGCTTAGAAAAAGTGTGTGGTGGGGGGGTGGGGGGGTGGGGTGGGGTGGGGGGGCGCAAGAGGAAGGAAGGAATATGAAACTTGATCTTACGTTGTGTTTTTCCATGAAACACTTACATTTTCCTTTCTTTTTCCTCACTTTCCACCAAAGCAAACAAAACCTAGATACCCTTAACCATTATTATTTTTGCAAGTTAGCCACAAGTGTAAGCGCCAAAATACCATAGCACCAGTCCTTGTGTATAGGACACTGCCTCGTTTGGTACACTGTAATGTAATCGTAATCGCAATGTAATCAAATAAAAAAATTCTTTGATTACATTGCGATTACGATTACATTACAGTGAACCAAACGGGGCTTCAAGTGTATATCACTACAAGAAAAGTGATCTTTTACGACATTGAAATTAAGGCATGCCTAAGATAGTATGCCGTAAATAATTATTTTACGAAATACATTTTAACGAATGCCGTAAAATAGGACATAATATAATTTATTATATTATTTACGACATGTATTGAATGTCTTAAATTTTTTATAGAAAAGAAAGCATGCAGTGAATGCCCTAAAACCAAAATAACACAGGCGCCAAAAAATTTCAGCTTCGCGCGCCTCCTCTATTTCATCGAGACCTGCCTCAAAATAGCTAGGTTCCCCATTTTTTTTCCGCAGGAAAAAGCTTTCCCCCTTTTCTCCCACTTTTCCTCTTGCGTCTTCTCTCCAGCCTCGAAATAGGTTTGATTCTCTCTTCTTCTTCTTCTTCCCGCAGCCAAGAACTTCTTCTTCTTTTGATTTTGTTCCTCTTCGTCTTCTTTTGATTTTGTTCCTCTTCGTCTTCTTCTTCTTCTTCTTCTTCTTCTTCTTTTGATTTTCACATCTTTTGTTTGTGTTCAGATCATAGCAAGGGAAGGGGAGAGCAGTACAAATTCGTGAGCACAAGTCTTATTCCCCGAATTTTTTTTTAGGGTTTAATTCCCCCAATTTCTTTCTTTTTATTTAGGGTTTTACGCTTACTTCGATTTTTTTTCGTTTTTATAGGATCTCCACGTATCTACGGAGACCCATGGCTGAATTGTAGGTTTGATTTCTTCTTCCCCCAATTTTACCTAAGAAATTTTATTTTCCATATGTTCTGGTTTAATTTGTGCGTATATTGCTATTTACTAGTTCCTGCGTAAGGATCGAGGTCCCCATATGTTCCCCCAATTTTATTTTCCACATATGTTCTGGTTTAATTTGTGCGTATATTGCTATTTACGGGTTTAATTTTGCTTGAGTGTGATAATGTATAGTTCCCGCGTAAGGATCCAGGTCATGTTTCTGCAGCTGTTTACTGGTTTAATTTTATTTTTCACTTATGTTCTGGTTTAATTTTGCTATTTACTGGTTTAATTTTGTTTAATTTGTGCGTATATTGCTACCAATTCCATGTTTCTGCAGCTGATGTTAACATTGGGACTACTTGGTGGTCAGGTGAAAAACATTTTGGATGTCTGGTTTAATCTTTAGGCGATATCTTTAGGTGAAAAGCATTTTGGATTGTCATTTTGTAAGAAATTGATCTTTAGGCACTAATTTCATATGTTGTTATCTTGTACAAAATTGATCGTGGACTAGACCCACACCCTCTCCTAGTTTGATCTTTAGGCACTATTTTTGTCTTTTATTTCAGGCGAAAGCATAGGAATTACCAATTGATGTCCTGATGATATGTTTGGTGCCTACATTTTTTGGAAACCTATTTCCTTCCTGTTTTGCAAATCAAAACCATGATATCAAAATCTACTTATAATTACGAGTTATTGTGTGTGTAACAAACGAAACACCAGATTTTTATGTATGCACACATGTACATAACAAACGAAACACCAGATTTTGGAAACCTATTTGCTTCCTGTATTTATGTATGCACACATGTACATACTACAACTTGTTTGATTCATGAAACTCCTATAGTCTTTATTGCTCTCGTGTGACACATGGAATTGGTAGCAACCAAATTCTCGTGTGACACACCCTCTCCTAGTTGCTACAATGTTGACATGCATCTGTTTTGCTAGCAACCAGATTCTCATTTCTTGAGTTGAATAAAGTTTTTTCCTTTTATGATATTTCTTTATGCCTACTGAGACAACTGAAGTGAACCTTCTTATTTGAAAGGCAGTTAAATGTTTGGTATTTTAAAGTCTTGAATGAAGGCCGATATTTGAATACTCTGACTAGAGGGAAACAAGGACTTTGTTGGGTGTTTTATGTGGAACTGTTGCATGCCCAAAATGCCTACTTTCCATGCAGTGAAGAGTGCCAATTTAAACATTGGGCTAGAATGAATCTTTTACACGTCTTTCATATACGATTGGGAACTAGATGAATCTGTAAATTTGATTATACCTACTGAATTATCGAGAATTAGTGTTTTGCAAAATTTTAGAGAGTTGATTGGTTACCATAGATAGTAAATAGTCAGGTTTGTGTCCATGAAACAACATTCTCTTCGAGGTTGTTTTCTGGATTATATAACTACAACATAAATATACTCCAAGATATTAGTTGTCATGTTCTATTTGTATATGGAAACCATCTCCTTTTTCTACATACAGCTCAATTTACCTCCATTGGTCTATTATATGCAGTTCTAAGAAATATTGAAAGAAAATGACAATTTGGTTGTTTGTCATCTACATGCATGCAGCTAACTGACACCAAACATTTTGGATGTTATGGCATTGAGGCAGGTTCTAGCTTTAGATTATCCTTTCTACTAGAGCAAATGTTTAGAGGAGAAAATCAGCAAGGGATTTATTGTCTTGCAAACTTTTGGACGAGGGATATACTAAATGAATGTAAAATGCCTTTATTTTAAGTCTTTTCTTCATTTTTAAGTTATACTATACACATTAAATGTTTTCTCTTCTGTTTATGACATGTTGGCCTTCCAGATGTTATTATATACAACCTCTTGGTCTGTTGTTATATTTTCATGGACAAGATACATTAGAATCTTAAATTTAATTGTCCAATATGTTGTATTTCTCCTTAATTGTCCAATATCTTATGAAACATGCTATAACATTATTCATGTTCATCTTTGCATCTATGTATATAAAAGCCAAAAGCAGAAAACTTATAAAGAAAACTGAACTTGAAAACAATTTTATACATCGTCAAAAGTTTTACCACTAGATAGGCCACGCAATTGTATACAATTGTATAGAAGAAAAGTCTAGGAGTCTAACTAGTTTAGGAGTCCAATCCTGAGGTCAGGATCCTGACCACGCAATTGTAATTGTGAAAACTGTTTTATGTTGGAAATGGGAACAATATTTTATTTAACAGTTCTACGTATGAAATTCATCCTGTCATTTGAAAACTATTTTTTGTTGGAAAATGATATTTGAATCACACATTTGATTTTTTTGGAAAATGAAGATATTCTAAGAAATAAGTGCATTGTTGATTTTTTTTTAGTATATTTTAAGTTCAACCTGAGGTAAATTATAATCATGGCTCCGTCCTTGTGTATCATGTTTGTCCTTCAACCTCCTTGATTTTAACTGGGGATACCAACAAGTGGGTGATACACAATGGATAAAGATTGGGTAAAGTTTAGAAGGTTACTATCGAATCCCTGAAACCATAAATATTAATATATAAATACTATTAGTGTCTTTCTTTAATATAATATTGAAGTTTGCTTTTACTTGTAGAGATTCACAAGCATATCAAAATGGAGCACGAAGGTTTGCTGATACGATTCAAGCTAGTAAGGGAAATCCAGAAAAAATCCAGTGTCCTTGTTGCCATTGTTTAAGCCATCGACTCCACCATTTTGATACAGTTTATGAGCACATAGTCATATTTGGGATGGATCCTACATACGATAAATGGGTCTTTCATGGGGAAAGTTCTACTGCAACTAGAGATGAAGCTTTAGAAACACCTGAAGAATATAGAATGTTTAGAGATGCATATTATGAAGTTGATTTCTTTGAGGGCAACGATAGCAATGCGGAACCTGCACATGAAAGAAGAGAACCACATTTTGCAAATCTTGTGGAGGATGCTGAACTCCCTTTATATGGTGGCTCTACTTACACAAAGATGGCTGCGGTCGTTGCCCTATACAAGTACAAAGCTAAACATAGTCTCACGGACAACGGTTTCAATGAACTTCTTGAGATGCTAGGCAAACTTCTACCTCAAAACAACAAACTTCCTGATTCATTATATTCAACAAAGAAGCTACTTAAGGAATTTGATTTAGGCTATGAGAAGATACATGCTTGTGTGAATGATTGTTGTTTGTTTAGAAAGGAAAAGGAACATATGAATACATGTCCAAAATGTAGGGCTTCACGGTGGAAAGTTGATGCACGCACCAATAAAATTGAAAATGGAGTCCTGCAAAGGTATTGAGGTACTTTCCTATAATACCAAGATTTAGGAGAATGTTTAAATCACTTGAAAAGGCAGAACAATTAATATGTCATCACACTCACAAAAGTCAGGATGGAAAGATGCGACACCCTGTTGATTCAATGGCATGGAATATGATCGACAGTAAGTTGCCTGATTTTGCATCAGATCCACATAATCTTAGGCTTGGCCTTTCATCTGATGGATTTAATCCTTTAAGTGATCGTAGTACTCAGTATAGTTGTTGGCCTGTAATTTTGGTTGCTTATAATCTTCCCCCATCCTTATGTATGTCAAAGGAAAACTTAATGCTGACATTATTGATCCCTGGGCCTAAGCAACCAGAAAATGATATAGATGTCTACTTGGAGCCACTTATAGAAGATTTGAAAGAGTTGTGGACAAATGGTGTGAGTGTTTATGATGCATTCACTAGATCCACATTTAATTTGAAGGCTGTTTTAATGTGGACAATAAATGACTTTCCAGCTTATGGAAATTTACCTGGATATTCTACAAAAGGCAGAGCAGCTTGTCCGGTATGTGGAATTGAGACATCTTCAAGAAGGTTGCCTAATTGTAAGAAGCATGTATACATGGACCATAGACGGTTTCTTGCGCACAATCATCCATTTAGATTAAAAAAGTCATGGTTTGATGGAAACGAAGAACATAGAGGGAAGCCTAAAGCACTAAGAGGTTCAGAAATTTTTGATGTGGTAAAGAAGCATGTAAATGATTGGGGGAAACCAAAGAACGAAGATAACAACCATGTCAACAATTGTGGACAACCAGCAAAAGAAGGTAAGAAAAGGAAGAAAGAGAATATGAGGAAGAAGAAGCAACAACTGAATGTTGATTCAATATGGCCTTGGAAGAAAAAATCAATTTTCTTTGAGTTACCTTATTGGGTGGTACTATAATTAACTCTCTCGCTCCCCCCTTTCTCTCTTTCTATCATTTTCTGAATATAAAATCTATTTTCAGTTATAAATTTAATACGTCTTCTTTATATGATGTTTCAGAGTTTACTTTTGCGACACAATTTAGATGTGATGCACATTGAGAAGAACATTTGTGAGAGCATTATTGGCACAATATTGAATATAAAGGGAAAAACAAAGGATGGACTGAATTCTCGTAAAGATATGGAAGAAATGGGCATACAAAGAGAACTACATGCTGAAAAAGTAGGGGACAAGTTTCGATGGACAGCAGGTTCTTACAATTTATCGAAATCGGAGAAGAAATTATTTTGCAAGAGGCTTGCAAATTTACGATTGCCTGATGGTTACATCTCCAACATTTCAAATCATGTGTCATTGCAAGATTCCAAGATTTTAAACCTCAAGTCCCATGATTGTCATATTCTACTCCAACAAGTCTTGTCAGTAGCATTAAGAGGACTTCTGCCAAAGGGTACGAGAACTGCAATATTTCGACTTTGTTCATTTTTTAATGAATTATGCCAAAGAGTGATTGATAAAAACAAATTAGAACAACTAGAAGTTGAAGTTGCAGAAACTTTGTGCTTATTAGAAAGATTTTTTTCCTCCATCATTTTTTGATGTTATGGTGCATCTCACAATTCATCTTGCAAGAGAAGCTCGAATTGGTGGACCAGTACAATTTTGTTGGATGTATCCTTTTGAGAGGTAATACATTGCATTTTAAATTTATAATAAACTTAAAACTTATTCTATACTATACTAATATTAGTTTTTAATTAGATTTATGAAGGTGCTAAAAGGATATGTTAGAAATCGTTCACGGCCTGAAGGATGTATAGCAGAAAGGTATCTTGCTGAAGAATGCTCAAGTTTTTGTAGCGGGTACATAAAGCAAGCTGCTGAAATTGGTGCTCAACATAGGCGCAATGATGATTTTGAAAATGAAACTATTGGAGAAGGGAGGCCAATTTCTAAGGGGCAAATAAGAACAATGTCTTCTGACATGTTAGAGATCGCTCATCGTACTATTTTGTTTAACAATTCTGAAGTCGAACCATATACTAAGTAAGTATGATTCCAAATTATAAACATATTTTCACTTAAAATTTTCGTAACTTCCTTCTTATGTGCTTATATTGTAATACCAGAATGCATCTAGAGGAACTTATGCATTTGGATAGGCGTCTTTTGAAGAATGAAAGCTTGTTACAAAAGAGACATACAGAGACTTTCATAGGATGGCTAAAAAATAAAGTCAAAATGGACCAAGCTAGCACTATGTCGAGCACATTAAGGTGGCTAGCATGTGGACCTAAAAAGGATGTATTATCCTTCTCAGGTTATGTCATAAATGGTCATCGATTTCATACGAAAGTTGCCGAGAAAAGCACACAAAACAGCGGTGTTTCAATTAAAGCAGAAACAATTTGTCGATCTAGTGCAAGAGACACATCTCATGTCATTGGAAAAGTATCTTATTCTGGGGTTGTTAAAGACATAATTTTGCTTGACTACTACAATTTTCAAGTTCCTTTATTTCAATGTGATTGGGCAAACATAGAAAATGGTGTCAAAGTTGAAGAGGGATTTACATTGGTTAACCTTCACCAATGACAAAGTCAATTCGAGAACGATCCATTTATTTTAGCCTCACAAGCAAAGCAAGTATTTTATTCAAGAGAGAGTGATGCATCAAATTGGTATGTTGTTCTAAAAGCACCACTAAGAGGATTTTATGAGTTAGAAAGCTTCGAAGCTAATGAATACATGCCATGTGCACCATTAGATGTATTACAACTTGATCTGAATCTTGATGGTGAAGGTTATGTAAGACATGATTGTGATAAGATTACTTCGGATGAGGTAAATAATTTTCTGACCCGGAGGACATTTTAATATTTGATGTGTTACATTATTCATTAAATTGCACTTATTGATTATGTTGCAGGTATATGGGGCTACTAAGTATTAACTAAGATTGGGAATCTGGTCATAGCAACTTGTTTCAAGTGTTGGTGTTTGCAATGTCATGAGATTTTGTATTCTGGTCATAGCAACTTGTTTCAACTTGTTTCAAGTATTAGTGTTTATGTTGCCAATAGGCTTGACTGTCAAAGAAGAGGAAACCTATTTCTTGCTTATGTTTGGTTCAACTTCTGTTTTTGTGTGGTTCTGTCAATATATTTGTGCTTCAGATTTTGTTTAGTTCTGGCCACCCTGTTAGATTCTGTCCATATATGCTTTTGTCAATATAATATTGTAATTGCTTGAATTGGAATTCTATGATTTAAAAGAACTATTTTAATTAACATGCATGCAATTGTATTTTGCAGAGTTATTCCAAAGTCTTTGATCCTAATAGAGGTGAGCTTTGACCCGAAATTACATACTTTATATTATTTTATGTCACTGTTGGTACCTGTACACTAGAATATAAGACATTCTTGCACACAGGTTCCTCTACACTGGTGGTTCCCGAAATTACATACATGAGTTTCAGACTTCACATGAGTTTCATCCATGAAGATTCTTGTTGTACTGAGATTCCATATGTAGCATATTACAAACAGTTATACTCAATTTTGGATGATATTAGATATAGCGCAAGTTATATATCACATTCTTCAAATTTAAGGTGAAAGCGAAATATGGGTGTCACATATTACCAATAATTACAGAGCCAGTTTTAAAAATTAATGATGCTGCTGCTCCAATTAGTGAGTATAAATATTAATGTTGTTGCTGCCTATATGTCTATCAGGTAGCATAATTGATTGCAGTTTTGAGTATATGTGGGCTGAGTATCAGTGAAACTTTTCATATGCTATGTATGTGCTTTATTCTCACTATGATACCTGTGCTATTGAAAATTCTTGCTGGAATTTTGGGTTTGGTTTTGTATCTTTTGATACTTGTGCTTCATTCTATGCATGTGTTTCCACCTTATTAGGAGGAAAATTCCTCTTATTTGATACTTGGGCTGAGTATCAGTTTTGAGTATTTGTTCTTTCTTGGTCACATAACTTATAACACTTAATACTTGTTTCAGGAAGGGAGATTGTTTATGTTCCTTTTTAAGTCTGGACTAAACACTCACCAAGTTGATTATTGTTGTACTATAAAGAAGGATTGGGTAACATGTAAAATGTAAAGTTACTCCAAGAGAGCTTGGCCACAGAACAAAGACTGAGTAAAACATTGTTGCAACATTAGAGAAACTTTGGCTCTCTATTAGAAGCTTGGCTGGCTGAAGCATGTCAGTAAAACATTACTGCTGCTTCACTTTTGAAAGTGAAATATTACTAGGAGGAAATTTTCTTTTATTTGATACAAATTACTTTTACTAGGAAATTTCCTTTTACTAGGAGGAAACATTACTGCTGCTGGCTGAAGCATGTCAGTAAAACATTACTGCTATTTGACCTGTGCTATGATACATGCATGTGCAATTTGTGCTATGATACCTGTGCTATTCTTGAGCTTTCTATTGTTTTAGTTATTGACAAGAGGCATGTCAATAAAACATTACTGCTGTTGCTGCCTATATGCCAATCAGTTAGCATAATTGATTGCAGTTTTCAATATATGTGGGCTGAGTAAAACATTGTTGCAACATTAGAGAAGCTTGGTTGGCTCTCTTTTAGAGAAGCTTGGTGGGCTGAGTAAAACATTGATGGTTATGGCAAGCCTATTATCAACTGTGGTAAGAGGATATGCAGAAGATTTTGTTTGGTTGGGGTAGGATATGCAGAAGATTTTGTTTGGTTGGGGTATCATGTAGGAACAGAGAATGTTTTCTTGCATTCAATTTCCTTTTTCTTTTCCCACATTCTTCCGAAGAAGATATAAAACCTAAGGGCCCATTTGGTTGCAAGAAATACTTAACCTATGATACAAATTATACTGCAGCTGCTCTTTGACATGAGGCATGTCAGTAAAACAAAAAATTCAAGCTATGGGGACACAAGTATTTATGAATCCTTTATAGATACAACTGTTTGGTTGTTTGGAGTTGAAGACACAGTTCTCTATGCTACAAGACATTATTTTTTTTTTCTTCTCTTGCAAATTCACTTATCTTTTTTTTTTGCTTATCATGGCTAATCCTCTTTTATGTTTTCTATAGTAATTTAAATTTTTCAGCACTACTGGTCATTTTAGAAAGGTCTATTCAGAGAGTTGTGAACATGCTGGGATCCGGTGAAGTAAGCTCCATTTATATTTGTAATATGTTTTTCACAATATATTGGGGTACAACTTTGAGTTCTTATTATTTGCTTATCTTATGAAGCCTTCTAAAAAAGGTGCAAAAAGAGGAGTAACACAAAATTTAGCGACCAATGCTAAAACCATGCAAAGAGAAAATGGTGTAAGAATATCACAGGAAGACTCTAACTCTCCATCTAACATGTCACCTAATATAGCAAGTAACCAAAATCAACCAAATTCTAATGTGCCTGAAAAGAAGAATACCAGAGGTAAGTGTAAAATGGATCGTATTCGCAAGAGAAAAAATCCTGTTTCGGTTGATTTCAATGAGAGAGGACAACCAATTGGAGATACTGCAGCTGAATTTGCTAGTTTTTTGGGCTCGACGGTAAGAGATTTAGTACCGGTGACAATGGAGAATTGGACGGATCTTTCTGAAGATTTTAAACATCAAATATGGGAATACATCACTGTAATATTTATATACATCGTACTTATATATATTAAACATAAGATGATCTTTATTGAATGTTATGCCCTTTCTTACAGCAAAAATATATACTTGATGATTGCCACAAGACATATACATTCCAAAAGTTGGGAAAGCATTGGCGTGATCATAAGTCTAATTTGATGAAAGAGGTGATGGAGCAAGCAAAAGTTGTAGGTTTACCACGAGCACTTGCCCTCCTCAAGCCTGACAATGTACCAGTGTTTAAAGATTGGAAAGCTTTTGTAATCAAGAGAAGTACCCTAGAATTTAAGGTAAGTGCTGTTGGTTACTTTTTTCCTTCATTTTTGGATCTAAATCTTGCTATTGCCATATAATGTATATATTTCATATGGGAAACTAGGAAAAGAAGTGAAAGATTTAAGAAGATGCGAAAAAGTCAAACTTTGTTGCATACTACTAGTCGTAAGGGATATGCTCGTCTAGAGGATGAAATGGTAACTAAGTGATATGCATATGCTTGTTACCTAAAACTATGTTTTAGTACCTTAGTCATTTCATTGGCCTTAGTTGATTTCTACTCATCGTTTATTACCTAAAATTTGTCTTGTGGCGTCAACAATGTGATGAACCTGACTCCGTACAAAGAGTTGATGTATGGATCAAGGGACATCAGAGGAAAACAGGTGAATTGAGTGAAGAGGCTAAGAGAATTTTGGTAAGTGTTTGTCATCCACTCTTTGTTCTATATTACACATGGGCCATTCTTGTAGTGGTCACGATTCTTGATATGTTTGTGGCTTAAACTGGTAATATTAGTCTGGTGAGTGATAACTAATGGGCATCATTGGTAATGATGGTGATCAATGTTTTTGATTCCCTAAGAAACAATGACCAAGTGGTTGTTCTTATTTTGATACAATCTGGTTTTCTACTACTTCAACATAGTTTTGCAAATAAGCATCACATTGAATTAATGAGCTTGAGTTTGAAAGCTTGTAGCTGGAGTTACTAGAACAAAATGTGTGATTGAACCCCTGCGGCATGATATCAAGGGGCTTATTTTTCCAATCCTATCATTATGTCTTGTACTGCTCTTGCATGCTTGCTTCATGGTTTCATGAAGCCAAGTCATGATCAGACCATGCTTTTTGCTGGTTGCTTTGCAAGAATCAATATTGGTTTTCCTGGAACTTTGGCATAGTTTTGCGGCAATCTGACCAACATCTTGTACATGATTGACCAAGCTAAAGGTTGAAGAATTTCAGCACGTCATCTGCTGATTTGTTAAGAATTTTCATGAAAATATCTATGCTTAGCAAAAACTATGGTGCATGATATATTTGTATACTAACCTACAGTCATTGACTCTTGTACTCGACTACCTACAGTTAGTTGTAGATGCAATTCATATCATCCACTTTATTACTGTACTCTTCTAGCTTCCTGTCATCGATGCAATTCTTCAGTTTTCTTATGTTGAGGACTTTGTTGTAGAAATATGATTTGACATTTATTTTTTACCATTTTCTTATCCACTTGTATTAAACTAAAATTACCTACTGTACTATTTACTGTTAGGATGACATAGAAGATATTCATAAGTCAGCAACACCATCAGAAAGTTATTGGTCCCGAACGACGAGGAAGAGTAAGAGGTGGCTTTGGGGCGACTCCTTCAAAAGTGGAAGGTCAAAAATATCATCGTGATAAAGTCAATAGATCGGAAAGTGAGTTGATTGAGTTAAGAAATTTATATAAAGCATTGCTGAAAAGGTTATTGGAAAAACTAACACTGTAAGTTTTAGATTTCGAGATGGTATTTTAATTCTTTATTACATACTAACACTGTAAGCTTGTCCAACAATTAATGTGTTTTTCATTCATATAGGAAATTGGAAACTCAAACATAGTGGGAAAGACTAACTCAAACTGTGGGGTTCAAAGTTCTACCAATCGTGAGATAACGCAAACAAGACGAGAAAAGGAAAATGCTGAAAATCCAAGTTCCCTTAACATTGGGACAAAATGCAAGTTGTTGAATTGGAAGACAGGTTCAGAAGTTGTTGCAATTGGTGAGATTGCATCTACAAATCCCAAAGACTTGGTCCATCATGTGCCTTTAGGACACGAGTGCTATAAACTTTGGGTTCATGAAGTAATTGATTACGAGATGACTTTGTATCGGCCGACCCGTGAGTTTTTTCTTCTACATGAGGCTTTATCAAGTACAATTGCGTGGCCTATCAAGTATATCAGATTCGACTAGTGGTAAAACTTTTGAGGTAGGTAATATGAATATCCTTTCCTTTATCCCTTATTTGTCTTATTTTCTTCTATTTTTAGTATCATGTGGTACTTACTATTTTATTATGGACTTCATTATCTTTGGTACATGGGCCTGTTCAGTTTCCAGGAACTGGTATTTGGTGTTTTGTGTGTTGGATCGCCACGTGGTTGCTAACTTATCCAGGTAACTATGCTCACTCCATATAAAGAAAATATGGCTGGAAGTTTCCAGGAACTGAAATATTATACATATAAGATGACTTTATATTGGGCCTGTTCATGGGCCTGTTCAGTTTCTATGGGCCTGTTCATGGGCCTGTTCAGTTTCCATATGACCAGCTATCTTTGGTACATGGGCCTGTTCAGTTTCCAGGAACTGATCCCATATTATACATATAAGATGACTTTATATTGATTTGAGCCAAGTGGCTGGAAGTTTCTGCAGCAAACTTTGCATACAGAAAAATTGTATGAGAAATTGTACTTCCATACAATTTTTGTTGCAAGTACAAGTTTCTGCAGCAAAAAATGTATGAGAAACTTTCAATACATCATTTCTCAGGTAAGTATGCTCACTGCTGGAAAGGAATATGCTTCCATAAATATGGCTTTTATTGTCTTAAAAGCATCCTTAAGATGTGAGCTGCACAATTGCAGGAGATGGGAGTTGTATGAAATTCAAAATATGCTATAACCTATGGTACAATTTGGCTCCTTCCTTTATTCTTTGGGTGCTCTTTGATAAAAATGCAGTAAGAGGTTTTAGTTTTAGTTTCTTAATGCACATATTGCCAGGAAAGATGCATGTACTGGAGTACTTCTTGTGATAATAAACTTGGTATTTATACATTTGACTAGTAATACATCTTGCAGATTTCATTTTCTATTGCTAGTTTTTTAACTTTTCTTATTCCATCCATTTGATATTGATTTGTTATTGTATGTAATAGGTTATGCAAGAGATGACAACTTATTTTGCTGTTCGTTTGGAGGATGAGGATGTGGATGTGGAGTCACTTTTGAAGCATATTGGCGATTACTTTACCATGACCGTAAAAAAAAAAAATTCCTTGTATCTTTTGACATTCTACTGGACTCCTTATTTTTCACTTTATTTTTTCCTTTGTGGACTGGACTATTTATTTAGTTGCTTGTCTTTAGGATGAGGATGTTGATTCCTTATTTTGTTGTTTGTTTGGAGGAAATTAAAGAATGAACAATATTTTGTGTTGGCCTTGCTTAAGTATATATACAATATCATTTTTGTGACATTTTAGGGGGTAATTTGGGACTCCTATTAATTTTATCATTATTATGGTTTCCAAATGGGTTAGTACTTGTCACAATTATTGTGTGCACTAGCTTGAATTTTGGATTTGGTATTATTTAGAAGTTATTACATTTCATATCTGAAGTTATTACATTACATATAAGCATTTTGGATTTGGTATAATATATGTTCTGTGGTTGAATGTAAATGTAAAACTGATTATACAAAAAATGAGATTTTTTTTTTTTTAAAAAAAATTGGCGAGCTTTTATGGCGTGCATAGAATGTCCTAATTGATGTTTATTGGATACTTTTCACGACATACTTTAAATGTCATAATTGACTAATAACGAGAGCCAAAGAATGTTGTAAAATGTTATTAAGGGCATGCAGCAACAAGTCTGATTAAGTATTAACGACGTTCTAAAGAATGTTGTGAATGTGAATTAAGGACGTGCAACTGAATGTCGTTTTCGTGCATTAACGGCACAATAGTGCACACCATAATTTTATTTTCACGGCAGGCAATGTATGCCATGAATGCTTTTAGACGGCACAAAAGCTGATCAAAGACGACATGCCATCAATGTCGTCAAAGCTACCAACTTTTTACGGCATGACCTGATACGGCACGCGGTTGTACGCCGTCTAAAGTGATTTATGATGCACATTGCGTGCCGTAAAAACATATTTTTCCTGTAGTGAATCCTTACTCGGGGAAAACGGCCACTCAAGCTTGAGTGAGACTCGTCGATGACTGTGAACATGCCAATAGGCGGTAACGGGCTTTCGCGTGGTAGTTCTCTTTGATAGATCAAGTCAAGAGGGCGAGGCCCCCAGAAATGGGGGGAAGGGGAGTGGGCAAGGGGCCCCTTCACGGCTAATCGATCTCTCTCCCTCTAGTAAGCTATATATTTAGTGTCCTTTTATATATTTCATTTTTCTTTCATGATAGTTCATGGTATTTAAGTGCAGATTAGACTAGGATACAGTACAGACTAACATATGAAACAAAATTATGATATTCATTTAAAAAGAAGGTCAAAGAAATTTTAAAAAAAAAATTGTAGAAAGCTTACCTTCAACCAGAAGAAAAACCATGCAACAGAGTCCATCTCATACGAGGATCAGCACACCCAATTTGACCGATAAGATCTAAAATCATTAAAAAACAACTTTTATTTTACCATGAACTATTTGAAAACTATAAGTAAGAATCGTTACATGAATAGGAAATCATAAATTAGATAGATAATGTCAATACAGTACTGGGCCTTTTGTAGAAGACACTATTACTAAGTGTATAGTGAGTGCCTTTTAATCCTTGTGTTCCTTATAATAAATCATAGTTATAAACCCTTTAAATATCGGTGATATTATGATATCAAGTACTAGGAATTACCAGGTAATCCCTTGGATTTTATAATTTTGCACATCAGAGTCCTTGTATTAGAATTAGCTGCAGAATTATCTTGAAGATTAGTGAACATCTTATGTGAACAGATTTATCACTCCTATATAGTTCCTAAAACAGTGAGGTACATATCAGGTAAGCACAATGAAACCAACCCAACACTGATTCAATGACAGCACGTGCTGCCATCTGTTCAGCCTCTTTCTTGTTCTTGGCAGGGGTTCCTGTAAAAGTTTCTCCATTGAAAACTGAAGATGATACAAATATTAGAAGCAGCCCTCCTTGTCCTTGGAAAGTTGTGTATGTTGGCTTTGCAACATTCATCTTGACGACATATTCATGGAGGATAGATTTGCAGAATGTCAGATCCTAGAAGGTGGATGAAAAAGTCAGATTCCAATGCATGATCCACCAAATCCATGGAGGCATTGTTTGTGGTACTCACCACTCCTACTGGTAGACCTCCTTGTGTAGCATATTCTTCAGAACTAGACTTCAGCTTGTCAACCCGAGGAAGAAATGGCTGTGTTGCAGCAACAATAGCATGTTGGCGATCAGCAGCATATATGAATTACCAGGTAACTCATTAACATTGGTTAAAGTGGCTCGTGGTTCTTTTCCCTTCAAATTAGAAATATACATACAATGCTCGCTTGGTATTCGAAAATAGAAAATTCATCATGCTTCAACTATATTTCTATTTGTACCTATGACACTGCTGTCAGAAATTTAGACTGTCGATCCCCAATGATGTTTATAGGAAGAAAATATGGACATACTTTACATGTTAACAATGTTTATAGGAAGAAAGTATTGACAATGTAAGAACTTGTCTGAGCCAAAAATAACAGAAGTGACATACCTCTTGAATCTGGGAAATGCCTTGATGCTTGATCATCGTGGATATGCCTTCAAGGGCAAGCCTTGCAACATCTTTCTCTGCTGCTTTCTTGGAAAGGAAGTAAATGTATGCCCATCTACCACAACAGTAGATCGGAATTGCGGTGCATGTGGATATCCATGGGTGGCGCTAGTGTTGCCCTTTGAGTAAACTCTTGTAACCGACTTTTGTGCATGAACTGATCTGTTGAAACTAGAAAATTGTATAAAATTACAAACCACACAATCAAACAAGATATATATATATATATATATATATATATATATATATATATATATATATATATATATAATATAAATTTTGCCCAAATATGAGAGAAACACGACTCATTAAAAAAAAAATCAGCACTTAACAATATAACATTTCATATTCAAAAAAATACGAACAAAATGAGCTGAAGAAGACATGAATGGATGCAAAGCCAATTTCAACAATACTTCCCCCACCTATTATTGGGTGCTTACAATGTCTAAAATGCATTATCGTAATGACAAAAAAACGATATTAAAGGATGACTTCATTTACATGTGCAAAGTTGTCCTGGATATTACATTTACATGCAGATCCCGAAGGCAAGTGCTAAACGATCCAACATAGCTTTGAGCTCACTGCATGAGTAACTGTGTAATTGTAAGAAAACAAGTGTTCATGACACAGGCTGTGAAATCCAGTTTTTGTAATATGAATTATTACAAATGTTATAATATTGTTATTATTATTATTAGTAGTATTATTTATGGGTTTTAAAAATTAATTTCGAAAATAACAAGTTGGATTTTTGGTTGTTGACCAGACCCGAGCCCGGACCAGATTCCCGAAACCCCGGACCCGATCCTAACCCTCTCTTTTGAATTCTGATTTATTTTCTTTAAAAAAAATATATATTTTTTTTAGCACTTTTGAGTTGGTCCACGTTGGACCAACTCTTTCCCCCCCACGTTTGTCCTCTCCCCTTATTTCTCCACTACTTATTCTCTTCCACACATTTTTTCCCCTACTCTTACATCCAACGTTCACTCCAGCACACTACTCTTCTTATAAGGGAACACACACACCACCACCTCCACTACTCACCACTCCACCCACTCTCCTCTCATTCCCTCAACTCTCTCCAGAACAAACCCCCATCTCCTTCACTTCATCCCTCTCCCTTCACAACTTCCCTCAAACCCTTCCCCATCCCGCGACCCAGAGCGGGCTGACCGAGCCCCACCGGCCTCCTCCAGCCGGCCGCCGCGCTCCGGCGACCCGACCGCCCCGCGCGGACCCGACGCCGGCGCCCCCTAGCTCCGGCCTCCCCGGTGCCCTCCGGCCGACCCCGTTCCCGTCCTCGGCGCCCAAGGCTCTCCCGCTCGCCCCCGGCTTCCTCCGGTCGCCCACGCCGGCCTCCCTCGACCCCAGCGCCGCCTCCCGTCGGCCTCCGGCGACCCGGTCCAGTTCGCGGCCCCGTCTCTTCCGAGCGCCCTGTCCCGGCCGACCCGCCGGAGCCAAGTTCCCCTCCGGCCAGCCCTGCCTCCGCCCCGTCGCTGATTCTGACCCGAGAGGTCTCCGCCATTGTCCTGATCTTGCTGTCGTGTGATTTTGGGTTATTTCGATCCGCGAAAAGTTGATTTTCTTCCAATAATTTGCATCTGAGGGCTCTAGCCGAGCAACCCAAGGTATAACCCCCTGTCCCGTTCCATTTTCATTCTGTCTATGATGAGATTGGTCCCCGATTCTCTCCCGGGAATTCGGTTTTTAGCGACGTCATAATTTCGGAACCTTCGGAAAGGTTCTGTTGGTTGTTTTGCTTTTCCGGAACTTTTCGGAATATGGATTTCTAGATATTTTGGGTTTTCGGATTTTTTCGGTATCGTGTTGTGATGTTTTGGTTGGATTCGGATTCCCGAATTCGTTTCGGGCCGTCCCGAATTAATATTTGGAATGTTGGTGGTTATTTTTATATATATATATATATATTTTGGGATTCCCTGGTTTGGGATTTGTAGGAAAAATATTGGCATATTTTTCAGTTTTTTGGTTGACCAAAAATAGAGGAAATGCTGCCGAATTTTCCGTAAATTTAATTATATTTTGAAAAGTGATTTTAAAATGGATTTCGGAAATATATTAAATATTTTGGATTTTGGGCGACGACCGTATCGGTCAATGGGCCCCGGCTAAGTGCAAACGAAACCGGCTTCGCCCGGACGTTGAGGCATTAGCCTAGTTGACGATTGGACCATATCTGAGACTCGTTATTATTTAAGTTATTTTTATTATTTATTTTATTCATATTTAAATTATAGGAAGTTTAGAACTAACGATCGTTTTTGTCTTATTTCAATTTATGTAAATAAATTGTAATGGGCATAAGCCCAGCTGGTTGTTGGTTCTGTGGCTTGTAAATTGGTAGTGTAGGATTTTTGTTATTTGCTGATTTTGCGAGTTTTTGTAGCATACGCACAAATCTAATAATAGTTATTTTCATATAGAAAATTAATAGAGATTTCTCACAATAAAATCGACAAGTTTTAATATGTAACAAATGATCATGTATTTCTCACTAAAATAAGAAATTTAGTTTTATAATTATAATTACGAAAATACAAAGTTTTAATCTAATTAATTTGGTATCGACGAGTTTTCCAAAATACCAGTTTAAAACGATCTTTCCCTCGTTATTATTTCAACGCACCAATAATCGCATTTTTTTGTTCGTGCTTTGTTAATAAAGAATTAAAATTGATTAGGACACAATTAGAGATTTCGACTAGCGTAGTTAGATTGGTAACCCTGGATTCCGAGTCAATTTCTCGAATGTAGGAATTCGAGGACGATCCTAATTTCCATCTTGAAGTCTTCAACCTTTCCAGTCCAGTCCATTTTGAGGCAAATACATTTTGTGTTAGTTTACAATTATTTAGTAATCGTTTTAATGCAAGTTTAAACCACGATGCAACATGAAACTCTCTCTGAGAGCACTGACTGTAACTACTGTAACTGTTTGGGAACTGGGTGAGTAGTGTAATGATTATGACCACATCCAAAACAATAACTTAGGCTAGTATTAGCTTACCCCTCTTAGACACGGGGATAAGCCGAATCGTATCAATAGGATACAACTGTACAACCCAAGCCGGTCATATTAATTGCCTATTCAAATCACACTGTTTTACTGCTAGAAAACTGTTCATTTCTAAACTGTTTAAAAGTGCATGATTCTATTATTATTTTAAATTTTCAAATTAACATGAATTGTACCTTGCTCCCTCCTGACTAGAGATAACATTTTTAGGGAACATTGAGGATGCTGAGCTGTTATACTATACAACAGCTAATATGACCCGGTTTTGTACCCCGTGGTACTGCCAGAGTCCCCATTGGAGGACGCAGGACCTGAGGCCGATGTGCCGAATGCTTAGATAGATTTTCTTTTCCAGTTTTGTTGTTTCATTTGAAATTCTGTTATTTGAATTCAGTTCTTTTAATTCCAGTTGTATTTATTTCAATGTTTAATAAAGTTTTGAATTCCCGAAGATTGAGTTGTGACAAATATAAATGTTGTTGTGGTTACCTGCTAATGGAACAGCTTACTGCCGCCATCTCAACAACGGTGCAGGCTGGGCATGGTCTGGTTCGACCCAATTATTTGGGATCGGGTCGTGACATGTTTTTAGTGGTGGCCCATGCAGGTCCAACGACAACAACTTAGGAAAACATACCTAGAAACAATTAGAACACTAGAACATTGATTTGTCACAACATAGGTCCGAATTATATATGAATAAATATTTTTGTTTGATTATAGACTGGTAGGCTACCGTGCTTATGTGTGCATCCTAAACCTTCCAGAGAATGGCCATTGACAAGACTAATCCTGCTGGCGATGAGATGTCATCTCCTGATCATACCCCATCTCTTCATCCAAGTCCAGGGTTTATTCTCTCGTAGCTGATTGACCGTCCCCATAATACATCCAGTGAAGTTTTTACTACACCGGCGGATCCTACCTCTTCTCAAACTGAGCTGCACTTCCTTGAGGAAGTACCCATTCCTGATCCTCTACCAGTACCAGCAAACACCTCCCAAATGGCTGCCCTACTTCAAGAAATCCTGGAGTCCCAGAAGGCTCAAGCTGAAGTCCAGCAGGAACAGATGGATATCACGAGAGAAGTCATGAAGAACGTCAATGATGTAGTCTTAGCTATCTTAAACCAAGTTGGAGCGGAACCTCGTCCTAGGAGGGGTACCCCTGAATCTAGAAGATATTTGGGTCCCATCAAGTACTCTACTTTCCGGCAGTCTTGTCGTAAGAGGCTATTGGCTTGTGACTACTGCAAGAGGCCTGGTCATCAGGCCGTTAGTTGCCGCAAGATATTGGGACAATGTTTGGCATGTGGATCTGCTGAACATCGGGTAAAGAACTGTCTCTTATCTTCCCATTATACCAGAGCACCTATCCCAACAACACCTGCTACGCCGCAACCTAGGGACTCTCTTCCTATCGAGCAAACCTTGCCTCCTACACCCATTGCAGGAGGGCATGATGCAGACTCGAGGATCATAGAAGAAGATGAAGCAGTTGGAAACTGCTCATGCAAGAGCCAGAACCATGAAGATTAGTACCTAGGACTGCTGAATAGCATTATCTATTGTTATAAGAAGTTGTAACAGGATGTCCTTAGATCAATCATAAGAGTTTTGCTGTAATTCTCCACATGAATAAATTTTTTAGTTGCACCTTTATGGTAGATGTTTTTCCTGATAGTTTTCCCGGATTACCCCAGATCTAAACATAGAGTTCACTATTGATCTAGTCCCCGGCTCTTCCCTATTTCTAAGGGATGCTATAGAGTCAACCCGAAGGAGGCCAAGAAGATGAAGGACCAGATCAATGAAGACTCTAGGATTTATCCAGGATGGAACTCCATCCTAGGGAGCGTCTGTCTTGTTTGTGCCCAAGAAGGACAGAACAGTGCGGATGTGCATCGACTACCGGGCGCTGAACAATATCACCATCAAGAACAAGTACCCTTTGCCCCGGATCGACGACCTGTTTGATCAACTGAGTGGAGCCAAGGTATTTTCAAAGATAGATCTCAGATCAGGCTATCATCAAATCAAGGTCAGGAAGGAGGATATTCCCAAGACGACGTTCAACACCAAGTATGGGCAATTTGAATTCTTGGTCATGCCGTTTGGACTGACGAATGCTCCTGCGGTATTCATGAACCTCATGAACAAGGTTTTCCATGAATACTTGGATCAGTTTGTTGTTGTCTTCATCGATGACATACTGATCTACTCGAAGACGGAGGAAGAGCATGAAGAGCACCTGAGGAAAGTGCTGAGTACCTTGAGGAAGGAGAAGCTCTATGGTAAGCTATCCAAATACGAATTCTTTTTAGACAAAGTGGAATTTTTGGGCCATGTTGTCACAGAAAAAGGAATTTCGGTGGATCCAAAGAAGATAGCTGCCATTGAGAAGTGGACTGCACCAAGCTCGGTTGCAGAGATCAGAAACTTTTTGGGTTTGGCTGGCTACTACCGAAAGTTTGTGAAGGATTTCTCTAAGATTACGGAACCAATGACGAAGCTTACCAGGAAGAACGAGAAATTCATATGGTCTGAAGCTTGCCAGTCAGCTTTTGAGGAACTGAAGAAGAGGCTTACAACGGCGCCGATACTTGCGCTACCCGCAGGTACCGACGGTTTCTCAATTTATAGTGATGCTTCCGGTAAGGGATTGGGTTACGTTCTTCAACAACACGGAAAAGTAATTGCTTATGTATCTAGGCAATTATGGACTCATGAGAAGAACTATCCCACATATGATTTGGAGCTTGCAGCGGTGATATTTGCTTTGAAGCTATGGAAGCACTACCTGTATGGAGAGAGAGTAGAAATATTTACAGACCACAAAAGTTCGAAATATGTTTTCACTCAGAAGGAGCTGAACATGAGACAGAGATGATGGCTGGAGCTGATGAAGGATTTTGTCATCAACCTGCAGTATCATCCGGGTAAGGCTAATATTATTGCAGATACACTTAGTCGATACCCGATGGCAATGTTCTTGACCAAGGAGTGCCATTTGCTGGAAGACATGGAGAAGCTTGGATTGGAGATTGTACTTCCCGAAGAAGAGATGAAGAAACTGGAAAGAGAAGCCACCGTACCGGGAGCTGAGTCAACAATGATGCAGTTGCAAGTGCGTTCGAGTCTTATGGACAGAATCAAGGAGGCACAATTTCAAGACGAGATGCTTTGCAAACTCAGAGATCAAGTGCTGGCAGGGACACTTGAAGGATTCTCAATCGCCAGCGACGGAGCACTGAAGAATGGTACGAGGCTTTGTGTACCAACTGGCGAACTGAGGAACGAGCTGATGCAAGAAGCGCACCAGTCGCAGTATTCCATACATCCTGGAGCCAACAAAATGTACCGGGATATGCGTACAATAGTATGGTGGTACGGAATGAAGAAGGACGTATCCAGGTATGTGGCTAGATGTTTAATTTGTCAGCAAGTTAAAGCTAGCAGACAGAGACCAGCAGGATTATTGCAGCCGCTTGACATTCCGGAGTAGAAATGGGAGCACATAACAATGGATTTTGTATCGGAACTGCCTCGATCCCAAGGAGGGAAGGATGCCATTTGGGTTATCGTGGACCGACTGACGAAGTCAGCTCACTTTATCCCCTTCAAGGTTGGTTTATCCACCGAGAAGTTGGCAGCACCGTACATGCGGCATATCTACCGGATTCATGGAGTTCCGGTAAGTATTGTGTCTGACAGAGATACTAGATTTACCTCTCACTTTTGGAAGAGTTTGCATGACAGTTTGGGAACACAACTGAAGTTCAGCACCGCCTACCATCCCCAGACTGACGGGCAATCAGAGAGAACAATCCAGACGCTAGAAGACATGCTGAGATCCTGTATCTTGGAATTTTGGAGGGTCTTGGGAAGACCATTTGCACTTGGTAGAGTTCTCTTACAATAACAGCTACCAAGCTAGCATTGGTATGACACCGTTCGAGGCACTCTATGGACGTCGTTGCCGCACTCCACTTGCTTGGGACGACGTCGGAGAACGAGCATTGCTTGGACCTGAGAAGGTGACCGATGCAGCAGAGAAGGTGAGAATGATCAGAGACAAGCTCAGGATTGCCCAAGACAGACAGAAGCATTGGGTTGATAGTAGTCGTCGACCAGAGGAGTTTGAAGAAGGAGATAGCGTTTCTGTGAAGTTTTCTCCTACCAGAGGAACAATTAGTTTTGACGGAGCTGGGAAAAATTGAGGCCAGGTACATCAGGCCATTTGAAGTTTTAAGACGAGTTGGAAGTAGCGTATCGGTTAGCTCTACCAGCTAATCTTGAGAATGTGCAATGTCTTCTACGTATCACAACTCAGACGCTACATTCCGGATCCGAGTCACATATTGGAAAATTCAGAGCTGAAGATTGGACTCAACCTTTCAGTGCCAGAGAAACCAGTTACAAGCGTAGTCAGAGGTGAGAAGAAGATCAGAATTTGAGCCATCACATAAACTCATACGTATCTTTTCGTTCTAAACTTGACCAATGCTGCTAAGTCAGCCTATTTTGCAAGCTATCTCTTTATCAAGCTTGATCATGACAGTATTTTATTGGGTGCACCCACTAATATATTGTCTAATCAGGATCGGTGCATGATGGTCTGATCAACCTCGTGTATTTTGGTTCACTTTTGTATTTTTCTGCATGGATGATATCATAAATGAAACTTGTCCCTAAACCGTCTCATCCACGACTGCCTTGGAAATTCTTATTGTTGGACCTGAGTTACGGGCGCAGTACCCGTACTTGTTTGTTTTTCTACCCTACCTTTTTAAATTTCGAGGACGAAATTTTCTAAGGAGGGAAGATTGTGAAACCCAGTTTTTGTAATATGAATTATTACAAATGTTATAATATTGTTATTATTATTATTAGTATTATTTATGGGTTTTAAAAATTAATTTCGAAAATAACAAGTTGGATTTTTGGTTGTTGACCAGACCCGAGCCCGGACCAGATTCCCGAAACCCCGGACCCGATCCTAACCCTCTCTTTTGAATTCTGATTTATTTTCTTTAAAAAAATATATTTTTTAGCAATTTGATTTGGTCCACGTTGGACCAACTCTTTCCCCCCCACGTTTGTCCTCTCCCCTTATTTCTCCACTACTTATTCTCTTCCACACATTTTTTTCCCCCTACTCTTACTTCCAACGTTCACTCCAGCACACTACTCTTCTTATAAGGGAACACACACACCACCACCTCCACTACTCACCACTCCACCCACTCTCCTCTCATTCCCTCAACTCTCTCCAGAACAAACCCCCATCTCCTTCACTTCATCCCTCTCCCTTCACAACTTCTCTCAAACCCTTCCCTATCCCGCGACCCAGAGCGGGCTAACCGAGCCCCACCGGCCTCCTCCAGCCGGCCGCCGCGCTCCGGCGACCCGGCCGCCCCGCGCGGACCCGACGTCGGCGCCCCCTAGCTCCGGCCTCCCCGGCGCCCTCCGGCCGACCCCGTTCCCGTCCTCGGCGCCCAAGGCTCTCCCCGCTCGCCCCCGGCTTCCTCCGGTCGCCCACGCCAGCCTTCCTCGACCTCAGCGCCGCCTCCCGCCGGCCGCCGGTAACCCCGGTCCAGTTCGAGGCCCCGCCTCTTCCGAGCGCCCCGTCCCGGCCGACCCGCCGGAGCCAAGTTCCCCTCCGGCCGACCCGCCGGAGCCAAGTTCTCCTCCGCCCCGGCGCTGATTCTGTCCCGAGAGGTCTCCGCCATTGTCCTGATCTTGTTGTCGTGTGATTTTGGGTTATTTCGATCCGCGGAATGTTGGTTTTCTTCCAATAATTTGCATCTGAGAGCTCTAGCCGAGCAACCCAAGGTATAACTCCCTGTCCCGTTCCATTTTCATTCTGTCTGTGATGAGATTGGTCCCCGATTCCCTCCCGGAAATTCGGTTTTTAGCGACGTCGTAATTTCGGAACCTTCGGAAAGGTTCTGTTGGTTGTTTTGCTTTTTCGAAACTTTTCGGAAAATGGATTTCTAGATATTTTGGGTTTTCAGATTTTTCCGGTATCGTGCTGTGATGTTTTGGTTGGATTCGGATTCCCGAATTCGTTTCGGGCCGTCCCGAATTAATATTTGGAACGTTGGTGGTTATTTATATATATATATATATTTTGGGATTCCCTGGTTTGGGATTTGCAGAAAAAATATTGGCATATTTCCCAGTTTTTGGGTTGACCAAAAATAGAGGTAATGCTGCCGGATTTTTCCATAAATTTAATTATATTTTAAAAAATAATTTTAAAATGGATTTCGAAAATATATTAAATATTTTGGATTTTGGGCGACGACCGTATCGGTCAATGGGCCCCGGCTAAGTGCAAACGAAACCGGCTTCGCCCGGACGTTGAGGCATTAGCCTAGTTGACGATTGGACCATATCTGAGACTCGTTATTATTTAAGTTATTTTTATTATTTATTTTATTCATATTTAAATTATAGGAAGTTTAGAACTAACGACCGTTTTTGTCTTATTTTAATTTATGTAAATAAATTGTAATGGGCATAAGCCCAGCTGGTTATTGGTTCTGTGGCTTGTAAATTGGTAGTGTAGGATTTTTGTTATTTGCTGATTTTGCGAGTTTTTGTAGCATACGCACAAATCTAATAATAGTTATTTTCATATAGAAAATTAATAGAGATTTCTCACAATAAAATCGACAAGTTTTAATATGTAACAAACGATCATGTATTTCTCACTAAAATAAGAAATTTACTTTTATAATTATAATTACGAAAATACAAAGTTTTAATCAAATTAATTTGGTATCGACGAGTTTTCCAAAATACCAGTTTAGAACGATCTTTCCCTCGTTATTATTTCAACGCACAAATAATCGCATTTTTTGTTCGTGCTTTGTTAATAAAGAATTAAAATTGATTAGGACACAATTAGGGATTTCAACTAGCGTAGTTAGATTGGTAACCCTGGATTCTGAGTCAATTTATCGAATGTAGGAATTCGAGGATGATCCTAATTCACATCTTGAAGTCTTCAACCTTTCCAGTCCAGTCCATTTTGAGGCAAGTACATTTTGTGTTAGTTTACAATTATTTAGTAATCGTTTTAATGCAAGTTTAAACCACGATGCAACACGGAACTCTCTCTGAGAGCACTGACTGTAACTACTGTAACTGTTTGGGGACTGGGGGAGTAGTGTAATGATTATGACCACATCCAAAACAATAACTTAGGCCAGTATTAGCTTACCCCTCTTACACACGGGGATAAGCCGAATCGTATCAATAGAATACAACTGTACAACCCAAGCCGGTCATATTCATTGCCTATTCAAATCACACTGTTTTACTGCTAGAAAACTGTTCATTTCTAAACTGTTTAAAAGTGCATAATTTTATTATTATTTTAAATTGTCAAATTAGCATGAATTGTACTTTGCTCCCTCCTGACTGGAGATAACATTTTTAGGGAACATTGAGGATGCTGAGCTGTTATACTATACAACAGCTAATATGACCCGGTTCTGTACCCCGTGGTGCTGCCAGAGTCCCCATTGGAGGACGCAGGACCTAAGGCCGATGTGCCGAATGCTTAGATAGATTTTCTTTTCCAGTTTTGTTGTTTCATTTGAAATTCTGTTATTTGAATTCAGTTCTTTTAATTCCAGTTGTATTTATTTCAATGTTTAATAAAGTTTTAAATTCCCGAAGATTGAGTTGTGACAAATATAGATGTTGTTGTGGTTACCTGCTAATGGAACAGCTTACTGCCCGCCGTCTCAACAACGGTGCAGGCTGGGCATGGTCTGGTTCGACCCAATTATTTGGGATCGGGTCGTGACACAGACGCTGGATTAAGATAAATTTATAAAGAAAAGAAAAAAAAAATCATATAATTAGATTCTTATATTTCAGCAGTAACAGGCATTCTATTCTTGAGATATTAACATATCTAGTTGGTATTTCCAATATAAAAAGAGACTTGATCAGTGTCCATTTTTGTTCTACACCCAAATACACTTTCAAATCTTAGCCACTTAAGAACGTAAGGGTGTGTATTCGCAAAAGGAGCATCAATATCTGTTTTTTTTATGATGTTGCATCAGAATCAAAATTGGACTTAGCTTGTAGAACAACAAAAAAGATCATCTTTGAAATCAAAAATTATAAAAATTTCACACAATTGTAACCAAGAATACTTCAAAATTATCCAAGCTATAACCATGACTATTTTATCATAATTGGCTAATCAGCAATAGAAACATCTTAGGATTAAAAAATTGGCCCTTATTATGCATTTGCATGTATCACATATAAATTAGGCCAAGGAACTTAAAATAAAACCAACCCTAAAAAGAGGAGATGGAAAAAGTCATTAAACCCTAAGAAGAGCTCACCAGAAGCATTCGACGGACCACCGACCTCCATTGCTCGATCGCTCACAGCAAAGGGAGAGAGAAGGGGGAGGAGGAGTTTTGAGCTGTAAATTTGTTACTGTTGAGAACTTACTTTTGGACAGGAGAGAAGAATATACTCTAAATAAGACTTTAATGTTTTCTTATAGGGCCCTTCTTAAAAGTTTATATCCTTGATAGATACAAACTTCCTGACATCTATTGCACGTATTGACAAATAGAATTCTAATTACTGCTAGGAGTAAGTTTTCAATCAGAGTTTGGATGACTTTCAACTTCTTATCTAAAAAGGATTTGAACCATATTCTCACCCCCCCACCCCCGCTCCCCCCCCCCCCCCCCCCCCCCCCCCCTCATCATTATAAGCCATAGAAATCTCCACTTCAAAGATTTTCAAGCCTCAGAATCAGCACAGGCATCATTATATCTCTAAACATAATATCTTTCTAGAATTTTCAAAGATTTTCTGTGGGAAATTTTTTTTCAATACGTGAGGAGGTGTCAAGGAGGTGTCAGGCTCGCAGCAGAGCAGAGGTAAGTGATCTTTCTTTCATGTCCAGTTTGTTGTTCTTGGGTTTATATATATATATATATATATATATATATATATATATATATATATATATATATGAGCTCAGTAAAAAAAAAAATATATATATATATATATATATATATATATATATATATATATATATATATATATATATATATATATATATATATGAGCTCAGTAGTTTTCCATAACAATGGCCGATTAATGACTTTTAGTTACTAGTATTTCTTATGACCATGGCTAATAGTTATCTTTAAGCAATACAAGAAAAATAATCACAAGAGTCACTTGAGTTCAGCCTCAAATGGCTTTTAAAAGGGTCAATTGAGAAGAAAGATTGTAGATTTTTTGTGCTTTTGAACCAATTAATAAAGAAGGAAATAGGTCTGAGATCTTAAACTTATTATTCAATCCAGATTTCAAAAATTAACTTGAAAATTTTATTATAGTGTCTGCTTACATTTGTGTTTATTTAATTTGAGCTTGGGAATCAGAATGATCCTACCAAAATTCTCAAATTTTGAGCTTTAATTGGAAACTATACATGGCTAAAAGGAGCTTATCATCCGTTTCATGATTAAGAAACATGTCCTAATAACAAAGCAGAATATGAACCTATAAGGGCTTGTTTGGTAAATGAATTTGGATTTTGGATTTGGATTTGGATATCCAAAATTCAAATCCAAATCATGGATTTCAAAATCCAAATCCAACTCCAACCAAAAATAGAATTTTGATTTATAATTAATAACTAAATTATAGTCATGATCAATAATTAAGCTATTAATTATTTATGATTAATTATAGTTATTATTAATTATAAAATTAATAATTAATGATTAATAATTAATAATTAACGATTAGTTATTATTAATTATAAAATTAATAATTAACAATTAGTTAATTTTTAAATAAATAACGATTAATAATTAATAATTAATAATTAATAATTATAAATTATAATTAATGATTAATAAATAATAGAAATTTTCATATAGGGTAAGAAATTTTATCTAAATTATAAAAAAGGTGAGAAGTTTAGAGAAATTGCAGATCGAGTAACAACGTGCCAGGGGTGATGGCGCGCGCGACGACGCGCCAGGGGTGATGGCGCGCGCGACGACGCGCCATGGGTGCTGGCGCGCTGCCAGGACGCGCCATGGGCCGTGGCGCGCGCTCCGAAGATAGCAAGGGGGGGTGTCGTGGCGTGCGGATACGACTTACTCGACCACGCCCTCCTGCTATCTTCGGCGCGCGCGCCACGACCCATGGCGCGTCCTGGCTGCGCGCCAATACCCATGGTGCGTCGTCGCGCGCGCCATCACCTCTGGCGCGTTGTTACTCAACCTGCAATTTCTCTAAACTTCTCACTTTTTTATAATTTAGATAAAATTTCTTACCCTATATGAAAATTTTTGAATAATTAATGATTAATAATTTTTAATTAATAATTAAGAATTATAATTAATGATTAGTAATTAATAATTAACAATTAATAATTTTTAATAATTAATGATTAGTAATTAACGATTAATAATTTTCAAATAAATAACGATTATTATAATTATAAAATTAATAATTAATAATTAACGATTAGTTAATTTTTAAATAAATATTAGTTAGTTTTTAATTAACTATAAATTAAATATTTTAAAAATAATAATTATAAATTAATATAATGATGATTAGTAAATTATTAATTAAATTATCATAAAATATAATTTTAATCGTGATTAAAATATGATTAATTAAGATTATAATAAAATAGTTATTAACAAATTATTAATTAATATTATAATAATACTAATAGATTATTAATTATGATTATAATTGGATATTAATTAATAAATTATTAATTAAGATTATGGTTATGATTAATAAATTATTATAATTATGATTAATAAAGTATAAATTATTAATTAATATGATGTTCTCAAATTGCATATCATTTAGTCGGTTATGCTAGATTGAACCACCTTGTGTAGATATTTTTTATGAGCCCAATTATCGTGGTTGTTAACCCCTCAAAGATACGAAGGTTCCTCTCCCTCCAAATGTGCCAGACTGCAGCAGCAAGCCGGAGATGTGCTTGTCTGTACCATCTAGAACCCTTCCTTTTTTCTCTTATAATATGTTCCATAGTAGCTCTCCATTCTCGATTTCCTCCAGCGTTTAGGCTCAATTTGTTGTACTGTACCGACCAAATATGCAAGGAGACCTGGCATTTAAAGAAAAGGTGATTCATATTCTCGGAGCCTTGGCCGCACAACGAGCAACTCTGCATTTATACTCTCACTCCAAATCTGATGAGCTTGTCAAGTGTTAGCAGTCTCCCCAAACACAACTTGTACATACAATACTGGAAAATCAACTTGTTCTAATAGAACAAGGAGAAACTTCTAAAAGGAAAGAAGTTGAACAACATAAGGTAATTTATTACGAAAAATTATTTATTTATTACCATAAATGGTACATAAAAATAAATTTTCACATTAATAATGAGAATTACTTCAGTAATTTATTTGCACTAGTAGATAGTGGTGCAAACTTAAATTGTGTTAAGGAGGGTATAATTCCAATGCACTACTCAAACACAGTGCAGCTAATAATAAAGCACTCACCACTCCATATAAAGTTACAGATGTAAACATAGGTAATAATGAAATATGCATCCCATTACATTTTATTGTAGTAGAAGAAATTCAGCAGCATGTGATTCTAATAACTCCATTCCTGGAAAAAAGAATAAGAGATATTTAGACTTGGGTCTCGAATAAGTTCGGATATTTATATTTGGACCTTCATAATAGAGGTAATTAGTGTTTGGATCTCCAATAAGTTAGGATGTTTGTGTTTGGGTCTTCGTAATAGACATGATTTGTATTTGGGTCTTGGACTAACGGTTGACCGTCAAAGCTCAACTAAAAAAACGAAAAAAGAGAAAATGAAAAAAAATATAAAAATGAAAAAACGAAAAGAAAAAAAATTTGAAAAACAATTGAAAAAAAGAAAAAAGGAGAAAAAAAACAAAAGAGGAAAAAAAAAATGACGTGAATAAACTTCCATATCCAATGTTTGAAATTCTTATAGAACAACACTCTTGTAATCGGATTGATCGAGGATTCATTAACAATAATATCTAATGCCTTCATCATATACAACAATATATAGTTCTAGTATGGTACAAGCTGTTTGGATACAACTACAAGATTTGGATATCTAATTCCTTCATCATATACAACAATATCTAATTCCTTCATCATATACAAGAAAGTTCTTAAGCAGCAACCTTTTCCTCGTCAGCCGCTTCAAAAGTCTCTCCAGGAACAAGCAAAGGGACATCCTCGTCATCCTCTTCTTGAATCATGGCATGAACACCAGATCTAGGTGCTTGCTTCTGAAACTGCTCCGCAAGCCTCCTATAGATCATAATTAACCAAAGGCTCCTTGAATTATAAAAAAGAAATAATATATCAATAGAGTAACAAATATTCTGACAGGGAGACATCTACAGGTCGACAAGGACACCATATGGCTTGGACTAAAATGGAATAAATATGATGTACTTGTTATAAAAAGTGTTTGAAATATATAGGAAGTGTGATGACATGGTCACATGAACATGTGTTTCATGGTAAAATAGAAAGTAATGATCCAGCACACATTCAGTTGTAATGATCCAGCACACATGGCGAAGAAAGAGAATTCAACCAATAAATTGACTCAGCAACAGTAAATAGAATGGTAGTCAGACCTTTATAGCAAAATATTTGATATTTACTTAGGAATCACCTTGTTGCATCAAATCCTCCCATGTAGCAATATCTTGAAGCAGTGATTCCTCCATCAGGGCCCTATAAGCATAAAGTTGACAATTCATATTTCTAATGAAAAGAATGTCTTTTCCTGTGTAGTTTAGCATAAATTTTCTAGAACTTTGGTTTCGTTGTTGTGATTAGGTTTCAACATGGAGTTGGACACCTAATAAGTTTTCTTAGGGTATTATGTAGTAAACATGATATGTTTTTTTTTTATTGAAAACTATCGGGCACGTTGGAATCCAAATTTGAAGAACCAAGCTATTAAGGGGTTTTTCTAAATAAATTTAATATGTACCATAACTTGTCCTTAGTATAATAAAGGTAATGGAGAGAATATAGATTGATACTAGGATACATAACAAATCATTCAAGTTTAATTAGAAGAAGAAGAAGAAGAAGAAGAAGTAACGACTGAGTTAGGACCTTTTAAATTAAAAACTTATGAATTATGCTTTAGCCTTGTGCGGTTTGAACAGTATAAATGATTATTCTTCCTAGCTCTATAATATGAATTTATTTTTGGATTTTTGTCAGGTCTTCTGAAACACTCCTATGTTATACCCATATAAAATTCCTTAATCAAAACTAGTTATAAATCCATAGTTACTTAACTTTGATATTAATGCATAATTTAAATTTTATTCTTGATTTTGTGTCTTTTATCAATTTTGTCCTTAGTACAATTCTTTGCATCTCAGTTTATTTTGGGAGATTATATTCTGGTGTAGAGGATAAGTCAAGGATACTTACTAAATTGCTAATGTAATTCGTTGTAGTATGAATTCTCATCCTTGTATGCTTGTAAGTTTCCAAAATATGATTTCTATATATTTATACTTGCGTGTGATTTTTCGGTGTTGAGAGTTGCTCCACCGAAGGGGTCAGTGTACACTACAAAAATGTGTCATATTAGCGACGGAATTAGCGACTCCGATATAAAACGTCGCTAATATTTTATCTTAGCGATGTACACCGATGCCTAGCGACACACACTTAGTTTTGGAAATAAAGTTGACGCTAAACGTCGGTATACGTCGCTAATATGGCGTCGTTTAGCGACGTGTTGTAACGCACGTCGTTGTATGCTTTTTTTAGCGACGTCGCTAATATTTTAACTTAGGTCAGCACGAAATTTCATCTTCCCCCATTTCGTAAATTCTCTCTCTCTCGACCTCTCTCGACGACCGACCTCCCCGCCGTCTTCCCTCCTCCCCCCTCTCCCCCCCCCCCCCCCCCCCCCCCCCACCGTCGACGACCCCCCACTGACGATCGACCCCCTCTCTCTCCGTCTCTCAGTCGACGACCGACCCCCCTCTCTCTCCATCTCTCAGTCGACGACCGACCCCCCTCTCCCCCGCCGACGACCCCCTCTTCCCTCTCAGGTAAACCCTAAATCCCCAAATTTTGGACACTAACTCACACTGTTGCTGACACGATGACACATTCACTGTATTTTATATATTTATACGATGACACTTATGCTAGAGTGTGAGTGAGAGAGTACTTGGGTTCTTGTAGTGTATGGTTGGGTGTAGGGGCTTGGTTTTCATGAGATGTACTCTCAGTTTGGGGTCTATCCCTTTGACAACAGTTCCCCTTCACAGATCACACACACACCCTTACATCACTCTGACACACACTCTTATATATGCCTTCCTTTCCCCTCTCCTCTTATATAGTATATGTATATGTTTTTATGAAGGATATGTATATATGTTAGTATAACTTGTGTACTATATATATATATATATATATATATATATATATATATATATATATATATATATATATATATATATATATATATATATTGTACGTATCTTGTTCTGAGACATCCAGGCGACAACGGGGAGCCAGAAATTTGAGTTCGGATGGGCTAAGCATAGATTAACTCATATGAATAAAATAAAAAATATATATAAATATATGGTAAAATAATTTTTGGTGGCTTGTCACGTCCTAATTCAGCTGAATCGCTAAGTCGTCATCGGACGTAATATCGTACAAATCTAATTTGCAGTTGTACATGACAAGAACGTATATTTTGATAAAAAAAATTGATTAACATGTTGAAATCTCATAACAACAAAATTTTAAGACACAATATAGAAAGAAAATAGCTTCTTACTTGCAACGGAGTGCAAGATTATAATACATTTAATACGTCGTCTCGGGTACATTCATGAAATAAAAAAAAAGATCGACAAGTTGTCATGAATACTTGTCGTTCCATATATTTGCATGTATATGTTGAATCTAAAATGCCTCCAAAATGAACCTACATTAAAATACTTCAAAACATAAATAGTTTTAAGTCGCATCTCCGAAACTTCAGCTAGATTAATTCGTCCACTCTCTAGGTTTCCAACACCTATGGAGTTGGAGATCAGTACACATGGGAATGAACTGGTGAGCATGACTAACTCGCCTAAACCAATATTTCTTATTAAGGGAAGCATGCATTTAAAGTGATCTTGCTATCTAGAATAATGTTGATTTACAATTCATATTCGATAGCATAAGTTAAAATAGTAAATCATATCACTTATCAATGATTTCTTACCACGACCGATGTGCAAGGCCCTGCATAAAACACAGATAAAGAATTATCATCCCTGAAGAAGACAATACATTAGCATGCATCCTGTCTATATGAGGCAATTGATGAATCCAATACTATGAAGGACTATTACGTGGTATTATGACGTGCCCTTCCAGTCCGGATTTCAAGTCTCACTGAAGGTCCCGTAATAGATTGAGCGTGAAGCACATTCCACACAATTTTTTCCAACGTCGATTCAGTTCCAGTGTCCCGGATGCCGTTTCGAGAAAAACCTTACCTTGTGCAAAAGTTATTCATGACCATGTGAATGCGTGAACTTTTTTTTTTATAAAATATGTGTATGAAAATATAGACTAAAGTAAGCAATATATTCTTTACTTTTACAATAGTTTATTCTCTCGATTTAGTATTGTGCCGATCGGTGATCCAAAGGTCCCAAACATTTCGATATCTCACGGTACCACACCATATCCAATAGTTATGTCATGTTGCAAATTGTTTGCTTCTCATACAAAACACATACTACATATCCAGTGCATAGATACACTCAACAGTTACAGTACACAATGATTCATTTTTTAATGTTACAACATGCATGCGGCTAACATCTATCAATTACATTCTACAAGACATCATCGATCAAAGGACATTGCGAGACAACGTAAATTCCTTTGCATGAAGGAGTAGAAAAGAAGGGTCAGAACCACCCACTGAGTAGAGAATTTGCCAAGAGAAGGAAAATGACTTCGCAACGATGAAACCTCAGTTATCATGTGTCCTCCTACAATAGCATATGATCAATATTCTTCTTTTATCCTTCCTCACACAATACTAAAAAATAAACACAAAAATCGATAAAAATGGACAAAAAAAAGAAATCATAAAAAACAACAAACAACATGAAAACGTATTCATCAAAAGCAACCAGCAAAATCGTCCAAAGAAAACTACAATAAAAGGGTATTGGGAAGAGACTTTTATATAGAGTTTGTTTGCCACATAATCCATGCACTGGATATAGGACTCATTCCAACAAAAGTTAATCCATGGGTTGGAAAGGCTCTCATGCATTCGTCTAGATCGATCAGATGCAGAAGATTACCCAACACTCACTTCCGACTGAGTCAAACTAGCCACTGGGTATACGCAGTGTGCCATCCGAAGCAGGGCACTACATAACTGGAGTTCATCTCAGTCCCTACATGGTTTTGCCATTACCGATAAAGCTCTATATGTGCTTCCATCACTAAAAGCTGCATTCGGATGGTCTTAATTATCATGTCTTTGTTATGGATAAGTTGGTAGACAAAGAGTGTCATCTACCATTGAAATTTGAAATTAGATACTATGGTAGGAAATGGTTCTTAGTATATGCTCTCTCTTTTTTTGAAGCAACGTGTAATTGTGGCGAACTCGCCTCTAGGGCTCGAACTCCTGACCACTTGGGCCGCATGCATCTCTCTTAACCACTAGGCTAGAGGTCATTTTGCAGTATATGCTTATATATATATATATATATATATATATATATATATATATATATATATATATATATATATATATATATATATATATATATATATATATATATATATATATATATATCTGTGTGTGTGTGTGTGTGTGTGTGTGTGTGTCTCGCACTAACAAAAAAAATTACCACCATATCTATATCGTGTCATCATAAGCGACTATATTGTACCAACCTGAATATATATATATATATATATATATATATATATATATATATATATATATATATATATATATATATATATATACACGAATTAGGGTTACGAGAGGAGGCGCTATGCTGGGATCTTGGATTACAACCACTGGATGATGCTGGCGGTGGCCCCCATCCGTCAGACGGCATAGCGGATGGAGGAGGATGGATGACGGTCCGTCGTCGACGAAATGACAAAGCACAGGCGAGGACCCACAGAGTACTCGTGGGGCGCGACAGACAGGGCTCTCCAGGAGAACGTGCGAAAGGCTAGTCGATTACCATGGGGGATAGGCGTGTTCGCCCCCCAGTAGGGGCTGGAGTGAATCCTCAGACGGGTATCCGATCAATGGAGGCGGGAAGGAGTGCTAACCCTAATATCCTTCCTAGGAGAGGACAGACGGTAGCACCGGGACAGACGACAGCATTGGCAACCAATGAGGGAACGAACCAAACTACAATGGCGGAAAAAGGCAAACAGCCCATGGGGGAGAAGACGATGAGTAAATCATGGGCTGACTGCTGTCGGTCAGGTTCCATTGAGATCAATGGGCTTATGCAATTTGTTCCTCTGACGAAAAGCGCTTCCGGGGTCAGAGCTATTTTCACGGAGGAGGACCTTGCGGAGACGGCTGAGTACTGGAGCAACACGGTGGTTCTGTATGTTCTAGGAAACAAGCTGTTTTACGGACAGATTCGGTCCTATGCCAATCGGGTCTGGCGACCGAAGGGGACTATCGAGTTTTTCTCTCACGAGAATGGCTTTTACTATGTTCGGTTTGCAATGAAGGAAGATATGGAGCGGGTTCTACAGGGAGGTCCATGGACCTTTGACGGTCGCCTTATTATAATGAAGGCTTGGTCGCAGGACCATAGATGTGAAAAGGAAGTATTGCACTCAGTCCCGATCTGGATCCGCCTTCCAGAACTCCCAATCAATATTTGGAGTGTCGGTATGCTGACAAAGCTAGCAAGTATGGTGGGCATACCTATTAAAGCAGATGAAGCAACAACATATAGGATCAGGCTGGGATACGCCCGTGTGTTTGTCGAGATTTCTGCGGAGGAGCTACCTCAATTCGTAGAGTATGAAGTCCCGACGGGTGAAGTTTACAGGCAACGTGTGGAGTATGAGTGGGTTCCTCCCACCTGTACTTCATGCCATTGCTTATGCCATTGCTTTGGTCATTCGCCCAGAGAACGCGCATGACAACTGATGAACAGGGCCATGTAGAGGACGTGGCGGGGGAGCAGGGCGGTAGTAGAGAGACTAGCAAAGAGGGAGACAACGGACGAGGCCGAGGGATGGATTTCAAGATAGACATTGGACTCGATAAGATCCCTAACCATAATAGTTCTCATCAAACTGACGCAGCGGGATAGCGGAACGGGCTTACCTTCGTGCTTGGCAATGGCCAAGTCGATCGGTGATGACGATAACATGACCACCGTTGCTCGGTGAGAGCGAAGCGGTGCCGCAAAAACTCCGACGGAGGGCCTTGTGAGGGGTCCGCACGAAGGTTGCTTGAAAACCTCAAGCGAGGGGCTTCCGAATCCACGAAACAGTCGAGTCCACGACCAAGAAAATAAGAGAATAAATCTCAAACTTTAAAGAAGAATTTTATTGATTAAAAGTTGTTCTCGATTTCATACAAAAGGTGCCTATTTATAGGGCTTTTGTGACAACCTAATCCTAATAAAATAAAGATAAAATCTATCCTAATAAAAGATAAAGTCAAAATATAAATCGTATCATAAATAGGATTATAAAAAAAATAAAGGAAAGAAAAAGGAATCCAAGAGGGAAGAGGAAAAGAAAATGAATCCTAGAGGGACTAGGATTCTACGCTACATCACAAACTCTTGCTACTACTCAGGGAGGATCAGGCAATAGAGAGGCCAATCAAGTTCTGGTGTTTCAAGCTAAAGGGTCGGAAGGGGTTAGCCCTTCGGGAGGAAGTACTGCAATGGCACAAAAGGTGGTAGGATACGCTCGGGGAGGCTCGCGGTGCCATATGGCTCAGGGAGGAATCCACAAGGAAGGTATGGTAAGGAAGGCTATTGGTAATACAAGTCGAAAACGTCTCGCCATGTCTACTCCGGAAGATGCGGGTTTAACTACTCATAATGGAGTTGGCGAAAGTGCGGCATTGCGTTTCGATAATCCAAGATGGAAGGAGGTGCACCCAGAAAATGGATGAGATGCGGGGAGAGGAGAGCCATGAGCCGGAGGACCGGGTTACGGTTGAGACTGTTGACGTCCCTGACGACAGTCTTGTGAGAATTGATGGGGACGCTAATGCTCATTAATGTCTCCGATTTCATGGAACGTCCGCGGGGTGTGTTCTATTGGGAGATGGCGGGAAAGTTGTGATGTGTTGCATAGAGAACAATGCACTATCGCAACACTCCTTGAAACGAAGGTCAAATCGACTAAGATGTTATCTCGCAGAACCAGTTCGCCGTGGCAGCATTCTCATAACCTGCATTTATGTAGTAATGCGCGAATCTGGGTCAGATGGGATACGAGAAGTTGGGATGCACAAGAGGTACACATTTCTGAACAACTTATTGCATTACTTTTTACTAATAATGGTGGTCTCTCCTTCCTTTTTGGCACGACATATGGCCATAATGACAGACGCCAACGAGAAGGCCTCTAGAAGGATATTGAGCACATTAGCATATTGGTGGATACGGTGTATCGTGCCCCGCTCATTATCATGGGGGACTATAACGCACTTCTCTTTCTACATGAGAAGGTTGGGGGTCTCCAAGACTTCCAAAACTGTCTCCGAGTTCTGGGTTGCATACTTTGGACAGAACGGGGCATATGTGGACATGGCATAACAAAGCAACTAGATGACGAGTCGCTTGCCAACTGGACTGGGCATTGGTTAACCACCACTGGTTTGACAAATTCCCGTTGGTGGTGGCAGAGGGTCTCCCAGACGGAACAAGCGACCATAGCCCGATATGCATTCGACTTCTTGAGCGTAAGGATACCTGCGGGCGGCCGTTTAGGTACAGTAACAAATGGTCGTTGATGGACGGGTATGCTCAGATGGTTCAACGCGGATTACATCACCTAGTGGAGGGGAATCCCCAATTTCGGCTGATGGCGCGGCGCTCAAATTGATCAAAAAAGACTTGAAGTCCTGGTCCAAGGCCTCACCGCGCCGGCAGGTTGATGAGGAGGAGCAACGCCTTTGGGACATCCAAAGCAGGTTACAAGCGGACATCCTCAATCCTGATCTCGCGGTTGAGGAGTGGCAGCTTGGGAACCTGGTCCGCCTCCTCAGACTCCAGGAACAAGTGGATATTGCTCAGAGGGCTAAGTGCTCTTGGTTGCGGGAAGGTGATAATAATTCAAAATTCTTTTATGATATGGTAGGAGCCAGGTAACACCGGAATCACATTGGGTCTCTACTTGGTACTGATGGGAAGCCGATTACCTCGCGAACGGAGATACAAGACACAGCGATAAGGTATTATTCAGAACTATTTAATCAAAATGACTCTTTGACTGAATTCCCTGAGATAGTGTGCAAAAGAAAGGTGGCTCAGGCTGGCAACCGGGTCCTTATGGCTCCGGTTACAATGGAGGAAGTAGAAGCAATAACAATGAATGCTGACCCGAATAAATCACCGGGCCAGACGGTTTTGGGAGTAGGTTTTACAAAGTACATTGGGCGGAGTTGAAGGGGTCGGCTCTGGAGGTGGTGAGTGACTTCTTCACCAATGGCCGTCTCCTACGAGAACTCAATCATACTTTTTTTGTGCTTATCCCGAAGAAGGAGGGGGCCTCGGTACTTTTGGACTTTCGGCCGATATCGTGTTGCAACTTTATTTACAAAGTCATCACCCATCTGATGTGCAAGCGTATGCCGGCGGATATCATGCAAGATTTGATCTCTCCTAATCAAGCTGCGTTCATGAAAGGCAGGGATATCGCAGAAAATAATCTCCTCGCACATGAAATGATCCGAAAATTCAACAAAGGGGGAGGTATCAAATCTTGTTCTAAAATTGATTTGAGAAAGGCGTATGACACTATTAATCGGGATTTCGTGTGTCACATTATGTTGGAGATGGGATTTGAGCCGGTATGGGTTGATCGGGTGCGAGAATGTATCTCAACCCCTACTTTTTTCTGTCCTCCTTGACGGTAACCCTTATGGGTTTATCCGGAGCAGCAGGGGGATTCGTCAGGGCGATCCCCTTTCACCCTATCTTTTTTTCATAGTCATGGAGTACTTTTCTTGCTTACTGGATTCTACGGTTATCAAGAGGCGTATTACTCCTATCTATAAACGCGTCCGGACACACGTATCCCATCTAGTATATGCAGACGACCTGTTGGTTTTCATATCTCCTTCTTGGAGAGGGCTTCAAGTGCTAGCCAACATTCTACATCAATTTGGAACATTTACAGGGCTGCAGATGAATCAAGACAAGAGCACTGTATATTTCAATTCTCAATGCTCTCGTCAGGCGGAAAGAGCGGCTATACTAGCGATTGAACATGGTAGCCTGCCAGTTAAATACCTGGGCGTTCCTTTATCGATTAATTATGCCCCAAATGAGGAATGTCAGACCCTGGTGGAATATACTCAACGGAGAGTGGAGGGATGACAAGCGCGGACTTTATCGTTCGCGGGTCGTATTGAACTGATTTATCACAGCCATTCTCCGATTCTGGTTGCAAGCTATTCTACTCCCTATGAGCACGATCCAGCGCATAGAACAAATCTGTGCTAATTTAATTTGGAGAGGGGGATTACACGAGATCAGTTGGGATGTGTTGTGTCGGCCCACTGAGGTGGGAGGGGTGGGACTCTTTAACTTTAAAGTTCTCCAAGAAGCAGCTGGGATCAAGTTGACTTGGAAGCTATTAATGTCAGAATCTTTGTGGGCCAAATGGATGAACGGAAGGTACGTAAAAGAGCGGTGCCTCTGGAGTGTCCGCGCGAATAGTAATGATTCTCTGGTATTCAAGAAGGCATGCCAATACCGTGCTCATCTCTGCCCGTTGATACAACGCGTTTTAAAGGACGGAAATGATATATGGTTGTGGCAAGACCCGTGGTTTGCCAATCGCTCGATGGGGGAGCTGCATGGCGAGCTTATGCGCGGATGGGAGCTCCGACGGGATCGAGTTAGCCGCATCATGCGACAGGGGAAGCTGGAACCAGAGAGCTATACTCATACGAGACGAGTCAGCGAAGCTATCCGCGCAGTTCGGATTGAGGACGCCAGGAAGGGCGCATGGGTATGGGCTAGTACAAATGCGCCTCGGTCTGAGCCGCAGGAAGCGTATCATAGTTGTCGAGTTCGACATCCTCGTTGGGAGTGGGATGACTTTGTATGGATGAAAGGATGTGCGCACAAGTTCCAGATGTGACTCTACAAACTGTGCTTGGGGAGACTGCTTACGCTCGACAGGCTGGCCAGATTTGGCGTACGACTAGATGGCCAGGGATGCGTAATGTGTGGACAATGCCCGAAATCGATGAATCATCTCTTTTTCTCATGTCAGGAGACATGGAATATATGGGTCACTCAGGTAATAGACTTCATCTTCGCCTTGGCAACAATCGCGCATGGGGAGATATCATAAACCGGATCAGAGGAGACAAAAAGAAGGGTGGTAGTGTTATTGCCGGGGCACAATTTTTCGATGGAAAACTGAGAATATGAAACAATTGTAAAGACAATGTTCCAACGCAACACTTCTAGGAAGGTTGCGCAAGTATAACAAAGATCTAAAAAGATATCGTTATGATATTACGAGAATCTAAAAAGATTTCATAATCCACAGCAACGTATGATATACGAGACTCTAAACAGATTTCGTAATCATAGCAGCGAAGAAGATGACAGGCGAAATGTGGAAGATGGCCTGCTGGGGTGAATGATCACCGTTGCTCAAAGCTTTATTCGCCCTACACGAACAGCTTCCAGGAACTAGCAAGTTCGTCGGAGAACTTGGAACACTCCTGCTCTTCTGACTCCTCGGATGGACACGAACTCCCGTGCAAGAGCAACGCTGGTGCGGCGCCTTTCCTCTCTCTCTTTAGGCTGCAGATCATAACTGTGTTAAAGAACATGTCTGAATTCTCTGTTTACTTGTGCTAAAGAACACTTCGTAAACTTTTTGGTGGCTTCTCTTTTCTTTTCTGTAACCTGTGAGAGAGGAGGAGGAGGCCTAATATAAGCTCCTGCAACAACTGCCCGGTTAGCACAATGTTAGGGACGTGGTAGTAACCACCTCGAACATAGAGCAACCGCTCAGAACATGCAAGGACACGTTCTGCTGGAAGTTGTGCCACCAGCGTAATTTACACTTTACGCACACAGCCCCTTTTACGCACCCTACGCACACTACGCACTCTACGAACACTGCGTACGCTGTGCACACTGCGCACTCTACGCACGCTGCGTACGCTGTGCACTCTGCGCGTACTGGGCGTACTGGGCTGCGTACTGAGCTGCGTAACTGGGCCAGCGTAACTGGGCTCGCGTAACGGGCCGCGCAACGTGGTCGCGCAAGTGGCTCGCGCAACGAGCGCAACTTAAGCATACTATGCGCCTAGCGACGATGCTGACGTGCTAAGTGCAAAGTGTGCCAACAAAACGCCACATTACGCCTCATGAGCCCGAGTCCGAGTCCGAGTCGCTAAGTCCCAACGGGGCTTAGCTCCTATGGAAATAAATTTCCCAAGAGCAAAAAGCATGAATGCTATAATTGTTGATTTTAGCCTTTTTCCCATTAGAAAAATAATCCCACATGGCAAACCCATGTGCACCTCCACACCACATGTGCATCTCCAATAATAGCAAAGCTAATATATAGAGATACAAACCATTTGTTTTTTTCCGATGTGGGACTAAACCTTTCTTAAGGAAAAACCAAAAACCCAACAATCCCCCACATATCTCTATATATGGATATAAGTGTTTCCCACAGTAACTGTCCATCATGCATTAGGAGAGATGTCGCTTACGACTTGAATCTTTCCGCATGGGTCAAAAATCAAACTATAATACAAGAATGGACTAAGCCTTGAATTCTGCATCATAGCTGAAATTCTTTCCACTCACATAATGTAGTTACATGTGCTTTTGGCTACACATTAAAGGCCCTGTGCCAGCCTGGTTTCAGTGTATAATTTTGGGTGTCTACAAGTTTACCCTCAAGAGACGGCCTGATATCTCTGTCATACACTATAGGTGAGTTCATTATAAAGAGACATGGCATGAAGCGCTTTGCGCTTCCCTTGCGGTGCTACGCCGCTATGACATGGCTTAAAGCCGAGGCCTTACCCCGTACCGGGAACCTCATCGTAGTGTCATACTACAGTAGCATGAGGCAACCGTCTCTTTGTAGTGCCAAACTACCCAGCATGAAGCCTTAGGCTCCCTTGCGGTGTTACACCGCAACGACATGGCTTGCAAGGTCGAGGCTTTATCCCTAATCGGGTACCTCATGGTGGTGTCGTGCCACTGTAACATGAGGAACTCCTCCTCTTTGTAGTGCTGACTACACCCCTCTTTATATTTAACATACAGCATTAGGCTAACTGCCTATTTGCGGTGCTACGCCGCTGTGACTTGGCTTGCAAAGTCGAGGCTTTATCCTATTCCTGGGCAGTACCCCATATATAGGAACCTCATTGTGGAGTCACCCCACTGTAGCATTGAGTTTCACTCCTTGTAGTGCTGCTCTACCGTGCTTCCTGTAAAGCACTCCAGGCATTAACTCTGCCTGAGAACTCATTAAGGCAATTAAGCCAACCTTCCCACAGGAACGATTTTCCGCAAAAAACAATAGTAGACAACAGTGGTTATAGGTCCGTAACCTCTCCATGCCCAATAGAACATGTACCCACCGTTCCTGATATTCTTCCGATTAGTGGTCCTCCCTTGAACCAAAAGCTAGATGCCTAGTAGATAAATCTTTAAACTAATAGCATAAAACTTTATGGTAGGAATACAATAATACAATATCAGAATGCCTTCAAGCCCATTTTACAAGCTGTGTCATCGACCAGCTGGTGCTTGAGGCCCTTGGTGAAGGGATCCGCCAGGTTCTCCTGACTCCGAACATCAATCACTGCAATAACACCTCTCTTGATAAGATCGTGTACTGCCATGTGCTTCAACCGCACAGTCCTCTTCTTCCCGTTGAAGAGGTCATTTGATGCCACCGTCGCAGTCGCCTGGTTGTCGCAGTATATCGGTATCGCCGGTATTTGTGCCCCAACCACTAGAAGATCATACATGAGCTCCCGAAGCCATTCTGCTTCCTCGGCTGCGGTATCAAGTGTAAAGAACTCAGATTCCATGGATGACCGCGAGAGCATAGTCTGCTTCTTCGACTTCCACGATATAGCAGCTCCACCAATTGTGAAAATGAATCCACCTGTGGACCTCTCGCTCTCCACCTCTGAGCACCAACTGGCATCACTGAAGCCTTCCACTACCTGCGGATCTCCGCTGTAGTACAGTACATATGTATGAGTCTTCTTGAGATATCTCATAACCCGTTTCACAGCTTTCCAGTGTTCAGCACCTGGGTTGCTCGTGAAACGACTCAGCATTCCCACAACGAAAGCTATGTCAGGCCTTGTGGCAGTAGTAGCATACATCAAACTTCCTATTACGCTTGCATACTCCAGCTGTCTGACGCTTTCCCCTGAATTAGGCTTCAGCTTCAGATCACACATGTACGGCGTATCGATCCCTGGAAGATCCCGATACCCATAACGAGTGATCATTTTCTCAATATAATAAGACTGTGACAGCGCTAGTCCAGTGTCTGTCCGGATGATCTTGATCCCTAAGATCACATCAGCTTCCCCCAAGTCCTTCATACTGAACTTGCTAGAGATGAACTTCTTTGTCTCAGTGACACAACTAATATCCGTACCTAGGATAAGCATGTCGTCCACGTACAGACAAACGATAACACCTCTTCCATCAGCGAACTTGTGTAAACACACTTGTCCGTATCGCTGACCATGTAGCCATTTGACCTTATAACTTTGTCAAATTTCTCATGCCACATCTTGGGAGCTTGTTTAAGACCGTACAAAGATTTCACCAACTTGCAGACTTTGTCTTCAAGACCCCTGATGACAAATCCCTCTTGTTGTTGCATGTAAATCTCTTCGGTCAGCTCGCCATTTAGGAAAGCTGTATTCACATCCATCTGATGTATCACCATCTTATGTATTGCTGCGAGAGCAATCAACATTCTGATGGTGGTCATCCGGGCTACTGGAGCATACGTGTCAAAATAGTCAATCCCCTGCTTCTGAGAAAATCCCTTGGCTACCAACCTAGCCTTGAACTTGTCAATATTTCCGTCTGCTTTCATCTTCTTCTTGAAGATCCATTTGCATCCGATGGGTTTCGCTCCTTCAGGAAGATCAACCAACACCCAAGTGTTATTTGAGGTGATGGAATCAATCTCATTGTTAATCGCCTCCTTCCAGAAAACTGCGTCTCTGGTCTTCATCGTCTCATCATAGGTAAGCGGATCTGCTTCCACATGATAGGTGACAAAGTCACTTCCGAAGTCCTTCGGCCTCCTCATACGCTTAGCTGACGACTCAGCTTGTTCTGGTTCAACCGTTGTTTTAACAAAAACATCTTCTTGGACCACATCTTCATTGAAGACTTCAGTTTCTTGCGCACCCTCATTGTTCTCCGGAATATCCGCAAGAACAATATTCTTGTTCCGTGCAAATTTGTCTTCAAAATATTCTTCGTCGCGAGATTCAATGATATGATTTGACTCTATATCAAGAAATCTCCGAGCATCACTCTTCTCGGCATACCCCAAGAAGATCGTCTTAGTAGTCCTTGTCCCAAGCTTCTGAATCTTCAGATCTGGAAGCTTGACATATGCCAGACACTCCCACACTCGAATGACATTCAAGTTAGGTCTGACTTTGAACCAGGGTTCATGAGGAGTAATGTCAGAAGTTGCATGAGACACCCTATTAAGAATAAAAGTGGCCGTCAGTGCAGCTTCTCTCCAGTAGCACTTAGGAAGACCAGCAGTCAACAATATTGAACTTATCATTTCTGTTAACGTCATGTTCTTCCTCTCAGCTACTCCGGTTGATTGAGGAGAGTACGGAGCCATAGTCTCATTGACAATTCCATGTTCTTTGCAGAACGATGCGAATTCATGAGACCTGTACTCCCCACCTCGATCACTTCTTATCCTTTTGAGTTGTTGTCCAGTCTGCCGCTCAGCTTCGGCTCTGAACTCCTTGAACTTCTCGAATGCTTCATCTTTAGCCTTCAGCAAGTAGACGAATACTTTGAGAAGTCATCGATGAAGGTTATGAAATACTTCATCCCGGCCTTTGTAGAGAACTGTTTGAAGTCACAGATATCGGAGTGTACCAACTGCAGAAGATCTGTACTTCGATTAACCCGAGGAAAGGGTTTTCTTGTGATCTTTGTTTGAGCACAAACTTCACATTTCTCTACCTTACCCCCACACTTGGAGATAAGTCCTAGACTAGACATTCTGTTTATTCGTTTATAATGAACATGTCCTAGCCTATTATGCCACAACTCAAGAGTATAAGCAGAATGAGTGACTTCATTAATCACATTAATTACATTGGACTGATTTATAAGCTGAATTTTGAACATTCCTTCGGTATAAAAAGCTTTCCCGAAATATGTTCATTTGATAGACATCACCATCTGGCCAGCATTGATGTCCATCCTGAGGCCTGCTTTGCAGAGTAGGCCTCCTGAGATCAGGTTCTTGGCGATAGCAGGTACGTGCTTCACGCCTTGAAGCGTCGGAGACTTCTCCGAAGTCAGCTTCAACACCACCGTCCCGATCCCGAGTACTTCAGCTTGTGCCTGGTTCGCCATCATAACCACTTCAGAAGTAGGTGTATAGGTAGTGAACCACTCCTTACTGGAGCAGACATGGCAGGAGGCTCCAGTGTCTACCCACCAGTCAGTGTCAGCCCTTACTGCATCAACCTGTGCAATCATAGCAACTACGTCAGTGATCATAGATACCTTACTAGGCTCTCATTGCTCTGATTGCTTGGTCTTTGCTTTACACTCATTCTTAAAGTGGCCCTTCTTGCCACACTTGAAGCAAGGCATTTCAGACTTCGGCTTCTTTTTCTTGATAGAAGTTCCCTTGACTTTTAGATTGTCAGGGTTCTTCTTCTTGCTGTGGAAAGCCGCCTGCTTTTCCTTTGGTTCCTTGGTCTGAACCAGATTGGCGTTAGCCAATTGCTTGGACAGTGTGTCCACCTTCAGTTGAGCCCGCATCTGGTCCTCAACATAGATTTCCTGTAGGAGATCTTCAAGGGTGATCTCCAACTTCTTCCTATGCATGTTTGCATAGAACTTGCTCCACCCAGCGGGGAGCTTTGAGACAATCCCTCCAACTACAAACTTGTCGGGAAGGGGCATCGCCTCGTCTTCCAGCTTCTGTCGCAGTTTCAGGAACTCCTTCACCTGCGGCAGCATAGACTTTTCGTCCTCAAAGAACCACTTGTGATATTTTTCAACCACAAATATTTTACTGTGATTCTTGTCTTCTTTGTAGAGTTTTTCTAGAGACTCCCATATGTCTCTAGCGATATTCTTCTTAGAATAGGATTCTGCTAGGAAATCCTCCATAGCATTCAGGATAAGCAACCTGCAAATGCTATTCTCCCTTCCCCACTTGGCCTGAAGTTTAGTAGCCGCAGAGATTGCGGCAGCAGACCCAGTATCGGGAACGGTAGGTTCCTCTTCAAGCAGCACGTGATCAACGTCTCTGAGTTGAAGAGTGAGATAAACCTTCCTCTTCCAGACTTGATAATGCTCTCCATCAAACTTTTCTAACTTACAGAAGTCAGTGTTTAGGAGTGAAGCATTAATGTTTTCCATCGTAGCAATAAAACTTTGAGATTGTTATTGCCGGGGCACAATTTTTCGATAGAAAACTGAGAATATGAAACAATTGTAAAGACAATGTTCCAACGCAACACTTCTAGGAAGGTTGCGCAAGTATAACGAAGATCTAAAAAGATATCGTTATGATATTACGAGAATCTAAAAAGATTTCGTAATCCACAGCAACGTATGATATACGAGAATCTAAACAGATTTCGTAATCATAGCAGTGAAGAAGATGACAGGCGAAATGTGGAAGATGGCCTGCTGGGGTGAATGATCACCGTTGCTCAAAGCTTTATTCGCCCTACACGAACAGCTTCCAGGAACCAGTAAGTTCGTCGAAAAACTTGGAACACTCCTGCTCTTCTGACTCCTCGGATGGATACGAACTCCCGTGCAAGAGCAACGCTGGTGCGGCGCATTTCCTCTCTTTTTAGGCTGCAGATCAGAACTGTGTTAAAGAACACGTATGAATTCTCTATTTACTTGTGCTAAAGAACACTTCGTAAACTTTCTGGTGGCTTCTCTTTTCTTTTCTGTAACCTGTGAGAGAGGAGGAGGAGGCCTTATATAAGCCCCTGCAACAACTGTCCGGTTAGCACAATGTTAGGGACGTGGTAGTAACCACCCCGAACATGGAGCAACCGCTCAGAACATGTAAGGACACGTTCTGCTGGAAGTTGTGCCACAAGCGTAATTTACACTTTACGCACACAGCCCCTTTTATGCACCCTATGCACTCTACGCACACTGCGTACGCTGCGCACTCTACGCACGCTGCGTACGCTGCGCACACTGCGCGTACTGGGCGTACTGGGCTGCGTACTGAGCTGCGTAACTGGGCCAGCGTAACTGGGCTCGCGTAACGGGCCGCGCAAGTGGCTCGCGCAACGAGCGCAACTTAAGCGCACTATGCGCCTAGCGACGATGCTGACGTGCTAAGTGCGCCAACAAAATGCCACATTACGCCTCATGAGCCCTTGAGCCCGAGTCCGAGTCGCTAAGCCCCAACGGGGCTTAGCTCCTATGGAAATAAATTTCCCAAGAGCAAAAAGCATGAATGCTATAATTGTTGATTTTAGCCTTTTTCTCATTAGAAAAATAATCCCACATGGCAAACCCATGTGCACCTCCACACCACATGTGTATCTCCAATAATAGCAAAGCTAATATATAGAGATACAAACCATTTGTTTTTTCCGATGTGGGACTAAACCTTTATAAAGGAAAAACCAAAAACCCAACAGGTAGTTGGTACAGAAAAGCTCGACTGCGGTTGGCTACGGCGGTCTGGCATATCTGGAGGGAGAGGAATTTGAGGATTTTTGAGGGTTTAACTACTCCACGTATAGGCATCATCCGTAACATAGAGTTTGATGTCGATACGTTGAGATAGATGGCTGGATTGATTATTTGTAAAAGATAGATGGATGGTTGTATACTGTATTTTGACTTTTGCTCTGAATAATAATTACCATTATTCAATATATATATATATATATATATATATATATATATATATATATATATATATATATATATATATATATATATATATATATTACCATTATTCAATATATATATATATATATATATATATATATATATATATATATATATATATATATATATATATATATATATATATATATATATATATATTCAATACCATACCATTATTCAATATATATATATATATATATATATATATATATATATATATATATATATATATATATATATATTGAATAATGGTATGGTATTGAATATATATATATATATATATATATATATATATATATATATATATATATATATATATATATATATATATATATTGAATAATGGTATGGTATTGAATATATATATATATATATATATATATATATATATATGTGTGTGTGTGTGTGTGTGTGTGTGTGTGTGTGTGTGTGTGTGTGTGTCGCACTAACACAAAAAATGACCCGCATATCTATATCTTGTCATCATAAGCGACTATATTGTACCAACCTGAAAATGTATATACCCTGTACCTCTATTATTTCATTATTTATAGGGTTAATTATTTAGTTTTAGGGTCTCCTATAATATTCAAATTTGTGTTTAGGTATTCATATTGTCCAGAAGAGTGTTCGTTCTCGTCCTTACCGTTGACTTGGACTGACCGGTAAATCTCGCGTTCAGATCTCCATAATATTGAAACTTACGTTTTGTTTTAGGGTTTCTAATGATATTCAAAATTTGCATTTATGTCTCTATTTTGGATGGTTAGTCCAAATCAACGGTCAGGATGAGACCCAAAATCTCTTGAGGACAATATGAAGATCATCTAAATACAAATTTTGAATATTATATGAAATTCTAAAACTAAATAATCTGGTATCTATATTTGTGTGTGATTAGTGGAGTTTGGAGATTTTGAATCCCGATCAAGAATATGTATAATCTCTTATTGGTTATAAAGTAATCTTTTCATTTTCTTCCTGGAAACAAGATTCGGTTCAATTTGACTAACATGTTGAAATCTGGTGGCATTGCGGCATTCCTCTTTATTAGATGCAGGCCGGCCTACGGGATTAGGTTGTCTTGTCCAAAGCTAGTTATGGTTGCTCTTTGATCTTTATTGTGGACCGATCTTGAAAGGTCGTCCTCCGACCTCTTGTGGGGTCATGTTGAGCCTTGGGTTTGTCCCAAGTCTTGTCTTGATTATCCTTGGGCCGGCTCTGATTAGATGGTGACCTTCTAACTATGCATCGGTACTCTTACTTCAGTCTTTCGGTGACCACTCACATCGTGACAGATAGGCACGACATCTTCAGTCGATCGGGGCTCGGGAGAGCCATCCACCCGTGGCATTGAACTAGTCACGAGGCCTGTCCGGGCTTTATTGTGCAGCTGGACAGCGAGCGGTGGCGACGCTGCTGGTTCTGGATAGGTGCGCTCTTCCAGAACTTACAAGGACTGGTTTCCCCATGCGCGACGTACTGCAGCAATGTAATTAACAGCGATTTAGAGAATTAATTTGTGCAGTTACAAGTACTAGTTTGGCACGAAAGTTGTATAGAAACGTACTTTCTCACTTGAACTTGAGACGTACGTACGTACGTACATGCATGTGTGCATTATTTCCAAGATGTCACACAACTAGGACTCGAATGTGCCATTTCCTCTGCATGGTCTCTCTAGGAGGAAACCAATGTATTGGGCTCTCAGCCATTTGCAGTACCATCCACTGCTCGCGTTTCAATCTTTTGAGGAGTCGGCCATTGAAAATTCAGCAGACATGCTTCCTGGTCAAAGCTCTTTCCCTGTGGTTTTCTTCCCTTTCCATGCAGGGATTTTATATAATGTTATGTCTTCTTCGCGTCTGCTTTTGTTTGTTTCCTGTGTCTCCAGCCTTTATGATCACCACTTTTGCTTGTCAAATGAAAAGTTCTCGGCCTTTGTAGTTTGTGTGCATATATAAAAGTGAAAGTAAGAGAATGTGTCACCACTTTTGCTTGTCACATGTACAGGCTCCATTGACCCCCAACTAATAATTAAAACTATGTACAGTCGAGTTCAAAGGGAGGTTTTTCCTAGGGGTGCAATTTGGACGGACTAAATCTGAGTCCGATCGGATAATCCGTTAATGGGTTCGGATTCGGACTAAAATATTTGAACCCGATAAAAAATCGGATTGGGCTCGGATTCATGTGTCGGATTATCCGAAGAACCCGATATATATATATATATATATATATATATATATATATATATATATATATATATATATATATATATATATACTAGCATATGTGCACGTGCCTTGCATGTATTTTAACATTCACGTATTTTAACATTTCTTAATTAGTTTAGGAAGACTCTTGAGGAAGACCAAAGGGTACTCTTCCTAATTACTAAATTGTCCTTATTAAAATTAATGAACAATTTTTAATTAGTATAAGTATGTAAGGGTATTTTCGGAATTCAAAAGTTTCACCATCTAAGTTTTCCTATTATATATATATATATATATATATATATATATATATATATATATATATATATATATATATATATATATATATATATATTTTGAAAGAAGGTAATTGTGGCGAACACTCCCACCGGGAATCGATCTTCTGACCACTCGGCCGTATGCATCTCTTAACCACTAGGCTAGAGGTCATTTGCGTTCTCTCTCTCTCTCTCTCTCTCTCTCTCTCTATATATATATATATATATATATATATATATATATATATATATATATATATATATATATAGATATTTTGAAGAAAGGGTGCTTTTATTGATAAGAGAAAATATATATATATATATATATATATATATATATATATATATATATATATATATATATATATATATATATATATATATAGATATTTTGAAGAAAGGGTGCTTTTATTGATAAGAGAAAAAAAGAATAATACACATCATACTACATAGGAGCAGCAATATGCTTAAACCTCCATTAATAGGACATCTGTTTCTGTATTTCTCAGGATCGCTTGTAAAGAGGAGACCGATCCTTCGAAAATCCGCTTGTTTCGCTCTCGCCATACATGCCATACAGCGGATAATAAGCACAACCGAGCCTTATTATATTTATCCGGCTCGTGTATCTTCATTTCCAGGACCCCAGCCACTATCTCAGTAAGACCTTCCCTATGAGCTCCTGGGATGCCAATCGACTCCATACACTGTTGCCAAATATAGGAAGTAGTGCGGCACTGAAAGAAAAGATGGTCACGCGTCTCTAATTCCCCTGTACAGAAAACGCAATCTGGATTGTCAATTGTAATGCCGAACCGACGCAGCCTAGCCTTCGTAAGGAGTCTATCCTTCATAGCTTTATAAGCGCTTAGGTTCATCTTAATCGCTCCTCTTTTATACCATATTACTTCCGCCCAGTTTACTCTCGGATGCTGCGGACGACACATCTCGTAACAATTCTTCACCTCAAATTCTCCCGTGGTCGTCCCATCCCAACTCCAACTGTCACTTCCTCTCTCCGGTTGGACCATAATGCGTCTTATTTCTTCAGCGTGCCAACACCCAACCTGACGTGCTTCAACATGCCAGCAACCTTCAATCAGCAACACGGCCAGCGGTTCATCCCGTCCGCTTAGTTCGAACACCGGCCAACCCCACCTGTCGACTAGGCTCTTATGATCTAGCCACGGATCCATCCAAAGGTTGGTGTTTCGCCCATCGCAAATGATTCTACTGATTCTCTCTTTCAACTTAGGACGAATGCGGAGGATGTTCTTGAAAGTAACTGAGAAATTGTTATTCACCGATTGGGTCCAGAAATTCTGTGAGCTACAATATCTATTCAGCAACCATCTAGCCCACATGGATTCGCTAGTCAAGAACCGCCAGGCCAACTTGAAGAGTGCCACTTCGCGGAGGACCTTAAGTGAACGCAGGCCAATCCCTCCCTCATCCTTAGACTGGCACAGCTCCTCCCAAGCTATGGCGTGCAATCCTCCCCTCCAAACAAATTTCGCGCACATCTTCTCAATGCTGAATATCGTCTTTTCGGGTATAAATATGGCCTGAAGCCAGTAACTAGTGATGGCAACAATAACTGATCGGATAAGTTCCAGTCTTCCTCCAAACGACAATACCTGAGCCTGCCAACCTTCGAGCCTCGCCTGAATATGCTGGATTAATCCCTGGCAATCTGCATCGCGGGCGTAGTTGATTGAGAGGGGTAGTCCAAGATATTTAACTGGGAGCTGTCCGACCTCAACCTGAAGTAGGTTCGACCACTTACCCTGTTCGGGGTAGTCCTTACTAAAATAGATATGACTCTTATCTTTGTTCAGAGAAAGTCCTGATAAAGCAGCAAATTCTTCCAAAACTTCAATAAGAGCTTGCATAGTTTTCTCCGACGGTTCAACGAAAACTAGAAGATCGTCAGCATATACCAAATAAGAAATAGATGGCTCCACCATACGATATAGAGGGGTGATACGTTTCTGGATAGTGGCAACATCCATTAAGCAAGTATAGAACTCCATAACTATAGTGAAGAGGTACGGGGATAAAGGATCTCCTTGACGCAAACCCTGTTACTCCCAAAATAACCACAGGGTTGGCCTTTGATCAGCAACGAGAAGGTAGGAGTGGTAATACACTCTCTCATGCGATCCACCCACCAACTATCGAAGCCCATACTAAGCATCATGTGACAAACAAAGTCTCTGTTCACCATGTCATATGCTTTCCGAATGTCGAGCTTGATGCAACATTTCTTCCCCCCAGTTTTATTGAACTCGCGGACGAGTTCGTGGGCCAAAAGACAGTTCTCTGTGATCGCTCGGCCTTTAATGAAAGCGGATTGATTTTCAGAAATTAGCCCCTTCATAATCTCATGCATTCTGGTACACATTAAATGTGTAATAATTTTGTAAAAAAATTGCAACAAGCATTCGGTAGGAAATCCGCAAGTGCCTGAGCCCCCTCTTTCTTGGGAATGAGAACCAAGAAGGTATGATTCAATTCTTTCATAAGCCTGCCCGTCCTGAAGAAGTCCTGAACCATGTGAAGTACCTGGTGCTTTAGTTGAACCCAGTGTTGTTTAAAGAATGCCGCATTGAATCCATCTGGACCAGGGGACTTGTTAGGATCCGCGTCTCGAATAATCTGATCGATTTCCGCCATGGACACTTCCTGCTGCAGCAGCTTGTTTCCTTCCTCGGATACTATGCGTTTGCAAATAGTATCGGGGAAGTCAGCCATATACTCACTTTGGTTGTAAAGAGCTCTGTAGAACTCTATAGCCTCCTCAGCCATGGCCCGATTGTCCGAAGTCTGATTTTCGTTCCGATCCAGAAAAGCTGGTGGATTGTTTCTGTGTTGACGAGCGTGGACCGTTGTATGAAAAAATTTGGAGCACCGATCCCCCTCTCTGAGCCAATCACATTTGGCTCACTGTTGGAGGTGGACCTCCTCCTGAAAACGGAGCTTCCTAACTAGCTCCTGCTGTTGCAATTCATGATCGACCTTCACAACGTTCAGCGGGTCCGCCTGCACCTACTTTTGAGCCAGCAATAGGTCGGCCTCAGCCTTGGCCAAGGAGTGCTGCGGTCTTGTCCGGTTCCAATTCTTCAGAGCCCCTTTAATATGCCGGAGTTTCTTGACCAGCTGGAACTGAGGGTTCCCCTCGTAGGCAGCCAAGAGGGCTGCATCTATTACCTCCTTGTACCCGTCAGTCAGCGGCCATGCATTGTTGAATTGGAATGGCCTCCTCTTTATAGGTTCTTCTGCGACCAGCCGAATCAGGATAGGGGTGTGATCAGAGGTTCCACAATGGAGTCCCTCCGCTCGAATGAACGGAAACGTATCGAGCTACCTGTTATTGCACAGAGCACGATCCAGCTGGCATACTACTCTGTTCGTTGAAGAGCTATTACTCCATGTCCATATAGTTCCTGTGCGCTCCATACATACAAGCCTCGAGCCGAGAAGACAGTCCTTAAAATCTGCCAGAATTGGTGCAGGGACTTGTCGCCCACCCATCTTCTCACTATCCGACTGAATGGCGTTGAAATCCCCGCATAATACTAGCGGGAGTTTGTCCGCAATTTCAGTCGAGAATTTAATGATATCTTTCCAGATCTAAAATCTCCGGGCTCGATCGTTCTGGCCATAAACCACGCCCAGGGCCACTTCGAGTCCACCTATGTTAGTAAAAACAAGAGTAATAGTTGATCAGATTTAAATTTTACCTGACAATCCCATTGTTGTGTATTCCATAGAGTCCATATACGCGCCACCCCGCACTCTTCCATGTTATGAACACTGTCCCACTGAGCCAGAATCCTGTCTCGGATCCGATCTTCCTTCTTAATTTTGCTCTCTAGGATAGAGACTATCGAACTTCTGTTAGTACGCATCACATTGGTAATCTCTCGCCACCGTCCTACAGAATTCGCTCCCCTCACATTCCATGTTTTGATAGTCATGGATTATAAATTGTGGGAGTCCCCTGATAGCCCGTGTAACCCGCTGGGACTAGGAGGGGCTGTACTATTCATTTCGGTGGAGGGGAGGCTTGATGTGGAGCTGCCTTTCCCAGTGATCTCCTCGACGCGTCGACGCCATGCTGTGTTTTCAATAGTAAGCTCCTTGCTTCCCTGGGGGGACGCCTCTGTAGAAGATGTCTTGTTCGTCCGGTCAGATGGTGAGCCGAGCGAGGGTGCCGTTGGAGCCATCTTCTTCGAAGCCCTGATTTGAGCATTTATATCCTGCTCTGGGGCGGGTCTCCAGCGATGCTACCAATATCTTGGGAGCTTTGATGGGGCCTTTGGGCGCCACTTTGGTCTCTCCCTGCCCCTTCGAAGATGACCAATGCCGATGACGAGCCCGGTTCTGCAATCCTCTCTTCCGGTTCATTCCTCTTTCCTAGGATGGATGGTGCGCTCCTTAGGCTGTCAGCCATTATCTCCTCAGCTGGCTCTTTGCTACCAGGTAGGGTGTTCTCCTGGGACTCATCTGGGATGTCCATGTTCCTCTCTCCATGCTGATCCTCTTGATGAATTTTTTCTTCTGGATCCTGTCCTTCCGGATGTTCTGCTACCTCCTCGCTGTCCGTCGCTGGCTCCTTGTACTGAACCTTAGTGTGTCCAAAACACTTACAATTGTCACATGAAGGGGGAACCCATTCGTAGCCAATTTCTTGTTCAATCCAGTTGCCGTTGGGGAGAACAATATCCACTTTCCTAGGCAATACGTCCTTCACTGTTATCTCCACGAATACCCGTACAAAGGAGAGTCGTTGACGCCGAGTCGTAGGGATATCCGTTCTAATAGGCGATCCGACCATGCTCGCAATTTTTATGATGGAGGGAATACTCCATAGTTGCGGTGATAGCCATGGGAGCCGGATCCAAATAGGAACTGATGTAAGTCTATCTTTTTCGAAATTCGACTCCGGCCGCCATCTTTTCAGAACCACAAGTCGGCCATCAAAGGTCCACGGACCCCCCTCTAGGACTCGCTCCAGGTCCTCTTCCAGTGCAAATTTAGCAAAGTAGAATCCGTTCTCTCTCGAGAAGAATTCCAAGTCTCCCTTAGGTCGCCACTCACGAAGAGCATAAGCCCGTAGTTGCCCATAGAACGGGCGATTCCCCATAACATATAACACCAAAGTGTTCTTCCAGTATTCTCTAGTCTCTTGCAGGTCATCATCCGTGATCTCTACTACCTTCTTGCCATTGATAATACTTGGTTCAACGTATTGCAGGTCCGTCTCTTCCTGTGGCATTGCAGGTTTACATAGTTCAGCCCACGATACGGGTGGGGATAATCCCCCTCTGCTCGTCGAGATATTCCCCCGGGTATGGTCCTTGGATACCAGACCCCCCTGCGGCCTCTCAGGCCCTCTCCATTGATGAGGATTTGGTCTCTTTATCTGGGGGGGTGGCAGAGCGTTGCTCCCCCTATAGCGCCTTCCTGCATCTACCTCACGGGACCATTGAGGACACTGGGTGCCATTATTGTTAGGCGGATCATGCTGCCCATATCGGGGTCTCTGCGACCCTCCTCTGAAGGTCTGCGCATCGTATCGGATCGAGCGATCTTTTTCCCATTATGGCTTTTGTCGACGCCTTCGGTCGACGGTGGTCCACCCTCCGGCCGTGCCCCTTCTATCTTCGTCTCTGTCTTCTTCGTCATCTCTGTCCGCAGCCGCTAGATTGACTTCCCCGCCGACTTCCTCTAGGAGGAAGGATTCGGGAAACCCTACGTCCGGAGGATCTGTCATTGGCTATATATATATATATATATATGGAAAATTCTACAATACATCCGCTGGAAATGGATGTATCGATACATCCGAAATCTGGACCGTTGGATTTTAATCCAACGGTTCAGGTTTAATTCAGATAAAATAATACAGGAGACATCATTTAATACTGATTTAGACTTCTGACCTGTTGGTAACTTACTTTAGCAGGTCATTCTTCACTTTAATTTTTTCAATGAACACCCTAAATTAACTCATATTTACTCTCTCAAAAGTCCATCCAATTTAATCTGAACCTTTTTTTTTTGGGTTACAGGCCATGGTAGTCGTGGTGGTGCTGGTGGTGGTGGAAAGAGAAACGGAGATGAAGAAGGAAATAAGAAACGGTTTGGATCGCGTCGAACGTCGTCGAGCACCCCTTGAACAACGAGGAGTACTAGCTGCGCCGAGAAGAATCGGTCCGCTTCGCGCCGAACGTCGTCGAGGCCTCCTCGAACAAGGAGAAGTACCAGCGGCGCCGCTCTAATTTTAGTGCCCATGCCATTGTCTGAAATTTTATTTTTTATTAGGAGTACCAGCTGCGCCGAGAAGAATCGGTCCGCTTCGCGTCGGACGTCGTCGAGGCCTCCTCGAACAAGGAGAAGTACCAGCGGCGCCGCTCTAATTTTACTGCCCATGCCATTGTCTGAAATTTTATTTTTCATTTAACAATTTAATATTTTGTTAATAAAGCTACATGTCATGGTGGTGATGGTGAACTGAGGAAACCTGCTTCTGAGGTCGGGCGGATTATTTTTTAACTTTTCTAAAGATAATATTTTCGAGGAGAATATTTTTTTGGACAAAAAATGGCTATTCTCTTTGCTTTTAACACGGAGAATGGTACATTTAGGACGGAGAATGGTACATTTAGGATGGAGAATACGGCGAATGGCCATTCTCTTTGCTTTTAATATGGCGAATGGACGGTGAATACGGCGAATGGACGGAGAATGGCCATTCTCTTTGCTTTTAATATGGCGAATGACGGTGAATACGGCCAATGGACGGAGAATGGCCATTCTCTTTGCTTTTAATACGGCGAATGGACGGAGAATGGTACATTTAGGACGGAGAATGGACGGAGAATACGGCGAATGGCCATTCTCTTTGCTTTTAATACGGCGAATGGACGGTGAATACGGCGAATGGACGGAGAATGGCCATTCACTTTGCTTTTAACACGGAGAATGGCCATTCTCTTTGCTTTTAATACGGCGAATGGACGGAGAATGGTACATTTAGGACGGAGAATGGTACATTAAGGAAGCCGACAAAAGCTCATTCTCTCAAATCTCTTCTTTGTGTAAATTAAATCCAAGGAGGACACAATCCCTAATTTTAGTTATTGCTTAGCAGAGTCTGCTTAGTTGTTGTAAAATTGTGGTGTTGCTTCTGTGGCACTTTCATCTTTAATCTCATGTTTTCTATGAATATGTGTTCTGTTTGATTTTGATTTAGTAATCTTTCCGTATTTAGTTTTTTTGTTTCATCTAACAATTTAATAGTTTTGTTATAAATCTACAGGGCATGGTGGTGCTGGAAGGAGAAACGGAGATGAAGAAGAAAAGAAGAAGTTCCGGTTCGCGGTGGACTTCGTCGAGTTCCTCAATCAAGCGGAATTAAACCTCTTATAGAGTTCCTTAATTGGAGTTGATCACGATAACCTTTTGTAATTTTCAAACGGATAGTAGAATCTTCCTCGAGCCCTCCTCAATCAAACGGCTAGTAGAATCTTCCTCGAGCTCTCCTTAATCAAACGGCTAGTAGATTGTTTGCTAGTCTCGAAATTTATTTGTCTTTCCATCTTCCTCACTTTTTGTACTTCTCTCTTGCTATATATACAATAGTTTTCTTGTTTCATAGTACTATTATTCATTCTGAAATACATAGAATAGTTTTCTGAAATACAATAGTTTTCTTGTTCTCAAGATGTCTACTCGTGTGGGGGGAAATGTAGAAGACGTAGAAGATTGGATGCCAAATCCAAATGAAACCTTCATTCCGCATTTGTTGCGCAAGATTGAACAACATCTGTCGACGATTTCAGCTGATGTTGCAAAGATAAAAATTGAACAAATGAAGTTATCTCGGCGTTTGGATAAGATTGAAGAATCTCAAGCTTTGAAGGAGGCATCTTCATCTAGAGCATTTAATAATGTGAAGGTGGTTTCCGTTGAATCTTCTTTCGAAGAGGAGGACGTGGAGCTGCAGTCTCGTAGTAAAGCATTGGACCGATATCTCGCATTGGACGCTATAGAAGAAGAAGAAACTGACTTTAGCAGTCCTTCTAAAAGAATGCGTCGAAATTTACAGCCGGTCACACCATCCAAAAATTTAATAAGGGGTTCAACCTCGAAGCCTAGCAATTGTACTAGTGTTTCTTCGAGATATTACGACTATATTTTTGCAGATGATAGACTTGACGAGTAAGTAATATGAGTTTTGATTTAATTCCAACAGTTTTTTTCTCCTAATTTATTCGTTTCTTTTCTTAGAGAAATAATATCATCTTGCAACAAAACCTATGTGTCTCGGTGGGAGATGAAGACCTTAGCTCCTTTAACGAGAATTACCAATGGGTTATGTATAGATAGTATATTTCTTCTTAGATGCCATCTATGTTTACTTCGATTCCATCGCTGACATTTTTAATGTTTTATTCAGATTGTAAGTATTGTCTCTGCTCTTCTCACCGTGGAAGAACGGAAAAGAACCTCCAATAAAGCTAATGTATGGTTTTTACCAATAAGGATGTCGGTGAGTGAGCATTTTATTCTTCAATGCATATGCATTAACAATTTTATCGTTTGTTTGTCCTTCGTAATGTATTAATTGATGTGTATGTAGAAAGCAACGTTACCTCAATCCGTCAAAAAGGCTCATGAAGTATGGAAGAAGTTTAAATACTTTGAGGATTACATGGGATCTTTAAGCACTTGTAAAGAGGTATTAATGTATTTATGTTTAATTATTAATCCTAATTTTCTGAAAATTTACTAATTTGTTTTACCTAATTATCCTGATTCAGATATACATACCCATTCATTTGGGCGAACACTATACTCTTGCAAGAGTTGTGTTTAAAAACAGGACTGTTGAAATTTGGGACTCACTTGCATCTAAAGATGATCCGATTCAAAGCAGAACAGTTATAAAAGAAATAGTAAGCTCATATTTATCAATTTTTATGAATTGGGTACAAGAATACGCATTATACCAATACATATTGTTTTCTGGTAATTGTAGCTTTCAAATTTGGATATCTTTCTCGAAGAAGAGATTTTGAAGCTGAGAGATGCTAGGTTCAGCTTTTCTACTTTTGCAATAAAACGTCCTTCTTATGTTCCCCGCCAAGGCAATTTAGTTGATTGTGGAATTTTTTTAATTGCATTCATGAAAGACCGATGTAGCCTGGACTACCGTTCTATCGATGTAAGTATGAAAATATGTCGTCAAAAACTTCAACTTTTTAGAGCAATATTTTTTATGTTTGTTTGTTATATGCAGTTTGATGCGAAAAAGGAAAGACGCATAGTTGCTGAATGGATTACAACTTCAGAGCACAATGAAGAGCTAAAAAAGAAGTCCAATCTGGTTGAATATGGAAGACGATGATTTTTTTTCTTCTTCTTTTATATTTAATGTATGGAAAGCCCTAATGTATTATGTTCATTTGTTTTGTTGAGTTATAATGACATTTTTGCCAAACGGCTTCAATTCTTTTTAATTAAGCAGAAAGGAGTATTTTGCCCTTCCATCGAATGACATTTTTGCCCTTCTAATTAATTCAAAACACCCCCGAACCCTTTTATTAAAAAAAGAAAAGAGAAAAAGAAAACCGTTTCGGAGCCTCCTCTTCTTCCATACTCCACTCTGTACTCAAACCTAGATCATTCTCCTCCAAAATCTTCAAACCTTCCTCCCCATTCGCAATACTCACACCATGTCGGCATCAGCGGCAGAATCATCACCGGCAGCATTACCAAATAGAGAAGATGCACCAGTTACAGAAAATCCAAAAGCGACAGACGGAGAACAACGGAAACCCTATTCTAAGAAAGTTGCAAAAAAGAAAAAGGAAAAAGTTGCTAAACAAAAAGAAGTGCAAGAAGAAGTGCAAACAGAAGGTATAACTTTGATTTTATGTTCGCAAATTCTGTATATATTTCAAGAAAAATGACATTCTCCGTCATAAAACGCATTTGAATGTTAAATTCTATTCGCCGTTTAATTTGGAACGGATAATGTCATTCTCCGTCTAACTTGAAACGGAGAATGCCGTTCCCAGTGTTAAAACCCATAAGAATGGCCATTCTCCGACCTAATTTTTGGTTTTTTTTTTTGTTTTGCAGAAAGAAAATCTGTCAGGAATAAGGATTCAAGACTTTTCCGTTCTACCTTCAAGCCAATGCTAAATCTTATGGAGGAGGTCAATCGAGATGCTGGCCGTTTACCAGAGCCAGTTATTGGTTCCTTGAAGAATAACGGTTTCTGGAATTTTGTCGAGATTTTCTACCAAAACAGAGTCCACGTCTCCGAAATGGCCAAGGTAACGGAAGGGCTTGAGAATTTAATTGCAAGTTACACAGAAGAAGAAGATGGCGTCGGGTGCTTTGAATTGAGCACCACTGTTAAAATCGCGCCAAGCGTCAAGGATATGGCAGTCATATTCGGTCTACCGCTGAATGAAGAAAGCGTTGATGATGTTTCTTACAGAAGATTGATAAAGGAAAAACAACAGCAGCCCACACCACCAGCATCATTGAGCTTGTGCAGAGATCATTTCACAAGATTGCTGGCTAATACTAAGGGCAAACACTCAGAAGTCACGAATAAGGAAGTGAGAGACAAGTTCTTTGAATTGTTACGACGGCTTCGTGGCGGAGATAACGCTGTTAATCCAGATGATTTGGCCAAGCTAATAATCTTCCACTTGTGTCAAACTGTATTCTTCACAAAGTCTGGCGGTTCAAATTTGCCGTACAGATTCTTGGCCTTGGTAGACAGTGTGGACGTGATCAACAGTATATGCTGGCCAAGGTTAATCCTGGCATATGTAATGGATAGCTTAAAGAGGAGTAGAAGCAAAACTGAACAGGGGGATTACTCAATGGCTTTCCACAAATTGGAAGGTTGCACAATATACTTCCTCTATTGGTTTGCAGAACATAGTAAATTTGTGGAAAGAAAGTTCGCCCCAATTCCTGATTACCCAAGATTTTTCACATGGAATGGGTACGATATCTCAAACTTCCTCAAGGCCGAATATCACAACAAAATGAGATCGAAGATGATATTGGAAGATCTGGTTATACCTGTTGGGGAAGAAGAAGGGCACAAAGAAGAGGAGCCACCTATAGAAGAAGTTGAAAAAGTGGGAGAGGAAGAACACCAAGAAACAGGTGGGGATAATTTTGATGAACAACGGATAACACCGCATCATGAAATGGGCGCTGTGATGGACGACTCAACAAAGGAATTGGAGGATTTGAGAAGACATCATTCTGATATTCTTGCGCAGAATGAAGAACTGAAAGAAAAGTTGAAAGAGATGGAGGCACAAGGAGCGCAGTTACGTGCAGCCAACTTTGAGAATGCCATACTCAAAGAAAAGCTGAAAGTGCTCCAGGCAGAAGAAGAGCAACAACGTGCAGTCAACGTTGTGATAGAGGGCTCTGTGCATGAACTGGAGGATTTGAGAAGACATCATTCTGATATTCTTGCACAGAATGAAGAACTCAAAAAAAAGTTGAAAGAGCTCGAGGCACAAGAATCACAACAACGTACAGTCAACGTTCTGATGGAGGGCTCTGTACATGAACTGGAGGATTTGAGAAAGCAGAATTCTGTTCTTAAAGCGCAGAATGAAGAACTCAAAGAAAATTTAAAAGAGATGGAGGCACAAGGAGCGCAGTTACGTGCAGCCAACCTTGAGAACGAGAAACTCAAAGAAAAGCTGAAAGAGCTCGAGGCACAAGAATCACAACAACGTGCAGTCAACGTTCTGATGGAGGGCTCTGTGCATGAACTGGAGGATTTGAGAAAGTTCTTAAATCAGATCTACATGCACAAGGTAAAATCTTTTCTATTTCAAATTTTTGATTTGTAATCTTCCAGGAGAATGACTATTCTCCGTGTACTATAACACGGAGAATAGTCATTCTCCGTGTTATTTGGAACGGATAATTGCTATTCCCTATCATGTCGATACTGGAAAGGTTATTCTCCGTGTAATTCCAAACGGAGAATTCTATTCTCCGTATTATATTATACGGAGAATGTCATTCTCCGTGTTAGGTTCACATCATACATTTCATTATTGTTTGTTTTATTTCAGTGCGAACAACCAAACAACTCAGAGAAACAAATGAAAGGCTATTGATCCAGAAAAAAAAGTCGACGCTCCAATCCCATAAGTGGTCTGCATTCATGACGGCCCACACATTGGTAAGAATTCAAACAGAAAAATCCATATTCATGTGTACACCGATGAAAAATGACAGAAAAAAATTACTCATGATATTGTGTATTGTTTTTGGGAAACAACAGACCGTCATTCAACGTGTCAATGAAGAAACCGCAAAACTCGGCGCCTGTGAAGACATCCAAAAAGTAGAAGACTTCGTCATGGGTTTGGAGGACGACATATATATAAAACAACAATATAATTATGATATAATTGGGCAAGGAACTTCTGTCTTTTATAAGCTCTGCTTTTATAATATAATCATTTTTGAATTACATTTACATCGTCAAAACCACGAAAAGTTTGACTTTTATTTACATATGAAACAACTCGAACTCATGCGCCAAAAGGGCAGTGGGTTCCTTAGCCTCAGGAGTCTATCTCTTCGACATGTTCCTTGTTGAAGAAGGATGGCTTTGCACGGTGCTCTCCCTCAAAACAAAATTCCTTGAGGCAGTGGGTTCCTTTGCCTCAGTGAGTTCCTTTGCACGGAGGATGCACGATGAAGTGACTTGCCTCAAGGAGTCATGCTACGGTTCCTATGCTCTGACCATGCACGATCAATACCATCTACCACGCGGACACAAACTGAAAGACGACAGAGAACAACACTCCTTGACAGTTGATGCTTTCAATTGGATTCCTTGAAGCAAAACACTTCATCGTGCATCGTCATAGGAGTGTTGTTCTCAAGGAATTCAATTGAAAGCTTCAACTGTCAAGGAGTGTTGTTCTCTGTCGTCTTTCAGTTCGTGTCCGCGTCGTATTCATCGTGCATCGTCAGAGCATAGGAACCGTTGCATGACTCCTTGAGGCAAGTCACTTCATCGTGCATCCTCCGTGCAAAGGAACTCACTGAGGCAAAGGAACCCACTGCCCCAAGGAATTTTGTTTTGAGGCAGAGCACCGTGCAAAGCCATCCTTCTTCAACAAGGAACATGTAGAAGAGATAGACTCCTGAGGCAAAGGAACCCCCTGTCTCAAGGAATTTTGTTAACTTGTGGCAGAGCACCGTGCAAAGCCATACTTGTTCAACAAGGAACATGTCGAAGGGATAGACTCCTGGCTGGCGATTCGACAGAGCGTGGAACGATAATAAACTCCAAACTCATGCACATCTCAGTCTTCTGAAGGACTTCACCACCGTGCATCGTCGGACCAATGGAACACGTTGAAGAAATGAACTCCTGGCGGCAAAGGAACACCGTGCATAGTCCGAGCCAATCAACGTGCGGGCGCTTCGACAGAGCGTGGGTTGGCAATAATTCCAAACCCACGCACATGTCAGTCTTCTGAAGGACTTCACCACCAAAGCTTCTTCGAACGAGGAGATCGACAACCAAGAGGAAAGAGTCTTGCCAAGGCGGAGGATCGGTAGAGTCCATCGCCACAAGAAAAGCTAAGTGAGATGAGAACAAACTCTCTCTACACTACTGGCATTTATAGGCATGGAACAACTCGGACTCATGCGCCAAAAAGGCAGCCACTTCAAATTCTGCCCCTGCTCAATTAAAGCTAAGTAAGACTGGAACAATTAATTTCCATCAATACCAATGCCATTAATACCAATGAATATACCCCTTCGAATTCTGCCAACTTTGATACCCCTTACTGTATCAAAGTTTTTTTCTTGATACAGTAGGGGGTATCAAAGTTTTGATACCCCCTATGTATGACATGTGGGCCCTTCCTGCTTTAAAAAATGTGTACAAATATATATATATACATAAATTTTAATAGGGCCCACAAAACTCTTTTCTAACAAAACTCTTTTCAAAGTTTTGATACCCCGATGTATGACATGTGGTCCCCTCTTGCTTTGTAAAACGTGTAAACATATATATACACATTATTTTTTGAGATGGCCCACATGTCATACATAGGTGCCTGTATCAAAGTTTTTTCCCTTTTAAATAGCACCCATAATTAACTTACAAAAAAAGTATAAATAAAACAAAATATTGTTATAGTCAAGATTTGAACCAATGACCTCTTGAATACAAGTCTAGCAGTGTAACCACGACACCACAATAGCATTCTCCGTGTTTTATTAAACGGAGAATAACATTCTCCGTTTTGAATTAAACGGAGAATAGCTTCACAGTGTTAAAAACAAATTAGAATGTTCATTCTCTGTTTTAAATTAAAACGGAGAATGACATTTGCCACATAAGAATGACATTGTAAAACAACAATGTAATTATGATGTAATTGGGCAAGGAACTTCTGTCTTTGATAAGCTCTGCTTTCATAATATAATCATTTTTGAATTACATTTACATTGTCAAAACTACGAAAAGTTTGACTTTTATTTACATATGAAACAACTCGAACTCATGCGCCAAAAGGGCAGTCATTTTTACAATAAGATCTCCCAAATTCTGCCATTTATTGGCAAAATTTAACAACTCGAACTCATGCGCCAAGCTGCAGTCACTTTTATTGTCATTAATACCAATGAATCTGCCATTTATATGCCATTAATACCAATGAATTCTTCCATTTATATGTCATTTATTCCTAATGAATCTGCCCCTTCGGATTATATTCTCCTTTTTATTGGTAACGGAGAATGGAATTCTCCGTTTACTTGAAACGGAGAATAACTTTCCCGTTTAAATTAAATCGTTAGTATTCTATTCACCGTTTATGTCTGCTCTTCTGTCTTTTATAATAAAATCCTTTTTGAGTTACATTTACATTGTGATAACCACGAAAAGTTTGACTTTTTGAGTTACATGTACATTATGAAAGTCTGAAATACTACATAAAATCCTACTATCAAGAAAAAAGTTGAATATGAGCTGCGTGCGGGCATCGTAGAGCAATGGAACTCCTTGAGGCAAAGGAATTCCTTGAGGCAGTGGGTTCCTTTGCCTCAGTGAGATCCTTTGCTCGGAGGATGCACGATGAAGTGACTTGCCTCAAGGAGTCATCCTACGGTTCGTATGCTCTGACGATGCACGATGAATACCATCTACCATGCGGACACGAACTGAAAGACGACAGAGAACAACACTCCTTGACAGTGGAAGCTTTCAATTGGACTCCTTAACATTCTCCGTTTTGAATTAAACGGAGAATAGCATTCAAAGTGTTAAAAACAAATTAGAATGTTCATTCTCCGTGTCATTTGAAACGGAGAATGTTATCTCCGTTTTGAACTGCATGGAGAACATATTTTCTCCATTTTTGATGTACTACGTTTTGAAATTGGAATTTAATGTTCTCCATTTTTATCTAATTGTCTTCTCAAACTTTTGCATTGGAGAACATATTTTTTTATCTAGTTGCCTCGTGTGAATGACATCTTGCCACATAATAAAGACATTATCTTAAGTCAACGACGTTTCATTTTATTCCATTTGCTCATTTTCACTATTTCGCTTTCGTACTTTACAATTACGATAATCGTGACCCATTTTTTTACAAAATCTACATATTCTAGCCTTCGGGATAGATTGACTTTCTGTAGGCTGGCTTGATTTCCCTTGAGAAGGCCTTCCTTTTGTTGCTACCGGATTTGGCTCTTTTAAAGCTTCATGCACTCCTTGAACTGCATCAGCTACCATTTGTTCTTCTTCGTCAATATCGGACACCATTTCTTTCAACTCCATCAGAACAGACGACATCAACTCCGTTCCCCTCTCTTGAACTTTGCTTATTTTTTACAAAAGTATGTAAACAGATTAACTTGTTCATTAATAGCACCATACCTTCTGCTCTCAATAATGTCTGGGTGGATGAATCTTCTTTCTGAGCCAGGTCCGGAGAGATAACTCTCTTTGCAATCCTTGAGCCAACGAGATTTTATCAAGTTCTTTGGAATATCTCCAATTTGTAATCTCTTCATTGCTGCAAAAATATGCCTACAAGGAATCCCCTTGGTCTCCATCCACATGCATTCACATGTTATGATGTTGTCGGCCGGAAGAAATGTAACCTTACGGTTGACACTGTCTGGCGACAAATACTTTTGGACAGTGCAAACTTCTGTCCCTCTTACGATGTGATGATGGGGAACAATATATGCATCAGAACGTGTGATTTCCTTCCTTACATCTATAAACACCTTTTTAGTGTAAATTGCGGCAAATTTACCTTCTATTACGGCCATGCTAGTTTGATTCACAACTGGTGTTGAGAATTTATTATTGACATGCTTACCCATATGGCCGTAATGTAAGGCCGCCAAACCGTGGTCACAATTTTGAAGGGCCTTCCAAAGTGGCAGCTTCTCATTCAAAAACCTTTTCAGAAAAGCGTTCATAGATTCACATCTATTTGTTGCTGTAGAACCGCCAAAATAATTACCACGTAGGAATGTGTCCGCCCATCGCTCCCTCGTTCTGTACAATGCAGTGGTCCACTCATAGTTTTCTAAATTATAATCTGTTAGCATCTGCTGCCAACGGTTTTTAAATTCTTCGACTGAATAGTACCTGTTTAGAAAACATGGACATTAACTAAAGTTGTGATATTGTAACAACAACATACTTCAAAGTAAAGTAGCAAGTGTTCTATGTACCTTTTAATCAGAAGACTCAGTTTATTGTGAAAACTGTCACGCCCCGATTCGTAGAGTCATTTATTCTTCATATTTTATCTCTTAGAATCGATCGTCCTCGCTTGGGCGTGATGCCGTACAAGTTTGGTATTGCACTTGTACAAGGCAAAGATGGTACATAATCGATTATTCTTCAAATAGGAACACATCGCAGCGGCAAAAGCAGATAAATTGAATTTAATGAGGACAATCTTTCTTATTGAATAGAAGTACATCACTTCTTTATAGCAGCGGAGAAAAAGAGAACTCAAAGCCACACAGAGCTATGTAGAACTTTATTCTCTTTATTGATAATTGAAGAAGAGTACAAGACTTGTATTGAAGTACAATGATTACAGCACATCTCACTTTAAATTGGAAACCAACTGAACAATGCTATACAACTTACATTTGATATTTGGATACAATGGATTACAACTCGATATACCGACTTGGCTTACAATCTCACTGGTACAACTGATTACAATGTTCCATACATTATGCCCTTTATAAACAGAAGACATCATCTTGTGCAAGGAGAGCTTCTGTATGCCCAACAGATCTTCGATACCGCGGGACCAATCCAGCTAAACTTCGTGTGTAGAACATTCCAAGCACGAGCACCTGCCCACAAAACGTGGGTCAGCACATCATCTATGTACTGGCGAGCAGAATCCAACCCACTCGCATAAACCAACATTTAGGTGATCATTTAAGCAAGCATTTATTAGAGTGATCTTTCTACTTGGGGCCTAGTATCAGTTCACAGTTCATGGGCAATAATCAGAGTGAAGCATGTAAACATATTCTTAGTAGCATTCATGTGGACATATCATTTATCATTCTTGGTGTTATCATGCAAAGGCATCATTGAGGCATACTAGGTGTTATCATGAAAAGGCATCATTGAGGCATCGTTAACATTAACACCTTAAACATGTTCTAACAATTCTCACTTCAAGCATCACTTAGCATGGATGTTATGTTTGAGCACTATTTATAGCAAGGCATCTTTCTAGCATAATGAATTGAACATGTTAAGCAGGCAAGTTAAACCAACTTATACAATATCACAATTATGTGATTTCTTACCGATAGCCGACTTCTCGTACCTGCATCAAATACAGGTTATCTGATATACTTACTCTGTCTGCACAAAACATTCATTAGCATGCATCCTGACTACATGGTCACTGGTGTTGTTAAACCATATGGACTCTTCTCATTTCATTTCATTTTAAGATAATGCGGTCAGCATAGTAGGTGGCGAGCCTCTATGCCACCCCGCCTTATCCGTGCTCCCATAGCACTCATCATTATTTCCTCCTAGGCCGAATCGGTTCCCAGGGCCCTAGGAACCGTTCGAGGAAATTATTACTCAAACCTTGTATACAAGTTGTCCATGACCATGCGAATGCGTGTCCGACTCAATTGTGAACAAAATCGCATGGTAAAATATATTAAGGAAAGTAAAGGCAACAGTGCATCATTAGTCATATTCAATGACTTATTCATTTCGTCATTACCATCATTTCATTTGGTGATCTCAACGATCCCAGCTTTATCATATCTCATTCATTGCTTCATTGCAATGTATCTCATATCATTCCTTTCTTAAGAGGAACTTAACATACATTCATTTCTTATAAGGGACAGGTAGCATTTCATATTCTTGTAACAGTTATAGAGAGAGTACATGATTCTAGTGTTTCATTCAATTCATTTGGGTCGATAGCACCGCCAGTTCACTTCTTATTCTATCATTCACAAGGCATCTCATTAATCAAGTGTTTTATCGTTTCAGCAGCATTAAGCATAAGGAACAAGGTTATCAATTCACTCTCAGGCATCGAATCACATTAGCAGTTCAATGTGTTGTACATTTCAATAATTCTCAGCAAAAGCATCTCTATTATTCAGCAACTAACATATGGGACATTTAGGGGCAGTTCATAGCATTTCAATACTTCATCTATTAAGCATGAAGGAGTAAGGAGGAGGAAGGACAGTTCCACTCACCCAAAATTCTACTAAGCGTAGCTCCACCAGCGAGCTACGTTCCAATACCCATTCCGTCTAACCAGCTAAGAGAGACTGCATCAGTCTCAATTCTTCTCATTCCCAACATAAATCACGGTCCAATATTCTGATCCCATCCAATAAGCCAACCAAATGCCTCGTACGGAGCGGGGCATTACATAATATACCACTCAGAAAAAGTTTCGTCCTCGAAACTTAAGGAACAAGTATTCCACAAGATTCACTTAATCACCATGAGTTTACTCATTCAGCTTCAAATCAATATTCATTTCAGCCCACTCGGTCATTTCAAAATATATATCCAGCTGTACCATTTAAATCCATCAATGATTCGATCTGTCTATCTCTTTTTCAATTACTTGTAACTTCTCATTGATTCACTAACATTTTCCTTGCATTCTATCTTGGTCGCAATACATCACTTCATTTGGATCCATACACATATTTTAGGCGTCCCCAAAACATATGTATTTCAGCCAAATTCTGTACTAGTGCGATAAATTCTTTCCATAATGTTATCTCAGTCGCAACCAATCACTTCGGCTGGATCCATACACATATTTTAGGCGTCCCCAAAATATATGTACTTCAGCCAACTTCCATGTTAGTGCGATTCGATCAGCCACAATATAATTCTCTTTTCTAAATCCGACTTAGCATCCTTTCATTTGACTCATTGCTTTATTCATTTTTGTCACAATCAGTATCTTTCCGGCCACAATATTTAATATCAGGGACAACTTGGTCAAGTTTTATACCCAAGCATAACATTTCTAACATTCGATCAAGGGTCTAACTTAGAGCCAACCATATCAAGAGTTCACAACATGCAATCATATTCCTTCCCACATCCAACAATATTTTTCACCGAGGCAACTCATCTTTTCTATAAGACACAATCTGACGTCACCCACTATCGATTACCCGAGTCAGGGTATAATTCTATACAACAGTCAAGGTTAACTTAGCTACCCGACTATAGGTATACTCAAGCCTTACCCTACGGTTGCAATTCCCACTTATAGCCGACATATAATCCTCAAGGGTCAAACATCTCTTAAGGCTCAAGTTGAAGCATACATTCCCTTAGGTCAATACTCATTATCGTTGTCTCTCATTCAATGCCACAAGGTCATCCTATGGGTCTCCAATGGTCACCTATTATTCAGTCAGTCTCTAAGGTTAGCTACACTGATAGCTAAACTTAATCGTTCAGGTGACTTCCCTAGAGTGGACGGCTACTAGGGTTATACTAGTTTCTTATTCTTAAGGCCAACAAGCAACCAACAGTTCTAAGGAACTCTACCCAAACCTATGGGTTTTAATTCAGTCTGAATAACTAATCGCCATTGTTGGTTATGCCAACAATGGGTCATGCAGCCCACAGTTTCTAGGGTCAAGTCTATCTATCTAATGTCTTCCTCAAGGAATAATTCCCACAGAGGCTCACTCTAGACTTACCCAACGATCGACTAAGATCGATCTATCAGCATTACGGTCAAATTCCAACCCGACATACAATTCTCATCGTTCTAATAATCTATCAAGTAAATTCCCAATGATCCACATTTCTATTCAAATTCCTTTGTACCCACACGAACCCATAAGCCAATGCTAACTATTCAAGGGTCATCGATTCCGATAGTCTTAACATAATTATGGAATCATACTTTTCAGTCCGTATGACAGAGTCAAACCACTAAGTTATAAGCCCACAATCTATATCCCAACCAACAATCACCTATACCGACATTATCCAACATGTTTGCAATTTCTCGTTTCCATTTGTTTCTCAATCATAAAACTATCTTACGGCATTCTTAATCTCATGCAGTAATGGTCAAGCAGTTCATCCCATTCAATCCGACAATTTATGTATCACTTAACCATCCTCTAGGCAACAACAGTATTCTGGGTCACTACTTGTTATTTTTCTAGTACAATTCAATTCTTCAGCATCATGCACATAGGCAACAACTATCCTTTGGTAGTCAAGATGGATTAACATCTATTACACCTTAGGGTCAAGCACAATTCTTTAATATTCTTTTGATTCACTGACAATATTTTCAAACTTTCAGCTTAGCAACCCACTTTGTATTAGCCACATTTGATTTGCATCCAACCAACCGAAGTCGACATTCAAATTTTCTTAGCCATAACATTCTCTAGCCAAATCCATTTACTCATAGCATACTAACTGCTTACTAGTCTGAGTCATCACTCGACTAAACAATTTCTAACCAAGCCACCGGTTATAATTTCTGCCAATCTCGCTACTCAATATAACATCACCGTCAAGGGACACTCGAGTCATCTAACCACAATACATGACTCCTAGCTAAGTCTCGGCACTACTCAGTATCCACAGATAGTCTCATTGCTATTCTATGGAAAGGTCAACATACATCTCGTTCTGAGGTGGTAGAGGCAATATACCACTCAGAAACGAAGCCATCCTTAAACAATACCAACTCAATCCATTCCGGACATTCGTAATCTATAATGGTCACAACACTTAGCCAACATCTCGGGATCTCAATATCATAAGCCAACATTCTTAGGTCTCGAAAGTACTAGCGAGCATATATGTGTCAACTCACTAGTTCTGCTGAACTCATCCATCAATTATTCATTCCCAAATCTTTCTGCATCACATGCAATTCTCAACTTGTTACAGCATACCCAGCCACTTTTTTATATTCCCACATTTCTAACAGCATTCACAATATAGCATACTATGGCATCGAGTCATTGTTGGGTTATTTGTGTCCAAACCAACAACAATCATTCTTTCAGGGGCATCACAATGTATATAGACTTATTATATGGAACATCCAGTGAGCAGCCAAGAGGGTCAATGATCTTTCAGACATGAACAACATAGGATGATTACAGAACAACAACAATATAATTGCGGAAGCAATCTTTGATTTAATCGCGGAAACAACGTTGAGTGATTGCGGAAGCAACTTTGGTCAATCATCGATGCAACTTTGATTTGAAACGAATCAAAGAAGAGACCAAGGACGTAAAGCCCTGCTCTGATACCAATTTGTCACGCCCCGATTCGTAGAGTCATTTATTCTTCATATTTTATCTCTTAGAATCGATCGTCCTCGCTTGGGCGTGATGTCGTACAAGTCCGGTATTGCACTTGTACAAGGCAAAGATGGTACATAATCGATTATTCTTCAAATAGGAACACATCGCAGCGGCAGAAGCAGATAAATTGAATTTAATGAGGACAATCTTTCTTATTGAATAGAAGTACATCACTTCTTTATAGCAGCGGAGAAAAAGAGTAACTCAAAGCCACACAGAGCTATGTAGAACTTTATTCTCTTTATTGATAATTGAAGAAGAGTACAAGACTTGTATTGAAGTACAATGATTACAGCACATCTCACTTTAAATTGGAAACCAACTGAACAATGCTATACAACTTACATTTGATATTTGGATACAATGGATTACAACTCGATATACCGACTTGGCTTACAATCTCACTAGTACAACTGATTACAATGTTCCATACATTATGCCCTTTATAAACAGAAGACATCATCTTGTGCAAGGAGAGCTTCTGTATGCCCAACAGATCTTCGATACCGCGGGACCAATCCAGCTAAACTTCGTGTGTAGAACATTCCAAGCACGAGCACCTGCCCACAAAACGTGGGTCAGCACATCATCTATGTACTAGCGAGCAGAATCCAACCCACTCGCATAAACCAACATTTAGGTGATCATTTAAGCAAGCATTTATTAGAGTGATCTTTCTACTTGGGGCCTAGTATCAGTTCACAGTTCATGGGCAATAATCAGAGTGAAGCATGTAAACATATTCTTAGTAGCATTCATGTGGACATATCATTTATCATTCTTGGTGTTATCATGCAAAGGCATCATTGAGGCATACTAGGTGTTATCATGAAAAGGCATCATTGAGGCATCGTTAACATTAACACCTTAAACATGTTCTAACAATTCTCACTTCAAGCATCACTTAGCATGGATGTTATGTTTGAGCACTATTTATAGCAAGGCATCTTTCTAGCATAATGAATTGAACATGTTAAGCATGCAAGTTAAACCAACTTATACAATATCACAATTATGTGATTTCTTACCGATAGCTGACTTCTCGTACCTGCATCAAATACAGGTTATCTGATATACTTACTCTGCCTACACAAAACATTCATTAGCATGCATCCTGACTACATGGTCACTGGTGTTGTTAAACCATATGGACTCTTCTCATTTCATTTTATTTTAAGATAATGCGGTCAGCATAGTAGGTGGCGAGCCTCTATGCCACCCCGCCTTATCCGTGCTCCCATAACACTCATCATTATTTCCTCCTAGGCCGAATCGGTCCCCAGGGCCCTAGGAACCGTTCGAGGAAATTATTACTCAAACCTTGTATACAAGTTGTCCATGACCATGCGAATGCGTGTCCGACTCGATTGTGAACAAAATCGCATGGTAAAATATATTAAGGAAAGTAAAGGCAACAGTGCATCATTAGTCATATTCAATGACTTATTCATTTCGTCATTACCATCATTTCATTTGGTGATCTCAACGATCCCAGCTTTATCATATCTCATTCATTGCTTCAT
>JANAVB010016800.1:22394230-22541601 GCA_029216955.1 Iris pallida
ATTCCAATGAATGGTCAAAGATTTTTTTTTTTTTTGGTTTCCTTTTAATATATAATTTATTCCAACACAGAGATTATTCCAATGAAGGAAAAAAAACTCAGTAGCACAGCTTTACATTGGTCCGGTACTATTAAACAACCCCCATAGAGTTATATTATTTATACCCACCAATAACTCTAAAGCAGCAGCCAACTCTTGAGAGAGCATGATCTCGCAGATTCTATCAATCAGTCTGCATAGGGAAGAATAAGTAAAGTTAACATTCTAATCTATCGACATAGAATGAGAGAGCATGCCAGAACATAAAGAAAGAAAGAAAGAGGAAGAAGAGCTCAAGATAGACTAGAATTTGCAGGTGTAGTAGCATGCTTGCCATTTGATAAGTGTAATCTAACAGTTCAACATTCATTGACAGTAACTTGAAACAATATCATATACCCGTGACTAACAGAACATATCACCAAGTAAAGAAGAAATAAAATTCATAACTAGGTATTTCCATTGCCAAAGATGGGCCTTATCCAAGCTTGTTAAGGCAGAGCTAGGCAGCGAGGTGGTGAGGATCAGAAGGCCTAGGTGGGGGCATCAAGACTAAAAATTATGGTGTGTAATATATAGGTAATGCAGACAACATTGTGGTTTATGACTAGGACTTTGTGTTGTGGTTTGGGACTACATTATATATAGATCATGTTGTGCGTAGTACATACATAAGTCTGACGTCAACATCAATTGAAATGAAGTGTTTAAACAAGAAACAACTAAATTTTATTGGAATATATCTTTTAATCATAAATCAATACAACAAAAATGAGTCTTTATCACAATCTTTTGGAATTTGTTGTTTGAACCTTCATTTGGTTCTATTAAGGGTCAATGTCCTCTGTAACACTAACAAAAACCATAAAATATTAAATATTTATAATTAAAAAAATTAAATATAAAGTTATGAATGTATAATTTGAAAATACTGCAAGCTATGTTGTACGAGCATGAATGACATTGCAAGTTTAAGACACGATTCTATACATTCAACACCTAATTTGGTGTATTTTGAAGTGTTTGTGGTGTCAAGTACGTGTCCAACACTACATAGACAACAGATTTTGGAATATTTGTGTTACTAAGCTATATCTGAGGAGCCCTTTACTCGAGAGAGAACAAAGTTTGTCAAAACATAAAGAGGAGAGAGAGAGTAAGAGAGGAGGAGGAGAGAGAGGCTTATCAGACCAACAGTCCAAAAGTGTGTCCTTTGTCAAGATCCTTTGACCACGGCATATGAAAACAAAAAGTCAGTAAGGAAAAGGATGGACGGGAGAGAGATTTACAATTGGTTAGTAGCAATGCCATTTAGAGTTTGAAATAGAGATTGGAATACAATGGATTAGGATAAACTCATAAGGGAAAGAAACTATAAGAGGAAAGTCTATTGTTTCTCTTAAATTCTCTATTCTCTCTATTAAATATCTATATATTTTATTTGGCCAGAGCCAGATTCCAAATTCAAAAAAATGGCTTAGATCGTGTTACACTTAAGGCCATGCATGTCAATGCGCTTGAGGCCCGCCATGGCCGTTGAGGTGCTCCGAGACAGTTCAAGACGGCTGCCTTCATTCTAAGGTGGATGCCTCAAGATCTCACCGTCTAAATATTAGTTGTCTAGGCGCCAATGCTTCCAAAAACGACTAGGCGTATTAAAGCCTAGCAGGGGCTTAAGACGGCAAGACGGACACCGTTTAAAACACTGCTTATATCTAGGTGTCAAATTATGATTTTATAGTTCGTATCATTTAATTGAGAAACATAATTCTGTGGAGCTGTATAGTTTATTTCTCCCACCCTTGGAATTCTTAACCATTTCATTAAAATCTTCTTCTCCTCTGCTCCTTGTCATACTTCATTATTTTGGCATGTTCTATCTAGAATTCCGTAGTAAAATGAGGGATGATATTCAGGACAGGAAAGGGATTTCTAGAGGACCTGGCTATCCATATCCATGATGAACTCCAACCTCAAAGTGAGGATCCTCATAATTTTGCAAGACAGGACCCTACGGAGTTTGGAGTCTTTGAATACTATTTAGCAAACATACTGACACAAAATTAACTGTAGTTATTGTGAAGGAATGAAAATAAGATATTGTATGTTATATAAATCCACATATTTGACTTCACAAATCAGTATTAATATAACAATCTCCTTTTTCGTAAACACTTCTCGAGGTTAGTTGAGTGAAATATTTCTTTTACAAAAATGATATATCCCCTGGAAGTAAACTTTGAACTAAGTGCAGGGCACAAGCTCACCGATCCTTTTTAGGCCCACACAAGTGGAACAACATCTTGGTTTTCTGATAAATCCTAGCATTCAGCTCAGTAGTTACTTTCAGGGGCTATATCATTATTGTTTCTTTATTTTGGTGTTACCAATCTCTTTCTATTCAGATCATTGTGTAGATCCTAGTTATGTTTTCCCTAAATAGAAATCTCCCATGCATCAAGTCTCAAAATGGTCCACTAGTCATATATATTAACAGATTCAAGAGTAAATAATACAATAGAAAATGAAAACAACATATCTTGGTCCAGTAAAAGTCGAATTGCAAGATATATTTAAGAGATCCTATTGCTCCTTGGTTGCATCTACTTAAACTCCATTACCAAAATGCAGGTTTACCTACCCACAATGTAGATGGTACGCCAGGCTTGGGTTCGATAACTTTTGATCTAAAAAGGCCAAAGACCGGACCAACCTAGTATCATCCCTGCATACCCTCCAAGTGGCTTTTAGACTTGATGGAAAAACCTTATCTTCCTCATAGCTACTCGGCTACAAAGTTGGCACCAGCTCAGAAAATTATCATCAGGTTGACAGCCGTCTAATAAACTTTGTCAATTTTTACTTAGTTTTGCCGTGCCCATTATACATCTGGCCCATTTCTGATGGGAGAGGCTGGGATGATGTACTTGAAAGATTCAATACTCTTAAGTAGCCAGAAGTAGTGTTATTTAGAACATAGCATATCCTTAAATACATTATTATATGGAGTTTAAATCATGCTATTAATATAGCACATACAGCTCCCCAATCAAAACGGGAAGATCTTTAGTAAAGGAAATTCGGAAAGATGGGCCCAAGCCCAAAAGTTGCAATTTACTAAAAGAGCCAAATCTGTAGTTTGACAATATGTGCTTATATTATGGTTGATTCCAACAACCAATTAATGTCAGAGTACAAAATACTTACACTAATAAACTCAAGTAACATTATGTATAATGATGTTTCCATATAAAAATCATTTCCATGCAGAAAAAAAATCTAATACAGTAGAACCTTGACAATTTAATACCCGATAAATTAATAGCCTCGGTAAGAATATTTTTGGCCGGTCCCGGCATAAGGATAATGTGCTAAATTAATCATTCGCTAAATTCATAATATACTACATTATAAAAAAAATCATATAGGTCCCATGTAATATATAAATTAATAATTTCCTGAGATTCATACTACTTACTATTCGACTGAGGCCTTCCTAAAATATGACAAAATAATTGTTTGTTTCTTCTTGAAATTGTTCATATTTGACATCGTCCCTTAACTCATTTACAAGTAAAAATTTCTAAAATTCATTGTTGCAATTGTTTTTTTAGTGCTACCTGATTATCTTTGTTGTACTCGCGTAGTGCTATACGCATTTCATCCGTCATTGTTGATTTATTTACATCTTTGAGACCGGAAGCCACTATTGTATGTATGATGTTGGTGTTACGATGGCTTTTGTTTATTTAAATAGAGTTTTTTCTTGGTTAAATGTTCATAAAATGGACTAATGTAGTAGATTGAACAGTGTATACTCTATTTTGGGGGAAAATAAGTAGATTTATAAATTACACTTGTTTAAACAAATACATAGAATTGTTAGTTTGTAAAACAAGAAATTATGTAGAGTTTTGCTTGGTCAAATGTTCATAAAATAGAATAATCTAGTAAGTTTAACAATGTGCGATATGTTTTTGGGCAAAAGAACTAGATTTATGAATTTTACTCAGTTAAACAAATACATAGAATTGTTACATCGTAAAATGAGAAACTAAATACAATGTACAATATTTAAGAAAAATCACGAATACCTGAATAAATTAATAAGTTATAATTAGTCAAAATTAATAAATTATTAATTTATCGATTAGTTAATATTCGCTAAATTAATAGATTTTCTTGGTCCCAAGACTATTAAGTTATAGAGATTTAACTGTACTTATAAACAACATAATCTAATACTTCCCTGTAAAAAAAAAAAAAAAATTCCTAATGCTTCTAAACAACATAATATATATTACTATACTCGCTTAGTCTTCAATTACCAGCTGCACATTTTCTCAGTTAGGAATCTTCATTACAAATATTCCAAAGTTATAGCAGTGAATTCATCTTCCTGTCTCCAAAAGAAAATAAATTGGATGCCAGAGGATTCAGTTTCGTTTCCTAGGACAGAAATTTTCTTCGTTAGGACTATTCATTAAAATTTCAAATTGATTATAGGTAGTTTATTGATCTTCCTCTCTCCGAAAGAGAAGAGCACAAGGTGTTTTTTTTATCAACTGAAGCCCTGTCAATCAAGATCAGAACATGAAATTTGGTTTAGAGAAAACGACTTTCCTAGGAAAAGAAATTGAACCCTTCAGGGGTAGTGGATGGATCTTGAATTCGAGACTTAAAACAACATATCAAACTTCGAATGATGCAAGTATATGATCTTGATATATTAGATGTCCATCAGGGTAGCATACGGAATACCTTAAGGCGTTTAGCACATGGAGCGTCGGAGTGGTCACGACGTTCCTGGGAACTGTTTGAACCAGCAGAATTGTCCGTCTCAGCCTGCAAAATGATATCATCGATTTCACTGGATACAAGTAAACTGGATTAATATATTTCTATATAGACTTCTTACTTGTGCTGTTGAAGAACTAGGATTTTCTCTTGAAACACCTGAATCTATGGTTGTGCCTTGAGATATATATGGCATCAGCTGACGGACTAAATTGGAGAAGAATAACCCTTGATATTCAATATCTGACAGTTCGCCATGCATATTACCATTTCCACTTACGTTAGCTTGACCACTAGCAGAAGTTAATGGCTCCTGTTGATCAATGGCACTAACGTTAGCTTCTCTTCCCCTCGTTAAACGTCTAATCCATTGTTCAAATGTGCTTCGAGGCATAGCATGTTCCCTGCTCTGCTGTCTATTATCAGCTTGAGCACTGTCATCATTGTTACTAGCTGCTGGCCTCCGTCTTGGTATGAAAACCCCGGCAGATCCTAGCAAATAAAGCACTCAGGTGTCACTTTCAACCTCTACCAATTTAGAGGCAAATAGACGACGTTCAAAATAATTAACATTGTTCTTATGACTAGTCAAAAGTATGCATACTATAAACTTAAGAGTAAATAAGGAAAAGAGGTGCAAGGCGAGGGTTTTAGGCCCCCTCGAGGTGAGGAGCAAGCCCCAAGGCCTGGTGCGTATGTTTTTTCGGGTATTAAATTTTTAATCTAAAAAAGCACTATATACTTAAAGATAGTGAAAATAATAGATAATGAAATATAAGCTAAGAATATTATCCAAATTCCAAGGACAATTATCAAACAAATTATAGACGATTATGTAAGAGTCATAAGAGCTCCAGACTAAAAGATCTTTGCCAATAAAGAAAGTAGCAACTAGTTTCTTATCAAGAAACAAAAAAAGTAGTTACTCTCAACTCCAAAGCATCAAAATAACACAAATCTGTGAGAATCCAAGTCTTGCTTATCTACGAGAAATTAGATACATAGCACATAAGATGAAAAAGAAAAGAAGACAGGGAGAAATGCAGTTCAAGAAGTATCTAGATTAAGGATGTTAATGTGATTACGTATCTCGAGTGAGTGGGATCTACGAAACACACTTAATAAAATAATCACCATATCCATAATACAAATTTAAAATTTCAATGTTCTAAACCCAACTCCAATCATAATCTTAAAATGCAAACAACATATCCACAATATAACTAAGCATAAAAAAATCCAAAAACATTAAAATCCGAACATTCGCACAAACCGCACAAACCGCCTAGGCGCCAAAGAGGGCCGAACAATTGCACAACTCCATCGAACAGGGGGTTTCCGGTTCGGTCTAGGGATGCCTAGCGCCTATGCGGCCGCCTGGGCCGAATTTTAGAACACTGTCATTTATGCAAAGCTATGATGATGTGGATGGAATTGTCTAAGTCTCTAAATATAAATCCACTTTTGTTATACGTAAAATTCAAATATGAAAGTAAAGTGTTTATAGTAGTTTCCCTTTGTTGATTATTATAGCTATTTTCTCAGTGTTATTAAAGGTGCCTACATATGCATTTAGATGTCATCTCGATTCAACCAGCCTTGACTAAAATGTGACCCTAAAATGTGATCCGACCCAGGCCAATTACTTTTCAAATTTGGAACCTGCCATATGCCCAATAACTTAAATTATGTATGTTCTATATAATTTAGTAGATTTTTCTTTTAGAGTAATATGTGGGAAATTTTCTCCCACATTTCATTAATTCATTAATGATGGTTAACGAAACAAAGATCTAAGCACAAAAGAAAACTCCTAAAAGAACAAAGAGAAGAAATACAAGATACAAATTCTTAAACATAAGTTTATAGATATTAAAGAAGAGAGCATAAACAATAGCATTCCCCTTTGCCCTTTCGATTCCCTTCCATGTTGTGTTTAATCCTAATGCAAAAAATCTCGTCTCCATCTTCAAGAGACGGCAGAATATTAGCGTGCGTTGTTCTAGGAATACAAGTTGGCAGAGATGGCAGAATATTAGCACAACACGGTGATTCTGTATGTCCTTGGTAATCGACCTTTCTATGGACAGATTCGCGTATACGCGTACCGCGTTTGGCGACATAAAGGGTCTATATATGAAATTTTTTTGCGAGGAAAAATGGATTCTATTATGTTCGTTTTGGCCTGCGGGAGGATATGGACAGCTGAGTCCAGATGTGAAAGGGAAGTATTACGATCTGTACCAATATCATTCCTCACAATGGTCTAATGCGTATTTAGTGTCGATAACTAAATTCATGATCTTTTTCATAAAATCCATGAACGTGCTCTAAATATATTTGAAATGGGTTGGTCTAATACCATAGTTGTGGGGAGCGTTGAGGATTAAATATTATATTATTCCAACATGCCCTCCGCAGGTTAAATGTTATTTGGACTGATAAATGGATTCACACAGGCATTTAAATTACTTATACAATCCGCCTAACATGCACCAAAGAGATTTCGGGTCCTCCCATATTGTCTTAAAGACCCTATAGTTGTACCAAAACTCCAGAATTGTGGGGACAGTTGATAGTTAACTATTTCTATTAGTCCAACAATAATATTCAAATCAAGCCACGAAGATAATATGTATTCCTAGATTGCAAGAAGTTTATGTCGAGAACAAAGGATATTTAATCTTGTGGAAGGAAAGATTCGTATCTTTAAGAATGTATCCTCAAGAATAATGTCCTGATGTAATTTGGGTGGTTCTAAAACTTAGTTCTATAAAACAACAACAAAGCCATTATTTTGTGATCGGCTGCTTGCATCCTTTTCTTCCGTTCAACTATGAAGGATTATGTCGAATTATGTCCTCTATAACACTAACGAAAATTATATGCTTCTTTACAACTTAAATCCATTTTCTTTTATGCCTGTAATTAGTCACCGTGACTCCTTTAACTACGATCTTATTGCTCCTTTTTACCGGGGCATTTCTTGGTCTACTTTGCAATGTCCGCCCCCCCCCCCCCCCCCCCCCCCCCCCCCCCCCCCCGCACACGGACTCATTTTATATCCTATTTTCTAATGTATTGTCACCCATCCATTTTAGCATTCTCATTTCCGGTATGCTCATTTTTAGGATATATATTGTTTCTTAATTTTCTAACACTCTAATCTATAAAGCATGGTTAGATATGTTGTACGCATGCGGACAATGATAGTTTAGGACAAGACACGGATATCGGATATGAATATTTTCCAATAAGTACACTAGTAGTCACCTATATTGCATGAATAAAGACATAGTAATATGGACACAATACGTATACGGACACCAATTGCACGTATATGTGCAACATAGATGATTAGCCTTATAGCTGTTGTTGTATAGAATTTTCCTTTCAACTTAAATGGTATCAGCAATCACAATATACTCTAGAAGCACCACATGACCATCATGTTTAATCCTATGCAAACATTAGATTTAATTTCTATAGACATGTTTTAAGAATAAAATCATAAGCAAGCATAATGGCAGGGAAAGTTTATATCTATGCATTTATTTATAATTTCTATTTCAAATGTGGAAATGCTTTAGTTTGAGGCTTTGACTTCCATTCTGCCTCGACTGTATACAGTAGAACTTGTAGTCACCCCTCTTCATCTTAAGACCCCTTATGGTTTAGGAATTCTTGACTAGGTTGCATTAAAATAAAAGTAAATTTGTGTGGCATAAATGGTAAATACTTCCAACTATTAATTGACAATTTATGCAACCAAACAAGAAGAATTACACCCACCAATAAAGTAGAACTAGAATTTAGATGAGCCCATATCTGGTAAATCCTATAGAGCCCTATTTATAAGGATAATATGAATGAAACTTTCCTCCTTGAAATATAGGGACTTACAATCTAAGAAGCATAGACAATCCAAAAATAAGTGACACATCTATGTCGTGTCATACATGTACCAGACATAACAACAACACTCCACAATACAGGACACACCAAACTTGGTTTCGTGTCCATGTCACCATGTCCGTATCAAGTCTTGCCGTATTTGTATTGGCAAAACTTAGATTGTAAGCAAAGGAAAATTCATGACCTATGAGATGCTAAATGTTCTCAATAAGGTTTCAGTAGTCCATACACGAGATAAGTGGAACACATAATGTAACAGAGTCATGTACAAGTTGTATCTTACCATCAAATTTCATGTGAATGATGCTAGATAATCTCATAATAGTTAGTCCGCATCGAAGTGACCATTTGATGTAAAACTCTTCTAATTCATAGGGACCATATGGATGATGCTAGACCATCTAATATTGGTTTTGCTTGAGTCATCATCAAAGTCACCATCTAACATGTTGTTAGTATCTTCCAATATATGATACGTTATCTAACGATACAATACGATATACTACCATTTCATTATGTATATGTTGATCCAATACGGTACGTATAGGCTGATATGTAGTATCTATTTATTGCACTTGAATCATGTAATGTATACTTAAGAATGCGAATTATGTATCAAGATAGATTTTAAGAATGAATCAAATAGAAAATTATGAGAAAATTATATTAAATCATCTTCCTATATGGATTAAGAAGTGTAGATACCTAAACTCTTAAAGTTACTATATCATACGATATACGACAACATAGTCTCTAAAACAAAACTCTTAAATTCATATGGCACCATATTACGGAAAATGATTCCAAGCCTTCTCCTAGTATAATAGAGTGACGTACGGAGTTTAGAAGTCAGAATCTTCTAGGAGGCCAACAAATCTCAATAAGAACCTCGACTTACTTGGGAGCTCGTTTTTCTGATGATGGGAGTTCATTTCCAATGCGACGGGAGCGTGTTTCTCCTGTGACAGGAGAGCTTCCCATAACATGACCAAAATTTTAAAAGAGTACAAAAAGTTTGAAAATAAAGTTGGAGGATTTTTATTACACGTTCATCATAGTACCAAGAAAGTAATGCTTACCTTGACATCATGAAACTCACCATACGAATGATCTCTGTAACTTTGAAGTAAGTTTATAAATTCTAATAAATATTAAGATATTTATAAATTTTGATAACAATAATTAATAAACATAAAAATTATTAGCACACGCTTCTATCACGTTCCCAACATTAAACTCTTTTGAGTAGTCATGCTTCCCTGCTCCCGCTCATGTCCCCGCTTCCGCTTCTAGCTTCTAAGATACGGAGCACGAGAAAGCTCCAAAATAAATGAAAATTTTATGACCGCATAACAACCATTTTTCTAAAAATCAAAATTAGTCGGCGCCTAGGCGCAAGGCGTTTGGTGCCCGCCTAGTGCCTGCCCAACAACCAGGTTATTTGGGGTTTATGAAAAATTTTAGCAATTTTTTGTACCTTTTTTTGTTGACCGCCTAGAATTAGGCGACGCCTAGGCATTCGGTGCCCATCCAACTCAACAACCAGGTTATTTGGGGTTTATGGAAATTTTTAGCAATTTTTTGTACCATTTTTTGTTGACCGCCTAGGCATTCGGTGCCCATCCAACTTTCTTCTAGCGACTTTTATGACCTTGATAACAACCTAACATCAACCCTCTTTGTTAATGCCAATTTCGTAGGCAAGGTAGCTGAGAGGAAAAAGAGGGTGTTGCATGAAACTTAGAAGCTCAATTGGTGGATAGGTAAATCCATAGTTATCAAAGGCGAAAAGTGCACTTAGGCATTAAGGTCCTTCGGGGCCAAGGTGCAAAGAACAAAAGTAAGGGGGCGCCTGAGCAAAGCAAACCACATATATAATTAAAAGAAAAATAAAGGTCCTGGACTTCAAACAGTTATGCTTTACTATGTTCTAGGTCACACATGCTTGTAAATAAGGAAGCTTCGTCAGTGCTTGTACCGTAGACGGGGAGGGTCTATGAAGCTAATGGGTCTCGCCTAGGCATGGGCCAAGGCGGGCTTTTGACAACTATAGGCAGACTTTCTTTTTTAATCAATCAATTTAAGCTCATGCACTCAAGGAGCACCTTTCGACTTAGTAGAAGGATGATCAAATTTTTTTGAGCATATATATGTACACACACACTGTCACGCCCCGACCCGGGAAATCGCTCGTCCTCGCTAGATTTCACCCAAATCATCGTCCTCGCTGGGACGTGATGCCGCACGAGCCTGGAGTTGCGCTCGTGCAAGGCAAGATAACAGGTTCACATAGAACTATCTCAATTTGATAACATAAGCAGCGGAAGGAAACAAAGTGTAACACAAGAATCTCTTTTATTCATATTGAACTGAAGGTTACAATGGCTCTGAATAGCCCAACATAAAATGCCAATTGGCTACAACGCTCATGATCTCTCTAGCTCACAAAGGATTACATTGTTCCATACATTATGTCTCTTTATAGCCAACAAGTAGTCTTCGGCCGAACATCTCCATGTCGCAAGTCCGAACGCGTATGCGGTGCTTCTCTTGAACGCCAAGGACTCCATGCCTCGGCACGTCCAAGCCAAGCCCCGCCCCGAGCCGATCATAACCTGAGCCTGCACATAAACTAGTGGGGGATTAGTACTTTCGTCCTCGCTTCGCACTGATCAAGACCCGCTCGCACCCAAACCAAACACTTAATCATTTAGTGAAACATGTATCTTAATTGGTGATCTTTCTATTTAGCCTTAGGATCAGTTTCATGGCAATACTCATGCATAGCAACTTATCTTAAATGTGTCCCATACCGTGTTCCTGCAGCAGATACAGTTAGCATAATATGAACGTAAACATAGTGTTCGTGCTCATCTCCGTCCCATTTTTCTTAGCCTGCAGTGGTTAGAACTTAACATAAGCAAACATACGATTCGTACAACCGACCAATTCATAAACGTAAACATATGCATAATGGGTGGCAGGCCCTGCGCCTGCACCCAGCTCTCATCTCAGCCAACCGGCCCTAACTATATGAAGGTCACGGTGTTTCGCACCGTAATGGACTTGGCATCTCTTATGTGTAAGCCTACAATCACTTCGATACGGGTTGCTAGCCCAGTATCCGAAGGATCTCAAACTTACGGATATCATAGCTTATCACAGCACTGGACGGTCGCAATCCGTCCGAATGTTGTGCACCATAAATACCACACATAATTCCCTCCTAGGCCGAACGGTCCCGGCGCCCCGGCGTAACCGTTCGAGGGAAGCCGTACCCGTGCACGGGCAATCCGAGTCCATTGACCATGCAATACGCGCCATAGCAAACACACATAACATTCCAACCAAATCCTCCGTTTCATAAACATAGTCTTGATCCATAAACGGTTTCCCGTGCCATAAACATATTCGCGTCTCATAAACATAATCCACCATTCATATGGGGAGCTCCGTCGGCGTTATGCCCCAACACATCCATATTGATGCACGACGCCCAACGGCTTAGTCATCTCATACTCATATTCAACGCGTACCATTCGTAAGTTATACTCATAGCATAATTCCGTATTACTTAGTCTTTTCGTAACATAAGTGCCCGAGGCCACGTTCAGCGCCGTATTCAATGTTCTACGCCTAATGTTCAATGTTCTCGGAGGCGTGCACGTGATGCACATCTCAATATCATCTTTCAATGTTCTACCATCATTGCCCTACCGCGACTTCGTACACTTGATGCACGTCGCTTCAATTGTTCAATGTTTATCTTAGTGTTCGACACATACTTGGACCTTTCGTCTCCAAGCCACACTCGCTAATTCGATAACATCTTACGCATACTTAACATATTTTATTAGACGTGAAGGAATAGGGAGAGAGAGTCAAGAACCCGTCCACCTTAAGTCGATATGCCTTGCCGTTTCGCTGAGTTGAAGCATCTTCCATAACTCGATTGCATAGCTAACTCCCGGACTTAGCCATTCCTTTGAACTATCCGGTTGATTTGGCCTATCGCGCCCATACCACGATCCGTAATCCAGCATAAGGCATAGCCTGCACACCAGATCAACTAACATCAGCACTTGCTCAACGGGACTCATCCTTTGTATCGATTCGATTCATAGATTCCAACCGACTCAAAGCTTACCTTTGGCCAACGTAACTCTTGCATCGATTCGCAATCGATACCTCATCGGGTCAACGCAACTCTTCGAGTCAACGACTCATCATAATGCACCGATGCGGAGCGGGGCATTACATAATATACCACTCAAAACAAGGTTCGTCCTCGAACCGAAACCAACACTTAATCCAAGTGCCTCGCATAGATCGCTTCACGATCTCGTGCTACTACCGTTGGAATCATACAACTTAGTTTGGATCATATACATATTTTAGGCGTCCCACCAATATATGCATTTCAGCCAAGCTCAGTTGTAGGATATCGGGACAAACTAACACGCTCAACTTAAATCCTCAAGCACCCATCGTTCCGTACTCGACTCAGTCAAATCTTAGCGCCTATTCTTAAAATACTTCTCGTATGCATATTCCGTAACATGCGATCCTCTTCCAAACATCTCTGCACATAACTTGATTCAAACTCGTAACTTCGATCTCATAAGTTTCTCGACGGCCATCTAACGCATGCATTGCAGCAAGCCGTTGCGCATCCAATCGCAACAATTCTCCGCAATGCCTACTCGCCCAACCGTTTCCTATCTCTCGCATAACTCAAGTCTGTCATCCAATCCTTCATAACATTTAGCCATAACGACATGGACTAAGTCCACATGTCTCTATTTTCCTTTGCTTACAATCCATACTAAGTCTTGCACACAACTATCCCAGGACCCACGTTCTCGAACTACCGACGCATCGCGTCTGGGGCTACCCCCGCTAGGTAACTTATCCAGACATCATGCTCGCACTCTCCCGACACAAGAGGTTAACTTGAGTCTACGATGCTCAAAGGCAACAATCTTTCCGACCCAAGGTCTCTTACGATACGCCCATCTTCTACTCTCGATCGAGTACGAATCCTTTACTCAATTCTCAATCAATCCCGACTAGTTCGTTCGCAACATAGATGGCGCGCTCAATACACATAGCCTAATCGTTACTCAAACCGATCTACGACACAACTCTTATGGTCGTTCTACTATCCGTCGCTCTCGTGCATTGCAAAAATCCTTGCAATCGCCTTACCGTATTATTACGCTCAGCACGTTCCTCAACATCTATTCAATCCAACATAACTTTTCTTGACCATATCGATTCTAGTACTCGCTAACTTTCGAGACACGATACTCACTCGCTTAGACTTATCCTCAACATGCACTACCTCATCCCTTATCCTCGACTAAATTTCTTATGCGACTTCATTGGGTCCTCCTATGGGAGTTCAACATTCACTTGATTTGGCGGTCAAGTCTTCTAGGGTCATCTGCCCCGAAACTACGCTCGATAATTGAAGACCATCAACGAGGGACAGTTACAACGAACCATGCAATATCCTATCGCGGAGTCAAATCAATTCCCGACAATTCCTATGGGACTTTACCCAATCCGACATACCAATCCATAATTTATCCATCCCCGCGCAACTGATGCGCCGTTGCTACTCGAATGACTCATGCGCTTGCGTGCCGTTACTACTCGAATCACTCATGCATTACCGTCGACTATCCTTGCTAATCGCATGACATCTACTCACCTCAATCCGAGTTTACCTATCCGTAATCACAGTCCGACACATTCCATACTCATCGAAACTATCCTCGAACGACTTTCGCATCAAACCACAAGTCCATATCAAATTTGCCACGCCTCGCAAGTTCGATCATCCCCGCTGGATGAATCACCATACCAGCGCTCACGCGGAATGATCGTTCTAATTTAACGTGACGCATGTGCGAGGCTGGTGTTGCGCTCGCTCAAGACAAGAATGTCAACATAGTGGTGATCTGCGAAGCAATCCATACACTTTCGTTTTCTTCCGAGTAACATCCATCGACTCTCAAATTCTCCGAAGCATTTCTACCGTTATCATTCAAACTGCCATCAACTTAACTTGTATCTTATTCATCCAACAACAATGCTCAACATAATTTTCGTTCATTCGATCAGAGTATCCCCGAGTTATTGCATATCGTCTTTGATACGCCTCAATACCATCGTCGATATGCATAACTTGAACATCTTCCTTTCTCATAAGCTCAAACTCGTTGCAATCATTGCCATTATCTGAACTCGAATACGAATCAAGTCTCGCACTTATCAAGATCCATTCAGTTGTAACTACTTAACATCGTCGCGACACGATTTCCAATTCACATATTCATTCTCATATCCCTAACTCGTACTTCCAATCGTGCTATCGACTCATCGCGCTAACCCAAATTCGTTCGCACGATTTCTCCGTACCTACTCAATTCGTTCCGAAGAAGTCTCCGTACTAACTCCACATAAGTTCGACCGGGTCGACTATTTCCTCAATGCAACATTCATACGCTATGCTCAGCCTATCGTTCGACTTACGCTTAACGACTTCTCGTCCGACGTATCATCCATAGATATGACTTCGCACTTAATCGTTCAACTCAATTCATCGAAGCATACTTGCATCGACTTCCCTTAAGTCATTCCCACTCAAGTCTCGGTATTACTCCGTCCGTTGCGGACAAACCTATCGTAACAACACAATCGTCTCGACGTAACCTATCGCAAGTCAACAACCGGCTTAACGTCGCTATCGCTAAGTGGTATCCCATATACCACTCAAGATCGAGCCTATCATTATCGACACCATACTTCGCTGCTCTTATCGCATAATTGGTATTGCATATACCACTCGAAATCGAGTCAATACTCAACTTTATACTCCACATAGGTCCGACATCTATCTTCCAATCTACTATCCCGTATGGCGATCCTTTCGATCCCACCTCTAGCGTTAGCTCAAGTTTGACACATATTCAATCTAACCGTATCGTAGCGATCATATCGATCACGTCCGCAACATTCGCTTACTCAAAGCTCAACGCGACATTCGGCCAACATACATGTTCGCCTACTCAACTCAACTTAGCGCCCAACTCGACTCGTACTATCGCATCCGCGATCTTCCAATCTCATTCGTTGCAACTCGTGCAACAACTCATTCTCGATACTTAAGGTCTTTACGAGATCCCGCGCAACATATCGCTATCCATCCGCATAGCCATACAACACGCATCATACCATATCGACTCGTTGCATTGATGCAACGAACGATTCACGACTTGCTGCACTCCGTGCAACCGACGACACATAACCATTCGTATAGCCACATAATACGTATCGCCTCACATATCGATCCGTTGCACTTCGTGCAACCAACAACACATATCTCCTCGTACTTCGTGCGACCAACAACACATAGTTCCTCGCACTTCGTGCGACCAACAACACATAGCTCCTTGCACTTCGTGCGACCAACAACACATAGCTCCTCGCACTTGGTGCGACCGACCACACATATCGTTACACTTTATGCAACCAACATCACCATATTCGTTGCACTTCGTGCGACCAGCATCCCATAACATCGTTGCACTTCGTGCAACCAACACTCTCCGATGGCACCCGGAGATAGCGTGATAGTCGCGACATACTTGTGGCGGACGTACTCACTTAATATAGACTTATTGTATGGAACATCCAATGTTGCGTCGAGCAGATCCATGAGCCATGCGGTTGCGGAAACAACATAGAGTCAACTGAATTCGATAGCGAAGCAACTGAGGGTCAAAGAGATTCATGCACGGTCCAAAGGATGGAACCGCTCTGATACCAACTTGTCACGCCCCAACCCGAGAAATCGCTCGTCCTCGCTAGATTTCACCCGAATCATCGTCCTCGCTGGGGCGTGATGCCGCACGAGCCTGGAATTGCGCTCGTGCAAGGCAAGATAACAGGTTCACATAGAACTATCTCAATTTGATAACATAAGCAGCGGAAGAAAACAAAGTGTAACACAAGAATCTCTTTTATTCATATTGAACTGAAGGTTACAAAGGCTCTGAATAGCCCAACATAAAATGCCAATTGGCTACAACGCTCATGATCTCTCTAGCTCACAAAAGATTACATTGTTCCATACATTATGTCTCTTTATAGCCAACAAGTAGTCTTCGGCCGAACATCTCCATGTCGCAAGTCCGAACGCCTATGCGGTGCTTCTCTTGAACGCCAAGGACTCCATGCCTCGGCACGTCCAAGCCAAGCCCCGCCCCGAGCCGATCATAACCTGAGCCTGCACATAAACTAGTGGGGGATTAGTGCTTTCGTCCTCGCTTCGCACTGATCAAGACCCGCTCGCACCCAAACCAAACACTTAATCATTTAGTGAAACATGCATCTTAATTGATGATCTTTCTATTTAGCCTTAGGATCAGTTTCATGGCAATACTCATGCATAGCAACTTATCTTAAATGTGTCCCATACCATGTTCCTGCAGCAGATACAGTTAGCATAATATGAACGTAAACATAGTGTTCGTGCTCATCTCCGTCCCATTTTTCTTAGCCTGCAGTGGTTAGAACTTAACATAAGCAAACATACGATTCGTACAACCGACCAATTCATAAACGTAAACATATGCATAATGGGTGGCAGGCCCTGCGCCTGCACCCAGCTCTCATCTCAGCCCACCGGCCCTAACTATATGAAGGTCATGGTGTTTTGCACCGTAATGGACTTGGCATCTCTTATGTGTAAGCCTACAATCACTTCGATACGGATTGCTAGCCCAGTATCCGAAGGATCCCAAACTTACGGATATCATAGCTTATCACAGCACTGGACGGTCGCAATCCGTCTGAATGTTGTGCACCATAAATACCACACATAATTCTCTCCTAGGCCGCACGGTCCCGGCGCCCCGGCGTAACCGTTCGAGGGAAGCCGTACCCGTGCACGGACAATCCGAGTCCATTGACCATGCAATACGCGCCATAGCAAACACACATAACATTCCAACCAAATCCTCCGTTTCATAAACATAGTCTTGATCCATAAACGGTTTCCCGTGCCATAAACGGTTTCCCGTGCCATAAACATATTCGCGTCTCATAAACATAATCCATCATTCATATGGAGAGCTCCGTCGGCGTTATGTCCCAACACATCCATATTGATGCACGACGCCCAACGGCTTAGTCATCTCATACTCATATTCAACGCGTACCATTCGTAAGTTATACTCATAGCATAATTCCGTATTACTTAGTCTTTTCGTAACATAAGTGCCCGAGGGCACGCTCAGCGCCGTATTCAATGTTCTACGCCTAATGTTCAATGTTCTCGGAGGCGTGCACGTGATGCACATCTCAATATCATCTTTCAATGTTCTACCATCATTGTCCTACCGCGACTTCGTACACTTGATGCACGTCGCTTCAATTGTTTGATTGTTCAATGTTTATCTTAGTGTTCGACACACACTTGGACCTTTCGTCTCCGAGCCACACTCGCTAATTCGATAACATCTTACGCATACTTAACATATTTTATTAGACGTGAAGGAATAGGAAGAGAGAGTCAAGAACCCGTCCACCTTAAGTCGATACGCCTTGCCGTTTCGCTGAGTTGAAGCGTCTCGCTTCCATAACTCGATTGCATAGCTAACTCCCGGACTTAGCCATTCCTTTGAACTACCCGGTTGATTTGGCCTATCGCATCCATACCACGATCCGTAATCCAGCATAAAGGCATAGCCTGCACACCAGATCAACTAACATCAACACTTGCTCAATGGGACTCATCCTTTGTATCGATTCGATTCATAGATTCCAACCGACTCAAAGCTTACCTTTGGCCAACGTAACTCTTGTATCGATTCGCAATCGATACCTCATCGGGTCAACGCAACTCTTCGAGTCAACGACTCATCATAATGCACCGATGCGGAGCGGGGCATTACACACACACACACACACATAGGGATGGAAGCTGTGGCGATGATGGCGCTTGTGATAGTGCTTGAGAGAGAGAGAGAGAGAGAGAGAGAGAGAGAGAGAGAGAGAGATTTTAAAGATATTAATATTAAATGATAAGCAATTTAAAAAACTAATTTATCAACGGGTGCCGGAGGTACGGGGCAATTTATAAAGGAGTGCCGGAGGCACATGGATTATATATAGTATATAAACAATACGTAAGGAAACCCAGGCCCAATAAGGAAAGCCCAGTTTGGGCACGACCCACTTGGGCCAATCACTTTACTCTATCAGTGACAAACAAAAGATTTCCAACTCAACCATATATGACGATTCAGATTTTTTTTAGGCAATCAAAGTTTGACAACTTATACTAATAACAAAAATGCATGCCTTAGTCGACTTAGATTTAGGTAACATAAGAAATATGCATGACTCCAAACATAAGCACTCATGTAACCACATGCATTGAGGCATAAACACAGTCATACATGACCTATTCCCCATGCATGCAGAAATGTGGGAGAACACACTTTGCATAAGAGGAAATGAAACCATTTTTTGGAAACAATATATACAAATACTGATTAAGCCATTAAGCTAATCCAAATGCAGTTTATAGAAACATCTCTCTTCTAATGACAGCAAAGGGGAAACAGGAGAACCATTGAGTTAATTCAGAGTAAGATAGAAAACTCATTATCTTTAACTGAGACTTGTACAAATCAGGTACTTTATATAATTCCATTTAAAACTATTGCTTTAGCAAGTTATGCTTGGCATGCCACTCTAGTGTCGTCTTTCAAATTTAACATCTTCCAGATATGGTATTCGGAAGGGGAAAAGAAGAAAGACAAGTGGTGTTGCCGAGTTTCCAAACTCAATGAAAGATGATCCAACAGTATGCAATATGGTGACATTTATTCTCACAGATCATGTTAATTAGCCAGCCAACAGAGAGCGATCCTTTTATCTTTAAGATTACACTACAGGGGAACAAAAGAACTTGTTGGTTCGACAGTATATATAAATGGTTGTTGTTTTTGTCGTTCAACATAATATGGGCACATCTTACTACTTCGAAGAAAAACAAGTAGTTCATAAATCTACCTATTCCGTACCTACCTTGATATTGAAATGGTCCATGTGCTGACCGATTCAATCCAGATGCTATAGGTAATATATTTGCAGGTAGCTGATTCTCATCAGGAAGTGGCAGCTGATCAACATTATAATCTCCAGGACGGGGTTCTGTTGATGCTTGATTACTTCTTTCCACGGTCACGACTCCAGGATTTAGATGAAGAACAGGAAAAATTAGCCCAACTGGATTGCCAGATGGATCAAATGGGAAACGATTTGCTCCAGCTGGTACAGCAACTACTTGTCTTACTGGCACCACCCTAGCTCCAGATAGACCAGTAATAGGTGCACTATCTGTGGACCCTGAAAATGTTCGATCAAAAAAATTGGAGCCAGAAACATTTCTTGCTTGATCTGTTTGACCTTGTGCTTGCAGTCCACCTAGCCTGTCACCCAGGCTAGCATTGCCAGCAGGCACTGCATGACCTAATACACAAAAGCTATGTTATAATTAGGCATTATTGATGTTCTTTTAGATCAGTATACTTCAAAATCTAGTTAAGTAAATAGCGCCAACTATTACAATTATGATAATTATATTTGATATTGAAAAATTAAAGTATATACCCGAGGTCCTATTGGTTTGGAACAGCTAAAAGGGGAGGTTTATAATATATTGAACCATTTATAGGTATCGATCAAGCAAAAGTAACCAGCTCCCAGTTCAGGTAAAGACATTAAACCCTATATCAGTGTAATCCTTACCATACCAGTTGGACATGACCTATTGGCAACCTTAATATGTAACTTCAAGTTTTGAGTAAAGAGCCAAATGCAGACCTTGGAGACCGTGGCTGAAATTTAACCTTGTGGTGTGAACGCCAGTGAGAGTTGGTCCAGGATGAAATGGACGAGGCTGCCAGTGGAAAAGTTTAGCTGATGAAAAAACAATGTAAATTAAGAATAATAATTTAAAAGTTTATTGACCTGAACCATTAATGGATTAGGGCCAGAAGCAGAAATGAAAACTGATGGTCCAGAATTAACCAAAGCTTCTGACTGCATAAACGATCAAGTACTCAGAATAAGCACACATGAATAGTTAAGAGATGGAGTCACTCAAGAAACGCACTGGTGATTGGCCCATGTGCAACGCCATGGTAGTGCGACCAAGCTCAAGTAGCAAGGCACCCAAGTTTTGTATACGAACTCCGAATCTTATTGCACTATTTTGTATGTTCCTCCGTATCAATGGATCCGTCACATTTGCCTGACCATCTAGTTGTCTTGCAAGTTGCTATACAGATGTAAACAAGGATTTCAAATCTTTGAGCTTAGAACAAAAGAGTAAAAAAATACTATCTTATTGAATCACTTTCTAGATATTAGAAGTTATGTGAAAAGATCTATAATAATTTTCAGACAACACAACTATCATACTTTCTTGAACAGCCTTAGACGAACATTTTACCCAAAGTTTATAGAAGAGAACCTTCCATTTGGCTATGATGTAATATTTTCAGATCATAATTAAACAATTCAATACTATAAGGGACACATAATTTCCCTATATGTATATAGGGCCTGATGACTATCACTTTGCATATGTTTGTCTAAATAAAACAATTAACCAGCTATATTGGGATGCTTAGTTTCACCATAAACGAACGTCTTAAAAACTTCCCATTGAAGTAAGAAAACAAATGGAATCAATATCTGACATCCTACTTTTTAAGACTAGCATTGTTGTCGTAAACAGAATGGTGGTGGCAACTGAACCTAATCTTTTTTATGATTCTCCTTGAGAAAAGCACTGTGTATTATTTAAGTTTACGACTACAATAATTCAGAGCAAGCTGAACCAGTACAGCAACAATTAATATTATTTTCAGATGAAATTCAGAAAATGCCTCCACAAAGTCCAATCCGTGCTACCATCAAGCTAATTATATGTTACTATTATTGCAAAACATTAGACTTGGAAATAACATTATATTGATACCTAATATGTTCAGATAAACAGTCAACTCAGTGGACGTCTTTGAAGATCATTTAACTGTACTTGTCTAAGTTACCTCAAATACAAAGGGTTAGTTGCAGTTAATCATGTTCAGTTCCAAATATAGAGTTTGGATAATTAGATGCTTCATTATAGAAAAGAAGTATATATATGTAAAGGAGATGATTAGCCTCCTTCTTATTCTCTACCCGATGTGGGACTAAACCCAATAGACTTATCAACACTTCCCTTCAAGATGGGTGATAGATATCAATTATCCTCATCTTGTTACATAGTTTAGAAAGACTCACAAAGACCCTTAGTAAGACCATTTGCGGCTTGTTCTTCTGAGCGAACATAATCAAGCTTCAATGTTCCGTTCTCTAGCTTCTCTTTGATGAAGAACCGATTGATCTCGATATGCTTCGTTCTGTCATGCTGAACTAGATTGTTAGCTATACTCAGTGCAATTTGACTATCACTCAGAAGGCGTAATGGTGCTCCTCGATCCAACTTCAACTCTGTCAGGAGGGCTTTTACCCACAACAACTATGACACTCCAATTGAGCCATTGCTCTATACTCTGCTTCATCGGTCGATCGTGCTACCACAGACTGTTTCTTGCTTCTCCAGGAGACTAGGTTACCCCCTACAAAGACATAGTACCCTGAGGTGGACCTTTTGTCATCTATACAGCTTGTCCAATCTATGTCGCAGTATCCCTCAACACCCAGGTGTCCATTGTTCTTGAAACATAGCCCTCTTCCAGGAGCCCCCTTCAGATATCTCAGAATGTGAAAAACTGCATCCATGTGGTCCTTCCTTGGATCATGCATGTAGCGGCTTACTACACTCACATCGAATGAGATATCAGGACGAGTGTGACCTAGATAAATTAGTCGGCCTACTAGTCTTTGATATCTCTCACGATCAACGGACTCTCCTGCCTCTGCACCCAAATTATTTCTTAGGTCAATCGGAGTGACTGCCGATCGACACCCCAGCATGCATGTCTCTGTGAGCAAGTCTAGTACATACTTTCTCTGAGAGAGGACGATCCCATCTCTTTCTCGAGCCACCTCGATCCCAGGAAAATACCTCATCATTCCCAGGTCCTTCACTTCAAACTCCTTGGCAAGTTTTGACTTCAACTGGGCAAACTCCTTCACTTCAAGATGGGCCGTAATGATTACAATGAAGTCGGCATGTCCACTCTGAAAGTTCTGATACCACAGTTGAGATAAAGATAAAGACTTTGGATTCACAAACGTATACTCTGCGAGTGAACAAACGTGTAAGTAATTGTTGTTTCATAACATAAACACTACTAAACATATGATACTAAACTGGGTAGCCACCAACCAGATAGTACCAGGCTGATGCTCAACCAAAATTCTATTAATAAAACTAAACAACCAATTATTACAACCACACCTTAGTAGAGTACAGGTTTCTCTAAAACTAATTAATACATTACCAACTATTCTGCATTACTAAAGCATCTCCTATTAATACAAAAACATGTCTTCCCCTTAAAGCTTCTTCATCCATTTTCCTTTTTAGCAGAAACTATTCTTGTAAGTTGTTGCAGCCAAACTGCCACCTGAACCAGCTGAGCCTTGTCCATCTGAAGCCCTTTGCAAACTAGGAAGCACCACCTTGGCTCTTTTCTTATCTCATAACAATCTCAACCAAAAATTAGCCAAAGAAATTATATTGAAAGAGATATATTTAACATTCACACACTTGTTATCATTATGCCTATATTATATGAACCTTGGCATCTTTTTTTTCACCAATAGATTTTCTCATGATGGTTTCACATGCTCAATTTATATCATGTTCCTATATTATACTTCTTTGTTATGATTTATTGTCATGATTATGGTATATATATATTTAATCTTTAGATAACTAGTACTTATCCGAAATATGTGAATCTCTTACCTCAATTTCAATAAAACTTAAGTTTGTAGCACCCCCCCTTCTAATAGGTTGTGTTACATTTCTCTTTTATGTTGAATACTAGTCTACTACGCGTCCCTTCTAATAGTGTGTTACATTTTTCTTACATTGAAGACTACTCTACTGCCTCTTTTCTGGTTCCTTATTTGAGTAATGGTGCACTACTTAAATAAAACAGTCTTGAAGATCATTTCTTATACGATTCAACTTGATCATAAATATAGGGCCAAGCTAGGCAAGAAGACCGATTCCCTGTTGGAGTTTTCTTAGATGTTAATATTATCGCTGCATTGCCATCTTGGTCTTTATAATGATCACATTTTAGTAAATGAGATCCTCAAAGACTAGTAAATCCAAGCTACAATGACAAATATTCTTTTAGATCATAATCTTGTCACTCAACTTCCCCTACTGGTGTTCTTCGACAACGATGACAAGTTTTTGGTTTATCCCGAAATAAGAATTAGAAACTACCATTGAATGGCACTCCTGTGATATCCTTCTTGAACTTATACTATCTTAGATGTTATTTGAATTATATGGTGTTGTCATTTAATTGCCAAGACACCATCAACAATAAAAATAATAAAACCTCCATTGGTTGTGGTTGGCTAAAACAAGCATGTCATTTTCTTCCTTTCATCCCTAGAATAGATTTCAGTAGAATACTTGGCTTGTTTATTATTATTGACATGAAGCTACAAATATATAGGAGATGCTAACCCCTCTCCATATTATTGTAGTGCCCCGTCCCGCTCAGTCAATCGGAGGAATCGAAACGCCGACGGCGTTCGGCCTTAGCCTTGCAACGGCTGCTGGAAGACATCGCTCGGTCAAGGCGACCGCTCGCTCAGGTGGGGTAGTTTCGGTGAACTTGCCTCATCTTTGCCTTCACATAATAATACGCATGTTTTCAACTTGCACAAGTAGGCTTAATAATAAAAGAGATGAATCCACATAGCTAAAGGGAATAATCCCGACGGGTCGAAATGAGTTAGAACATGGAAAAAGGTCCAACGGTCGGCTTAGAGTTGGTTCACGGCGTGCTTTGAAAATGACACTCGGTCCTTCGTCCCGTGGCTTGGGAGAAGGAATGTCGGTCTTCGGTGCAAAAGCTAAGAGTTAGCCTAAGTCATAGGCGTCGCCCACATAAACGCTTGATAAAGCGTGCACGGTCCCATTGCGCAAGGCTTGGCATAGCCTTTGCTCGTCCCTCGGGTTAAGTCGTAGGCTTCAGTAAGTTAGACAAAGTTATGCCGGTCGACCTAAGTCGTTCCAAGTGCTGTCCCGCCCATTCTGCGGTTGTCAAGTTAAGTAGTCCCGCGATCTCAAGGCCCGTCGACTTGGGCAGGAGTGTCGCGTAGGCACGATTGGCTTAAGGCACGATGCACGGGCGTAGTGTTTAAGGCAAGGATCAAAATTGATTCGAAGTGAGTTTGAGAAAGGATATCAAATAGGCATTTATGAGTTGAACCAAATGATAGGGTAACAAGGAAGGAAATGCTCGCGACCGTGGGTCGTCGAGGGGTCTCAAGGAAAGAATGCTCGCGACCGTGGGTCGTCGAGGGGTCTCAAGGATAGAAGTCTTGGTTTTGGTAAAGGAATGACTGTGTGAGACGTCAGTTTGTGTCGAGTCTTGCATGGTCATTTGACAACTTGTCGACAAGGACGATGAACCCTCGAGCGGTAACCCCTGGGCCATGGGGGCCGACTCGGCCTAGGAGGGAACAGGGTATAGTCGTGCGTAAGGTTTTGGCACAGGTTAAGCGGGGACTTGCGACGGGGCTAGCTACTTGCGTCGAAAGGATCCCGATTAACAAAACTATACGTCAAGGTATGGCTTGTGATGCCAGTGGCCAAGTTCATATAGATGTCGGCAAATAGCGGCTAAGCGCGTGTATGCCTTTGGATTGAGTTGAGTTGAAGGTGTGTGTACAGTTAGAACACAAAGTTCGGGCCTAAGATTGGATTTCAACATAGGCGTCGTGCTTCGGCACGAGATGTGGCGTCAAGTCTTGAGTTGTCAGCATATAAGTTGCTTAAGTTGTTTGAGTTTAAGTCGGGAAACCGCCGCAAGGCAAAGTTAGTTGAGTGACACTAACATTCACAAGTCTTGATTGGGTCAGTTGGTGGTCAAAGTAGCAAGGGCCGCGAGGCGGCGATATGGTTAAGTCTTACTGAATTGCGAGGCACGGCCTCAGCAAGGATTCGAAGCACGGTCACACGGAAATGGAGCTTCATCGCGTAGTTGCATCTCTGATTTTGGCCGTAAGACAAACACGACTCGATAGGTTAACGTTGTTGGCACGTGAAGGATCTTGAGGCAAGGTATGAGTTAACGTTGATGTTGCAAGCACGGGATGGTCTAAAGACACAAAATAGGCAAGGCGTCGGTCATAAAACTGATCCTAAGGCAAGACTAGAAAGACAATCGAAAGGGTTTTAAGTTGCACAAAGTAAATAAAACGTGCGGATTTTGTATGGGTGGGCGAGGAGCTCATTCCACCAGTACAGTTGAGTACTGACACCCACATAGTTTACATGTGCAGGCACAGGTAGAAGCTCGTGGCGCGGAGCTCGCTTGGATGCGTCGAGGCACGGAGTTCCTTGGCGATTCGAAGCGCGCAGCCGCATGGAGTAAAGACTTATACAGGACATAATGTATGGACGTCGCCTTTCGAAGCTTCCGCTGGATCGACAAATGTATTGAGAGATGAGAGAGAGCTGAGTGACTTGTAATGTGAGCTTGAGTGAGCTTGAGAGAATTGTAATCTTGGCCTTGCGTCCCCAATGTAACCGTTGTTTCAATATCAATAAAGAGCTTCTTTGAATAACTTGTGTTTGTTCTTAATTTCCGCTGCTATCATTCAATGTCTCTGCTTGGGACTTCTGTGCGACGATCCCGTCGCAGCCGCTGAAATCGGCCTAGGCCTTTATGGAACCCGCCTTGCACGAGCGCAATCTAGGCTCGTGCGGCATCACGCCTTAGCGAGGACGATCGCTCCTACGGGAGCGGGGCGTGACAATTATTCTACTCAATTTGGGACTAAAGGCCTATTAATACTCTCAACACTCCCCCTCAAGATGGGCGATAGATATCAATCATCCCCATCTTGTTATATAGTTTAGAAAGACTCAATAAATTAAGGCCCTTAGTAAGACAATCTGCGACTTGTTCTTCTGAGAAAACATGATCGAGCTTTAATATCCCTTTCTCTAACATCTCTTTGATAAAGAACCGATCGATCTCGATGTGCTTCGTTCTGTCATGCTGAACTAGATTGTTAGCTATACTTAGTACAATTTGACTGTCACTCATAAGGCGCAATGTTGTTTCCTGGTCCAGCTTCAACTCTGTCAGTATTGCTTTTACCCACAACAATTCTGACACTCCCAGAGTCATAGCACTGTATTCTGCTTTAGCGGTCGATCATGCTACCACATACTATTTCTCGCTTCTCCCTGAGACTAAGTTACCTCCCACAACGACACAGTACTTAAGGAAGACCTTTTGTCGTCCATGCAACTTGTCCAATATGCATCGCAGTATCCCTCAACCCCTAGGTGTCTATTGTTCTTGAACCATATCCTCTTCCAGGGGTCCCCTTCAGATATCTCAAAATATGGAAACTGCATCCATGTGGCCCTTCCTTGGATCATGCATGTAGCGACTCACTACACTCATAGAAAATGAGATATCAAGGCGAGTGTGGCCTAAATAAATCAATTTGCCTACAAGTCTCTGATATCACTCACGATCAACTGGCTCTCCTGCCTTTGCCCCTATCTTTTCTTTCTGATCGATTGGAGTGACCGAACGACATCCTAGCATACCAGTCTCTGTGAGCAGGTCTAATACATACTTCCTCTGAGAAAGGACGATCCCATCTCTTCCTCGAGCCACCTCAATCCCGAGAAATATCTCATCATTCCTAAGTCATTTACTTTAAATTTCTTGGCAAGTTTTGACTTCAGCTCGATAATCTTCTCCTCATCACCTGTGATCACTATACCATCTACATATACCGCAAGTATGGTGACGTGGCCTCTAGCATGTCTAAAGAAAACCGGTTGATCCGCATTGGTCTGGCTGTACCCTATGCTTGTGACAGCTTTTCTGAATCTTCCAAACCATGTTCGAGGAGATTGCTTGAGTCCATACAATAATTTTTTTCAGCTTGCACACCTTTCCTGTCGACTGCTTCATGCAAAGCCCAGGGGACGTCTCCATGTATACTTTCTCTTGTAGATCTCCATAAAGAAAGCCATTCTTCACATCTAAATGATAAAGTTGCCATCTATGGTTTGCTGCAAGAAAAACCAGGGTTCTCACAGTGCTCATCTTTGCTACTGGAGCAAATGTCTCAACATAGTCGATGCCATAGGACTGAGTGAATCCCTTTGCAACCAATCTTGCCTTGTATCGCTCCACCTTTCCTTCTGGCGTCTCCTTTACTGTAAAGACCAATTTACATCCAACTGCTCTCTTTTCTTCAGGTAATGGAACAAGTTTCCATGTCCCATTTCTTTCAAGTGCCCCAAATTCCTCCAACATTGCAACTTTCCACCTCGGATCTTCCTTCGCTTTCTGCCAACACTTAGGCAAAGAGGTGGTGTCTAACGATACAATGAATGCTCCATAAGTACGGAATAGATTAGAGTAGGATAAAAAATGGACAATATCATGTTCATAATCATAACGATTAAGGGATCTTCCTGCATTAATACGAGAAGATCTTCTTAAGGAAATATTGGATAGTGGGGGAGAGATCATATCATCCGAATCAGAGGGATCCGCATCCGAATCGGAGGGATCCGGTACGGGAGGTGCATCTTCAGGAGTTGGGGCAGGGTTAAGCGAGGGATATGGCACAGTAGGGGCAATAGGCACAGTAGTGTACTGTTGCTTTTTTCTTCTGTAGTCTTGAAGCTTTGTAGATGTAGATTGTTCTGTAGCCTTTCCTCCCCCTGTACTGGAGCATAACTTCATTCCTCCTGATTGTGTGTATCATCACTTTCTTCACCCTCGCTATCTCCTCCTTGTTCCTTTGGACCAACTTCCATCATTGGGCATGGAACTGACCCAACAATCACGCTTGGGACCATCTTCCCCTCTCTCCTAACACCTCCTGTGTTAGGTGTGTCACCAAATGGGGAGCCTTCACTTGAACTATTGTGGTCGTATGATTCCATCTCTGAATGTAACATCCATGCTCACAAAGATCCTTCGCTCCACAGGACTCCAGCAAGAATATTCCTTCTGAGTTCCTGAGTAGCCGACGAAGAAAATTCACTGCTCGATGGTCCAACCTTTCCACCGCAGACCTATTATCCTTCACAAAACATACACATCCAAATACATTTTGGGGGAACAATATACTTGTTCTCACCTGTAAGCACCTCAAACGATGTCTTCCATCCTAACACCTGAGAGGACATCCTGTTGATAAGATATGCAGCAGTCAACACGACATGCCCCCACAAGTGTTTAGGAATATTCATAGCAAACATCATTGACCGTGTCACTTCCAATAGGTGCATGTTCTTCCGTTCCGCCACGCCATTCTATGCTGGTGTATAGGCACATAAATTCTGATGATGTATTCCATTGGCTGATAAGTACTCTTAAATATCCTTGTTGGTGTATTTTGTCCCATTGTCAGACCTTAAAATCTTCACTTTAGCACCGTACTGTGTTGTAATCCTGGGATAAAAATCTTGAAAGCATGCAAAGACATCACTCTTACTCTTCATTAGGTATACCCAGGTAACACGAGTGTGACAGTCAATAAAGGTGACAAACCACTTAAAACTATTGACCGCAGTTGTAGGACAAGGTCCCCATACATCAGAGTGTATCATATCAAAAGCAGTTAAACTTTTATTTCCAGAACAATCATAAGAGCTTCTGGTATGTTTTCCAAGTTCGCAAGCATCACAAACCAACTTTTACTTATTAGTCTTTTGATACATAGAGGGATACATCCGACTCAGTAGACTGAATGAAGAGTGTCCTATGCTGATGTTGAAGTAATAATTCTGCTTCCACGATACTTCGCGGCTCCTCCGGTTGTGCTTCATCCACCGGTACTGCCAGTACTGTATCCAGTCCACCCCTATCCAAGTACCATAGCCCTTTATATCAAGTGTCAGTCCTCAACTGTCTTCTCGTTCCCTTTTTCTAAAAAATCACCTTCGAAATGTCAAAGGAAACAACACAATTAAGTTGAAGAACAATGACACTAATGGACAATAGAACAGGAAACGACAGAGCATGCAAGACATCAGTAAGAGTCATGGAAGGGGTTCATTCAACTGTGTCTTTACCCACAATGGGTCTAGCAGTACCATCAGCAGTCTAAATACTTTCAGACGTCGTCAGGTGAGTGTAATCTTAGAACTCATCATGGGCACCCATGACATGGCAGGATGCCCAGAGTCAATTATCCAATTTAGACTTCCTAGTTTGTTGGTAGATGCAAGGGCATGAGCAGTTATACCTGTGCTTGTATGGGCATAGTAGATGATGTTACCCTCGGAGGTGGTTGGAGTCGATGTCCCAGCGGTGTTGGCTTGACCGTCACTAGTTCCAAGCTTCATGTTCCTCCACATTTCTAGTATTTCCCTCTCATTAGGGATCATATCGGATGACTGACTCTCATTTTTCCCTTCTGTCTGGTTTAACTTATGCCCTCCAGAATAATTACCTATGTCATCGGCATAGCCTCTTTTGCCACCCCTACACCCTTCACGGCTGTGTGGCTGCTGGACTGGCCTCTCATAGGCTTCGTACAAAATCTGATGATTGGGTCCCCGCAGTTGTAGTACCCTCCCCCTCCTGAAGGGTTTGGGTTAAAAACTGTTAGAGATAATTTCTCCCCCGAAGAGCTAGTAGTGCTTGGCATCAGCTTCAACCGTGCTTCTTCTTGTGCCATAGCAACAATGCTTCCTCTAGTGATGGCAGCCAAGGTTACACAAGTAGCACATTCCTCTTTGCTCGAATGTTGGGTTGAGCCCCTTTATGAACTTCATCATCCTTTGTCGCGAGATATACTCCATGAACTTCTGGTAATATTTTGCAAATGTCGGTTCCACTTGCTCATTCTCCACACTAATGGGATCATGTGGTCGAGATCTCACCAATACTTCTTTAGCAGGGCCGCATACTCAGAGATAGTGTGATATTCTTGGACCACCTTATCAAGTTCATCTTGTAGTTGGAAGACCCTCATAGGGTTGCCTGTCCCTAAGTCTCTCAGCGTCATCCAAATGTCACCAGCACCCTTCATTGCTTCAGCGTTGTCCGACACTTGGTCGGTCAATGAGGCTGTCAACCATCCAGCAACAACATTATTGACGATTTTTCACACAGCAAACTCCCGTGATAAGTGATCTTCAAGTGCCATGGTTTGGCCATTCACATAGTCCACCAAGCCTCTTGCCTTCAGAGTCCGCATCGCCTAACGCGACCACTTCACGTAATTGGAAATACCCTCCAACTTTACTTCCAGTTTTTCAAACTTCGCCATTTTGTATGGTGAAGGATTCACATCTGCGTGTGCAGGACGGGAACTAGTCTCGGTCAGCCTCCTGGAGAAGAGATCGTCCACCAAAGCCTTCATTTCTTTGGCCGTCAGCTTGCAATAGATCGTCTCCATCATCTTCGTTTTCTCCTCTTCCATCAGCAAGGCGATGGTAGATCTAGACCGTCTCCATTGATCACCATGCTCTCCACGTCTACTGTTCCTCCTATTAATACAAAAAACATGTCTTCTCCTTAAAGCTTCTTCATCCATTTTCCTTTGTAGCAGAAACTATTCTTGTAAGTTGTTGCAGCCAAACTGCCAGCTGAACTAGCTGAGCCTTGTCCATTTGAAGCCCTTTGCAAACTAAGAAGCACCACCTTGGCTCTTTTCTTTTCTCATAACAATCTCAACCAAAAATTAGCTAAAGAAATTATATTGAAAGAGATATATTAATGTTCACACACTTGTTATCATTGTGCCTATATTATATAAACGTTGGCACCTCTTTTTTTCACTGAACGATTTTCTCATGATGGTTTCACATGCTTAATTTATATCATGTTCCTATATTATACTTCTTTGTTATGATTTATTGTCATGATCATGGTATATATATATTTAATCTTTAGATAACTTGTACTTATCTGAAATATGTGAATCTCTTACCTCAACTTCAATAAAACTTAAGTTTGTAGCTCCCCCCTTCTAATATGTCGTGTTACATTTCTCTTTATGTTGAATACTAGTATAGAGAATAATTGTTGTGTGTTTTTTATTGATGGACTACTCCACTACTTATAGGGAGTTTAGCTCCTCTTCATATTACATTTTCCAATATGGGACTAAATCCCTTATTAGTTCTCAACACTCCCCCTCAAGATGGACGATAGATATTAATCATTCCCATCTTGTTACATAGCTTCAACAGACTTACTGAACTAAGAATCTTAGTCAGACAGTCTGCCACTTGTTCTTCTGAGCGAACATGATCAATCTTCAGTATCCCTTGTTCCAGCTTTTCTTTGATGAAGAATCGATCGATCTCGATGTGCTTCGTTCTGTCGTGCTGAACTGGATTGTTAGCTATACTTATTGCAGCTTGACTATCGCTCAAAAGACGTAACGGTGCTCCCTTGTCCAGGTTCAACTCTGTCAGCAACGCTTTCACCCACAGCAACTCCGACACTCCTAAAGCCATTGCTCTGTATTCTGCTTCAGCTGTAGACCGTGCTACCACAGACTGTTTCTTGCTTCTCCATGAGACCAAGTTTCCTCCTACAAAGACACAATATCCCGTGGTAGACCTTCTATCGTCTATACAGCTTGCCCAGTCTGTATCGCAGTATCCCTCGACTTCTATACATCCATTCTTCTTAAACCATAGCCCTTTCCTCGGCGTCCCTTTCAGATATCTCAAGATCTGAAACACTGCAGCCATATGACCCGTTCTTGGATCATGCATGTAGCGACTTACTACACTCACCGCAAATGGGATATCAGGACGAGTGTGCCCCAGATAAATCAATCTTCCTACAAGTCGTTGATATCTTTCACGATCAACTGGTTCTCCTGCTTCTGCTCCCAACTTGCACTTCTGGTCAATTAGAGTGACTGCTGCTTTGCATCCCAGCATCCCTGTCTCCTTCAGCAGATCTAGTGTGTATTTTCTCTGTGAGAGAACAATTTCTTGTTCGCCTTCATACACCTCGATACCTAGAAAGTACCTCATCGCTCCTAAATCCTTCACTTCAAACTCATTCGCGAGTTTTAACTTCAGTTTAGCGATCTCGGCTTCATCATTACCTGTGATTACTATATCATCCACGTATAAAGCAAGTATAGTGATGTGGCCTCTTGCATGCTGAAGAAAGACCGTATGATCTGCATTTGCTTGATGGTATCCCATGCTTGTAACAGCCTTTCTGAATCTGTCAAACCAGGTTCGAGGAGATTGCTTGAGCCCATATAGCGACTTCTTTAGTTTGCACACTTTTCCATGCGACGTCCCTCCGTCTGATTCTGTAGCGTAGCACCCTGACGGGAGTTCCATGTATACTTCTTCTTGTAGATCCCCATGGAGAAAGGCATTCTTCACATCTAATTGGTATAGCTTCCACCCATAGTTTGCTGCAATGGAGATCAGAGTTCTTACGGTACTCATTTTTGCTACTGGAGCAAACGTCTCATCATAGTCGATGGCATATGATTGTGTGTATCCCTTTGCCAGCAACCTCGTCTTGTATCGTTCCACCTTTCCTTCTGACGTCTCCTTTACTGTGTACACCCATTTGCATCCCACAGTTTTCTTCCCTTTGGATAATGGAACCAGCTCCCACGTCTTATTTTTCTGCAGTGCCCCAAGTTCTTCCATCATTGCAGCTTTCCACCTTGGATCTTTCTTTGCTTCCTGCCAACTTTTGGGCAACGAAGTAGAGTCTAATGATGCAATGAAGGCTCGATAATTCGAAGAAATGTTAGAATAAGACAGGTAGTTGGCAATATCATGTTCATAATCATCAAAACGACTAGGAGCCTTATCCGCATTGATGCGAGAAGATCTCCTTAAGGGAGCAATAGGTGGTGGAGAGATCATACCATCAGAGTCAGAGAGATCCGCATCAGAATCAGATTGATTCTGTGCGGGGGCAACATGTTCAAGAGTTGGAGCAGGAGTAGACGAGGGACTTGGTACAGTAGGCACAGGGCACGGTACAGGCACAGTACTGGACTTCTGCTGTCTCCTTCTGTAGACTTGGAGCTCCTTTTCCATTGTCTGCTGCTCTCCCTGTTTAACATATGTATCTTCTTTATCTTCTGTATCGGAGTCACTGCTTTCTCCCCCTTTCGTCCAGTTTTCCACGACCGGACATGTGACCGATCCGACCACCACAGATGGGCTTATTTTCTCCCCCTCACATCTAACACCCTCTGTGTTAGGTGTGTCACCAAACGCTGAACCGTCATCCGAACCATAATATGGTTCCAGTTCTCTGAATGTAACGTCCATGCTTACAAACATCTTCCGCTCAACTGGGCTCCAACATGCGTATCCCTTCTGAGTTGCCGTATAGCCGACAAAGACATATTTAACCGCTCTAGGATCCAGTTTGCCAACTCCTGGCCTATTATCTTGGAAAAAACATACACACCCAAATACTTTTGGTGGAACAGTGTACGTGGTTGCACCAGTAAGCATCTCCAACGGTGTCTTCCAGTCCAATACCTGAGATGGCATTCTGTTGATGAGGTAAGAGGCCGTTAACACCGCCTGCCCCCATAAGTGTTTCGGGACATTCATATCCAGCATCATCGTCCGTGCGACCTCCAGCAGGTGTCTGTTCTTCCGTTCGGCCACACCATTTTGTGCCGGTGTATAGGCACATGAAGTTTGGTGTAGTATTCCATGAGTGGATAAGTACTCAGCAACCGTCTTATTTGTATACTCCGTCCCATTGTCAGACCGTAAGCACTTAATTTTAGTGCCATATTGTGTTTCTATCCGGCGATGAAAGTCTCGAAACGCCTCAAAGACGTCACTTTTATTCTTCATAAGGTAGACTCATGTTACGCGAGTATAACAATCAATAAAAGTGACGAACCATCGGAAACCGTTAATACCGGTTGTAGGACAAGGGCCCTATACGTCCGAATGTATCATATCAAATGTAGCTGAACTTCGACTTCCTGAACTCACATACGTACTTTTGGTATGTTTACCAACTCACATGCACTACAAAATAACTTCTCTTTATTTGCCCTTTGGTATAAGGACGGATACATTCGACTAATAATTTTAAAAGAAGAATGACCGACACGCTGGTAGTGGAGTAGCAATTCATCTTCTACACTGCGTCGTGAATCTTCCAGTGGTGTCTGCTACCAAAGATGCCAATGCTTTGTCCAGTTCAGTCATGTCCAAGTACCACAGCCCCTTATGCCATGTGCCAGTCCCTAGTCGTCGTCCGGTCCCCTTCTCCTGAAAAGTCACCGTAGGAATGTCAAAGGAAACAGTACAGTTCAGATCAAGAATAATGGCACTAATAGAAAGAAGATTGACAGAAAAAGACGAAACATGTAAGACATTGGTGAGAGTGAGAGAAGGGGTGCATGCGACAGTGCCTTTACCCATGACAGGGCTGGAGTTACCATCAGCAGTCTGAGTGCTCTCCGGCGTCGGTAGGTGAGTATAGTCCTGGAACTCACCGCGGGACCCCGTGACATGGCGAGATGCCCCAGAGTCCATAATCCAACCTGGTTGGTGGACAGCTGCTGCAAGAGCACGCGCAGGAATACCTGTGCTGGTTTGGCCAAAGCAAGTGATGTGATCCCCCGAGGTAGATGACGCCCCAGGACTGCCTTCCGAACCCAGCTTCGTGCTGCGTAACCTCTCGAGGAACTCTTTCTCAAGAGGGGTTAACTCAGCCAGGTGATGTTCGCCTCCTTCTTCCGCCAGATTTACTTTGTGGCCGCCAGAATAATTTCCCCGTCTTCCACTATAACCGTCTCTACCACCTCGACGTCCTCCGCGGCCCCGTCCACGATCACTCGACAGGGATTTTGGACAAAATCTGATGTAATGTCCTGAGTCACCACAGTTGTGGCAAACACCGACCACAGAGGGAGGCTGATTGAAAGCGGCAACAGCGGCTTGCTCTCCCTGAAAAGAGCCCTTGTTAGGCATCAATTTCAATCGAGCCTCTTCTTGTGCCATGGCAGCTATGGCTTCTTCCAAGGTTGGGAGCATGGGCTGTGCTAGGAGCACATTTCTTCTATGCTCAAACGCAGGGTGAAGACCCTTCAAGAACTTCATCATCCGTTGTCGCAAAATATAATCCAAGAACTTTTGGAAATGTTTCGCAAATGCTGGTTCGACCTGTGCATCTTCCATCCCAAGAGGATTATAGTGATCCAGATCAGACCAGTATTTCTTCAACAGTGCGACGTACTCAGAGATGGTACGGTCGTCCTGGGCCACCCTATCAAGTTCATCCTGCAGTTGGAAGACCCGCATAGGATTGCCGGAGCCTGAGTACATATCCTTCAAAGTCCGCCATATATCAGCAGCAGCCTCCATTGCCTCTACATTGCCCGACACCTGGTCGGTCAAGGAGGCTGTCAACCATCCAGCCACAACATTGTTGACAATTTCCCAAATAGCAAACTCCTTTGAGGAGGGATCATCGGGCCCCTTGGTTTGGCCATTGACATAGCTAACCAAGCCTCGTCCCTTGAGCGTCCGCAGTGCCTGTCGCGACCATTTCAAGTAGTTGGACGTGCTTTCCAACTTCGTCTCCAGCTAGTCCAGCTTCCCCATTTTGTAGGGTGACGGATCCACATCAGTATGGATCACACGTAGGGTTGCCTCGGTTAATTTTTTTGATAAAATATCATCAACCAAAGCCTTCATCTCTTCTGCTGTCAGTTTACCACGGATCGAATCCATGGCGATTTCAACTTTGATTCGTCGTCGTCGTCGTCTTCGTCGGCTTCGTCGTCGTCGTCGTCTTCGTCGTCTTCGTCGGCTTCGTCGTCTTCGTCGGTTTCGTCGTCGTCGTCGTCTTCGTCGGCTTCGTCGTCTTCGTCTTTATGTAAAGTCTCCAACAGAGACCTTACGAAAGCGCTGCTAACGTGGCCAACACTGGCACACGCATGGAGATCTTAATTTGCAGAACGAGAACGGAAAATAAATAAAGTATTTGTTGTTCCGGAGGACGTAATCTAGGAACAGAATGTGCAAATAAAGTATTTGACAGCCATCCGTCTTCGAATAATTGTCCACATAATCGCGCTGGCAAATTAGGGTTTGTGGGGGGGGGGGGGGCGTCGGGTTCAGCAAAGGGGGGGGCGTCGGGGTCAGCAAAAAGGGGGGGCGTGGACAGGACAGCAGGGGGGCGGCGGCGGTAGGCAGGGGGTGGACGTCGGGGCAGGGGTGGCGCGGTGGGGGGGGGGGGGCAGGGGGGGCGTCGGCTTGGGAGGGGTTGGCTTTGGGCGGGTTGAATTTTTTTTTTTTTTTTTGTGGTTATGGCTCTGATACCATGTAGAGAATAATTGTTGTGTGTTTTTTATTGATGGACTACTCCACTACTTATAGGGAGTTTAGCTCCTCTTCATATTACATTTTCCAATGTGGGACTAAATCCCTTACTAGTTCTCAACAACTAGTCTACTACGCGTCCCTTCTAATAGTGTGTGTGACATTTTTCTTACATTGAAATTGAAGACTACTGTATCTTTTCTGGTTCCTTATTTGAGTAATGGTGCACAACTTAAATAAAACAGTCTTGAAGATCATTTCTTATACGATTCAACTTGATCATAAAGAGCGATTCCCTGGAGGAGTTTTCTTAGATGTTAATACAATCGCTGCATTGCCATCTTGGTCTGTATAATGATCTCATTTTAGTAAATGAGATCCTCAAAGACTAGTAAATCCAAGCTACAATGGCAAGATATTCTTTTAGGTCATAATCTTGTCACTCAACTTCCCCTACTGGTGTTCTTCGACAACGATGACAAGTTTTTGGTTTATCCCGAAATAAGAATTAGAAACTACCATTGAATGGCACTCAACGTCCTGTGATATCCTTCTTGAATTTGTACTATCTTAGATGTTATTTGAATTATATGGTGTTGTCATTTAATTGCCAAGACACCATCAACAATAAAAATAATAAAACCTCCATTTGTTGTGGTTGGCTAAAACAAGCATGTCATTTTCTTTCTTTCATCCGTAACAAGGGCTTTTTACTCAATAAGATGCGGCAAACATTTTTATCCTTTTAGTTCCTCAAACCATGTTTCTCCTGGTCCATTTCCAGTCTTAGCAGCTCCATCAGCTAAGGTCCATTTTGTTCCTAACAGATTCATTTTTTTGGTTCTTACATGCATGTCTAAATGATCTCAAGCTATTCTCCTCATCTCATCCTCAATAGTCCAATATACTTGTGTTCTAAAAGTCCCTGCCACTCTACCAGAACTTCGTAGTCGAGGATTCAGGGTTAAGTATTTATATACTCCAGCATGCTCCATACCCATTTTATGGTCCAAGTTAAGTTAACACAGAGGTATAATTTATTTATTTATAAAATCAGCTCAAAATGCGTACCACACTGATTTGAACCGGGATCGCTCTGATTCCGTTTAAAGCCCCTGCTACTGCAACAAAACTACATAATTGTGGTGACCGTTTGAGGGGTAAATATTTATATTATTCCAACACTAACAATAAGGAAATGCACTTATGTCTTTATCTTCTTTTTTTTCTTTTTTCTTTTTTCTTTTTTTATGATTGCGCCCATTTTTATAGGTGTTTTGTTGATTGCCCACCAATTTGATACAAACAACTAAACTGGTCCTATAGACCTCTTATAAAAATTTCCTTCCATCTTTAATTTTTAATGATATTCTCTCTCTATAAGCACTTATCCACTTCAGTCTACGAATGCCATTCGCTATTTAGCATCATGAAGAATGATTTATGTTGAGAATCAATAAGGGACTTTTAGTCCCACATCGGAATATCGAGCATGTAGAGGAGCTAGACTCCCTATAAGTAGTGAAGTAGTCCATCAATAAAATTATCCATACATTATTTTCTACATGGTATCAAAGCCATAACCCTCTCTCTCTCGCTCCAAAAAAAAAAAAAAAAATTCACCCCACCCGCCCCCCCCCCCCCTCGCCGACCCCCCCCCCCCCGACCAGCAGCCCCCCTGACCACCAGCAGCACCCCCCCCCCTCCGACCACCAGCAGCGGCACCCCCCTTCCCGACCTCCAGCAGCCCCCCCTTCCCGACCTCCAGCAGCCCCCCCTTTCCCAAACCCTAACCCTAGCCGTCCTCTCTTTTTTTCTGAAAAAAAAAAAAAAAAAACGGCGTATTTCGAAGACATACGGCTGCCAAATGCTTTATTTGCACCAACTCTGTTCCTCGCTTACGTCGTTTGGAACTGACAAATGCTTTATTTGTTATTCCTTCTTCACATCGGGATCTATACAGAGACTGATCATGTCTTCTCTGGTGTCCTGACGTGTTCACTTTACATGTGCGCGTCTGTGCTGGCCAAGTTAGTAGCGCATTCGTAAAGTCTCTGGCGTCGAAGAAATCGACGAAGACGACAAAGACGACGAAGACGACGTAGTTGGGTAAGTTGCAGACTCTGAAGTTGCAGCCTCCGACGTCGAAGACGACGACGAAGACGACGAATAGGGTTCCCAGTTGAAGAAGCCATGGATTCGATCAGTGGCAAACTGACGGCCGAAGAGATGAAGGCCTTGGTTGATGATATCTTATCAAAGAGATTAACCGAGGCAACCCCACGTGTGATCCATACTGATATGGATCCGTCACCTTACAAAATGGGGAAGCTGGAGACGAAGTTGGAAGGAACGTCCAACTACTTGAAGTGGTTGCGGCAGGCGACGCGGACGCTGAAGGGTCGTGGCTTGGTTGGCTATGTCACTGGCCAAGCCAAGGCGCCAGCCGATCACTCCGCAAAAGAGTTTGCTGTTTGGGAGATTGTCAACAACGTAGTGGCTGGGTGGTTGACTGCCTCATTAACCGACCAGGTGTCGGGCAATGTCGAGGCAATGGAGGCTGCTGCTGATATATGGCGGACTCTAAAAGATATGTACTCCGGCTCGGACAACCCTATGCGGGTCTTTCAACTGCAAGATGAACTCGATAGGATGGCCCAAGATGAACGTACCATCTCTGAGTACGCAGCCCTGTTGAAGAAATACTGGTCTAATCTGGATCATTATGATCCTCTTGGGATGGAAGATGCACGAGTCGAACCGGCATTCGCAAAGTACTTTCAGACGTTCCTGGCTTATATTTCGCGGCAGCGTATGATGAAATTCCTGAAGGGACTACACCATGTGTTTGAGCAGAGACGGAATATCCTCCTATCCCAACCCACGCTTCCGACCTTGGAAGAAACTATAGCCGTCATGACACAGGAAGAAGCTCGACTGAAGTTGATGCCCAACAAGGGCTCCTATCAGGGGGAGCAAGCCGAGGTTGAAAAGTCTGCCCTTGCTGCCTTCAATCAACCTCCATCTGTGGGTGGTATTTGCCACAATTGTGGTGACTCCGGACATTACATCCGATTTTGTCCAAAACCTTTGCGAAATCAGTCTAATGATCGAGGACGGGGTCATGACGGCCGACGTGATAGTAGAGGAGGATATGCTGGTAGAAGGGGAGGACACAAAGCAAATCTGGCGGAGGAAGGGGGAGAGAATCAACTGGCTGAAATAACCCCGCTTGAGCGGGAGTTCCTTGAGAAGTTGCGAGGCACAAAGCTGGGTTCGGCCGACAGACCTGGGGCGCCTTCTACCTCGGGGGATCACATCACTTGCTTTGCCCAAAGCAGCACCGGTAATCCTGCACGTGCTCTTGCATCTGTCCATCAGCCAGGATGGATTATGGACTCTGGGGCATCTCGCCATGTCACGGGATCCCGTGGTGCGTTTCAGGACTATACTCACCTACCATTGCCGGAGAGTATTCAGACCGCTGATGGTACATCCAGCCCTGTAATGGGTAAAGGCACTGTCGCATGCACCCCTTCCATCAATCTAACCAATGTCTTATATGCTCCGTCTTTTTCTGTCAATCTTCTATCAATTAGTGCCATTATACTTGATCTTAACTGTACTGTTTCCTTTGACATTCCTACGGTGACTTTTCAGGAGAAGGAGACAGGACGACGACTTGGGACTGGCACATGGCATAAGGGGCTGTGGTATTTAGACAGGACTGGACTGGACAACGCATTGGCATCCTTGGTAGCAGACGCACAACCAGAAGCTTCCTGTCACAGTGTTGAAGCCGACTTGCTACTCCACCACCAGCGTGTCGGTCATTCCTCTTTTAAAGTTATTAGTCGAATGTATCCGTCCTTATATCAAAGGGCTAATAAAGCGAAGTTATTTTGTAATGCTTGTGAGTTGGGAAAACATACCAGAAGCTCGTATGTGAGCTCGGGGAATAGGAGTTCAGCTGCTTTTGACATGATACATTCGGACGTATGGGATCCTTGTCCTACAACCGGTATTAACGGTTTTCGATGGTTCGTCACCTTTATTGACTGTTATACCCGCGTTACATGTGTCTACCTTATGAAGAATAAAAGTGACGACCTTGAGGCCTTTCGGGACTTTCATCGCCGGGTGGAAACACAATATGGCGCTAAAATTAAGTGTTTTCGGTCTGACAATGGGACGGAGTATACTAATAAGAGGGTTGCTTAGTATTTTTCCACTCATGGAATACTACATCAAACTTCATGTGCTTATACTCCGGCACAAAATGGTGTGGCTGAACGAAAGAACAGACACCTGCTGGAAGTCGCACGGACGATGATGCTGGCTATGAATGTACCGAAACACTTGTGGGGACAGGCTATATTGACGACCTCTTATCTCATCAACAGAATGCCATCTCAAGTATTGGACTGGAAGACACCGTTGAAGATGCTTACTGGGGCAACTACATACACTGTTCCACCAAAAGTTTTTGGATGTGTGTGCTTTGTCCAAGATAATAGGCCAGACGTTGGCAAACTGGATCCTAGAGCAGTTAAATGTGTCTTTGTCGGTTACACGGCAACTCAGAAGGGATATGTCTATTGGAGTCCAGTCGAGCGGAAGATGTTTGTAAGCATGAACGTTACATTCAGAGAACTCGAACCATACTATGGTTCAGATGAAGGTTCGGCATTTGGTGACACACCTAACACAGATGGTGTTCGATGTGAGGGGAAGATAATAAGCCCAAATGTAGTTGTCGGATCGGTTCCGTGTCCGGTTGTAGAAAACTGGATGAAAGGGGGAGAGCACAGTGACTCAGATACAGAGAATGAAGAAGAAGATACATATGTTACGCAGGGGGAGCAGCAGACAAGGGAAAAGGAGCTCCAAGTCTACAGAAGGAGACAACAGAAGTCCAGTACTGTGCCTATGCCGTGCCCTGTGCCTACTGTACCAAGTTCCTCGTCTACTCCTGCTCCAACTCTTGAAGATGTTGCCCCCGCACTGAATCACTCGGATTCTGATGCGGATCTCTCCGACTCGGATAGTATGATCTCTCCACCACCTATTGCTCCCTTAAGGAGATCTTCTCGCATCAATGCGGGTAAGGCTCCTGCTCGTTTTGATGATTACGAACATGACATTGCCAACTTCTTGTCTTATTCTAACATTTCTTCGAATTATCGAGCCTTCATTGCATCGTTAGACTCTACTTCGTTGCCCAAGTGTTGGCAGAAAGCAAAGAAAGATCCAAGGTGGAAAGCTGCAATGATGGAAGAACTTGGGACACTGAAAAAAGATAAGACATGGGAGCTGGTTCCATTATCCAAAGGGAAGAAAGCTGTGGGATACAAATAGGTGTACACAGTGAAAGAGACGCCAGAAGGAAAAGTAGAGCGGTACAAGGCGAGGTTGGTTGCAAAAGAATTCACACAGTCATATGGCATAGACTATGATGAGACGTTTTCCCCAGTAGCAAAAATGAGCACCGTCAGAACTCTGGTCTCCATTGCAGCGAACTATGGGTGGAAGCTATACCAGCTGGATGTGAAGAATGCCTTTCTTCATGGGGACCTACAAGAAGAAGTATACATGGAGCTCCCGCCAGGGTGCTACGCGACGGAATCAGACGGAGGAACATCGCAAGGAAAGGTGTGTAAACTGAAGAAGTCGCTATACGGGCTCAAGCAATCTCCTCGAGCCTGGTTTGACAGATTCAGAAAGGCTGTTACAGGCATGGGATACCGTCAAACAAGTGCAAATCATACGGTCTTCCTCCAGCATGCAAGAGGCCACATCACTATACTTGCTGTATATGTGGATGATATAGTGATCACAGGTGATGATGAAGTCGAGATCACTAAGCTGAAGTCAAAACTCGCGAAGGAGTTTGAGGTGAAGGATTTAGGAGCGATGAGGTACTTTCTAGGTATCGAAGTGTGTGAAGGCGAACAAGGAATTGTTCTATCACAAAGAAAATACGCACTAGATCTGCTGAAGGAGACAGGGATGCTGAGATGCAAAGCAGCCGTCACTCCAATTGACCAGAAGTGTAAGTTTGGAGCAGAAGCAGGAGAGCCTGTTGATCGTGAAAGATATCAAAGACTTGTAGGGAGATTGATTTATCTGGGACACACTCGCCCTGATATCTCATTTGCGGTGAGTGTAGTGAGTCGCTACATGCATGATCCAAGAAAGGGTCATATGGAAGCAGTATTTCAGATCTTGAGATATCTGAAAGGAACGCCGGGAAAGGGGCTATGGTTCAAGAAGAATGGACGCATAGAAGTTGAGGGATACTGTGATGCAGACTGGGCGAGCTGCATAGACGACAGAAGGTCTACCACGGGATACTGTGTTTTTGTAGGAGGAAATCTGGTCTCATGGAGAAGCAAGAAACAGTCAGTGGTAGCACGGTCGACAGCTGAAGCGGAATACAGAGCAATGGCTCTGGGAGTGTGAGAGTTGATGTGGGTGAAAGCGTTGCTGACAGAGTTGAAGCTGGACAAGGGAGCACCATTACGTCTTCTGAGCGATAGTCAAGCTGCAATAAGTATAGCTAACAATCCAGTTCAGCACGACAGAACGAAGCACATCGAGATTGATCGATTCTTCATCAAGGAGAAGCTAGAACAAGGGATACTGAAGATTGACCATGTCCGCTCAGAAGAACAAGTTGCAGACTGTCTGACTAAGGGTCTTAGTTCATTAAGTCTGACGAAGCTATGTAACAAGATGGGGATGATCAAAATCTATCGCCCATCTTGAGGGGGAGTGTTGAGAATCAATAAGGGACTTTTAGTCCCACATCGGAATATCGAGTATGTAGAGGAGCTAGACTCCCTATAAGTAGTGAAGTAGTCCATCAATAAAATTATCCATACATTATTTTCTACAATTTATTCTAACCATAATATTTACTCATGTATCTCTTACTCATCAATATGAGCTGTTCATTTTTTCTTTGTAATATTATTAACATTTCATTTCAGATATTCTGGTTTATTTTTACTAATTCTAAATACTTTAGACTTTTAAAGTTTTTTTTTACTTATCTATCATAGAATATAATTGTTTCTACTCAGATCAGCTAGCATACTATCATAAGCAATTAGTTTATACCTATGCAATCATGCTTCATGGAAAAAAAAAAATACATAGTTCTTTTCATGAACCCGCTAAAAGATCTTCCTATAACCCTATCGTAAACCTGTTCAAAATCGACGTTAAACATGTGCATCTCTCTCTCTCTCTCTCTCTCTCTCCCTCTCTCTCCCTCTCTCTCTCTCTCTATTAGCGGGTACAAAACTTCCATGGTAGACCTCTTGCGATATGCATCTGGCACAAACACACCACCATTTTACACCAATTTTGGAGTATCCATGCATCCTAGGCCAGAAGTGACAAATATATATGTGGATAACAGAGGCTACGTAAGGAACTGACTGGGTACCAAACAGCAAAGATAACAAAGGATGTGAATACAATATGGAGGTTGACTTACACTTCTTGGAGGCACTCCTCTCTATTTGAACGCCTTTGATCATTTGAATGTTTCTTTTTCATTCTTGTATTCTCTTTTTTGATGCATCTTTGTACCATTTCCATACATCATTCATATGAATTTATATTTACTGTTAGAACTATTGTGGTCTCAAAGATGAAGTGTTTGCTGGCTTCAGTTGATTTGGGATTCTTTGGTACTGCAATTTACTCCCCATTGCCAGATATTGTTTTCTTGGTGCTGGATTTCTTATCCATAGACCAAAATGGAATTATGAAGCAGAAAATGAGAATGGGTTCTGGAATTAAGTTTTGAATTTTACATATTCCTCCTAAGTTTCAGCTTTCTGGCAATCCTAATTTCTCTTCGTTTTGTATCAGATATTAGGCTTGCCCCTTGTCTATCCTTGGAATGGGACGTCCTTCTTTGCTGTCATTCCTTTTGTCTTTCCACATTGATTCGCTCTAAATAACCAGAAAGTAGAAATATCAAAGTTTACATTGACATAGAGAGGATTGCATGGAATAAATTCTTATGTAGTCATTTGACTATCATTGCATGATCTTAAACTGCTGACCAAATGTAAGTTTACTTGTCAACTGGCCTTCTCGAATTTATGTTAAGGCCCTCTCTTGCTCACAGCTAACTAGGAACTTGGCACTGGCACAGTGATAATACATGCATCCTCTTTGGTTGAAGTAGGAATTCTTTCCCATAACCTGCCTTTCTTCGTCTTTTCCATGTAGTCTAGACAATGTTGCCAGTTTCATGTAGAAACATTAATCACTATTGTCCCTCTTGGTTGATGTTTGTTGTTAACCACGTTTCTTTATAATTTAGAGATCTGATTGACTTAGTTTTTAATGTCAAATTCCTTAGATCAACCCAATAATACATGCTTTCTTTGATTATAAGAATTTAATAGAGTTGGAATAATTGGATGATGTTGGTGTTTTTGCCTTTAGACTAGTGTAAAATAGTCCCACATCGGCTACACCACCAAGTGGGTATCTCAATATAATGATTTGCATGTGTTGAGGTGTGCACATGGGGTGTGGGGGGCACATGTGGCTGCCATGTGGGGGTGTTTTCCTAGAAGGAAAAATGATTAACTCCTCAAGGAAGCATATTGCTTTTTGTCGCTCGGACGCGGACTTGGACTCGGACACGGGCTCACGAGCGCAAAGTGGTGCGTCGTGCATGCACGGGCGCGTTCGCGGGAGTAGGCACGGACTGACGTACGACTCCGCTGATCGCGGGATGATCTGAAATATCAAACTCATTTTTTTGAGTATTGGTATTTTAGTCCCACATCAAATAGGAGAAGAGGTGAAGTCTCTTTCCTCTCTACAAATAGAGCCCCATGGTCTCCTTTTGGCCAGGAGCACGCGCACAGAGCCATTTTGGTAACTGGAAAGAATGTATCAAAATAATCCTCACCGTAAGTCCGAGAATGCCTTTTACCACAAGACGAGATTTCAGACGATCAAGAGTGCCATCTGGTTTCACATTGATTGTGAACACCCATTTGCAACCTACCGCCTTCTTACCAGCGGACAAATCCACAAAATCTCATATATGGTTCTCCCGAAGTATCCGCATCTCCTCTTCTATAGCGGCGTGCCAAACGGGATGTTTGAGTCCCTCCTCAGCAGAATTGGGGATCTGAATTCCATCAATTGTAGTTACCAAGGACTGAGTGCGACTCGTGAGCCCTTTGTAGTTGTCAACATATAAAGGACGGTCGCGGCATGCACGACAGAGGTGAGCTTGTATAGCAGGTGATGGTGAAATGGTGGAGCTGGAGGAGGACTCTGATGACGACGCGAACGATACAGCTGTAGGCACCATTGTTGATGATTGTTCTAACAGAGCTGGTGTTCGCAAACCGTGGGATGGTGAGACTGGCGATGTCGTTTCTGACTGAGCTGGTGTTTGTGGACCATTGGACGGTAAGACTGACTCGGTAGGGGAGGGAACCCTTACGGGTGGTTGCTGAGTTTGAACTGGATACAATAGGAAGTTCTCATCTGGGTAAACTTTGGAACAAAATCTTTAGTTGGAGGGTGTGGTGGGAACTCGGTTTCGACAAAAGTAACATCCGGAGACATAATATACCTCTTTAAAGTTGGGAAAAAATAACGATACACTTTCTGATCCTTAGGATACCCAAGAAAAATACACTTGAGTGCCTTCGGGTCTAATTTAGGGTAGGTCAAGTATCCTGAACATAACACAAGAACCCAAAAAATTTGAGGTAGAGGAAATGGCATTCGATTGGGATATAATATAGAAAAAAGTGGCTCCATCGAAGACGCGAGACGGCATACGATTAATCAGATAACATATCGTAAGTACAGCATCCGACCAAAATTTTCTGGGTATACTGGCATGAAACATAATTGCTCAAGTTGTTTCTAACATATGATGATTCTTATGTTCTGTCATACCATTTTGTTGTGGTGTATAAGGACAGAAAGTTTGGTGGATAATCACATGTTTAGCAAGATGAGAGGAGAACGTCCGAGACACATACTAATAACTATTTTCGCTCCGAAGACACTTAATGGAAATCCCAAATTGATTTTTTTTTTTCGTAAAGAATTACGCCGGATATCAAATAAATCGAAATGATTCTTCATTAGATAGACATAGGTGACTCGTGAGCAGGGGCGGATCCACATGGACTGCACTGGGGGCTGGGCCCCAAGTGAAATCCCAGTGAATTTTTTTAGAAAACAGTACCATCGAATGTCCTCAACTTATTAATCATAAATAAGGGTGTCAACTTATTAATAATAAATAAGGTTTTTAAATAATTGTCTTGTATGCTTCATAGAAAAAGGATTGCTTAGTAGTATTACAAATGATATTGTAGTTAAACATTCTGAAGGTTTGAAAACTTATATAGAGAATAATTGTGAGATGTAATGTTATATTGAATAAATATAGTACTATTTATATAATATTATATTATTATATCCCAAAAAAATTCAGGGGCGTTGCTTCCGAACCTCCTTATGATTGTGCCTCCAATAGATTGTAATCCTGGATCTGCCACTGCTCGTGAGTAATCATCAATAAAGGATCCAAAATATTTGAACCCCATCACCGATTCAATAGGACAAGGACCTTATATATCAGAGTGGACTAATTCAAACAGAGCTGAAACAGATTTATCCAAACTCACTGGATAAGATGCATGATGATGTTTAGCAAGATTATACGACTCACAATTAAGAGAAACTTGAAAGTCTAGGATGGACACAATTTTTGGAGGTTGGATAGACGGATGGCCAAGCCGACAATGCAACTCAAACGGGTCGTGAAACACACCCGCACAGGCAACAGACGAATTTAAGTCAACCAGATATAAGCCTCCAGCCACATGCCCCCTACTAATAGTCTTCCCCGTCTTCAAGTCCTAAAAATCACAACCATCAGGAAAGAACGTTACCAAGTAGTGTAAGCCACGAGTTATCCGACTAATGGATAATAGAATGAATAAGTTTCCAGGTGTGTATAAAATTAAAGTGAGTGGCATAGTGGAAGAAAGACCGGTACTTCCTCTTCCACGAACTCTCAGAGAACTATCATTCGCAACAGTAATATCTGTCACACAATCCACAGATACATAATCATGCAGCATACCTTCATCTTTGTCATGTGATCAGACGCAACCGGATCGATCACCCATTGTTTTGGTCTTACTAGACAAGCCGCTAAGCATCCGGCTGTGGATCCAGATATAAAGGCTTCACCACGACGTTGAGCTTGGAATTCAGCAAATTCTGTATGTCTCTACAGTCATCTGCACCAATCGTCCTTTATCATTATGAGTGTCCGATGCAACATTGGTAGTAGGAGCTTTGGAATACTGCCATTAAAAATGGCCAGGTTGACCACATTTGTAGTATGTCCACGGTCGTCCTCCATTATGTCCGTCATTACCTCGTGCACCATCACGGCTAGCATTCCGGCCACTGCGTCTACCACTACGGCCCCTACGAATCCACCACGAGCAGCATGTAAGGTAGATCGATCAACAGATGCATCACTCGTATCATTCCCAACTACCTTTACTGTCCATAGGACAGGAAATTAGGCTTCCATCAGAGATAGAATCTCGGCCCAGCAACAATTTGAGACCATACAGAGTCTGCATCAGCACGAAGTGGGCAAGATATGTCATGACATAGAGTTGCTGATGTTGAGTCATAGCCTTATTGATATTCGTCGTCAGGGATAACACGCGATCCATCTTATCAGTTAGGGTCTTAAAGGCACGGAAGTGATCCTTATGTGACTTGTCTACCTGATCAGCTCGGTAGACGCCAACAACCAGTCATAGATGTGAGACAAATCTTGTTTTCCATCAAACGCAGTCGTTAGGATCTCCCATAACTCTTTTACCGAATCTGTGCTCTGAACCATATCCTCAACTGATGGTTCCATCGAATTTATCAACTGTGTGAATAGCGTACTGTCGTTCGTCTCCCACTGCTCGTATGTAGGATCATCCACTACTGGGGTTGTCAGTCAGATGCTAGGACAATCGCATTCTCCAAAGCATCTTCTCGACCTTCTTGCGTCATGTAGAGTAACCATATGGACCCTCCAGCCGTCAATCAACAAGTCATATCGATGAAATCATCGTACCAATGCCTGGTGTCCCCGCTACTGCATTCCAGACATTAGTGTTGTCAGCACTGCTACTCGCCATAGAGTTGGTCATCTCTCTCGATTCGACTATTATTGATCATCCCAACTCGATATTCACATCAATATTGCCAAAGTGCGATCAACGTTGCCAGAATTGGCTCATGCAATGTTTCAGAGATCGAATGTGGATCACACGAGTCAGGACAAAGATTCACGTAAACCAAGGTTGCTCTTATGTTAGATCCTGATGTGGATATTGGGCCAGGAACAGATATTCACATAAACAATCAAGTTTGTTCTCTGTTAACTCCTGATGTCGTTGTCGAGGTTCAAAGGTTTACGCAAAAAATCATAATTTACCCTCTGAAGTTCTCGACTCCGACGAATTTTTTTGCATATCTATTTTTCTTCTCTTTTATTTCTTCTTCAAATCTAGTTTGGAAAGATGGCTAGGGCTAGGGATTTGGAGTGGCGGTTATGTAAGTGTTAGGGTTGGGGGCGCGGCAACAAAGGGAAGGGAATAGGGTTAGGATTTGTGGTACGGCAAGCGATGGGTGTCGGCTGCGCGGGGGGGGGGGGGGGGGGGGGATGTTGCAGGCGGCAGGGGGATTGGCTGAGATACGGTCGAAACAATGGGGGGGGGGGGGGGGAGGGGGTGTTCAGCAGTGTGGGGTTCAGCTACAGGTCAGCGGGAGGGGCGGTCGGCTCCGAGTTTGCGTTAGAGTTTTGAGTGGAGAGAAGGGGGGGGGGTGCATGGCCGTAGGGTTTTGGCTCTAATACCATATTAGATGGAATTATTGAATAACTTTCATTAATTGGGAGATTGCATATATATAGGAGAGGACTAGCCTCTTTATTATTCTCTACCCGATGTGGGACTAAATGACTAATACTTAACAAAAAGTATTAGATGATCACAAGCTTCAGACTTCAACAATACAGCCAAAGTTTTAAATAATGGTATACGAGTCCATATTCTAATTGGTATAGAAATTATTCTTTCATTTTAAGCATAATCACAAAAAGTAGAATTTGGAAGGTATGAGAATACAGTTGAGATGTTTAGTCGAGTACATACAGATAGGCATCCTGCAGCCTGCTCTGTAAGCAGTTCTCTCGTGGACTGTAAAATATTTGCTAGATGTGCAGCGTTTGGCAGATCACTGTGTGCAGAGTCTGAACCATTTACTCCTCCACTCACACTTCTAGCCTCTTCATTGGTGTTATGTTCCATACCTGTCAAATTTTATCATGTGTAACCATCTCAAATGAGAAAGATCAGATATTTCCCTTTTGCAGGTAAAACTAACAAAATAAATACAAAACACACCATTAACACTGAGACCTTCCCTCCTAAATTGATCCCTCAGAGAACCAATATACAGATCAATGGTTGTCAGGGAATCAGGAATCTCCTGAAATGCCAAAAATAAGTAATATTAGATCATGAAGAGAATGCATAAGATTAGCTGTAGTCCATCATCATGCGGCATCAATTAATATAAAGCAGAGTTTCTAGCTACATGTTGGATCCCCAGATTTGATGCAGATGACAACCAAAAAGCATCTTGTGGTGGGCCCACCTCAGACATAGGAGGGACAGGACTAGGTTGAGCATTGGCAGAATTTGCAGGGACAGCGTTAGCAGTTAGTCTTGCAATATGTTCTGAAAATGTGTCCTGTCAGAGATTCCATCAATTTTCCCAACATAAGCAACTTCTGTAAAAGTACTACTAAATAGAAAGGACTATGTTGAACAAAGATGTTGAGAATTACCCTAAGATCATCCACTGCCATTCCAATTGCAACAGTACTCAAAATACTCCTCAACTGCGCATGCAATGTAGAAGCATCATTCAAGATTACTAGACAAATACACAATAGGAAAGGCAATTTGGATATGCAACTTCTAACATACAGACTCACCCTGTCGAGGCTAGGAATGGTATTTTCCCCTTGATAAGTGTTGACTGCTTCAGACACAACACTAGGATCTACTGGGTGACCTTGATTGAGGTTGCTACTTGAAGGAGAACTATGTGCTGCAAAAGATGCCGTAGTTAGAATTTTTGCCTCGAAGGCATCTTAAAAATGTTGAATATTAGAAATTTACGAAAACTAACTTATCCCTGTGAGTGAACTAATATAAAAGCGAGCAAGGCTATTTGCTAATGGTCAATGAAGAAAACCTTTATGAAGTGTCCACAAGGCATAAAGAAACAAGAAAAAAAAGACCTACTAGGCACTGTAGTTGAAGTATCTTGAGTTGTCTTCGCAAAGAGGGTAAAAAGAGAGAGTGGGATTTAGGTTAGTTTTTTGTTAGGTTTTATGGCTTGGCCCTCTCATGCTCATAGTTACCTTGGCTAGGAATTTGGCACCAACTTAGAGGGTTGAAGTCAGGACGACATCTGGTCATAAAACTTTGTCAAATATAGTATGGAGCTTTATTATACCCCGTAGCCCCCGTTTTAATGGGAGAAGGCTTGCATGATGATGATGATGATTTGGTCTGGAAGCTTATTCAATTCCCATACATCTCCATAGTGTTAATATTAGAATATCCTGTTGGTATATTTGGTATGTCAGAATATGTCACAGGATATTTCACAGAGGGTTTAATGTAATGAGGAGGATTGTAGGGCTATATATAGCCAAGAGACTATCAATAAAATCATAACAAATATTCAACATGGTATCAGAGCCACAAAAGTCCTAGCCGTCGTCACATTTTTCAAACCCTAGTCGCCACTGCCATCACCATCCACACCACCACAGTCACCGCCGCCACCAGCCGTTGCACGGCCGCACGCTGACCACCTCACGCGCGAGCCGGCCGCTGCTCCGCGGGCACCTCCGCCGCAGCACGCGGGTGTTGCCGCTGCTCGGAGACACCCGTCCGACGACGCCCACTTGCCTATCAGTTGGCCCACCGGTCCCAACACCACGAAGTCGCAGTTTCCGAAGTCTCCTACGGGATCGTTTCGGACGTTGAAGGTCTAGATTCGATAGGTGAGAGACATGATCGAATCTAGGAGAGGACGAATAGCGTGAATCGTAGAACGGCTGTGAGGTGATCGGAGAAGAGGAGGATCGATGGAGGAGATCATCAAGAAGCTGGACCATGCGGAGGTTGCAACGTTGATGAAGCTGATGAAACTGTCGGCTGGTGAGAGCGCGACACGAACATCGACGAAGTTGGAGTTTCCCTCCATCGATCTGAAGCTTGATAGACCAGCTACCTATCTGAGTTGGTCACGGCGGGCGAGGAGAACCCTTGCAGGAAAGAATCTGGAGGGTTTCCTGTCAGGAGAGAAGACAGAGCCGGACGAGGGCTCGGCAGAACGCGACGAGTGAAAGTCCACTCATATGTTGATCTACATTTGGCTTCTCAATTCTTTAGTCCAGTCGATCGCCACCACAGTAGATGGCATCGAGATGGTGAAGGACGTGTGGAAGAAATTGAGGAGAACCTACGATGGTGTAGGGAACAACTTGCGCGTTTTCCAGATCAAAGGGGAGATCGACGACACCGTACAGGGAGAGAAGACGGTGCAGGAGTATGCCACGGAGTTGGAGCGTCTGTGGTTGGATTACGATCACTTCTCAGATCGGACGAGCTACGGGGACCCGAAGTGTAAAAAGAGATAGGTATGTCTGCAGGAGAGGACGATAAAATTCCTTAAAGGGCTGGCTGCAGTATTTGCTCAGAGGACAACACTACTTCTAGTCCAACCGAAGATCCCCACCCTTGAGGAGGCTATATCGGCCATGATCCAGGAGGAGACTCGCATAAAGCTGCAGGCAGGGACATGTGGTCCTTCTGAAGTAAAGTCAGCACTGGCGGCTACCAGTTCGAGCGACACAGGGCCTAAGGGAGAGCCATGGCAGCACAACCGGCAGTGCTACAACTGCGGAGAGATGGGACATCATCGATATGCTTGCACCAAACCACCTAAGGAGGGAGATCCAGGTGGTGGATGTGGACAGTTTGGTAGACGCGAACATTTTGGAGGACGTAGCGGTGGTCGTGGAGGTCGACAGGGTGGTCGAGGAGGTTATCGGACGAACCTGCTGATAGCAAAAGGGTATGAGGGAGCTAGTGGTACCTTTACTGAGGAGTATCAGGCACTGATGGACATGCTGGAGGCACTCAAGAGGAAGCAGAGAGCATCAAATGATGGAGACATGAGGAGTAGAACCGAGTAGGCGTCTACCTCATTCTTTGTTGGAGATAATGCCACCATGTATGTCCATCCATCAGAAGGTACTGACGACTCACTCGTCCTTGTATCTATATCTTTCCTTAAATCGTCAGACTGTATTATCGACTCAGGGGCCTCTCGGCATGTGATGGAGAATGCTAGTGAGTTCTTCTCCTACACTCACCTAGCATCGGCAGACAGCATTCAAACAGCTGATAGTACTTTCCAGCCAGTGGTCGGTAAGGGTACTATAAATTATACAGGTTCAGTAAAATTATCCAATGTTTTGCATGCTCCATCTTTTCCAGTCAGTCTTTTGTCCATCAGTTCTATAATCCTCCAACTAAAATGTATTGTCTCTTTTGATATTTCTAAGGTAATCTTTCAGGAGAAAGAGACGGGACGAAGACTTGGGACTGACACTTAGCATGAGGGACTGTGGTACCTGGATCGAGAAGGGCTGGATTCAGCATTGGTGTTTATGGTAGAGAAGGCATGAATGGGAGGACTGAAGATGAGTGCCAAGGATACATTAATACTCCACCACAAGAGGTTGGGATACTCCTCTTTTGCTACTCTAAGTAAATTGTATCAAGCTATTTATAAGAAAACAAATAAAAAAAAACTAGTATGTGATGCATGTGATTTAGGCAAACTTACCAGGAGCTCATATGTTAGTACGGGTCATAAGAGCTCGTCTGCTTTTGATGTAATATATTCTGATGTTTGGGGGCCATGCGCCATTACTCCTATGAATGGTTACAAGTATTTTGTTTCCTTCATTGATTGTTCTTCTCGTGTCACTTGGCTGTATTTGATGAAGAATAAGAGTGATGTATCTACATATTTTCAGAACTTTCAAAAACATGTCCAGACTCAGTACATGACAGTAGTGAAGGTACTGAGGTCTAACAATGGGACATAGTATACCAACAGAGCACTTGCAGAATACTTGTCAGCCTAAGGGATACAGCATCAAACTACATGGGCATACACACCAGCACAAAATGGAGTAGCAGAAAGGAAAAACATATACCTTCTGGAGGTGGCAAGAAGCATGATGATCGATATGAATGTCCTACAGAATCGGTGGGGACATACAGTATTGACAGCAACTCAACTAATCAATAGGATGCCTTCGAAGGTACTGGAATGGAAGTCTTTATATGAAATATTGTAAGAAAATAATAGTAGGATACTCCCACTGAAGGTGTTTGGCTGTGTGTGTTTTGTGAAGGACAACAGACCATCAGTTGGAAAACTTGATCCTAGAGCAGTCAAGTGCATCTTCGTGGGCTACTCGGCGACTCAGAAGGGGTATGTGTGCTGGAGCCCAGTAGAGAATAAGAAGTTTGTGAGCATGGATGTTCACTTCAGGGAGCATGAGCCATACTACCGTCAGGAGGAGATCTCAAACAACTCACCTGATACTGCTAGTATGAGACAAGAGGGGAGATTGGTGAAAACCTGGTGATCGATTTAGGAGTATGGCATGGATGTGCGGTTGAGGAGGAACACGAAGGTGAAAAGGAACAGGGGGAGGAGATGAGAGGTGTTAGTCCCACGGCTCAGGAGGAGATACTTACCTACAGCAGAAGAGGGAAGCAAACTGCAGGACCAGTACCTACAGTGCCAGTACCAAGTCCATTGTCTGCGTCCGTCTCGACTCCTGAGACACCTACACCACCACCAAATTTCCCTTCAGATGATATCATTCTTCCTACTCCTCCTACACCTACTCCTCCTACACCTACTCCTTCCACACCATTATCAGTACGGAGGACCACTCGCAGTAATGCAGAAAATCCTCCTGATATATATATAGTTGGGACCTTGCTCAGTTTGTTTCATATGATCATATCTCATCTTCTCATGGGACATTTATTACGTCTTTGGATAGTATTACTGTACCTAACAATTGACAGGTTGCCAAGAACGATCCAAAGTGGAAAGCGGCGATGCACGAGGAGTTGGGGGCTCTTGAAAAGAACCACACTTGGGAGCTGGTAAAACTGCCGAAGAGAATAAAGCAGTCAGATATAAATGAGTCTTTACTGTGAAGCAGAACCCAGTTGGACAGGTTGAGCGCTACAAAGCTCGACTGGTGGCAAAAGGATACAGTCAAACGTACGGCATTGACTATGACGAGACCTTTGCACCAGTGGTGAAGATAAGCACTATCAGGACCCTAATTTCTCTAGCAACAAATGGTGGATGGAAGTTACACCAACTGGATATGAAGAATATGTTTCTTCATGGAGATATAGTAGAGGAGGTGTACATGGAGATACCACCAGAATTCGGTACCAATCTGACAGTGGACAAGGTCTGCAGGTTGAAGAAGTCCCTCTATGGACTGAAACAGTCTCCTCGAGCGTGGTTTGACAGATTCAGGAGGATGATGATAGGAATGGGATATCGACAAATTAATGCTGATCATACTGTGTTCTTCCGTCGGAGTGGAGGCCATATCACCATGCTTGCGGTGTATGTGGACGATATGATTATCATAGGAGATCGCCGGACTGAAGGGAAAACTTGGCAAGGAATTCGAGGTGAAAGACCTTGACTTCTTCGGTACTTCCTTGGAATTGAGATTGCTCGAGAAGCAGAGGGGATTGTTCTTTCTCAGAGGAAGTATGCACTGGACCTTCTTACAGAGACAGAGATGTTGGAATGCAAACCCGCAGCGACGCCGATAGATCAGAGGTTCAAGTTGGATGCTGAGACTGGAAAACCAATTGACCGGGATAGATACCAGAGACTGGTGGACAAGTTGATCTATTTAAGCCACACCCGTCTTGATATCTGCTTTGCAGTAAGTGTGGTGAGCCGTTACATGCATGACCCACGGAAGGATCATATGGACGCAGTGTACCAGATTTGAGATACTTGAAGGGTGCCCCTGGGAAGGGATTGATATTCAGAAAGAATAATCATATGGGACATCGAGGGCTACTGTAATTCTGACTGGACTAGCTATGCTGATGACAGGTGGTCTACCTCAGGATACTGCATATTTGTAGAAGGCAACTTGGTCTCTTGGAGGAGTAAGAAGGAGTCAGTGGTAGCCAGATCAACAGCTGAAGCGGAGTACAGAGCTATGGCCTTGGGAGTTACAGAAGTGCTATGGTTGAAGAATATGCTGGTGGAGCTGAAGCTGGATCAAGGAGCCAAGATGAAGCTGTGGTGTGACAACCATTCAGCTATTAGTATCGCCAACAATCCAGTACAGCATGATAGGACCAAACACATCAAGATCGATAGGTTCTTCATCAAGGAGAAGTTGGATCGTAGACTACTGGAGCTAGGCCACGTTCCAACCAAGAATCAGGTAGCAGACGGACTGACTAAGGGACTTAGCTCTGTGAACATGATTAGAGGATGTGACAAGATAGGCTTAGTGAATATCTTTCGCCCTTCTTGAGGGGGGATGTTGGTATATTTGGTATTAGAATAAGTATATTTGAATATCATGTTGGTATATTTGGTATGTCAGAATATGCCACAGGATATTCCACAGAGGGTTTAATGTAATCAGGAGGATTGTAAGGCTATATATAGCCAAGAGACTATCAATAAAATCATAACAAATATTCAACACATAGCCAACTACCTTAAAGTGTCATAGCACTACAAAAGCTGCCTGTTGTTTTGTCAATAATTTTCTGGGCTTAACTACACTGGAAGTGTTAGAAAAGATATAGAAAAGGCCGATTTCAATCCATTCCATAACCCTCCATCTCTTGTACCAGAATTATGAATTCATTAAGTTCTACTTTTGATATGACAGCTTCATTTACATTTTAATATCAAATGTAACTTAGTCCTCCCGTAAGTCATTAGGTTATAAGATTTCATTTAACTAAAGTCATAATCAGTTATTTTTGGGAAATCACATATTCTTGCTCCAAGCCTGCTTACTTTTTCTTTAATGAAGAACTTTCCTAACATTTCTCAACCACTCTACTACAATTTTTATTACTTGAAAATTAGAAGCTCCTTCAGTTCCCATACTTCACAGCCATACTTCAAGTATCCTAGCACTGGAAAAGCTAATGTTTCACCAATTACTTCTCTGATCATAATAACAATGGAACTGTTAGAAAAGGTAGACAAACCTAGAACAGGTTAATATCAACGAAATAGAAAAGGTAACAAACCTACAACAGGATAATATGAAATAGTTAAACATGATCTCATGATAAGCCCTAAAATCTACAGTACTTATAGTATTTGATAAGGCTATGCCTAAAACTGAGCAATTGACTAAAGTATTCAGCTAAAGAATGGGAGGAACAAAAGAAAAGCAAAATAAATGGCAGCCCGCATAATTAGAAAATTAATTCTGCTTGAAAGCTGATACGACCTTCCTTCTAAACTGACAAGTGCGACAAGTATAGATCCACTTAAAGAATTGGCCAACTTCGTAGGACTAGGTACTCCCTTTAGTTGGGAAAATTAAGTTACTCGAAGAATTACGAACTATTACTAAAAAAAATCCATAGATGTAATCTGAAGGCAAGAATGAGTTAAATGGGCAGCTAACCTGGATTATCAGAGGCAGCATAAGACCCTGTAGTGCCTCCTGATGGTGAAGATGAAACTGGTTGTCTAACGACAAGATGCAACGTATGTCCATCTTCCACATCTACAACTTTGATTAAGTAAAACCATGCCAAATTAATCAACTTATTAAATGACCACATATAAAATGTAGAAACACCTTTCTCTGATGGTGGCATAAGGAACAACATCAAAGAACTGAATTTGAACGTTTCATAACATATTTGCAAGTATGGTAAAGAGGTTGGTAACATATAGTAGTTACCGCAGTAACAATGAAGAATACCGATACCCATGGTCAATAACAAATATGCTAAAATATACTATGCGATTCTACAAGAGAAGTTCTTTGAACAGTACATGACATTGTATATGTCAAGAGATGCCTTTCCTAACCCCCTAAATATAGAATAAGAAGGAACTGAATTATATATGAACATTTCTTCAAATGATATAAGACAAATAGTAGTGTATAAATTAATCATATTGAGATCATTGGTTGACACGCAACATTTCATCATAGAAACATTTTAACAGGGATACGGTAAGCAGACAGAAGTTGATCATCTTTGAGAACTGTTCCACGACAAATAAGGCGTTGGTGGTCTGACAACACCCCAGTAACAGTAGCTATTTCGTCCTTTAATGCCGGAACTGGAACCTGTAGTGTATAGACAACGATAGAAATATGGTCAAAAAACAATATGTAGCATGTCATGAACAGGGAGAACTATTAGCTTTAATTACACTCAGATAGGAAAATTTGAATCCATCTAAAGATGAACTTATAACAACAACTGGAACGACTAAGAACTGCTCCTAATCAAAATCCACTTTTGGGTACATGTGATCCACTTGAGATAGCATGTAACTTGAATATGAAATGCTGATAAATGAACATTATGCACGCAGTCCCTAGTAGCAATCCAGAGCATAATGGAGACTAAAAGAGTATTGCGTACATCAATTTTGGTTGTTTTCCTTTCTTTCTTTTATTTCAAAAATTGGAAGTTAATAACCAATCAAGGTATTCATGTTTTACAACATAATACACATCACAATATTAGTATATATCGAATAATAGACATTACTGATTATGTGTCGCTACAGAATAAGGTCAGCTGGGTCGGGTATGGAGCATAAGAAAACTCCATAAAAGATTTGACATTTTATGCTCAGATTTTGACCTGATGTAAAACTCTAATATTGGTGCCAAAATCCTGGCCAGATTTTGACCTGATGTAATACCAATAATGTTTAGTAACTATGGAGTTCTTTTAGCATTGATTATTAGAGTTATATTCTAAACTGTTATTTGTAACCTGAATTAGGAAGTTGAAAAGGTTAATGATCATTGGTTATAATATTAAGGGAAGATTTATGAAATGCCCAAAAACTAAAAAAGTTTTATGTAAAACCCACGGCTAAAAAAACTTTCATCGCGTGCCCAGAATTAGAGAAACTTATCCAAAGCGGGTTCCAAATGACCCTTTTGCCCTTCCTTTTAATTTATTGGAAACACCCACAAAACTGCTCTTAAAAAAGTTTCAATACTCCATCTTCTTCCATACGCTGCTCACTTTCGAATCTAGGTTTTCTCCTCAAAAATCTTCAAAAACTCGTCGAAAAATTTCGGAAAGACCGGGACGAACGACAAAAGTGCTAAAACGGAGGTCCAAACATCATTTTTTTGCGAATCTAAAATTTCGGAAGGCCGTCTAACGGTGAAGCGGTTACTTTCAGTCTCCTCGACGATACGCTCATTTTGCGACAAACGGGACCTCGTTTCGACCTCCCAGTCAAAAGTTATGGCCCTCCAAAGTTTCAGCTAACCATAAAATGCAGGAGAATGGCATTCTCCGTCTTAATTTACACGGAGAATGACCATTCTCCGTCTTAATTAGGACGGAGAATGACATTCTCCGTCTTAATTTACACGGAGAATGGTCATTCTCCGTCTTAATTAGGACGGAGAATGACATTCTCCGTCTTAATTTACACGGAGAATGGTCATTCCAGTGTTAAAACGCAGGAGAATGACCATTCTCCGTGTTAGAAACACGGAGAATGCCATTCTCCGTGTTAAATGAAACGGAGAATGTCATTCTCCGTGTTAAATAAAACGGAGAATGGCATTCTCCGTCCTAATTAAGACGGAGAATGGCCATTCTCCGTGCTAAATTAAATGGAGAATGACCATTCTCCGTCTTAATTAGGACGGAGAATGCCATTCTCCGTGTAATTTATCACGGAGAATGGTCATTCTAGTGTTAAAACGCAGGAGAATGACCATTCTCCGTATTAGAAACACGGAGAATGCCATTCTCCGTGTTAATTAGGACGGAGAATGCCATTCTCCGTCTTAAATAAAACGGAGAATGCCATTCTCCGTCCTAATTAAGACGGAGAATGACATTCTCGGTCCTAATTAAGACGGAAACGGAGAATGTCATTCTCCGTGTTAATTAGGACGGAGAATGGCATTCTCCGTCTTAAATAAAACGGAGAATGGCATTCTCCGTCCTAATTAAGACGGAGAATGTCATTCTCCGTCCTAATTAAGACGGAGAATGGTCATTTCCAGTGTTAAAACGTGTAATTTAGTTTTTTCAGGAATAAAGAGTTTCGTTCTTCTTTCAAAGCGATGATAATTCTTATGGAAAAGAAGAAGAAAGATCTTCTCTCCACAATTGAAGATCTGAGTTCAAATGTCTCCACGATGAAGATGATGATGATGGTGATGATGATGATGAGCGATGATCTGAGTTCGACTGAAGAAAAACACACCGAACTACGAACGATCTTTGCGATCTCTGCTGAATATGAGAGCAATGGAATTCAGATTTTCTGTGAAGAAGAAGAAGACGAAAATCGCAATCCAGATCTGAGTTTTTTGAATTCAAATACATATAGATGACCAATTCGCGCGGAGGGGTAGTTTCGGTATTATAAAAATAGCAGTTTTTAGCGGGTGGCATCTAAAAGGGAATCTTGGAATATTTAACGTGAAAATACTTAATTCTGGGTATTTCATAAAACTTATCCAGCGGGTGGGCATTTCATAAAAGCCCACCCCGAAATTGGGTTTCTCAGCAATTTCCAGTAATATTAATTGGAGTTACAAACTTATCAATATAAAAAGGTGCATTACTTTCATAAATACAATGAGGGTCAAAGGTTAGTATCAACAACACAGTTAGATTTGTGTGTGTGAGAGGGGCCTCATCTCTGCGACAATTAACAGTAGCAGCAGCGAAAGGAGACTATAATACATGCATCCTCTTTGGTTCAAGTAGGAATTATTTCCCATAACCTGCCTTTCTTCCTATTTTTCCATGTAGTCTAGAGTCTAGACAATGTTGTCAGTTCCATGTAGAAACTTTCACTATTTTCCCTCTTGGTTGATGTTTATTGTTAACCATGTTTCTTTATGATTTAGAGATCTGATTGACTTAACTTTTTTATGTCAAATTCCTTAGATCATCCCAATAATACATGCTTTCTTTGATTATAAGAATTTAAGTATGAGAATGTTAAGATTCTTACCTAGAATGTGCATAGAAAATTTAGTTTCAGCCATGATGAAAATGGTTTAATGATTTGGGGTTGGACATTTTAAACATGGTAGGTGCACTAGGTAGGATGATTTGGCCATACATTAGTATTATTCCATGCTTAAAGCTCGCTTACCAAATGAAATGCCAATAGGCCTAGTGGTAATTGTTATATTCTAAATAATTAGCTATGTGCATACTTATCTCCCAGCTTTTAGCAACTGACATGCATTAGTGTTCATAAGAAAAGAGTATGTTTTCTTCTCTTTGTACAAACAAGTCAAGGTTCAAGAAATTAAATAAGCTTTTCTAGTAGAGAATTCTCGAATATGTTCTCATATTTCGTAGAATTTATTGGACAAGAAATTAGAGAATATCGGAATAGATAATGTGAACACATTTTCATCTGATATGAATATTTATACAGTTTGGTATCCCCACTACAAGCTATATATATGACAACTTTGCTTAGTTGCACCATACTAGACTGGACCTTAAGCTAGATTCCAGGTTGTTCATTCTCCTATTTTAGTTGCCCTCGATTAAAAAATGGGACACTTCATAATTCATTCCTTGCCTACTTAGGCTGCAAGTACCTTCTTTTATCTGTACTGCTGTTAAATATTGTAGGCATGCATATATGATGTATAAGACCAAAGAATCATGAATCAGCATAGCACAGCCAGTGACTATTTTGTCATTGCTAAAGGTGACATCATAGTTCATCTCGAACTAATATTGTGCTAGAGTAACATTTGTCTCGTGGTATAAGCATGTGCGCCTGATCCATTATGATTATTGAATATTCAAGAAGTATTATTTTTGTTGTCTATGCACACGACCACATTGATATTTGTGACAGTATATATTGACATATTATATATGTATATTTCAGTTGATATATTCTTAAATTTTGGGTGCCTCGTTCGTACAATCACAGTGGAACCCTGTATACGGGACGCGTTGTGTACTGTCGGGTTACATTGTGTGGTACTAATCATTATTCCTGGCTATGTACTTTTAACCCGGGTTTTTTAAGCATCAAAATAGATTAAAAATGAAAGTCTGAAATTTTCCATTTACAGCCCTAAAACAAGACAACCAAACAGATTATGCCACCCTTACATCTTGAATTTATCTTGGTATGGTACTAAAATATTATTGAATCCTACAGAAGGCATGAGACAAGATGATAGTGAATAACTCATCATCCTTCTCCATTACAATGGTCTGTGATGGAGAATGAGAAAGCTCCATAAAAGAAATGACAATTTTGGAATTGACTCATGAATGAGTGTCAACCAGATATCACCCACTGTGTTGGTGCCAAGTTCCTACTTAGCTGTGAGCAAGAGAGGGCCTTAAATTAGAGAAGGCCAATTGACAAGTGAACTGACATTTGGTCAGCATTTTAAGATCATGCAATGATAGTCAATGACTACATAAGAATTTATTCCATGTAATCCTCTCTATGTCAATGTAAACTTTGATATTTCTACTTTCTGGTTATTTAGAGCGAATCGAGATGTGGAAGGACAAAAGAAATGACAGCAAAGAAGGACCATTTCAAGGATAGAAAAAGGGGCAAGCCTAACATCTGATACAAAATGAAGAGAAATTAGGATTGCCAGAAAGCTGAAACTTAGGAGGAATATGTAAAATTCAAAACTTAATTCCAGAACCCATTCTCATTTTCTGCTTCATAATTCCATTTTCGTCTATGGATAAGAAATCCAGCACCAAGGAAACAATATCTGGCAATGGGGAATAAATTGCAGTACCAAATAATCCCAAATCAATTGAAGCCAGCAAACACTTCAAACTTTGCGACCACTATAGTTCTAACAGTAAATATAAATTCATATGAATGATGTATGGAAATGGTACAAAGATGCATTAAAAAAGAGAATCCAAGAATGAAAAAGGAACATTCAAATGATCAAAGGGGTTCAAATAGAGAGAAGCAGTTCCTCCAAGAAGTGTAAGTCGACCTCCATATTGTATTCAAATCCTTCGTTATCTTTGCTCTCTGGTACCCAATCAGTCCCTTACATAGCCTCTGGTATCCATGTATATATTTTTCACTTCTAGCCTAGGAAGCATGATACTCCAAAATTGGTGTAAAATGGTGGTTTGTTTGTGCCAGATGCATATCGCAAGAGGTACACCATGGATGTTTTGTACCCGCTAATCGAGAGAGAGAGAGAGAGAAATACATATGGTTAATATTGATTTTGAACAGGTTTACGATAGGGTTATAGGAAGATATTTTAGCGGGTTCATGAAAATAACTATGTATATAAATTATACATAGCCATATTAAGTAAGGACAGTAGATGGAATTGTAACTACAGCAGGGCAGTTCAAAGAGTAACTTATCCAATTTTTATCATCATATGCTTACATAAATAACAAATCCTCAACTTAGTGCACTAGTTATGGATGAATTTACTAGGGAAAAATTGAAGCATGATTGCATAGGTATAAACTAATTGCTTATGATAGTATGCTAGCTGATCTGAGTAGAAAACTAGAAACAATTATATTCTATGATAGATAAGTAAAAAAAATAGAATCTAAAGTATCTAGAATTAGTATAAAAAAAAAATAAAGCAGAATATCTGAAATGAAATGTTAGTAATATTACAAAGAAAAAATGAACAGTTCATATTGATGAGCAAGAGATACATATAAGTGAATATTATGGTTAGCATAAATAATTCTTCATGATGCTAAATAGTGAATGGCATTCATAGAACGACTGAGGTGGATTAGTGCCTATAGAGAGAGAGAATATCATTAAAAATTAATGATGGAAGGAAAATTTTATAAGAGGTCTACAGGACCAGTTTACTACTTGTATGTATCAAATTGGTGGGCAATCAACAAAACACCTATAAAAAAACGAGTGAAGTCATAATAAAAGATAAGACATAAGTGCATTCCTTATTGTTAGTGTTGGAATAATATAAATATTTAACCCTCAACACTCACCACAATTTTGTAGTCACCACAATTCTATAGTTTTGGTGTAGTAGTAGGGGCTTTAAATGGAATCAGAGAAACCCCAGTTCAAATCAGTGTGGTACGCATTTTAAGCTGACTTTATAAATAAATTAATTAATTAATTATACCACTGTGTTAACTTAGCTTGGACCATAAAATGGTTACGGAGCATGCTGGAATATATAAATATTAAGGATGAATCATCACCACGACTCCGAAGTTTTGGTAGAGTGGAAAAGACTTTTAGAACAAAAAGACATTGGACTATTAAGGATGAGATGAGGAATAGCTTGAGATCATTTAGACATGCATGTAAGAAACAAAAAAATGGAACTGTTAGGAAAAAATGGATCTTAGCTGGTGGAGCTGCTAAGACTGGAAATTAACCAGGATAAACATGGTTTGAGGAAGTAAAAGGATAAAAATGGTTGCCGCCTCTTATTGAGAAAAAGCCCTTGTTAGGATGAAAGGAAGAAAATGACATGACTTGTTTTAGCCAACCACAACGAATGGAGGTTATTATTTTTATTGTTGGTGGTGTCTTCGCAATTAAATGACTACACCATATAATTCAAATAACATATAAGATAGTATAAGTTCAAGAAGGATTGAGTGTCATTCAATGGTAGTTGCTAATTCTTATTTCGGGATCAACCAAAAACATTTCGTGGTTGTCGAAGAACACCAGTGGGGGGGGGGGGGAAGTTGAGTGACAAAATTATGATAACAAAGAATAGAATTTAGTAGAATATTTGACTTGTTTATTATTGAGGTGGAGCTACACTTATATAGGAGAGGCTAACCCCTCTCCCTATTATTCTACCCGATGTGGGACTAAAAGCCCATTAATACTCTCAACACTCCTCCTCAAGATGGGCGACAGATATCAATCATCCCCATCTTGTTACATAGTTTAGCGAGACTTAATGAATTAAACCCCTTAGTAAGACTATCTGCAATTTATTCTTCTGAGCGAACATGATCGAGCTTTAGTATTCCTTTCTCCAGCTTTTCCTTGATGAAAAACCGATTGATATCGATGTGCTTCGTGCTGTCATGCTGAACTGGATTGTTAGCTATACCCAGTGCTGCTTGGCTATCACTCAGAAGACGCAATGGTGTTCCTTGGTCCAGCTTCAACTTTGTCAGCAATGCTTTTACCCACAGCAATTCTGACACTCCCAGAGCCATAGCTCTATATTCTGCTTCAGTGGTTGATCGAGCTACCACAGACTGTTTCTTGCTTCTCCATGAGACTAGGTTACCCCCACAAATACACAATACCCTAAGGTGTCATCCATGCAACTTGCCCAATCTACATCACAGTATTCCTCAACACTAAGGTGTATATTGTTCTTGAACCATATCCCTCTTCTAGGAGCCCCTTTTAAATATCTCAAAATATAAAAAACTGCATCCATGTGGCCCTTTTTTGGATCGTACATGTAACGACTCACTACACTCACAGCAAATGAGATATCAGGGCTAGTGTGACCCAGATAAATTAATCTACCTACAAGTCTCTGATATCTTTTACGATCAACCGGCTCTCCTGCCTTTGCCCCCAGTTTATCTTTTTGGTCAATCGGAGTGACTACCGAACGACATCCCAGCATACCAGTTTCTGTGAGCAAGTCTAGTACATACTTCCTCTGAGAGAGGACGATCCTATCTTTTCCTCGAGCTACCTCGATCCCAAGAAAATATCTTATCATTTCCAAGTCCTTTACTTCAAATTCTTTGGCAAGTTTCTTCTTCAGCTGGGTAATCTCCTCTTCCTCATCATCTGTGATCACTATATCATCTACGTATACCGCAAGTATGGTAACGTCGTCTCTCGCATGTCGGAAGAAGGCTGTGTGATCTGCATTAGTCTGGCTGTACCCCATGCCCGTGACAGCTTTTTTGAATCTTTCGAACCATGTCCGAGGAGATTGCTTGAGTTCATAAAATGATTTCTTCAGCTTGCACACTTTTTCTGCTGACTGCCTCGTGCAAAATCCAGGAGGAGTCTCCATGTATACTTTCTCCTGTAGATCTCCATGAAGAAAGGCATTCTTCACATCTAATTGATGAAGTTGCCACCCATGGTTGGCTGCAAGAGAGACCAGGGTTCTTACAGTGCTCATCTTCGCTCCAGGAGCAAACGTCTCATTATAGTCGATGCCATAGGACTGAGTGAATCCTTTTGCAACCAATCCTGCCTTGTATTGCTCCACCTTTTCTTCTGGCGTCTCCTTCACCGTGAAGACCCATTTGCACCCGACTGCCCTTTTTACTTCAGGTAATAGAATAAGTTTCCATGTCCCATTTCTTTCCAGTGCCCCAAGTTCCTCCAGTATTGCAGCTTTCCATCTTGGATCTTCCTTCGCTTCCTGCCAACACTTAGGCAAAGAGGTGGTGTCTAACGATGCAATAAATGCTCCATAAGTAGGGGATAGATTAGAGTATGATAGAAAATGAGCAATATCATGTTTATAATCATAACGAATAGAAGATTTTTCTGCATTACTACGAGAAGATCTTCTTAAGGGAATATGAGATAGTGGAGGAGAGATCATACCATCCGAATCAGAGGGATCCGGTGCGGAAGGCGCATCTTCAGGAGTTGGGGCAGGGTTAAGCGAGGGACATGGCACAGTTGGCACAGTAGAGGCAGTAGTGGATTGTTGATTCCTTCTTCTGTAGACATAGAGCTCTGTAGTTCGTTCCTCCCCCTGTTCTGTAGTCTCCCCCTACACTGGAGCATCACTTCCTTCCTCCTGATTGTATGCATCATCATCACATTCCTCATTCTCGCTATCTCTCCCTGCTTTTCTTGGACTAACTTTCATCATTGGGCATGGAACTGACCCAACAACCACGCTTGGGACTATCTCTCCCTCACTCCTAACACCTCCTGTGTTAGGAGTATCACCAAATGCGGAGCCTTCACCTGAACCATTGTGATAGTATGGTTCCATCTCTCTGAATGTAACATCCATGCTCACAAGGAGTCTTCGCTCCATTGGACTCCAGCAAGAATATCCTTTCTGAGTCCCTGAGTAGCCAATGAAGACACACTTCACTGTCCGAGGGTCCAATTTCCCTACTACAGGTCTATTATCCTTCACAAAGCATACACAACCAAATACTTTGGAGGAACAATGTACTTGTTCTCACCTGTAAGCATCTCAAACGGTGTCTTTCATCCTAACATCTGAGAGGGCATCCTGTTAATAAGGTATACAGCAGTCAACATGGCATGTCCCCCCCAAGTGTTTCGGAACATTCATAGCAAACATCATCGATCTTGTCACTTCCAACAGGTGCCTGTTCTTCCGTTCTGCCATGCCATTTTGTGCTGGTGTATAGGCACATAAAGTCTGATGATGTATCCCATTGGCTGATAAGTACTCAATGGCTTTGTTGGTATATTATGTCCCATTGTCAGACCTCAAAATCTTTACTTTGGCACCGTACTGTGTTGAAACCCTGCGATGAAAGTCTTGAAAGCATGCAAAGATATCACTATTACTCTTCATTAGGTATATCCAGGTGACACGAGTATGGCAGTCAATAAAGGTGACAAACTACTTAAAACCATTAACAGCAGTTGTAGGACAAGGTCCCCAGACATCAGAGTGTATCATATCAAAAGCAGCTAAACTTCTATTTCCAGAACTCACATAAGAGCTTATGGTGTGTTTTCCAAGTTCACAAGCATCACAAACCAACTTTTGCTTATTAAATTTTTGATACAAAGATGGAAACATTTGACTAAGTAGACTAAATGAAGAGTGTCCCATGCGCTGATGTTGGAATAATAATTCTTCTTCTACAGTACTTCGCGGCTCCTCCGATTGTGCTTCGTCCACCATTGCTGCCAGTGCTGTATCCAGCCCACCCCTGTCCAAATATCATAGCCCTTTATGCCAAGTGTCAGTCCCCAACTGTCTTTCCGTTTCCTTCTCTTGAAAAATAACCTTCGAAATGTCAAAGAAAATAACGCAATTAAGTTAAAGAACAATGGCACTTATGGACAATATATTAACAGGAAAGGATGGAGCATGCAAGACATCAGTAAGACACATCGAAGGGGTGCATTCAACTATCCTTTTATACACAATAGGTCTAGCAGTACCATCAGCAGTCTGAATGCTTTCATGTGTCATCAGGTGAGTGTAATCTTGGAACTCATCACGGGCACCCGTAACATGGCAGGATGTCCAGAGTCAATTATCCAATTTATACTTCCTGGTTTGTGGGTAGATGCAAGGGCATGAGCAGGTATACCTGTGCTTGTACTGGCATAGTATGTGATGTTACCCCCGGAGGTGGTTGGAGTCGATGTCCCAGCAGTGTTGGCGCGACTTTCGCTGGTTCCAAGCTTCATGTTCCTCCATATTTTTAGCATCTCCCTCTCACTAGGGGTCACATCGGATGACTGATTTTCACCTCCCCCTTCTGCCAGGTTTGTCTTGTGCCCTCCAGAATAATGTCCTCTGCCACCGACATAGCCTCCTCTGCCACCTCGAAGTCCTCCACGGTCGCGTACACGATCGCTGGACTAGCCTCTCATCGATTTCGTACAAAATCTGATAAAGTGCCCTGGGTCTCCACAATTGTAGCTCCCTCTCCCTCCTGAAGGGTTTGGGTTAAAAACTGCTAGAGCTGATTTCTCTCCCGGAGTGTTAGTGGTGCTGGACATCAGCTTCAACCGTGCTTCTTCTTGTGCCATAGCAGCAATGGCCTCCTCTAGTGATGGCAGTCCGGGTTGTGCGAGTAGCACATTCCTCCTTTGCTCGAATGCTGGGTTTAACCCCTTCAGGAACTTCATCATCCTCTGTCGCGAGATATACTCCATGAACTTCTGGTAATGCTTCGCAAATGCTGGTTCTACTTGCTCATCTTCCATACCAACGGGATCATAGTAGTCAAGATCTGACCAATACTTCTTCAGCACAGCCGCATACTCGGAGATGGTGTGATCTTCTTGGACCACCTTATCAAGTTCATCCTGCAGTTGGAAGACTCTTATAGGGTTGCCCGTCCCCGAGTACATGTCCTTCAGCGTCATCCAAATATCACCAGCTCCCTCCATTGCCTCACGTTGCCCGACACTTGGTCGGTCAAGGAGGCTGTCAACCATCATGCTACAACATTATTGACGATCTCCCACACAGCAAACTCCCGTGAAAAGTGATCTTCAGGTACCTTGGTTTGGCCATTCACATAGCCCACCAAGCCTCTTGCCTTCAGAGTCCGCATCGCCTGACGCGGCCACTTCAAATAATTGGAAGTACCCTCCAACTTTACTTCCAGTTTCTCCAACTTCATTATGTGTATGGTGAAGGATCCACATCTGTGTGTGCAGGACGGAAACTAGTCTCGGTCAGCCTCCTGGAGAAGAGATCGTCCACCAAAGCCTTCATCTCTTTGGCCGTCAGCTTGCCGTAGATCGTCTCCATCATCTTCGTCTTCTCCTCTTCCATCAACAAGATAGATCGAGACCGTCTGCACATTTGGTCACCGTCCTCTTCACGTCTATTGTTCCTCCTTCAGCGGTAGCGGCGTCTCTGAGAGCCGTTCCTCATGTCCCATGTCGGGTTGCGACTGGAGGTCGCATGGCCGGACGAGAAGGAGAAGAAGGGCCAGTGGGGGGTGGGGGCCGACGTGAAAGGAGAGGGGGTGGGGCGATGGGGGGGGGGGGGCGGCGGTGCTGGCGGTGAAGGAGGGGAGGCGGACGGAGGCCGGGCGGTGCTGAGGGGGGAGGGGAGGCGGCTGGAGGCAAGGCGGTGGGGGCGGAGAAGGTGGGAAGGGGTTGGGGGTGACGGCTAGGGTTTTGTGGGGTAGGGTTACGATTTTGTGGAGAGAGAGGTGGTGGCTCTAATACCAAATAGAATGTACTTGTTTATTATTGAGGTGGAGCTACACTTATATAGGAGAGGCTAACCTCTCTCCCTATTATTCTACCCGATGTGGGACTAAAAGCCCATTAATACTCTCAACAGCATATCTTGTCATTGTAGCTTGGATTTACTAGTCTTTGAGGATCTCATTTACTAAAAAATGAGATCATTATATAGACCAAGATGGCAATGCAGTGATAAAATTAACATCTAAGAAAACTCCAACAGGGAATCGCTCTTCTTGCCTAGCTTGGCCCTATATTTATGATCAAGTTGAATCGTATAAGAAATGATCTTGGAGACTGTTTTATTTAAGTAGTGCACCATTACTCAAATAAAGTTTGAGGACAGAAAAAAAAAAAATCGGAACCAGAAAAGAGACAGTACAGTAGTCTTCAATGTAAAAGAAATGTAACACAAACTATTAGAAGGGACGCATAGTAGACTAGTATTCAACATAAAAAGAAATGTAACACAACCTATTACAAGGGGGAAGCTACAAACTTAAGTTTAATTGAAATTGAGGTAAGAGATTCACATATTTCAGATAGGCACTAGTTATCTAAAGATTAAATATATACCATAATCATGACAATAAATCATAACAAAGAAGTATAATATAGGAACATGATATAAAGTGAGCATGTGAAATCATCATGAGAAAATCTTTTGGTGAAAAAGAAAAAGTGCAAAGGTTCATATAATATAGGCACAGTGATAACAAGTGTGTGAATGTTAAATATATCTCTTTCAATATAATTTCTTTGGCTAATTTTTGGTTGAGATTGTTATGAGAAAAGAAAAGAGCCAAGGTGGTGCTTCCTAGTTTGCAAAGGGCTTCAGATGGACAAGGCTCAGCTGGTTCAGGCGGCAGTTTGGCTGCAACAACTTACGAGAATAGTTTCTGCTACAAAGGAAAATGGATGAAGAAGCTGTAAGGAGAAGACATGTTTTTGTATTAATAGGAGATGCAGTAGTAATGCAGAATAGTTGGTACTGTATTAATTAGTTTTGGAGAAACCTGTACCCTATTAAGGTGTGGTGGTAATAGTTTGTTGTTTAGGTTTATTAATAGAATTTCGGTTGAGCATCAGCCAGGTACTATCTGGTTGGTGGCTACCCAGTTTAGTATAAAAAAAAAATGGTTCTTACGATGAAAACATATATTTAGTAATGTTTGTGTTATGAAACAACAATTACTTACACGCTTGTTCACTCGCAGAGTATACGTTTGTGAATCCAACGTCTTTATCTTTATCTCAACTGTGGTATCAGAACTTTCAGCATCCTCAACAGTGGACATGCTGACTTCATTGTAATCATTAATGCCCATCCTGATAGAAAAACTCAAGATTGTAAAGGAAATAACCAACATTGTAGTAAAGAAACTCGGACCTGATAATATGACCCACTAACATTGAGAAAATTCTTTGAGTACGGAGCTTAATTGATAAATATGTAATATATTGAAAAAAAATGCAAAATAATGTCTCCTGAGTCCTGACTAAAGCGTATAAATTCAAAGAAAAACAAAACAGTCTCTACAACAATCGCCAAAAATGCAGCATATATCAAAATAAAAAGGTAAGAAAACGCATAATGAAAAGGGATAAGTAGAGTGTTCCTAATTTTGCAGATTGATTGTGGAAATGACATCTTAAGACAAGCATGACATTTATTGGTTAATATGTATAAAGGTGATCTCATATGGTTTACTTTGCAGAAACCTACACAAGAGTATGTTATCAAACAGAATAGGTTTGAAGATCAAATTAGCATTTGAATTTTTTTTTCTCATCCACTTTCCTTCTAAGTTCATCTTCAAAAGAATGAGCAAATAGACCACAATCCACATTTCTTGGCTCTTATCAGGTTAATGCACATGATACTCCAGTACCTTGTCGTAAGGCACAAAAGAGACTCACCATGAGTACCTAACATAGGTTCAAGACCAAACAGTTAATAATTCTTATGACTGAAGTACCAGAGAAAATGTACAAAGATTTCAGAAAATGGTATAACTCAACCTTCAAGTATAGGAGCTTGAACTCACCCCCAACATTTCTTTCCACTGAACCTCTTTCACTAAGAGAATGATGGCCAATAGCATTTCTTGAGTAGTCCATTGTTAACTATCAAGAGAAATAATGTTCCTTCCACCCAGATGCACCACTTAATTCCAAAATTCAACTTGCTTTATTAAGTTACTATGTAAAATGTAATCACTGGTTCTCGATAAGATTTCCCACTCCATAACCACAAAGCACACATTGCATTGACTACAATATACATCTTTTAGCACACTTGTCAATAGTCTTTATGTTAGCCTTCCTATTATATTAATGCTCTAAGCACATGTTGTGCAACTGCTGGATTAAGTCCCGCGTCGGATATGAGATGAGAGTTTAATTAGTTTATATATGGATGCTTGAGCCTCATGTGTACATCTGGGTTCACCATTTCGATAAGTAGGCCAAGTGATGATACACATGAGGCCCATACATGAGTAGCAAGACCGCAAGCTGGGGTATCACATCCCCAGAAGATCAGAAGGAAGAACATAATAGGATCTCAGTCAATAAGAGTTTAAATCAAGTAAACAAACTAGTTCTCAGACAATACCATAAGCATGGGTAACACGTATACAAATTCCATCTAATCTACCTAGTGTTCTTCAAAGAGTTTGAGGCTCCAAGGTTGTAAAAGACGCTAGGTGCTAGGCGCTAGTCAAGCGGTCACCGGACGCCTAGCACCTGACCCGCCTAGGCGGCTGTAGTTCAAAATAAAATAAAATAAATCCTAAAACATCTGCTGAAATTTAGAAGAAGTCCATAAAACCCAAAAACATGCATAGTTTGGGGGGGGGGGGGGGGGGGGGGGGGGGTGCGCTAGGTGGGCGCCTAGGCGGGCCTCGGGCGGGCAACAGGCACCTAGGCGCCGTGTAGACCGATTTTTAGAACGGTGCTAGGCGCTATGGCAAGGCGACCCTCTGGCGCCAAACAGCATTACATGAGGTGTTTACACTAAGGCGATGCCTAGATGCTACTTTGGGATGAGGCACTCGCATTTGTTTAGTTAGGCAATCAGAGGTGGTTTTACAATCTTACCTTTCCTTAAGACCCGTTTTTAAGTCATTGGTGTTAAGGATTTAATTGTAAAATCATAACAAACCTAATAACAAAAGGATTTTGCCAATAAGAACACCAGTACCAGACAGACCACAAAACAAGTATTAGGCTAGGTCACTTGAATGAACGTCCGGTATCCTCACTGGATCCACATTGATCCCGTACCCAATTCCGAATTGCAGAAGAAACACCATTCTGCTACATAAAAAGAAAATATTTACAGCTTGATTTTGCAAAGGAGCGTCAAACAACAGGCAAATCTTTATTTAGTAGGATAAATCTAAGACAGTGCACATATAAAATAGTATATGTTCGACTGCCACCTAAATTCAAGGAATGTGATTTGTGCCTCGTCACTCGTATGAAGTTATCATAACCAAAACCAACATTTCCAACATTTAAGGGTCATTCAGAAATCAAACACACTCGTTGCTAACACAAAATTTCTACTGGGACCAAACATGAGAACGACCCACAAGTAAAACTAAGACCTTTCTCATCATAACATCAATAACCTGATCCCAAAGACAAATTGAAAGAGCAATTTTGGTCCAGAATGAAGGACCCAAGAACTGAACTTCCCTATAGAATAGAAATAGGACCAAAAGTTCCCAGTTTCTCTAATACCCGGGTAAAATCTACTCCAGTGGGATCGAAAGAGGTGAAGAGAGGGTTTATATGTACAAGTAAAAGAAGTCCTTCCAGCCTTTTACCAGTTGAGTGAATTGTTTGAATTTGAAAAAAGAAAGGAAATGAAGACTCAATCTAAGTAGATTCTACCCAGTGTTTAAATTATCTACATTGCAGGCAATGTGGTAGACTCAACCTAAGTAGATTCCTCTTTTTCTCTAGTGTTTAATGCAGATAAAGAAGAGTTAATGAAGATTTAATGCTGGGATGTTGTACAAAGTTTTCTACACTAAGAATTCATTGTACCCACAGGGTACATAGCGGGGATGATTCTGGCACGCTAGTACATGGGCCACGATAAAGGTCCCTGGCTTGCATGCACCGTACCTTGGTCCATCGTTTTTGCACTAAGTCTCCAGGGTTATTCAAGAATTAGAAAAAAAAAACGTATAATATCTTATTCTGCCCATCCCTCATAGAGCTTTAGTTCTAGCCAGTGTTCTTATAATGACTGTTAATAGCACGTTATAATAGTTAATAACAAGATGATGGTTATCGTTGATTTTCATTATTCCATCCGAAATTCACCTAAAACTATCGGAGAGAATCTGAAAAAACTCGACGGGTCAGGAATTACGTTCATTTACATAATGATGTAACCGAGGAAGCATGGGCAGTCCAAAAATCTAGGTCATGTCATGTCAGACACATATTGGACACTCCAAAATGCACCAGGACACATCAGAATATGGCCCGTGTGCATCCCGCAGTGTCCTTACCGTCTCATGCCATGTCTGTGTTCATGCAACATTGGATGTAACTAATAACATCGATATCAGACAGACCATAAAACAAGCATTAGGCGAGGTCGCTTAAGCCAATCCCTGTTACCCTCGGTGGTTCCACATCGATCCTCTATCTATCCAGAGGTGCAGAATAACCACCTTTCAACGACACAAAAAGAAAATTATCTACAACTCAATTTCGTGAAGTAGTATCAACCACATTGACTAGCAAAAGTCTAAGATGGTGGCGGCACGTATAAAATACTCAAATATGTTCATTTTCCACCAAATTTGAGTAATGTGACTAGTCCACATCATTCATCTTAAGTTATCATTACAGAAACCATCAATTCCAACATTTCAAGGGACATTCAGTAATCAAACACAACCGTTAACAACACAAAATCTATAGCTTCACCACGAATGGCAACAACCCACATGTCAAAAGGAGTCCTTGCTCATCATAACATCAATAACCCAATCCCAAACTCAAATGGCAATCAAAAAGACTTTTTTTTTTCCCCTACCGAACATTGAAATTTGATCAAACATTCACAAAATTTATAGATAAATATATACGAATTTAAAGGAAATTTAGCGGGTGATTCTGTGATACCTGGGCGGAATTTTCCAATGGAAACGAGAGAGGCAAAGAAGAAGAGGAAGAGGAGAAGGAAATTTATAGATAAATATAAGTACAAGTTCTTCGGTTCCTCCCCCTCCCTTCTTCTTGTACTTAAATTCCAGCATTTCAATGCTTTTGTTTGAATTTGAGGAAAGAGAGGAAAGTATTTCCATAGTGTTCAATGCAGATGGAAAAGATTAATTAATGCTAGGATGACTTAGAAAGTTTAGGGAGATGAACTAAGATTTTTATATAATTGAGAAATTCTATTTGAACCCCCATGGGGTACATAGTGTTGAGAACTAATAAGAGATTTAGTCCCACATTGGAAAACCTAGTATGAAGAGGAGCTAGACTCCATATAAGTAGTGGAGTAGCCAATACAATAAAATATACAACAATTATTCCTCTACATGGTATCAGAGCCATAACCACAAAAAAAAAAAAAAATCATCCTTCCCCAACCCGGCAAACCCACCCCCCCGCCCCCCCCCCCCCCCCCCCCCCCCCCCCCCCCCACCTCCCCCCCCCCCCCCCCCCCCCCCCCGACGGCCCCCCTGCCGTCGAAACCGCCCCTGCTTCCCCCGGCAGTTCCCCCTGCCCCCCCCCCCCCCCCCCGACGCCCAATCCCTCCGCTCTGCCCTGCCCGACGCCCCCCCCCCTCCCCTCTGCCACGATGCCCCCCCCCTCCCCCCCCCCCTCGCTGCCCCACAACGCCCCCCTCCCCCCCCCCCCCCGCTTGCCCCCGACGCCCCCCTCCCCCCCCCCCGCTGCCCCCGACGCCCCCCCCCCCCCCACCCCTCTCTTCCGACCCAACTGCTGCCGCCCCCCCCTTTTCAAAAAGAAAAAAAACCCTAATTTGCAAGAGAGATTATGTGGGCGGTTATTCGAAGACGGTATGGACGTCAAATGCTTTATTTGCACCATCTGTTCCTAAATTACGCCCTCCGGAAATTATAAAATATTTTTTTTGTTTTTCCGTTCTCGATCTGCAAATTAGTATCTACATGCGCGCGCCGGTGTTGGCCACGTTGACAACACATTCGTAAGGTCTCTGTCGAAGACTTTACATAAAGACGACGACGAAGCCGACGAAGAAGACGTCGACGACGACGAATCACAGTTGAAGACGCCATGGATTCGATCAGTGGTAAACTGACAGCAAAAGAGATGAAGGCCTTGGTTTATAATATTTTATCAAAGAGATTAACCGAGGCAACCCCACGTGTGATCCATACTGATGTGGATCCGTCACCCTACAAAATGGGAAAGCTGGACAAGCTGGAGACGAAGTTGGAGGAAACGTCCAACTACTTGAAATGGTCACGGCAGGCAATGCGGACGCTGAAGGAACGAGGCTTGGTTGGCTACGTCAATGGCCAAACCAAGGCGCCAGATGATCCCTCCTCAAAGGAGTTTGCTATTTGGGAAATTGTCAACAATGTTGTGGCTGGATGGTTGACAGCCTCCTTGACCGACCAGGTGTCGGGCAATGTAGAGGCGATGGAGGCTGCTGCTGATATATGACGGACTTTGAAGGATATGTACTCAGGCTCAGGCAATCCTATGCGGGTCTTCTAACTGCAGGATGAACTTGATAGGGTGGCCCAGGACGACCGTACCATCTCTGAGTATGCAGCACTGTTGAAGAAGTATTGGTCTGATCTGGATCACTATGATCCCTTGGGATGAAAGATGCACAAGTCAAACCGGCATTTGCGAAACATTTCCAAAAGTTCTTGGATTATATTTTGTGACAACGGATGATGAAGTTCTTGAAGGGTCTTAACCCTGTGTTTGAGCATAGAAGGAATGTACTCCTAGCACAGCCCATGCTTCCAACCTTAGAAGAAGCCATAGCTGTCATGGCACAAGAAGAGGCCCGATTGAAGTTGATGCCCAACAAGGGCTATTTCCAGGGGGAGCAAGCCGCTGTTGATAAGTCTGCCCTTGCCGCCTTCAATCAGCCTCCCTCTTTGGCCGGTGTTTGCCACAACTGTGGTGACTCAGGACATTACATCAGATTTTGTCCAAAACCCCTGTAAAGTCAGTCGAGTGATCGTGGACGGGGCCGCGAAGGACGTCGAGGTGGTAGAGGCGGTTATGCTGGTAGAAGAGGAAATTATTTTGGAGGACACAAAGCTAATCTGGCGGAGGAAGGGAGAGAAAATCACCTAGCTGAGTTAACCCCTCTTGAGAAGGAGTTCCTCGCAAAGTTACGCAGCACGAAGCTGGGTTCGGACGACAGTCATGGGGCGTCATCTACCTCGGGGGATCACATCACTTGCTTTGCCCAAACCAGAACAGGTATTCCTGCGCGTGCTCTTGCAGCAGCTGTCCACCAACCAGGTTGGATTATGGACTCTGGGGCATCTCGCCATGTCACGGGATCCCGCGGTGAGTTCCAGGACTATACTCACCTACCGACGCCGGAGAGCATTCAGACTGCTGATGGTAACTCCAGCCCTGTCATGGGTAATAGGGGTGCAACTCGGGCGGGTTGGGTCGGGTTTGAGGTCAACCCGAGCCCAACCCGATAGATCATAAGCCTAGTCCAAGCCCAAGCCCGACCCGACTTCGGGTTCAACATATGAAGCCCAAGACCAAGTCCGAAGGATCGGGTTGGGCTCGGGTTGGGTCGGGTCCATCGGGTTTATCCGACTCTAATATGATATTTGAAATAATTTTAACCAAGAGTAATATTAAATGCATAATCAAATAGCAATCAAACCTCAATCATTACAAAATAAAATTATAGTTTAAACTTTTTATTTAAGTAGAATGAAACAATATATATATATATATTTATATATATATATATATATATATATATATATATATATATATATATATATATATATATATATATATATATTATATATATATATATATTTATATATATATATATATATATATATATATATATATTTATATATATATATATATATATATATATATATATATATATATATATATATATATATATATATATATATATATATATATATATATAAATTATATGTATGTCAGGTTTCGGGTTCTTCGGGTAACCCAACACATGAACCCAAGCCCAACCCGATTTTTGATCGGGTTCAAATATTTTAACCCGAGCCCAAGTCCGAACCTGAATATCTTCAACCCTAACCCAACCCATTAACGGGTTTACCCGATCGGGTTCGGGTTTAGCCCGCCCGAGTTGCACCCCTAATGGGTAAAGGCATTGTCGCATGCACCCCTTCTCTGACTCTCACCAATGTCTTACATGCTCCGTCTTTTTCTGTCAATCTTCTTTCTATTAGTGTCATTATTCTTGATCTTAACTGTACTGTTTCTTTTGACATTCCTACGGTGACTTTTCAGGAGAAGGGGACAGGACGACGTCTAGGGACTGGCATATGGCATAAGGGGCTGTGGTACTTGGACAGGACTGGACTGGACAAAGTATTGGCATATCTGGTAGCAGATACACCACCGAAAGATTCACGGCACAGTGTAGAAGATGAATTGCTACTCCACCACCAGCGTGTCGGTCATTCTTCTTTTAAAATTATTAGTCGCATGTATCCGTCCTTATACCAAAGGGCTAATAAAGAGAAGTTATTTTGTAATGCATGTGAGCTGGGTAAACATACCAGAAGCACGTATGTGAGTTCAGGAAGTAGAAGTTCAGCTGCATTTGATATGATACATTCGGACGTATGGGGCCCTTGTCCTACAACCGGTATTAACGGTTTTCGATGGTTCGTCACTTTTATTGATTGTTATACTCGCGTGACATGGGTCTACCTTATGAAGAATAAAAGTGATATCTTTGAGGCATTTCGAGACTTTTATCGCCGGATAGAAACACAATATGGCACTAAAATTAAGTGCTTACAGTCTGACAATGGGACGGAGTATACAAATAAGAGGGTTGTTGAGTATTTATCCACTCATGGAATACTATACCAAACTTCATGTGCCTATACACCGGCACAAAATGGTGTGGCCGAACGGAAGAACAGACACCTGTTGGAGGTCGCACGGACGATGATGCTGGCTATGAATGTCCCGAAACACTTATGGGGGCAGGCGGTGTTAACGGCCTCTTATCTCATCAACAGAATGCCATCTCAGGTATTGGACTGGAAGACATCGTTGGAGATGCTTACTGGTGCAACCACGTACACTGTTCCACCGAAAGTATTTGGGTGTGTATGTTTTGTCCAAGATAATAGGCCAGGAGTTGACAAACTGGATCCTAGAGCGGTTAAATGTGTCTTTGTCGGGTACACGACAACTCAGAAGGGATACACATGTTGGAGCCCAGTTGAGCGTAAGATGTTTGTAAGCATGGACGTTACATTCAGAGAACTGGAACCATATTATGGTTCGGATGACGGTTCAGCGTTTGGTGACACACCTAACACAGAGGGTGTTAGATGTGAAGGGGAGAAAATAAGCCCATCTGTGGTGGCCGGATCGGTCCTATGCCCGATCGTGGAAAACTGCATGACAGGGGAAGAAAGCAGTGACTCCGATACAGAAGATGAAGAAGATACATATGTTAAACAGGGAGAGCAGCAGACAATAGCAAAGGAGCTCCAAGTCTACAGAAGGAGACAGCAGAAGTCCAGTACTGTGCCTGTACCGTGCCCTGTGCCTACTGTACCAAGTCCCTCGTCTACTCCTGCTCCAACTCTTGAAGATGTTGCCCCCGCACTGAATCAATCTGATTCTGATGCGGATCTCTCTGACTCTGATGGTATGATCTCTCCACCACCTATTGCTCCCTTAAGAAGATCTTCTCGTATCAATGCGGGTACGGCTCCTAGTCGTTTTGATGATTATGAACATGATATTGCCAACTACCTGTCTTATTCTAACATTTCTTCGAATTATCGAGCCTTTATTGCATTATTAGACTCTACTTTGTTGCCCAAAAGTTGGCAAGAAGCAAAGAAAGTTCCAAGGTGGAAAGCTGTAATGATGGAAGAACTTGGGGCACTGGAAAAAATAAGATGTGGGAGCTGGTTCCATTACCCAAAGGGAAGAAAACTGTGGGATGTAAATGGATGTACATAGTAAAGGAGACGTCAGAAGGAAAAGTGGAACGATACAAGTCAAGGTTGGTTACAAAAGGATACACACAATCATATGGCATCGACTATAATGAGACGTTTGCTCAAGTAGCAAAAATGAGCACCGTAAGAACTCTGGTCTCCATTGCAGCAAACTATGGGTGGAAGCTATACCAGTTAGATGTGAAGAATGCCTTTCTCTATGGGGACCTACAAAAAGAAGTGTACATGGAACTCCCGCCAGGGTGCTACGCTACAAAATCAGACGGAGGGACATCGCATGCAAAAGTGTGCAAACTAAAGAAGTCGCTATATGGACTCAAGCAATCTCCTCGAGCCTGGTTTGACAGATTCAGAAAGGCTGTTACAGACATGGGATATCATCAAGCAAATGCAGATCATACGGTCTTTCTTCAGCATGCAAGAGGCCACATCACTATATTTGCTGTATACATGGATGATATAGTAATCACAGGTAATGATGAAGTCGAGATCGCTAAGCTGACGTCAAAACTCGCGAAGGAGTTTGAGGTGAAGGATTTAGGAGCGATGAGGTACTTTCTAGGTATCGAGGTGTGTAAAGGCGAACAAAAAATTATTCTCTCACAGAGAAAATACACACTAGATATGCTGAAGGAGACAGGGATGCTGGGATGTAAAGCAGCAGTCACTCCAGTTGACCAGAAGTGCAAGTTGGGAGCAGAAACAGGAGAGTCAGTTGATCGTGAAAGATATCAACGACTTGTATGGAGATTGATTTATCTAGGGCACACTCGCCCTGAACAATTTCAACGAAATCTTTCAATTTCTTATTTCACTATGTTCAACTCTATGTATTCCTCTATCCGTAGAGTACATTGAATGTATCTCATTTGCGGTAAGTGTAGTAAGTCATTACATACATGATCCAAGAACGGGTCATATAGATGCAGTATTTCAGATCTTGAAATATCTGAAAGGGACGCCAGGAAAAGGGCTATGGTTCAAGAAGAATGGATGTATAGAAGTTGAGGGATACTGCGATGTAGACTGGACGAGCTGCATAGACGATAGAAGGTCTACCATGGGATATTGTGTCTTTGTAGGAGGAAACTTGGTCTCATGGAGAAGCAATAAACAGTCAGTGGTATCACGATCTACAGCTGAAGCATAATACAGAGCAATGGCTTTAGGAGTGTCGGAGTTGCTGTGGGTGAAAGCGTTGCTGACAGAGTTGAAGCTGGACAAGGGAGCACCGTTACGTCTTCTGAGCGATAGTCAAGCTGTAATAAGTATAGCTAACAATCCAGTTCAGCACGACAGAATGAAGCACATTGAGATCGATCGATTCTTCATCAAAGAGAAGCTGGAACAAGAGATACTGAAGATTGATCATGTTTGCTCAGAAGAACAAGTGGCAGACTGTCTGACTAAAGGTCTTAGTTCATTAAGTCTGTCGAAGCTATGTAACAAGATGGGAATGATTAATATCTATCGCCCATCTTGAGGGGGAGTGTTGAGAACTAATAAGGGATTTAGTCCCACATTGGAAAACGTAGTATGAAGAGGAGCTAGACTCCCTATAAGTAGTGGAGTAGCCAATCAATAAAATATACAACAATTATTTTCTACACATAGTATGGAGGATTCCTCACTGATATGTGGGCCATGACAAAAGTAGTATCTAGGTACAAATGTATCGGTTCACGATAAAAATCTCATGTTCACATGTATTGTACATCGGTTCATGTATTTTGAGTGAGAGTAGTGCGGTACAGAATGGTGATGACAACTCATGAAGGTTAGAGCAAGTATTACTCAAAATCCTTACACGTGTATTGTGGTACTACATCCTCTCTTTCACGTGTATCTCCTTTTTGAATGATTTGTTTGCTTATTGACTATTGAGAGAAGAGAGGGAAGTTTACTTATAAAGACTTAATGCTTGGAGTATCGACCAAAGTTTAGGGGGGATGAACTTGAATTTTTCTATGACAAAAGATTTTATTTGAACCCTTGGGCCTCGTTTGGTTCGCGGAATGGAAGGGAAAGGAAATCAATTCCTTGTCATTTTCTTTTCTTTGGAAAACTTTAATTTCTATTAATTTTTCTTTTCGATGTTTAGCAATGCCAAGAAATTTGGAAAGGAAAGTGAATACTTCAATGTGGAAAAGTGATTCCTTCCTTGGATGGATGGAATCACTTTCCTCCCTAATTTTCCTTCTATTGGGAATCACTTTCCTTTCCTCCTCAATTCCTTGAGCACTCAAACATAGGAAAGTAATCACTTTCCTTTCCCAACCGGGAGATTCCGCGAACCAAACGAGGCCTTGGGGGTATATAACGGAGAGGATTCCCAATTCACTGCATATGGACAATGATAAAATCTCCAATTCAAATGCATTGTACCTCGATTCACATGTTTTGAGCAAGAGTAGTGTTGTACAAAATGATGATGAAAACTATTGAAGGATACAAAAAATATTATTCTACATCCTCATGAACGTGTTTTTGTTCTACATCCTTCACTATAATTTAAATATCTTATTTGAATTATTTGTTTGTTTGTAAGAAAAATAGGAAGTATTTCTATAGTGTTTAATGTAGATAAAGAAGATCTTACGAAGACTTAATGATGGGGTGTTGTACAAAGTTTAGTGAATTAACTTATATTTTGTTGTACACTAAAAAGATCTATTTAAACTCATGGGGTATATATAGATTGGAGAGGATTACTGACTCACTGATACGTGGGCCATCAAAAAGTCCTTTGTTCACATGTATTTTAGCTTGGTCAACATGTTTTTGACCCAAAGTAGTATGGTACAAAACAATATGACAACTCTTTAAGAAGTATTGTTCTACATTCTTGAAAGTGTACATTTTGGTGCTACATCCTCTTTTGGACTGTCATGTAAATATCATATTCAAATGCTTTGTTTGCTATTAAGAAAAGAGAAGAAAGTTTTTCTATATTGTTTAAAGCAAAGAGAGAAGATTTAATGAAAACTTAATGTTGGAGGTGTTATGCAAAGTTTAGTAAAATGAACTTGGAATCATCTAAGTGAAAACTATCTGATTTAGATTACATTGTATGGAATGAAAAAGATCCTCCACTCACTGACACGTGGGCAACAATAAAAATCCCAGTTCACAGGTATCATACCTTCGTCCATAAGTTTTTGGGCCAATATGTATGGTCTACAATAATGACAACGTTCATAAAAGTTCAAAAGTATTTATTCTACCTCCTTGTAAGTGTCTTTTGGTGTTAGATCATTTTCTCTTAAATTTGTGATATAAAATCTCTTGTTTGAGTGTCTTGTTTAATTTTGGGAAAAGTGAAAGTTTTTCTATAATGTTTAATATAGATAAAGAAAACATAATGTCTTGATTATGTTTGATGCAAGAAGTATAAAGAAGTGAGTATAAGTTTTTCTATAATGTTTAATATAGATAAAGACAATTTGATCGATGACTTTGGAAAATAGTAAAAATTGTTAGCAAGAAGTGAGTATAAATACGTACGATAGTAATTAAGGCATTTGAGGCAGTCAGGTTTGGAAGATCAGTTGCAAAATTAACGTAAGGACTTGAAAATAATTTCGGTTGGATTTGAATTAGGGGTAACACTGGGTTTTGACTAGGAGACGATGAGTAAATATCTTGGTTATGTTTGATGCAAAACGACTGAGGATATAACTTGGGTGAGATTGTCCTACAACAAAGTTGCTCGTGCGTGCGGCGAGTTATAGTTACCTTGTATGTGCGAAGTAGCACGAGGCGCAGTATGGATAAAAGATAGGACTTGATTATGTTGCGATATAGTTGATCGATGAAAATTTGGCTAAGGCATGAGTGAGGCTCGGATTGATGAAACAAACAGGAATTTTGTTCGAGAGATTGTATTATTGTACCAGGTGAATTTAAGATGAGTACTTATAGAATGATAAAAAGTGAAGAGTGTGTACTCAGTAAGTTTTAAGGAGAATTTTTTTTCTGAGTGGTGTATTATGTAGTGCCTCAGCCCACTCAGTTCAACTGTTCAACCAGAGGAATCGAAACACAACGACGGTTGGACTTTGCTATGCAACTGTTTGCTCGAAGTCCAGCTCGGTCGAGGCAACTCCTCGTTCAAGTGGGTCGCTTCAATGAACTTGTCTCAGCTTGGCCTTCACGTACTAATAAATGAGAGTTTTCATTTACACAGAGTAGGCTTGTTCATAAAAGAGACAAATCCACATAGCTAAGGGAACAATCTCACTCAATATTGGATTGGATTAGAACATGGAAATGTCCCGCTTGTTTTCAATGAACACTTGGTCCTTCGATCCTACAGGTTGGGTAAAGAAAAGATGACTTGGGCAGAGTATATCACATTTATACTGGCACATAGAATATTGACTTGCAGTCATAGTCTGGATGTTCCCACGGTCGCATTGCTTATCGTAGCATGCCCATGGCAAGGGTTAAGGCATTCAAAAGAACACGATTGTTCAAGTTGAGCATGTGTATGTCCACACGGTTTCTAGGCTCATCGTATATAGTATGATACCCTTTTTTGGCACTTCAAAGGAACACGACTTGTTCAAGTTAGACAGAAAGGCTGTGCAGTAGCCGTTTCTGGGTTTAAAATAGGAATATGGAACGTTCACACGATCGTTTGTCGTCGAGACGGTCCCTCGTTGGGAGTCTACAATGAAGTATGGAAAGTATGGACTAGAAGAATGGTTTGTAAAAGTTTGAGTCGTACCATAAATTAGGCCATGTATTTACGTTGAGTCTAGATGTTCTCGTAGGTGCGTGATCATGGACAACTTGTACACAAGGGCGATGTTTCCTCGGACGACAACCTGGGGCCACATAACCGATTCGGCCTAGGAGGAAATACAATATAAAAAGATTTGGGATCCTTGAGTGGGGCTAGCTACCCATACACTGTCTAAGATGGCTTGAATTGCAAGTGACCATTCATATAAATGAGTCGGATGCTTGCGGCAATCCGCATGCACGTTGTGAGTTTGAGTCAAGAAAGGTATGCACGGTATGAATGAGTCAAAAAAGTGGATGCAAGGTTTGCAACACAAGTTTTGAGTCAAATATTTGGCTTCAGCAGAGACACGTGCTTCGGCACGATTTGTGACACTATGGTTAGTAATTGACACTAAGTCATTATGCTATATGTCACGACCCACTCCCAAATATCCGGATACGAGTCGGACACATCCAGCCTACGCTATGAGACGTAGTAAGCTGTTCTAAACCTTTAATCATCTTCAAAAATTATATTATATTGAATCAGATTACTCATAGCATTTATATCGAAAGAAACTAGAATAGGTCCAAAATGTCACTTAGTTACATTCCCACAGCAAAAGTAAACTGGAGATAAATTCAGCCAAATGAATGTAACTAGTTATTACAAACTAAGTTCAAACGCGAAATGTAAGCTAAGCTATAGGGTATTCCCCAGCAGGGACATCCTCTGGGATGTGGGCTAGCGTCTCAGTGGCAGGTCCATAATATGAATTGCAAAGCAACTCCTCCTTAATCAATTCACCTGCAACCATCCAATCAGGAAAGGAGAAAGTAGAACCCTATAATTTACACTACTGATACATGGCATGATAAGAAAGAACTAATAAAGAAGACATGGTTGGTTTGAAAGAAAAAGGCCACATGCTTGGTTGAAAAATAAAAACAACATACTCGGGAGATTCTATAAAGTAAAGACAACATGTTCAAGAGATACATGTAAAACAAAGATAACTTATTTAGGAGAAACTTGTAAAACATGTTCATGCTAGAGAGGTAAAGTGCGGCTTTGAAAAGCTAGTAGACACATGATCGCTAAAATAGGACGGTAAAATAAATGCAACTGATATGGCATAAGCCGGTCCGGCAAAACCCACACGTACACGATGTGTGAGTTAAGCTATCCACTCATATTATACTATGGGATTTGATCACATATTAACTAGACAATTTTCCCAGTGTCGGTAATGTATACAACTTGCAACATGTGATACAATTCTTGTTAAGAGGCTTGTTGTGCTCTCTAACTAGGTCAAGTTACACTAGGTTCGGGTCACAAAGTTATAACATATTATGCTTAACCTTGGTCATAAAGTCTAGCACAATAATTATATAAAGGTAATACACATCAAAATACTTTTAAACAGGTTAAATCTATAAGCCATGGGTTGTTAACAAGGTATAATGTTTCCCAGGAACGTCGTGACCACTCTGACGATCCATGTGGTAAATGCCATAAGGTATAACGTATGCTACCCTGATGGACATCTAATATATGAAGATCGTATACTTGCATCATTCGAAGTTTGATATGTTGTTTTAAGTCTAAAATTCAAGATCCATCCACTACCCCTGAGGGTTCAATTTCTTTTCCTAGGAATGTTATTTTCTCTAAACCAAAATTTCATGTTCTGATCTTGATCTTGATTGACTGGACTTCAGTTCATAAAAAAAACACCTTGTGCTCTTTTCTTTCAGAGAAAGGAAGATGAATTAACTACCTACAATCAAGTGGGAAATTTTAATGAAAAGTCCTAACGAAAAAAAAATTGTTCTAGGAAACGAAACTGAATCCTCTGACATTCAATTTATTTTCTATTAGAAAGAGAAAGATGAATTCACTACTATAACTTTGGAATCTTTTTTTGGCTAAATTGCAACTTGATACCCTCAACTATCACTATTTTTTAACTTGATACCCACAACTTTTATAGGTACCAACTTGATACCCTTAAAAAAGGACCAAATTGCTCCTTATCTTCTCCGCCTCCCTTTCTCCGGTTGCGGGTGGCAGCGGGCGTGCGCACGCGAGCGGATGGTGGGCGTGAGCAGGCGGCTGGCACGGGTACGGTCGGGGATGCGGCGAGCGGGACAGCGCGCTAGCGGGCTCGTGGGCGCGCGGGGCAGTGTGTGGGGATGCGTTGGTCAGCGTGCGGCGGCGCTCGGGGCAGCGCGTGGGAGTGCATGCGAGCGGGACCGCGGGCTCGAGGGCAGGTAGGGTGGGTCGTTGGGGCCGGGGGCGGGTAGGGGGTGGTCGCCGGAGGGGGGGGAGGCCGTCGGGGTGGGTGGGGGAAGTAGCAGCTGCAGGGAGGGTAGTATAGGAATAAAAGAAAAATTGGGTATCAAGTTAGAAATATTAGTTGAGATAGGGTATTAAGTTAGTACCTATAAAAGTTGAGGGTATCAAGTTGAAAAATTGTGATAGTTGAGAGTATCAAGTTGCAATTTTGCCATCTTTTTTTAATGAAGATTCCTAACTGAGAAAATGTGAAGCTGATTCTTGAAGACTAAGCGAGCATAGTAATATATTATGTTGTTTAGAAGTATTAGTAAAAAATTTACAGGGATGTATTAGATTATGTTTTTTTATAAGCAAATACAATTAAACCTCCATAAACTAATAGTCTTTGGACAAAGAAAAATCTATTAATTTAGCAAATATTAAATAATCGATAAATTAATAATTTATTAATTATCGACTAATTATAGCTTATTTATTTATCCAGGTATTTTTTATTTTCTTGAATATTGAAGATGGTATTTAGTTTCTCATTTTATGAACTAACAATTCTATGTATTTGTCTAAAATAAAATAAAATTCATAAATCTACTTATTTTGCCCAAAACATAGGGTGCCAATAGCGGCATCCAAAACATACTCTACATTGTTAAATGTACTACATTATTCTATTTTATGATGCAAAAATCTATATAGTTTCTTGTTTTACGAAGAAATAATTCTTATATTTGTTTAAACACGTAAAATTCACACATCTACTTTTTTTTCCTCTAAAAATAAGCTGTATATTGTTCAATGTACTACATTAGTCCATTTTATGAACATTTAACCAAGCAAAAATTCTATTAGGATAAACAAAAACTGTAGTAACACCAGATAATTCATACAATAATGGCTTCCGATCTCAAAGGTTTAAAAAAATCAACAATGGTGGATGAAATGCGTAAAGCACTATGCAAGTACAATAAAGATAAACATGGCAGCACTAAAATACAATTGCAACTTTGAATAATTTTACTTGCAAATGAGTTGAGGGACGATGTCAAATATGATCAATAGAAGAAACAAACAACGGTTGAGTCATATTTTTGAAAGGCCTCATAGTCGAATTGTAAGCAGTTTGTATTTCAGGAAATTATTAATTTATATATTACGTGGTAACCCAGATGAATCTTTGTATAATGTATTATATTATAAATTTAGCTAATTATTAATTTAGCACATCATCCCCAAGTTGGGACTGGCCAAGATATTTTTTAACTGAATTATTAATTTATTTGGTATTAAATTATCGAGGTTCTACTGTACTAGAAAAAAAATTCATGGAAGTAATTTTTATATGGAAACATCATTATACATAATGTTACTTTCCTTGAGTCTATTAGTGTAAGTATTTTTTATTGGCCCAATGATTGTATCATGTTTTTGAATATGGTTAATATGTTAAGTTTAGCATTTTATTATCACTAATCTTCATACTATCGCTATAGCATTTCTACTTATACTTATACCTTTGGTGATATGTGCCTATTGGTTTACATATTAGTGATATGAGCTTATCTATCTTAAATTTAATCGGGTTGCCAAAATCAAAACTATGTTTTTGATTGTGGTCATTAAATTAAGTTTAATCATTATGATATCACTAACATTTATGCTATCACCTTAGCACTTATACTTAAACTCAGCATTGTCCTAATGTGCATTAAACTTATCATTCTTGCTACTATGTATATTGCTTTGTTCGTCTAACATGTACATGCAGAAAAGCAATAAGCAAGATCAATGTGGACATATGCAATGAAGAAATTATGGTGGGCCAAAGACGACGGATCCCACAAGATTTCTGTGAACCACCTGACGACATCTCCGAAGCCACGCACTCGGAGGTTCCGCTGCCAGGTCAGCCGATGGGGTTCGAGGGGGCAGCACCCCTCGTTGGGGTTCGGGGGCGAAGCCCCCAAATGGTATTCAGTTTTCACAAACTGGATATCTTTGGACAGCTGCCGCCAAGGGAAAAAGCTAGCACCTATCAAAGGAAGAAGCCAAGCCATGCCATCATCATTTCAAGATTCTGAAGAAGTCTGCACCTGCTACAGTATTTCTGGAGTCTGTAATGAGTCTTAGGAATAATTGTAAACACAAGAAATGGATGGCAAAATCGAAAGCTAGGGTAGAAATTAGCCCAGGATCATTTTCGGATAAAAATCGACATACCGACGGAATACCGGTCTATACCGACGGTATACAGATTTTGTTCACAGAAAGTTTTTATCTACAAAATCGGCATACTGATGGAATACCGATCTATACCGACGGTATACCGATTCAGTAACGTTTGAAATTCCAACAGTCGGATTTCAAGCATTTAATGATCCCAACGGCTATATTTCTAGCCGTTGCATTCCAAATCGACATACCGATGGTATACCGACAGTATACTGACGGCATACCGATTATTGACTGAAAAGTTGCCTTTGAGCTATTTTCAATACTTTGGTTATAAATAGCCTTGAACCCCTTCATTCAAGATTGATGCTTTGAGCCTAAAATTTTTTAAACCACCAAAGCCTATCCACAAACAACTCTGCAAAGCTTTCATTTGCCATCCACAAATTGTGTTAGAGTTATTGAGTTAAAAAGTAAGATCTTCATCTTGTTGTATAAGGAGATCAAAACCTATTGTGAAAGGTTGAAGTTGTAGAGACTTCGTATCCAAACTCTCGGTTGAAGTTGGAGTGTCTTCGTATCCAAACTCTCGGTTGAAGTCGGAGAGGCCTTCGGACTAAAGCTCTCGTGTAAGAAGTTGGCGAGTTCTTCGGATCCAAACTCGTGTGTAACTATTTACTCAAATAGTGGATTAAAGCCGGAGAGAGTTCCGGGACTGGAGTGCCCCTTGGTAGGATACCAGGATATATCGTGTGTCGATATTGTTATTACTTCTTCTCTTGTACTTATATTTTTAAATTGCCCATTAGCTGGTGCTAAGTGCTTGATTAGTTAGCTTGACCCTATTCACCCCCTCTAGGGTTCCTACAATTGGTATTAGAGCAAGGACTCTGTTGTTAGGCTTAACATCCTTAGAGTAAATCCTTGTTAATTTTTCTATGGCATCGTATTCCTCCTCCTCCTCCGATAAAGAGGGTTTTACTTCTAGTAGCATGGACAATCATGTTTCTTCTAAATGCAAGAAATGCTCTAAGTGGAAAGCCATGGTTAACCAATCCTTAGAGATTCTTGATGACCTTCATTCTACAAATGAAGAACTTTCAGAAAAGGTTATCCATTTAGAAGAATCTAATGAGTTTTTTGAGAAATGAAAACAATAATTTATTATCTAGACTTGATTCTCAAAGCTCAACTTGTATTTCTTTAAAGAGTTTGAATGGGGCTTTAATTTCGAAAATCAAATCTCTTTCCTAATCAATAGAAGATCTTAAGAGGCAAACACATGAGCTAAATCATTTGCATGATTCTTCTATTGACTCTTTAAAGAAACAAAATGATGATTTTATTTCTAGAATTGTTTATTTGAAAAAGAGAATTATGCTTTAAATGCTAAATTTGATTCTCTTACTTGTTTGTATGATGATTTGCTATTAGAACATGATATTCTTAAGACCAAATTCATGCATGCTCACTCTAGAGATATTCATCATTCTAGTGTGTCACATATTTATAATCAGACTAATTCCGATACATGTGCACACACTAGTATTAGGTGCTTCTATTGCTCTCACATTGGACAAATGAGCTTAACTTGTCCTATTCGTAGGAGTTTTTCTACCAATGCTAGAGTAAATAGTATATGGGTCCCTAAAGCTAACAAATGTGGATCCAAGTTTATTTGGATACGAAAGTCTTCGCCTAATGTTGTAGGTGAAGCTTCTTATATCGGAACATAGTACCGAGGAGCGTGTTGGTGGTTGCAAAGCTCAAAGGTCATCTTCCAAGCAATTGCACCAACACAAGCGTGGCCACTAGAGCCACTTTGGTAACATGCTAAGCGATTCTCTTTAAATTGGTTATATTTGTAGAATCTAGCATGTTTCACTTGATGTCTTGCTACTAGCTCACATTGATATCCTTTAGTTGCCTTTTATATAAATCAATGTGAGATATAATACTAGCATGCTTAGTTAATTTTCTTATTAATTCTTTTATCTAGCATGACTAGTTACTCGGCTTAAATGATTAGTTCACACTATATAGTTTATCACTCAATTTCTATTAGTGTGACACATTTATATATGCATGCCCGTTATTCTTAATCTTTATTTATAAAGCATGCATATCACTCTAGTCCATATGAGCTTGGTTTTGATTTGAGTTAATATGATTTTAACTCCCCATCTTTAAAGTTTTTGAGATAGTTATTTTTTTTGTTGATTTGGTTTTAATATGTCATATTTACATTAATCGGTATTTGTGAATATATGTGTTTAGCACAAGTTTCTTATCACTTGACAAGTATACACTTATACTTCCATTTTAACCTTGTGCTTATATAATATATTCATTATTGATTCTTATATTTTATTTTGATTAAATCTCTTATGAATCAATTATATTTTTGCCTAATAAAGATTATTTATATGTGTTTTGAATTTATGATATTTTTCAAACATTCATTAAGGATACATGACTATATTAATTAAATTTTCATTTACATGTAGATCATGTAATTCTTATGTTGATATATATATTTTTGTATAAATATCTTTATGTGGGTATATGAGTTAAGCTAAAGTTTTATATTGACTTGAAGAGTATTTAATTATATTTGTTACCTTCAAACTTGTGCTTATCTCATACTTTAGCTATTGATTCCTTTGACCAAATTTGTGCTTCTTGAATCAATTAGCTTCTTCCTTAAAGTCTTCTTTTGATGATATCTTCTTGACTTTTTGGTTGGCATTATAGATACATGTTCTTAATTAATTTTTGATCTTTCATGTATGCCTATTCGTGATATATATAGTTTCATATATAAATGATTTCTAACTTTTGATATTTATTTGTTTTATACCTTTAAGTTGGGATGTTGAGAGAAAATATTTATTATTGTCTTGTTCATGACTATTTATGGAAGTTCTTTTAAGGATCACATGGTTTTGTGCTTTACCTTGCTTGCTAAATTTACCTCCTTAATTAGTGCACTTTTTCTAGTTTATATTTTTATATTTTACTATGGTGCACTATGAAAGCTTTTGAAAAATGTGTCTCTTGCTATCTTTAGCTCTTATTAGTTTTCTTGATCTTAATGATATTTCTTTGCTCATTTCTTGGGCATATGCTTCTTTTGAATTATTGTTGTCCAATGATGTTTTTATAGCACATGTGAATACATGTAATTCTTACATCATATTTCTCATGACTTTAGCTACTATGGTTTGAGCTTTTATGTTGAGATTTTATATTTCTAGAGAATACACTTATGTCATAATGGTTATAATATTTTGCATTCTCTAGATCGATCTATTATTTCATTATCCTAGACCAATCTCAATACTTGGCAAAAAGATTTATTTTATTATTTTTATGAATATCTTTTTAGCCATATTTTGATAAGAGTTAGTTCATTTTTTTTTGCTATCTTCTTGCTCTTATCATTGCTTAGCAAAGAGTCTATAAATTATTTTGATCATTCAAAATATATACCCTTAATTGTGAACTCTATGCTTAAGCAAGTATCTTTAGTGTTTGTGACTTAAGATTTAATGAGCACTTTTATCTTGTTAATGACTTACCTCATTAATCTTAATTAGTTATGTAGCTTGCTTAGTTATGATATATTGTTAAGCTATATAATCTATGTTCACATTCACTCTTCTAGCTATTGTTTTTCATTTCAATCTATATATGATATGCTAGTTTTCAAAAACAAGATGTATGAATTATCTTGATGTAATTTGTATTCTATTTTAGATACGTATGTCTTGTTCTCTAAAACTAGTTTGACAAACATTTAATTTGATCTTGTTTTTCAAAAGAGGTTTGTGATTCTTTACTTTAACTTTCTTCCATACTAGTCATTAGTATCTCTTAATTTTTCTCATTTTGAGTCATGATTTCATCGTATTATCATTTACATCTCTTTTTTATTATATTTGTAATCATTTAAATGAGAATGACTCTTTTCCATATTTTCCATTGATTTGTGAGATTTTTTTGGATTTGTGATTTTCTCTTGATGAGATTCATTGGATCATATTTATTCAATTGTTTTCTTTATGAATGATCCTAATGGTTGAGTAGTCCTATATTATCTTATTATGTGATTATCAAACTAATTTATTACTCTACTTTGACTACTCATGGATTGCCATATATGGACCTTTGCTATTTGAACTTTATGGATTATTATTTACCATTAGCAAGGTTTAGATTTTACCCGTTGATGGGCACATATATGGTGAAACATACCTAGTCCATGTAAAATAATAAATTGGTTGATTCTCTCTTAATTAGATAATCATGTATATGATATTTGAGTTTTATTTTTATTTTATTTTTTTGAGCTATATTCTGTCTATCATCGTGATTGTTCTTAATTGACTTTATTCTTTTTCATGATGACATTTCTCAAAGGATAACATGCATTGATCTATCATATTTAAATATGAGATCCTTCTATATAGATTAATGTATGCCATCTTTTGATTATACGTGCTTAATTGGAATATTCTACTAATTTTTCATCTTTAGCGGCTATTAATTGGATATCTCATCTTGACTAAAGATGATATTATTCGTCTTTTGACGATATTATAGCCTTATATGCATTGAACAAAGGGGAGAAATCTATAGTTGATTTACCCCACAAATCTTTTAGTTATATATTTTATGCTATAAGTGCTTTGGATCTAGACGCATATTTTGAGGGGGAGCAAATTAATTGATTCAATTTATTTATACCCTGTAATATGTTGTATACCTAGTTCATCATGGACCCATATTTTCTTCTATTTTCATATCTTATTGATTGAGGTCATGATATTTTATTTGTGAAGGATTTATGAGAGTGTATGCAATTGTCTTCATCATAGTATCTCTCTTTTATATGGGTTAAATAAGTCATCTTGTTAATATTAACTTTCATATCTTATCTTGATGACTATTGTGCTTTCATTGTTTTGGCTTTTCTTATATGCTTAATTGATTTGGCTTTTCTTATTGAGGACTTACCTAAAATTTATGTTTATCTATATTGGTAATACTTTGAGGGGGAGCATTCAAGTCGACTGAATGTCTCCTTCTCAAGTATTTTTCTCCTTTACCTTCATGTTTATCTAAAGGATATTCACATAGCATGATAAGGTAATTGAGTTCAAATGCATTAACTTGGGTAAGCAAATAGATTTTGCAAATAAAGAGATTATTTTATATCAATTGCTCTATTTCACCGATCATTCATTATTTGTTCCACTATTTATTTGTGGACAATTTTGACTTTCAAATGGCTTTTTGATCAATGTTTCAAGTTTATATTTCAATTGGTATTAAGTTTATATCTTCCAACTATCTCAATTGGTATTTTTTTATATCAATTACTTTGCAATTATCTAATCCTCATGGGCTTTTGACTGAAATCCTTAATTGAAATCCTTTATTTCAATTGGTATATCGCTTCCTTCCAAAACTAGAGTTTTAATTCATATAATATTATGTTTTGGAGTTTCTTTCTTGGATTTCAAGTTGGTAAAACTATTTTTTGATTGTTTTTTTCAATTTTATTTGTTTTACCAACTATATTGTGTTTTGACATGCTTCTTTTAAAAATTTGATGTTCTACATTGGCAATGTAGCTTTATAAACATGTCATTACACCCTTCTCCCATTATTTTTTATTAGTATATCTTGATCATGATTGTCTATGACTTCCCTACGCTCTGATTTCTATGCTTGAGATTGATTTTATTTTATCTCTTAGTTCGGGAGAGCCTATTTTTGATCATGTCAAAGGGGGAGAAGTAAATTTAAGTATGTATTTATAAGTAATCTAAGTAGTATGCTTTTAGTGATATTGCTTATGTCTTTTGTATATTAGTGATACATGCATCTATTGTGTCCATACTAAACTTAACCGATTTGCCATAATAAAAAAGGGAGAGATTGTTGGCCCAATGATTGTATCATGTTTTTGAATATGGTTAATATGTTAAGTTTAGCATTTCATTATCACTAATCTTCATACTATCGTTGTAGCATTTCTACTTATACTTATACCTTTGGTGATATGTGCCTATTGGTTTACATATTAGTGATATGAGCTTATCTATCTTAAATTTAATCGGGTTGCCAAAATCAAAACTATGTTTTTGATTGTGGTCATTCAATTAAGTTTAATCATTATGATGTCACTAACATTTATGCTATCACCTTAGCACTTATACTTAAACTCAGCATTGTCCTAATGTGCATTAAACTTATCATACTTGCTATTATGTATATTGCTTTGTTTGTCTAACATGTACATGCAGAAAAGTAATAAGCAAGATCCATGTGGACATATACAATGAAGAAATCATGGTGGACCAAAGACGACGGATCCCACAAGATTTCTCTGAACCACCCGACGACATCTCCGGAGCCACGTACTCGGGGGTTCCGCTGCCCGATCAACGGACGAGGTTCGAGGGGACAGCGCCCCTCGTTGGGGGTTCGGGGGCTTTGCCCCCGAAAGGTATTCAGTTTTCACAAACTGGATATCTTTGGACAGCTGCCGCCAAGGAAAAAAGCTGGCACCTATCAAAGGAAGAAGCCAAGCCATGCCATCATCATTTCAAGACTCTGAAGAAGCCTGCACCTGCTACAGTATTTCTGGAGTCTGTAATGAGTCTTAGGAATAATTGTAAACACAAGAAATGGATGGCAAAATCGAAAGCTAGGGTAAAAATTAGCCCAGGATCATTTTCGGATGAAAATCGACATACCGACGGTATACCGGTCTATACCGACGGTATACCGATTTTGTTCACAGAAAGTTTCTGTCTACAAAATTGGCATACCGACGGAATACCGATCTATACCGACGGTATACCGATTCAGTAACGTTTGAAATTCCAACAGTCGGATTTTAAGTATTTAATGATCCCAACGGCTATATTTCTAGCCGTTGCATTCCGGATTGGCATACCGACAGTATACCGATGGCATACCGATTATTGACTGAAAAGTTGCCTTTGAGCTCTTTTCAATGCTTTGGTTATAAATAGCCTTGAACCCCTTCATTCAAGGTTGATGCTTTGAGCCTAAAAATTTCTAAACCACCAAAGCCTATCCACAAACAACTCTACAAAGCTTTCATTTGCCATCCACAAATTGTGTTAGAGTTATTGAGTTGAAAAGTAAGATCTTCATCTTGTTGTATAAGGAGATCAAAACCTATTGTGAAAGGTTGAAGTTGGAGAGTCTTCGTATCCAAACTCTCGGTTGAAGTTGGAGAGTCTTCGTATCCAAACTCTCGGTTGAAGTTGGAGATTCTTCGTATCCAAACTCTCGGTTGAAGTCGGAGAGGCCTTCGGACTAAAGGTCTCGTGTAAGAAGTTGGCGAGTTCTTCGGATCCAAACTCATGTGTAACTATTTACTCAAATAGTAGATTAAAGCCGGAGAGAGTTCCGGGACTGGAGTGCCCCTTGGGAGGATACCAGGATATATCGTGTGTCGGTATTGTTATTGCTTCTTTTCTTGCACTTATATTTTTAAATTGCCCATTAGCTTGTGCTAAGTGCTTGATTAGTTAGCTTGACCCTATTCACCCCCCTCTAGGGTTCCTATATTTTGTACTCTGACATTAATTGGCTGTTGGAATCAACCATAATATAAACAGAAATTGACAAACTATATATTTGGCTCTTTTAGTAAAATGCAGCTTTTGGGCTCTAGCCTATTGTTCAAAATTTTCCTTTACTATGGATATTCCTATTTTATTTGGGAGATGTATCTGTATGTGCTCTATTAATAGCATGATTTAAACTCCATATAATAATGTATTTAAGGATATGCTATAGCATGATTTAAACTCCATATAATAATGTATTTAAGGATATGCTATGTTCTAAATAACACTAGTTTCGGCTACTTAAGAGTATTGAATCTGTCAAGTAGGCCCATACTTAATATGAGTCCCATGAGGCAATTGCCTCAGGCCGAAAACTTTTGAGGGTACCAAAATTTATAGTATATATAAGCCCTCCAAATATATAATTTTGGGTGCTTTAAATATCAAGTCTGGCCTTGGTTTTTGGGCCAAAAATCAAATTAATGGATCTAATCAATAGATTAGAAGTCACCGAAATATTAGAAGAGAGAATATTTTAGGTTTTTTAATGAGTCATGTTTCTACAAGATTGAGTGCTTTATCCCAGTAGAGATCAACAGTCAATGCTAGTCAAGACTTACTAGGGATTTTGACTCAGTTTCGACACTCTTAAATAAGTATTTCAGACAACAATAGAAGAATTAATGCATATTCAGATTCTATAATTGATAGCATTCAAGGATCATTTATAGGATCTAGTTTGGATTATAAATTTTAACGACTCTTTAAAGTGCATCCGAAAACATATTAGCCACAAAATTAAGTCCCAACCAAGCCATTTTTTTAATGGACCAATGTTGTACAAGGCTCAATATCCCCATGATGAAATTCGAGCCCTTGCCTAACCATGAAAAAAGAAAGAAAATATGAATTAAAATTTCATGAGTATGTTGTGGTATTCAATATTGATATCCAATGCGTAGATTCTTCATCCAAATATAATTTATTGAAATGTTTACAGAATAATTAATTAAAGTAACTGTGTAATTTACTACTAACAATGAAAATTACAATGTTATGTGTTTTACGAAAGAAGGCGGAAGTTCTCCTGCAAGGAAGGAAGAGATCAGAAGTAATGCCCTTCTAGGCTGATCGCTCGGAACCTTGCCGACAGCTCCCCTAACGGTTGCTAATGTCAGTCCATCGTATTCCTCGACGTAACCTCCAACCTGGAAACATATAATTTTACAAATCTTGATCAATATAAAAAATATTTGATGAACATATAGTTAGCAATTGGATACGCATATTAAAACTACCTCTTTTTTAAGGTACCATGGCCGCCATGAGTTCTTGACAGGCAATCCGAGAAATTTTATCGAGTATCTCGTAGAAGTTATTGGAACCATCCCGTCCAAATCACCACTAAAAGAAATTTGGAATCTCAGTATGAGCATAATATTTTGTTTAGGTTTGTTTAGGTAGCAACATGAATAGAAAACTATATATGTACACAAATGTCTTGTCATTAGAAAATTACCTATACAACCAAAAATGTATGCCACTCGAAATGAGTTGCTTAATAGTAGACAGCACCGTATCAGGCCCATCATTCCATACAGTAATGACATCACTGATAGTAGTTCAAGACAAACCACAGATATGAAAATTAGACATTAGAATCATCATGCAATCATTAACATAGTGAAGTAACAACTGTCGACCTAGACCTACCTGCATCTTTTCCAATCATAAGGCAATCCTGTAACATTCGCATGAAATGCCTTCTGAACATTTGGTCTATTCAGATAGGTATGAACATAGTCATCCGAACAAGGATCAAAGTCTCTTATCTGATTAGAAGAAAATTTAGTAAATAAAAACATATATTGTTTAATAATGTAACCTAAAATATATAAAGCAAATTAATCACCAAATTTACTTACTATTTCGTGCTCAGATTGCCTTGAACTACTTGAACTATGACACAACGGAGCATAAATGTTGTACGGATAAATGTCGCCATGTTCCGGATAGACCTTTGTTAGAGCATCATGACATTCAGTTGATAGCTCATTACTTGAGAAATTGCACTTGGATTGAATCATAGAATATATCTCTTCAGAGATGAGCGCATGATTCCACAAAAAATTATACACTCCTATCTTGTTGGATAGGTCATCAACATAGGCATTCCCGATCTGAAGGTCAAAGAAAAAGAAAAAAAATCAAAGGTAAAAATAAGAATAAAACCTTCTGATTCGTATTCTAGTATTTCCCCCTTGAAAAAAAAATCCAATCCCATAGGTTACCGCTACGCCTCGAAGATTAATGACATTGTTTTTGCTGATCTTGTTATTTTGTTGGATGGTGTAGGCAAGTTGGGGTGCATAATGGCCTGCATAGCCCACTCCAGTAATAAAGAAGTCACGGCTCTTGTACTGTAGGAATCTTTCCAACCAATTTATAAGAAAAGTATAGGAATCTTCTGCGGTTATCTTATCTCCACTCTTCTCATAATCAGAAGTTGTGTTTGAATATGAATACCCAACCCCAGCGGGTGATTCCAAGAAAAGCACATTTGCCACTGAGTCATTGAAAACACATGATAAGAAATAAATTTTCATATCTTAATCATAGGTCATTACATAATTGTGTTAAGTTTAAGAAACATACCATGGTTCCATGCATATCTATTTTTGGTAAGTGTCTTGCCATCGCTGTTTACTCGAAAGGGTCCAAGTTCCTCCATGGCTCCAAAACCCAAGGATGAGCATGTGGGCCCTTTCATCGTGCAAAACATCAAGAAAAAACACATCTAATCATAATATTCTATAGCAATGATTAATGTGCCATAATCTAGGTAAGGTGTACCCAAGGTTGAGTCTATCACAAGTGTGGGATTTAGTTTTGAAAATAAAGTTTTTGTTAATAGAGGTATGACAGACAAATCAAATAAAAATAAAGCTTTGACATTTAGGATTTGGTTTGGACATGCATGTATCTTTTTGAAATTACCAACAAAAAAATACATTTAAATTATTAATTAATCTTTTCCAATAGTCTATTAGTTCAGTCTTATGCCTAATATTTCATTCAAATATAATCTAGAAAATCTTAAATATAATACAAACTTATTAGTTTGATTCAATCCGACATGTATAATCAATCTTAAATTTATCTTAACAAAAGAATTTTATTAAGATTTTTTTTATTTGTAGTCGGTAACTAGAAAAAATTGAAATGACTTTTGCCAAAACTGACCTAAAACCAAAACCCAAAGAATATTCCCACAACTTAAATATGAGTTTTGATATCAATGGGCCACAGAGAGTAGGAGTCAATAGTATGCAAGTGAAGTATTATCACATTTGTTGAGATGGATTTTTATTTCATACCCGGTTTCCTAAACTCGATTGTGACAGTCATGTGCCACTTAATACAGAAAAGTGTCTAAAAGAAGTTGGAACCAAGACTATGTAAATATTAGTAACTTACTATTCCATGCATAATTTGTCACAGCATGATGAAACTATAGTTATAAAACTGGAGTTATATTGGAATGGAATTTTGCTAACTTCACTTTGGGGGTTTATTTGGGACAAATTGAGCTATTAGGGTTTTGGATTTTCATAATATTGTGGTTGATGATAATGAATAATGTTAATTTGCATACTAAATTATAAAGAATTTTATGGATTCTTAAAATATTAATTTTTTTTAAATTAGAATGGTAAAATTTTGGTGTTCCATGAAATTATAGATTATAATTATGGACATTTATCTAGTGAATTTCAAAATTATTTAATTTTTCTCATCATTTCAACACTCGAAACTAAAAAATATCTCCAAAACCTCCAAAGGTAAACTGTAAAGTCCACTTAACTTAAATTGAGTTTCATAACTTGAAACTACAGTTTCAAGTGTCGAAACTTCATCATAAACTTAACTCAGTTTAATAAAACTTTATATCCAAACTAAGTCTTAGAGTTACTAGTGTATCGCTTTGTATCAACAGTAAAAAAAACCATTTACCTCAATGATTCAGTTTTTCGAAGGTGAAATAAAAAACTTTTGCGGATTCAAAATTAGGAAAGGAGAGAAGATATTAGGAAATCAATATTATGATTCTGTTAAATTCTTTTCTTATTTATTGATTCTCATGAGTTAAAAAATGATTTATAGAATAAATAATACCATGGAATAATTTAGGCATTGGTTAATTTTAAAAAAAATTGTACATTCACAAATCAATGTTAAGTTAACTAACAAAAGACAACCAAAATATTGGAAAAAACATGTTTTGCTATATAACAATATACCTCCATTTAGCCACAAAACAAGAGGTTTGTTAGAAGCGTTCCTACGAGACTCCACAAAGTAGTAGAAAAGTGCTCTTCCGTTCTTTGGCTCGACGGTCACGTACCCAGAGTACTGATCAAAATTCACGCTGGGTTGTCCTGGCAACTTCTCGATCTTATCTGCCTCCATCATCCCATCTTGAGGACTAACATAAACATTCGAAAATGACAACTTCCTCGGAAGCGACTGAAGCCCTGAAGCTATGTGTCGATCATAAATCGGTGACCGATGCGATTTTACAAGTTTTCTTAGTTGATCGACATGCGTGGCCTCATTGGTGTTGGAAAGAAGAAAGATGAACAAGTTGAGGACTATTATAAGAAAATATGATAAAGAAGTCCTCATGAATATTCTTGTCTATTATTCTTTCTTCTTTTAAAACTTGTGATTGGAGGAATTGGAAGGGTCGTGAGGGTTTATATAGGGTTAGGTTAACCAAAATTTGTGTTGATGCTTTGATAACGAGAATTTTAAGGAATAGATTAGGTAGATTTGTTATTATTGGGTAGAACAATGAAAATTAAATTGAGTGTTTGATCTATATCCTAAGTAACTATAATTGGCATCCACTCAAAAATGGGTCAAAATGCTAACAAAAAAGGATATTTAAGTGTTTGTGTTAACAAACTCATTTTGGAGATGTATGTACAACTATTTGTTCCCGTACCTTCCCATTCCTTAATTAGATTTTTCAATTGTTATAATATCATTAAGAAAATTTTATAGATCTATATCTGTATCTCTACTATTATAAAATGATTAAAAATGAGAATTCTAAGCCGTATGTACATCCTCAATTGACAAGGAAAAAAAATACAAAAAATAATAATTTAAAATCTAATTCTTAATGGTAGCTAAAATTAATCTAACTAAATGAGCTGTCACAATTAAAGATTAAGAAAAAAAAATTCTAGTTGATAGCTTAAATGAAATTATTTAACTACTGACACATATATCTAAAACAAATTCTAATTAAAATATAAATATATCTATAACAAATTCTAATTAAAATATAAACATACATAATACAACTCTTAATTCAAATATTAAAATATTTGAACTATAGGTAGGGTAATATCTATAGGGCTTTACCTTTGGGTATTAGCATAGGTAAAGGAAAGGGTAAAGGTGTAAATGGGTAGGGTATCCAAGATATCCTATACTAGGTAAATACCAAGTTAGAGACTAGAGTAGCCTAGTATATGTTGGGTTACCTTGTAATGACAAGGCCCAATTTGACCAAGGCCGACTAGTTTGATCCCAAAAGTCAACATTTAAGTCAAATTGACCTAGTTTGACCACAGAGGCCTAGTGTTGACATAGAATTGACCTAGAATGTATATTTCATCTTATATCCATGTTTAACACACTGAATTACTATTTAACATGTATATCTCATATTTAGGTCTTTGTGATACCGTTTTAGATCTTGATTCACATTCATTGCTCTGGACCACAGGCGAGTACATTCTCTGATAGTTTCCATTATTTGATATTTTTTATGATGCATGTTTATATTAGTATTTTATTTGATTTCTGACACGATGCATACACGGATTGGTATTGTATGGATTCATAGTCTTTAGATACGTAGTTTTAGGTCTATCGACTTTTTCTGGACTAATGTATTTTCTAGACTATTGAGATTCTTCGTGTGGGACCTAGACCCATGAGTACTAGTCAGACAGAAAAATACCTAGGAGACGTGTGAACATACCCTTTCTATCCCATGGTCTTACTGGAATAAAAACAGCCATACACGACACATGTGCTTTGCCGAATATTTACCTCATAGTCGTTTAATTATCAACTTGGTATTTCAAAACACTAGTTTAGATACAGATTTTCTAGATTATTCTATATTTACAGGTTGTATACTTGCATGACGGGTTTTCTAGTTATCACACATTTGTCTGTTTTTACATACTTACAGGTTCTCTTGGTTACATTTATTGTTCCTTATTTATTTGTTTCTTCAATTTGTACCTTGTCCCTCATAAATTGCTCATCAAGTATTACATTATTATTTACTGTTTCATAACACTTGTCAATTAATTGGAACTACTATTAGTGTTTGTACTTCACTCCAATTCTGACTGGATATATTTTTCATATAGCTTAGAGGATTGTCGTCCTACGTACTATAGATCGAGAGTATACGAGGGTTACACCCAGGAGCCTCAGAAGGATCCTGTACAGTAGAGCGTGCCCTAGTAGTAGCATAGAGCTTAGCATTTCATATTGTATTGGATTGTTCCAAATATGGGACTGATTTGTATTATTTGGGAACTTCTACATGATATTGTTATTGTAAACTGTTATACATGGATACTATTGTAGTTATTTTCGACTTGTTATTGTGATTTCCTTCCTTTATCATTATCGTGCCAATCATCTACCTTATAGTTTACTGTGATTGGGCATCATTTCATTATTACTTTTTGTCCTCCATTCGGAGTTGAGATATTGACATGTTTTATATCTATATTGTGTGAGAGAGGTAGATAGTATTATTAACCTACAACATTTTACTGCCGATACTGCAGCGTAAGCTGGACGTACCCACGTACTCGTACCCCTATATCGGGTGCGGGTCATGACAGAATGGAAGTCAAAGCCTAAAACTAAAGCATTTCCACATTTGAAATAGAAATTATAATTAAATGCATAGATATAAACTTTCCCTGCCATTTGAGTACATTATGCTTGCTTATGATATTATTCTTAAAACATGTTTATAGAAATTAAAGCTAATGTTTTGCATAGGATTAAACGTGATGGTCATGTAGTGCTTCTAGAGTATATTGTGATTGCTAATACAATTTAAGTTGAAAACTTGTCAATAACTAAATTATTGATTGCTAATACACTTCTAGAGTATTATTCTTAAAACTTGTCAATAACTAAATTATAACAAGAACTTATTTTATCTAATTGAGGTATCAGTCTTTTGTTCTCTTCTATACTTAGTTACTCACCCCTTATGTTTATTAGTGGTACTTCAACTACATGAAAGTGTTAACTGGAACACCTGGACCTATGACTACTGACCTTCACACATTACCAAACCCTTTTAGTACATATTCCTCTTAAAATGGTAAGCCCATGGTCCTACTCCCTGCTCCTCTGGGACTTGTGCCCACTGGTACCCTTATATGGGTGACCCCTATAATACTTGGTTTGTAATGCCCATCCTACTAACTACTCGACTCTTATAGGATGGTACCCTTGTTTTGATGACTGATATACAAGGCATGTTTGTACTAGTCCCCTGTCTTAGATAACTGTTACTCGATGCACCTGTTGCTTCCCAATTCCTAAAACCTATGCTTGCCTCCAAACTCCCAATCCCTATACACACCTGGTATATGAATCATGTTCTCCCTGTGCTCTTCTTAGACTTAAACCTTGTAGGAAACATCCTGCAGTCACAGAATTTCCTCAACATTGGTACTCACCATTGGATACCCCAGTTATCTGCCACAGGCTTAGTTTGGTTAGGCCCTGCATTTCACATATATCAAGCCTTTGCCATACCCTTGCATATGTTAACTTGGTAGAACTGGAAAGCAAGGATTTGAAATAGAAACCCCAATCTTATCTTATATAGTTATGTGCCTTGGAGCCGTAACAAACTACAGTTGTAATAGATCCTGAGATAGTTAAGATACTGCTACACTATGGTCATTTGTTTGAAGAACTAAGGCTTGCCACCAAGAAGGAACTGTGTTCATAATATTCCCCTCATTCCAGGAGCACAGCCAGTGCACAATAGGCCATACAGGCATCCATATCTACATAAAATAAATTTAAAAGACAAGTTCAAGAGATGCTTACCACTGGGATCATTAGATCAAGTAGTAGTTCCTACTCATCACCAGTGATATTGGTGAAGAAGGTTGATGGCAATTGGAGGATGTGCATTGATTATAGGAATCTCAATTAAAGATAAGATCCTTGTACCCAAGCCCTTACTCAAATCACCATTTCCTACATACCCTGCTCTAGGCAAGATGCAGGGCACCCTTGCTCTCACTCTTGTTTAGTCTATAACTGAACACAAAACTCACTCATACTAATTTAAGAAAACCTACATTGTCTGAACATACAAGTATATATATACTAGAAGATACATACATATATATATCCTCCCCTGCTACTTCCTGTGACTTCCCTGCTCCCATATCAGTTTGTGAATAACTGAAACACTAATTGGCCCCAATGTACCCATGTGAACTCCCTAAGAACATACACATATGCACTAGGACACCACACTATTCCATACTCACCTTTGACACCCCATCTCTTGTTCTGATAGTATACTTATATAGGTGGCTGATCAACATGATGACTTAGGGGGCTGAACCACAAGTGTCAGTGGCTGATACTAAAGGAAGTGGTGATGCTACTGCTCTGCTCTTCCTTACTCTAACTGATGCACACAAGTTATAATTGATATATGTATGTACTACTAAATGGTACATGTATCCCAAACTGGTATAACCTAGAATAGGACTGATATGATGACAAAAGGCTATATAGTTGGAAGAATGGACTGAACACGAGTAAATTCCTTAACCACACAGATACTTGAAGTTCAGGGTCTCGATTGTATCCTGATTTCCCCAATTCTTCCAGAGTCAGTTTATAAATTACAGTCCTTATATCCAAATACGGATACATGGCCCACTATCCTGTGTATCAAGTTCTATCATTCCTGACTCACCTCAACAGAGCATTAGGACACCCATGCTCGGTTGAACTAGTACTCTGGTACCAAGCCGTACCACAGAAGCAATAATCCTCTCTGGTACTGGCTAATCTGTTCTGGGTCGTATGTGTTTGCACGGTTGAGATCAAGCTAGCCATATTGGTAAAATTGAATGTAGCACTAATACCCTTCGGATACAAGTAGGGGTATATGCCAGGTACCAATCTGGGCAGGGCCTGGTTTGGTTATCAGTATTCAGGACTAATCCTTTAGGTCTGAACTCGTCTTAGAATGCTTCGTGTGGGATGCTACCCTCCTTGTCATTGTGATTTCCTGTACTAGTCATTACATATGTAGGTGAATGGACTCGTGTCTCAACACACAGGTATTGAGAACAACCTAGGTTTCTTTTTTACTCAGGAATTACTTCGAACACATCACCCTTCTAATGGAAGTAATCAAGTATATGTTCGAGTTATCTTAATAGTGGAAGAAGTTCTAATGCTAATGCAAGAGATTCAGAATTACCTGCCTGAGAAGATTGAAACTTCAAATAGTCAACCACCTTCTCTGAGTAAAAGTAGGCTTCCCAAGCTCGAGGGGTACTAGCCAGGATTAGGGTTCGGCTACTGCTTTATATATACTCGTGTATGATCAGATTGGAGAAGATAGGAAGGATTTATTTGTTCTTATCTAGGTTTTGGGTGAAGGTTAACTCGATTTCAAATTGTATTCGAGTACAGGGGTTCGGTTTTAAAAGAAAGATTTGAATTTGGAACTCTTGTACTAAGGTCCCTGCTAAAAGCCTATATTTCCAATTGGTCCCTCATTGCATTCTAAATAACAAAAATTTTATAAGACATAACAAATAAACGAGAAATTAAAGGATTTTTTTTTCAAATTAATAAATAAAGGAAAATTTTGGTCAAGGGGTTGACAGTCCATCTTCAACCAGTCTTTGAATCCTTCTTAGGTTAATATGCCCCAAACGCAAGTGCCAAAGATATGTTTGGTTCATACAAGAAGGTTCTTTTCCTTTATTTAAGTTAGATGACATATTATTCATTTTTATAAGTTGCATTGTGGGCGAAATAGGATTAATGACATACAGATTATCAACTAATGCACCAGAACAGATAAAATATTTATTCTTTTTAATTACAATATCGTCATTAAAATAAACTGAATATCCATCCTTAACTAACATAGAAACGGAAATTAAATTCCTTCTAAGTGAAGGTGCATAAAGATAATCTTTCAATGTCAAAGACTTATTTCTACCAAAAGATAAATTAACATCTCCTAATGCAACGACTGCTACTTTTGTAGCGTCACCCATGAACAAGCATATCTCTCCATCACTAAGCCGCCTGGTTTCCTGAAACCCCTGCAATGTATTACAGACATGATTAGTGGCTCCTGTATCGACACACCAGGTGCCGGTAGATAACACCAATAAATATGTTTCAACTACTAGTAAATGAGATATACCTTCTTTGTTCCCTTGTTTGAGAAGTGGACAGTCACTCTTCCAATGTCCTGACCCTTTCCACTTGAAATATTTGTCTTTCGGCTTTTTCACAGCGCCTTGAGGTCTCATGCCCTTCTTTGTTGAGTTTGTCTGTTTCTGAATGTTATTCTTCTTCTTACCGCCTTTTGGCTTAGAAGTAGAAGCCTTTTCAGAAACAAAAATATGACCACTCTGTCTAAAGAGAGATTCAGCATCCTGTAGCTCTTTTGCAAGTTCTGCCAAATTATACAACCTTTTGTTCATATTGTAGTTAAGGCAAAAATTGTCAAAATTTTTAGGCAGAGTTCCGAGAATGATATCGACCTGGGATTCTCATCGATTTCAGCTCCCAGGATCTCCATCTCATTCAGATGATCCATCATATCACTACAAAAAAAGTTAGCTTTTGGGACGACTAAAATTCGTGTTAAAAAGTGTCTAAACCGTCCTAAATTGTTATTTGGGACGAATTTTAGGACGGATTGAAACGGTGCTATTAGGGTGGTGTGGCAAAAAAAATTAGGACGAAAAATGCCTTCCTAATTGGGTTTTAGGGTCGAAAAAGCAAATTGTCCCAAAAGTGTTTGAATTATTATATTTTTATGACGGATTATTAAATCGTCCCAAAATATAAGTATTTGTAACGAATAAAAACCGTCCCAAAAAATATGGACCGAGTTACAAAAGGATGTAGTTTATTTTTAGGATAATTACATATCCGTCCCAAAAAGTAATAATAATTGTGCTAATTATTATAACATTATTATTTCCATGTTCCACGTATAAAACATACAATTAAAATACATAAATAACAAACTCCATATATAACTAACTATATAAGTTCAATTATATAATATAGTATTGCATTATCAAAAAAAAATAGCATTTATAAAACACCATTAAACATACAAGTAATCGTTTACAAAATAAACCCAAAGTACTTTACATCATTGAACATCTACAAAATGAACTAAAAACTCATTACATCATTAAACATATACCAAAAAGATTTACATGATTAATCATATCTCCAATCATTTACAAAATGAATCCAAAATATTTTACATCATTTAGCGTCATCTCCCATCATTCGTGAAATAAATCCAAACTACTTTTGAAGCCAAACATGCAAACTTGTAGAGGTTGCAAGTCCATTGGACTGAACAGACTCCATCTCTGTCCCCCAAGTCACACAGCTTAATCACCTGTAATACATTGATATATGTGTTACCGAAAGAAAATTTTACATATCAAAAAAATGTAAAAATGTACTTAAGAGTGTTTGTTCTACAATATACTTCATTCTAAATACTTGAACAAGGGATCCTTAGATTCTTCCACTCAGCTAGTGAAAAATAAATCACAAAAATATACTCCAGTTATAGAAAATGTGACATGAACATACTATTTATGCCTTTTAAGTATGACAAAGTATTGTAGCATAATAGGAGAAAGACTTGCTTGCAACAAAGACAGTTCGACAATGAAACTGAATTACCGATTAATGGATTCAAGTTAACTGTATATGGACCTAACAAAGTGCAGCAGTAAATTTATAGCAGTTACAAAACAAACCAACTGTATAAACTCAACAAGAGAAAAAATAATGAGAATAGCAGTTACAAAGCAAAACAACTGTAGGCCCTAGACTGGCCTTGAACCCATGCACAGACAATATTAGTCAAGTATCAGTATTAAGTATTAGTAACAACCCAACCCTCCGGGCCAGCCCTTAACCTATGCACAAACAATATTATCAAATGGCAGAATAGAGAACACTAACGCCCTCTGGTTTGGTACGGCAAAATTCCGATGACGAGCATTTTTGTTTCAATAAGTTTATTATTTATTGTTAGTCAGTCTACCATGATAGTACTCCTGTGTCCTAATAAGCTCAGTCACCATAATACCCATTTTCTATGTCAATTTTCTATTACTCACATTCAGTAATATATTGATTGTTCAAGCTCAATCTGTTAGAAAGCTCATATAATATCCATTTTCTAACACGATTTTTTGTGTACCATAAACATACAGAATACTAGATTTCTATCAATAGGTCAGCTTGTTTTATGTAGACCAATCAACTTATGGATGCTCCCTGGTCCTATAGAATCCTAAACCTTTCTTCTCAAGATGTCCTCAGTATAGACAAGTTTCTCACTAGAAACTGATTGAACTCCTGTTAACTCATTGCTTGTCCTTCTTTTTGGCCATTTGAATGAAAAGTTGTAAACAATGATAGTAGATGTGAACCATGTGATCCTTATCTTATTAAATGTGATCATCATGTCATAAAATTAGATCAAACACAAACAGAACATTGACATCTTATACATTTGATCAAACACAAACAGAGGATTGTGTCAGATGATATGTGGCATCACTGGCATATTGATATTGGTGTATTTTAGAGTATCGGTATGTGTTTATCTTGTGACCGATAAGTGTCAGATAATATGCGGCTCCACTGGCGTGGCACGAGACTGATTTTCTTAGTCTCCATAAAAGCCCAACAACAATTTATATTTGTTCCATGATCACAGCATTATACATGTATTATTTCATCAAACACTAACAGGAATAGAGAAACACTGACCTACATTATTTGCAATTTTCGTTCATAATTCAAAGTTCTTCACTAATCACCATGTAGAATGTGTTATCATGTAGCAAAAAATATTGTTCATAATGCAAAAAATATTGATAGCCACTTCTACCTTAACCTTCAGTTTATCCTCTACTTTGGAGGTGGCTGAGGTGCATATTTCCCCAACTTCTCCTCTGATGGATAAACATGAGTATTCTTAGAGGCATACTTTGATATTATAGCAACCTTAGTTCCTGGCATTACACTGTCGCCTTCCTTGTTTACAACCTGCCAATAATATCAAATCTAGTTAAGAAGAAAAAAAATGAGAAAGGATTACAACGATAAGCAAAAACCTTTTAACAAACCCAGCTTTATTTAGTAAATAACTTATTAAATATTTTGAAAGTTTCTAAGACAAACGCTCTCTAACCTTTTCGACTAAGCATGAGACATATAAGGATGTTATCATCTTTAGTTAGCCTAATGCTATATGAAACAGTGCATATTTCACACTATTTTACAAGATCCAAAATACCATATCAGTTTCAACCTGGGCAATTGGTTCATCAACTTCAACCCTGTCCCAATGTTCTATTTCCCATATAGCATGACCTTCAAGGCAAACAATCCATCGATAGTATAAAAAGATAGCGGCATTAGAGAGAGATAAAGAGAGTAAAAAACTAAAATTACATTCTTTAAGAAGGTTGTTAAAGTCCCATCGGTTATAGACTCACCCATAAATGGAACAACGACATCAAAAATGTCACCTTCAAAAGATCCAAAAAGTATTTAAGGATAAGAATTTAAGTGAAACTTCAATTTTGGATGACCACTCGTAAAATTCCTATAAAGCTAACAAACCATTACTATAACCTGATAAGGAGAAAGACCTGCTGCATACTCTATAATGTGTATCCTTCTAAAGATAGTCAAGGATTTCCTTGTATCATAAGTAAAGGTAGAAGCAAGGCACTCTTTAAAATGCATGATTCCTATAGGTCAAGATAGAACATTTAAATGACAGAAAAGTATTACTACATGGAACATCAAAATGTCTAGATGAGGGTGTAAAGTTTCAACCTCCTTGGTTTTGAGCTAGTTGGAGCACTGACACCTGCACGTAAACGTCATTCATGAATCACCTTTCTATATATGAATAACGACCAAATTGAAAAGTAGTATACGCCCAAATTGAAAAGTAGTATCATAATTCGACCCATATAATTTTAGCGACAAGGTGTAATAGTGGATAAGAGTCATACTAGCATGTAAGAAGTTATACGAACCTAGTTATTAATGGTGGTGTCACGAGTAATACGTTATGTTAACCTACTTACTGTACCCAAGTACGGACACAAACAATGATACATAATATACGTATCAGAACATGGATATAGATAGGAACAATGTTTTTGGATATGATGTATGATATTGGTTGCAAGCATACAACCTGACATGGTTACATTCTTGTATCTCAACAAAACTGATACGTGTTCCAGAATCATATTCTGAACAAGTTCGGACATGTATCCTGACACAATCAGAAAATACAATTCTAAAATACATAATTATAAAATGTCATCTCGATACTGAATCCTATTTAGGACATTGTATCAAAATCTTCCTAACAAATACTGAATTTTACTTCAGATATGGAGTTAGAATTGTAATTACTAAACTGTTTATGCATAGAAACATGGCTTATGGTTAACAAACAGTCAAGTGCATTAGAATATTCGTTGAAAAAATAAACTTTAGTACTAAACTTATAAAATAGAGAAAAAAGAAAGAGACACTCTATTACAACTATGAAAATGTTAACCTTCTCTCCAACTTTTAAGAGCTAGTACCAATGTTATTTGAACAATAAAAAATTGAAGTTCTATGACCACTTAAAATTATCAAACATAATCTAACAAAAAGAAATTCCTCTATTCTATTTCACCTTCATTGCTGGTTAATCCCAGCAAAAAAAACGTCTAGCGTCGGCCGGATCGGACGGAGTCACTGCCATGTTCTTCTCTTTATTGTGCTCATATGTACAAAAAAGAAGAAGCAAATATCACATTAGTGATATAAAGTTAATTGTGACCATTTACTCATAAAATTGAGCTATTTTCTGCGATTTCACCACAAATTAGTAAATAAAATCATCCTAACCTTCGGTAGAACCCCTTTATTTGGTCATTTAGGGTTTCAGCAAAGCTAATTGACAAAACACCCTCCCGACCGGAAGGACCTCATCGAACACTAACTTTCGATGGTGACAACTCCATAACAAGGACACTCGAGCCAAGAAATAATGAAAAGAAAACAACGATGACAGTGAAATTAGAGGAAAAAGGGATGAGTCAGAGGGGTCGAACCAGAAGTAGGTTGTTGTCATCGAAGAAGGCGATGTCAACGTGGTTATCTTGCCTGTGGAGTCGCAAAGGCCTCGTTGTAGACGAGGCCCGACCACCATGGGTTGGATTTCACCTCTCCCTACACCATAAACGAAGGGGAAGAGGTCGATGGATTGTGAAACCCTAGATTCAGAAGAGAATGATGGTAGTGGTGCTCATTTGGTCGAGAGAAGAGGAAATAGGAAAATAGGAGTGAGGAGGGAGATGAGGAGGAATTGGGGGGAGTTATCGAGAATATAGGGGGGAAACAAAAATCTTGGTGGGAAAAATAATATTTGGTGTTATCTTCCAAATTATTTGGGACAAAAAGTTTTGATAGTCCCAAGTAAGAGATCTATTTCCAGTCTGTCCCAAATAATACTACTTTTTATTACAAAAAACACATGCGTCCCAAAAATTAAATTTTTAGGACATTTCAGACTTGTGTTCCTAATAGTATCGTCCCAAAATTCTACTTTTTTGTAGTGCATCTTGAGAGCATGGTCCCTTACTGGCGTACCTTTAGCCATTTTTGTATTCATCAAACACTTCATAGCAAACTGCCTAGCTGCTCTACTCTGATGTCCAAAGAGTTCCTTGAGGTTATACATCATGTCATAAGTTGTGGACATGGTCTGATGTTGATGTTGCAGTAAATTTGGCATAGATGCCAAAATGTAACACCTTACCATCTCATTTGCCTTTTTCCACTTTTTATAAGCCTCTTTGACCTCTTCATCAGAGTTAACATCATGCTTAGGTGGGCATTCCTTAACAAGTACATATTTTTACTCCTCAGCAGTCAGGACAATATCCAAATTATGTTTCCAGTCAATATAATTAGGTCCAGAAAGTTTGTTTTATTTAAGAATCACCATAAGTGGACTAAAAGAACCCATTTTTGAAATCCTGAGAATCACATAAATGAAAATTATGTAGAGCAAATTTTTTTTTGAATTAATTAAATATTGATTCCCTCAAAACAATAATAAGAAATTCACCAACACCTTGAACACCATGAATTTAGCATGCCACGATAGTGTGGACATATACAAATTCAACTTTGTTCAAGTAGGTTTTTTTTTTATTAATTTTACTATCATGTCAATATAACTTTATGACAAATAAAATTAATATGTTGGTCTTGCTCTGGTCATACAAATAATAGTAGTGACTCCGATGGGGAGGATACCATTATTTGTATCTAAGTGTATACCATTACTTAATACTAAGTTCATTACCTTGTAATGAGTTCCTTCAAATAGAGAAGTGAACACATATTAGGTAACTTTCTATAATTAACCCAAAGGAAGTTTGTACTGGTGATCCATAATTATACTCATCCGATACGGAGGAAGGCACTAAAGCCAACATGCAAGTATAATTATATCACCTACAAACCAGTAATGGAGACCATAGTATTTATGCTAAATAAATATCCTCTCCTACTTAGTTATTTAACAATAATAGCTTTTCTACTAGTTAATATTATGTCCATGTTGTCCATTATTAATGCAGGCTTAGTTTTTCAAAAAAGCATCCACAGAATAATAAACGTGCATAATCAGAATAAGCAAAATGACAACAAACAGAAGAAAAATAGCCAACTATTATGGTCATCTTTCCTGCTCCGTCCTCAACTATTATGGTCATTCGTCTGCCTCTGGACTGTTTAAAACTAGCATCTCGTCCGGCGTCAGAAACAACCACCACCGCCATCATGATTGATTAAAAAATAATTAAAACTACATCAATCCTATGCCTTCCGAAGGAGTTCACACATAATCTAGATTGAAAAATTAAAATTATAAGCACGATCAACTCTCATGATTTTAATTACATCCAGAATAACAACATCTAAAACATGTCCATGGTTTAAACAACACAAACAAAAATATGCATTGGACCATAATAGTTGGATCTAAGATGCCTGCAAAACCAAGTTAGAACAGAACTACATCTACCGACCATTACACAATGCAAGTTTTATTGGACAACATGGACGTATCAATCAATACGCATATCCAAAGTGGCTCTGATACCAATTGATGGAACTGGGGATTCCCAAGACCCTAGTGTCACGACCCGATCCCAAATTAATGGGTCGAACCGGATCATGCCCAGCCTGCACCGTTGGGAGATAGCGGCAATAAGCTGTTCTATATGCAGGTATTCACAACAACATTTATACATTTGTCACAACTTGAATATACAAAAATTTTAAAAACTTTTAATATTCAACAAAGAGAAGTACAACTGGAAATGAAAGTACTGAATTCAAATCATAAATTCCAATACAAAAAACTAGCTAACTGGAAAACAACTAGCTAAACGGTCGGCTCATCGGCCTCAGGTTCTGCGTCCTCCAAGGAGGACTCTGGCAACACTACAGGATACAATACCGGGTCATAGTAGCTATTGAACAATAGCTCAGCATCATCAACATCACCTATGGGGGGAATCTAGTCAGGAAAGGAGCAAGTACGAGTACATAATCCGACATTCTAAATAATAATGGAAAGATGCAATTTTAAATAGTTGAAATACTTTGAACAATATTTTTCAGCAATTTTCAGCAATTCAATATTTGAAACAATATGATTTAAATAGGTAACGTCTATGATCGACTTGGGTTGTACAATATCATCCTAACGATGCGATACGGCCTATCCCCGTGTGTAAGAGGGGTAAGCTCGCACAATAATGCAATATGAGGGTTTGTTCATAAACGCTACACTACTCCCCCAACATCCCCACAATCAATAATTGAACTCAATGAGAGAGTTTCGTGTAGCAATGTGGTTTAAGCATGCAATCATGACAATTACTAAATAAAATGCAAGAAAAACATAATCTTAACTTGCCTTTGTTTGTGTGGCTGGATTAGGATGTCAGTGCCGAAAAGGAAGTCAAGTACGTCCTCGAAATCCTACAGTTGAGAATTCTGACTTAGAATCATAGATGAGCCAAATCTAGGTGTGCTAGTTACAATTTCTAGAAACACACCCTAGTCAGGTTTTAAGTTATTTAATTAATCTAACAAAATCCGTCTAACGTCGTAAACTATATTGGTTATCAATTTACGGAATACCGATTATTGATTTATTGGAAAAATAGAAATTACAGTTTAATTGGCAAGACTTTGTATTTTTAATAATATATATAAAACTAAATGGTCTTTTAAGTGAGAAAACATGAAGTTGTTTAAATTATTAGGAATCTTAATTCATTAACTTAATATGAGAAAATTTTATTAATTTTGTACAAAATAATTAATACCCAATTATAATTTATACGTCTAGCTACGCAAATAACCAACTCAAAAAAGAAATAGAAAAATCTAAGCTACACAATACATGACCACAAAAAATAAAGGAAAACTGGACTTATGTCCTTACAATAATTAATTAATTTAATATAAAAACTGAGGCAAGCTCTGAATGCCGTGAAGTGGTGCAGTCAGGAGGCGGAAGCCATGCACCCAAAATACTAGAGATTAGTAACTAGTTCTAAAAATAAAACATAATATAAATTAAATAAAATTTGCAGAAAATGGGCGTCTCAGACTTGGTCATGCAATCTCACATTACTGGCTAACACCTCAACGTATAGGAAATTCTGTAGCGTTTGCGTGTCGTCGAGGCTCATCCGACCGATTCGGTCGTCGCCTACAGGGGATAAAGAAACTAACCAACCAACACTTTAAACCAAATAAAAAACCAATGAAACCATTTGCAAAGGCCGGGGTTTTGGAAAATAGGTTTTGCTTACTAAAATAATATTTTAAAAACATTTAAGAAAAATTGGGCAGCACCTCCTCTGTAAGTAGGACGACCTAGCCACATAGGCGATACCGTTCCACATCCAAAAGAATATCCCAAACCAGGGAGACAACCACAACATCCTAAAGAAACATCCAACCCAAAAGAAAATGAACACACAACACTTAAGAAAAAGTCCACACTAAAAGAGAAACTAAGCCGCAATGTAAACAACAGTTCGATCCAAAATAACGCGTATCCCCTAAAGCAATTAACTAAAGTCGATCCCCGTAACGGGGTCGGGACCGTGTCATCATTGACTAAGCTACGGGAGGGACACGGGAACACAGGATTATACCTCAGTTGCTCGGCTAGAGCTCTCAGATGCAAGAAATAGAAAAAAAATAATCCGTGCCGACTTAGAACATTCCGGAACACGCGGACAACGGGAAATCGACTCGGAACAGCCCGGCCACAGGGGCAGTGGTCACGGGCAGCGCTGGAATGCACGGATTAGGACCCGAGGGTCTAGAACAGGGGCAGCACACGGCTTCGGCGCGGGCGGAGCGCTGTGGAACTCGGGCAGCACTGGAGCAGAGCCGACAGGGTTCGAGGGGGTCACCGGGGAGGCGCTGGCCGAAACGACACGGGCCTCGAGGGGTCACCGGGGGCGCTGGGCAAACGGGTACGGGGGTCGCCGGGGGCACTTGGATCCGGCGCATGGGAGCCGCGCGGGACGGACGAGGCAGGGCGCGACCTCGGGAGCCGGACGCACGGGCGAAGGCGTCGGGGAGGCGCTGGCCTCGAGGAACGGCGCGCGGGGTCGAGCGGCGGGCACAGAAACCGCTGGGGGTCGAGCGGCGGATGGATCGGAGGGCGCTAGCTGGACGGCCGGGCACGGGAGGCGGCCGGCGGCTGGGGAAAGCGGCCGCGGAAGGCTCGGATTGGAGGTGGGTTCTGGAGAGTGTAGAGAAAAGGTTTGAGAGTGAGAGAAAGATTGAGAGAGAATGAGAATGAGGGGAGTGCTGGTGAACGTGGTGGGTGTGGGTTTTTGAAGAGGGCATGGAAAGAGTGGGAGAGAAAGATGTGGAGAGGAGGAGTTTCAGGAGCAAATAAGGGAAGCTTGGTCCAACGTGATGGAAACCAGGTCGTGGGAAGAAACATAGTTTTTTTTCTCTTAACCAAAATAGAATTATACATATATATCAAGGCTAATATTAATTAAACGATTTAAGGATGGATTCGGGACAGGAACGAAATTGGGTTCAGGAAACGGAAGTCGGGTTCGAGTTCGGGGTCGGAACCCGGACACGGGATCGAGACAGGCCACACACAAAAATCCAATAATTAATTTTAAAAATAATATTTTCCTGATCCGACTATAATAATAATAATAATAATAATAATAATAATAATAAAAGTACTAAGACTAAGATTAAGCTACAGATAAATAAAATCCAATAATTAATAATTCTAGAAATTTTGGGTTTCACAACCTTCCCTCCTTAGAGAATTTCGTCCTCGAAATTAAAGGCAGAGTTAGGGGAATTACCTCAAGTTTCAAACAGATATGGATACTGCTCCCGCATATCATCTTTTCGCTCCAAGGTAGACTCGCCTGGGGAGTTGTGCCGCCACATAACTCTGACTATCAGCGTGAAAAAATTCCTGGTTCTCTTCTCTTCTCTGTCTAATATCGCCACTGGCTTCTCTGGCACTGTGAGGCTGGGTCCAATTTTTAGCTCTGAATGGTCCAAGATGTGGCTCGGGTCCGGGATGTAGCATCTCAGCTGCAAAACATAGAAGACGTTGTGGACACATTTGAGACTTGGGGGTAGAGCCACCCGATAAGCTACTTCTCCAATCTTGTTCAGTACTTCAAAAGGACCGATATACCTGGGGCTTAGCTTTCCTGCTCCGCCAAAACGGATGGTTCCTCTGGTAGGAGTGATCTTCACGAACACACTGTCACCTTCTTCAAACTCCAACGGCCGTCGGCTTCTATCGGCCCAATGCTTCTGTCTGTCCTGGGAAATCCTGAGCTTGTCTCTAACCATCTTTACCTTCTCTGTTGCATCGGTCACCATCTCAGGTCCAAGCAATACCGTTTCTCCTACATCGTCCCAAGCAAGTGGGGTGCGGCAATGACATCCATAAAGTGCCTCGAACGGAGTCATACCGATACTAGCTTGGTAACTGTTGTTTAGGAGAACTCTACCAAGTGCAAATGGTCTTCCTAAGACCCTCCAAATTCCAAGACGTAAGATCTCAGCATGTCTTCTAGCGTCTGGATTGTTCTCTCCGATTGTCCGTCAATCTGGGGATGGTAGGCGGTGCTGAACTTCAGTTGCATTCCCAAACTGTCGTACAAGCTCTTCCAGAAGTGAGAGGTGAATCTGGTATTCCTGTGGATATGATACTTACCGGTAATCCATGAATTCGGTAGATATGCCACATGTACAGTGCCGTCAATTTCTCGGTGGATAGACCCACCTTGAAAGAAATAAAGTAGGCTGACTTCGTCAGTCTGTCCACGATAACCCAAATGGCATCCTTTCCTCCTTGGGATCGAGGCAGTCCTGACATAAAGTCCATCGTCAAGTGTTCCCACTTCCACTCCGGGATGTCTAGCGGCTGCAACAGTCCTGCTGGTCTCTGTCTAGCTTTCACTTGTTGACAAATTAAGCATCTAGCTACATACCTGGATACGTCCTTCTTCATTTCGTACCACCACACTATAGTACGCATATCCTGATACATTTTGTTAGCTCCTGGATGTATGGAATACTGCGACTGGTGCGCTTCTTGCATCAGTTTGTTCCTCAGTTCGCCAGTTGGTACGCAAAGCCTCGTACCGTGCCTCAGTGCTCCATCACTGGCGATTGAGAATCCTTCAAGTGTTCCTGCCAACACTTGATCTCTGAGTTTGCAAAGCGTCTCATCTTGAAATTGTGCCTCCTTAACTCTGTCCATTAGACTTAAACGCACTTGCAACTGTATCATTGATGAACCAGCTCCTGGTACAATGGCTTCTCTTTCCAGTTTCTTCATTTCCTCTTCGGGCAGTACAATCTCCAGTCCAAGCTTTTCCATGTCCTCCAGTAAATGGCGCTTCTTGGTTAAGAACATTACCATCGGATATCAACTAAGTGCATCTGCAACAACATTAGCCTTACCCGGATGATTCTGCAGGTTGATGTCGAAATCCTTAATCAGCTCTAACCATCGTCTCTGTCGCATGTTCAGCTCTTTCTGAGTGAAAACATATTTAAGACTTTTGTGGTCTGTAAATATTTCCACTCTCTCTCCATAGAGGTAGTGTTTCCACAGCTTTAATGCAAATATAACCGCTACAAGTTCCAAATCATGCGTGGGATAGTTCTTCTCATGAGTCTGTAATTGCCTAGATGCGTAAGCAATTACTTTCCTGTGTTGTTGAAGAACACAGCCCAATCCTTTATCGGAAGCATCACTGTAAATTAAGAACCCACCGGTACCTGAGGGTAGCGCAAGTATCGGCGCCATTGTAAGTCTCTTCTTCAGTTCCTTAAATGCTGACTGGAAAGCTTCAGACCAAACAAATTCTTCGTTCTTCCTAGTGAGCTTTGTCATTGGTTCAGCAATCCTGGAGAAATCCTTTACAAATTTCCGGTAGTAGCCAGCTAAGCCCAAGAAGCTTCTGATTTCTGCAACTGAACTTGGTGCAGTCCACTTCTCAATAGCAGATATCTTCATTGGATCCACCGAAATTCCTTCTTATGTGATAACATGGCCTAGAAAGTCCACTTTGTCTAAGAAGAATTCGTATTTAGATAGCTTACCATAGAGCTTCTCCTTCCTTAAAGTTCCTAGAACTTTCCTCAGGTGCTCTTCATGCTCTTCTTCAGTCTTCGAGTAGATCAGAATGTCATCGATGAAGACAACAACAAACTGATCTAGATATTCATGGAAGACCTTGTTCATAAGGTTCATGAATACCGCAGGGGCATTCGTCAGTCCAAACGGCATGACCAAAAATTTATATTGCCCATATTTAGTATTGAACGCCGTCTTTGGAATATCCTCCTTCTTGACCTTGATTTGATGGTAGCCAGACCTGAGATCTATCTTCGAAAATACCTTAGCTCCACTCAGTTGATCAAACAGGTCATCTATCCGGGGCAGAGGGTACTTGTTCTTGATGGTGATGTTTTTCAGCTCTCTGTAATCAATGCACATCTTCACGGTTCCATCCTTCTTAGGCACGAACAAAACTAGCGCTCCCCAGGGTGAAACTCCATTTCTGATAAATCCCTGGGCCTTCAGTTTGTCAATCTAGTCCATCATCTCCTTTGTCTCCTTGGGGTTGACTCTGTAGCATCCCCGAGAAATAGGGAAAGAGCCGGGAACTAGGTCGATGGTGAATTCTACACCTCGGTCTGGCGATAATCCTGAAAGACTATCTGGAAAGACGTTCATGAATTCTGCTATGATAGGGTGAGGAGTCTCGGGTTCTTCGATGATAGAGGAGTAGGTAACACTCTTCATGTCTTCCGGAGCTCGAGAGATTTCAAACTTTGGTTCTCCTGGTGGGCTGAAGATTACACATCCTCTATGACAATCTATCAGCACATGCTGCTCACTTAACCAGTCCATCCCTAGGACTACATCATAGTTGGGTAAGGGCATCACAAGTAAGGGTGCTAAGAATTTATGGCCTGAGATAGTTATGGGGCAGTTATATGTCTCGGTGATAGGTATGGGTCCACCACCAGTCATAACTCTACTTATCATCTTGCTAAATCCCGTAACTAGGTGGTGTGCAGAAATAAACTTTGATGATATAAAACTGTGTGATGCACCCGAATCAAATAATGCTAGAGCAGGATGTGAAAACACATAAATAGAACCTGTGATGACATCAACGGTGGGTTCCTGCTCTGGTTCTTGCTCGTCTGCTGCTAGGGCGAAAGCTCGCCTGGTCTTCTGCTGATGTTGCCCGAACCGTTGTTGCTGGGTGGGTAGAGGAGCTCTTTGTTGAGTTGCTCCGGTCCGAGTGAAAGCTTTGGGACAGTCCCTCACTTGGTGGGTGGCAGACCCACAAACTAGGCAGTATCCCAGTTTCTTCCTGCAGATGTTCGCCTGATGTCCTGGCCTCTTGCAGAAGTCGCAGATAGGGATCTGCTTCTGAGGCGCTCTGCCACAGGTCCTTGGCTGATGATGCTGCTGTTGGTGGTGAGAAGGCCTGTTGTTGTTGTTGTGGTTGGGCCTCTTCTGGTTACCCTGGAAGTTGCTAGTTCCAGGATACTCTTTTTTTGAACAAGAAGGCTGGCTCTTCTCCACATCCTGGGCTCGTATCAGAATCTTTTCGTACGTCTTGGCACCGTCTGCGATCACAGGGGTACGAATATCTTCCCTTAGTCCATACCTGAATCTCTTAGCACGATCCGCGGGGTCAGCAACCAAGTTCTTGGTAAAGCGGCTAAGTCGGCCGAACTCTACCGCATACTCTCCAACCGTCATGTTCCCTTGCTTTAGATCCTGGAACTGTCTTTCCATCTCCCTCAACTCTGATGTTGGGAAGAACTTCCTATGAAACAACCTCTTGAAGGTGTCCCAGTCAAGCTGCTTGTCCTGGAGTCGGGGTTTATTCCGATACCTGGTGCTTGCTACATCTCACAACTGGAGTCCTACTGCTTCGACATGGAGGTCGTCGGGTAGTCGACGACGCTGAGGAGACGCTCCATGCTGTCGAGCCATTCGTCGGCATAGATGATTCCCTCAGTTCTCTTGAAGGGTCGAGGGTCCTGCTTCTTAAAGTTCTCGATAGTGCCGACCTTCACATTGAATGGCCTTAATGATACATAAATTAACTCTTAGATTTATGTTTACCTTAGCAGGCCTTGGTTCTGATTGAGCTGTTCCTCCTCTCTCGAGGGCAGTCATAGCCACGTTGTGGGCATTCTCTATGCCTTCTTTCATGATCGCGGTCTGTTCGCGATGGGCTTCAGCTTGGGCTCTCTGGGCCTTCAGTACTCCTCGTAGCAGGTCTACGAGCTCGGTAGGGTCCACCGGTACTGGTAGGACAGCTGGTGCGGGCACTATCGCAGGGGCCTGCAGCTCAGTTCGTGGATGTGCAGGTTCTGATGTTTATGCTGTAGTAGCGTAAACGGGATAGGGTGCTGGTGCAGCATGGGGACAGTCAGTCAGCTGCAAAGGAGGAGGGTCCGGACGTGCTTGAGGAGGTGGGGTGTGATTGGTAGATGATACCTCATCGTCAGCAGGGCCGGAGCGAGTGGTCTTTCCTTTGGCCATACTCTGGAAGGTTTAGGATGCAATACGTAAGCAAGGTAACCTACCAGTCTATAATCAAACAAGAATATTTATATATATATAATTTGGACCTATGTTGTGACAAATCAATGTTCTAGTATTCTAATTTTTTCTAGATATGTTTATCTAAGTTGTTGTTTTGAGACCTGTATGGGCCACCACTAAAAACATGTCACGACCCGATCCCAAATTAATGGGTCGAACCGGATCATGCCCAGCTGCACCGTTGTGAGACGGCGACAGTAAGCTGTTCTATATGCAGGTATTCACAACAACATTTATACATTTGTCACAACTTGAATATACGAAAATTTTAAAAACTTTTGATATTCAACAAAGAGAAGTACAACTAGAAATGAAAGTACTGAAATAAAGTACTGAATTCAAATCACAAACTCTAATACAAAAAACTAGCTAACTGGAAAACAACTAGCTAAACGGTCGGCTCATCGGCCTCAGGTTCTGCGTCCTCCAAGGGGTACTCTGGCAACACCACAGGATAAAATATCGGGTCATAGTAGCTATTGAACAATAGCTCAGCATCATCAACATCACCTATGGGGGGAATCCAGTCAGAAAAGGAGCAAATATGAGTACATAATCCAACATTCTAAATAATAATGGAAAGATGCAATTTTAAACAGTTGAAATACTTTGAACAATATTTTCTAACAATTTTCAGCAATTGAATATTTGAAATAATGTGATTTGAATAGGTAACTGTCACGACCCGCACCCTGTTTAGGGGCACGAGCACGTGGGTACGTCCAGCCTATGCCGCAGTATCGGCGGTAGAACGCTGTAAAGGTCATCTAGAATATATAGAATCTAAGACACAATAATATAATCTGTCATCTCCGTACGGAGGAATATAAGCACAACTCAATCACATAATCTAAGGGAGATAAGTACGATGATAAAGATAAAGATAAGATGAAGTAAATAGTCTGAAATAGTGTCGAGCCACAATCACAAGTTCAGAATCTAAGACATAAAATAATATCCCAAAATAAATACTACAAGTCTCAAAGTATCAAACTGGAATGTAATCAAGACAAATCTAGGTAACTCGGTCACAACTGACGGTGCGTCCTCTACGAGCACCGGGTCCACAGGCTGGTCCTGGTCGTAGGCTCCATTTAAGCCAAAACCTTAGTAGGTCGACAAATCTGCATCTAAATTATCTAAAAAACAATGGGGGTTATCCTGTCAGGATATAAGCAAGTACAAACGCCAATAGCAGTTCCATGTGAATTGACAAATACTATAAGAGACAATCATAATGAAATACAAGATGGAATATCAAGACTGAAAGTAAACGGTACAAGAGAACTGTATATCATGTCATGTGTGAGATATATAAGATAAAACTGGAATATAAACAATGGAAAGTAATCTGAGGTATGATGTAAACATAAAAATAAAGTGCCATGAGATATTAGAGCGTTATGTGATCGGCTTGGGTCAAGATCAGGCTGTTCCATTTGACCGGCTATGCACAAGTAGTATAATAATGTAGGGATCAGGGCGGCCAAAATGGAAAGCTATACACAAGTAGTATAAGGTCAGGCTACACCCTACGTGTGGTGAGGGTGGAGCTATGCGCAAGTAATAAATAAGTAAGGGTAATGATCACATAACCTCTAATAACTCCCCATCCCCCGAATAGTATATGGATCCGGACATAACACGTCATGACACGGGATTCTCTAAGAGGGTAGTAAATCCCCTTAGGAATCACCGTCTATACAAGTACAAGAAACAAGATCGAATAATGTACTAGTATACCAAGTAACTCAGGAATGACATCTCATGACAGGATCCGACGTATACTAGTCCGTGTACCATCGTGTCGAGAATCAAGTAAAATACTACAACTGAATCGGATATAGTAGATATCAAGACAATAAAAACTATCAGAGAATGTACTCGCCTGCGTCCTGAGCTGAGAAAATTGAACTACAAACCACTCAATGAGCCACGAACGGTCAACTCGCACAACAGTCTCCAAATGCTGTAATTGTTGTCTTCGGGTAAGCCTGTCCAACTCTGGGGTCCTTGTCGATCCTCCCAAGCTCACCTTTAATAATACACTATATTTAATATTCTATATAAACACACTATATATAAATTATATGAGTATCTACGCCTCCTAGTTGTTATAACGTTGTTACGACACTGCATCTATTATATAAGTACATATAGGTAACAAAACCTCTCGTAAATAATATATTTAAATTTTGGAATTTATCTATAAATAGTTATATATTGCTATAATACTATTTTTAATAGTAAAACCCTTTCACAAGAGGTCTTATGTCAATGCCACACATGACTTTCTCAAATCGACCCATTAATTTAGCCCCAAAACAACGACTAAATAAAATTAGTAAATTATGTAAAAATTCTAGAAATTAGTTAAAATAGTACTTATAATGTTAGACTTTGCACAACTTGAAGTTTAATATATGGAGTTTTGATACTTTTGGACACAAGAAAAATAGAATTTTTTGGAGTTCGGTGATACGGCAAATGTCACAAATTTTTAAAAATAGCAAACGGATGCAAAACCTAACTTTCAGATATGTGTTGGAAAGGTATTGACGTCTAAATTCTGAATAAAAATATTAAAAGGTTAAAATCTGACCTTAGATAGACGAAAAGTGGCCCGCAATAGAATTCGTCAGTTCTGGATACCCTGTCGTAGAATCAACACCACGGGCAAACCGCTTGGAACTAGGAGATCCAGCGATTAGAGGTTGGAGTAGACATACAAAGGTAACTCTCAGATTTGGTTTGAGGAGAAACAAATGAGAAAAAGTGGATGAAATATCATCTACAAGTCAACTAACCTGCTGTGACGTTTCAGACTTCTATTCGACGGAGTTTCGGCCCAAGTAGCGCGTCGTGCACCCCTCTAACGTTCGCATGGTTGTTACTACAGTTGCTAGGGTGGAAGGGAATGTTGAGGGGGATGTCCAAGTGGTGGTGGATGGCGGAGAAATCGAGGAAAATTATATTTTGTGAAAAAAGGGGGGGTCGGCTAGGGTTTCAGGTTTGGAGTGGTGGCCGCTAGGTTTGGGAGATTTGTGGAGTAGTGGATGGTTATAAAGAGAGAGAAAAAGGTTAGGGTTGCTTTATATTTATTATATTTGGGCATGAAATTTGGTTTGATTTAATTTGGATATGATTTGGTTCTCCAAATCATACTATTATTAATAGGTTTCCTATTTTGGTTAGATGTTTGACCAAGCCAAATATGTAAGGGAATATTACATATGGCTGCAATTAAACCTTTAATATTCTCTTAAATATATGTATACTTGGTTTTGGTACTCCTAGTTAGGCTCTAACTAGTAGGGCTGACTAGGTTAGGGTCCGAGTAGCATTACTAGTCAAATTGGACCCAAAAATTAATTTAATGAGTCTCATGTGCCATTTGTAAATAAGTAGCACATGGGAACTCGATTGGATGGTGTACCCTAGGCATATGCATTGTAGACTCAACATGGGTCAAAACCATATATTGGGTCATACGGTTTTGATTTATGTCGTCCCAAAATTAATTTAGAAGTTAGGCCTAGAATTACGATAAATGATCAAATAGTCTAAATTGACCCAAAATTTCACGAAGCCAAAAGAATGTGGAAAATCATATTTTGATGGGACGTGATATATCAAACTGAAGGTGGACGAGTCTAGAATTCCAATATGGAATTGGATTTGAGAAAATAATATTTGTTGTGCTTCAAAAGTTATAGCTACAGTAAACTACTAACATAGTCATTATTGACTTTAATAAATTAAAATATCTACATAAAATAATAAAAAATAAGATCCAAAAATGAGGGGGCTTACAGTAACGTCTATGACCGGCTTGGGTTGTACAATAGCATCCTAGCGATGCGATACGGCCTATCCCCGTGTGTAAGAGGGGTAAGCTCGTGCAATAATGCAATATGAGGGTTTGGGCATAAACGCTACACTACTCCCCTAATATCCCCACAATCAATAATTGAACTCAAGGAGAGAGTTCCGTGTAGCAATGTGGTTTAAGCATGCAATCATGACAACTACTAAATAAAATGCAAGAAAATATAACCGTAACTTGTCTTTGTTTGTGTGACTGGATTGGGATGTCAGTGTCGGGAAGGAAGTCAAGTACGTCCTCGAAATCCTACAGTTGAGAATCATGACTTAGAATCATAGATGAGCCAAATCTAGGTGTGTTAGTTGCAATTTCTAGAAACAGACCCTAGTCAGATTTTAAGTTATTTAATTAATCTAACAAAATCCGTCTAACGTCGTAACCTATATTGGTTATCAATTTACGGAATACCGATTATCGATTTATTGGAAAAATAGCAATTACACTTTAATTGGCAAGACTTTGTATTTTTAATAATATATATAAAACTAAATGGCCTTTTAAGTGAGAAAACATGAAGTTGTTTAAATTATTAGGAATATTAATTCATTAACTTAATATGAGAAAATCTTATTAATTTTGTACAAAATAATTAATACCCAATTATAATTTATACGTCTAGCTACGCAAATAACCAACTCAGAAAAGAAATAGAAAAATCTAAGCTACCAAATACAGGGCCACAGAAAATAAAGAAAAACTGGGCTTATGCCCTTACAATAATTAATTAATTTAATATAAAATCTGAGGCGAGCTCTGAATGCCGTGAAGCGGTCCAGTCAGGAGGCCAAAGCCCTGCACCCAAAATACTAGAGACCAGTAACTAGTTCTAAAAATAAAACATAATATAAATTAAATATAATTTACAGAAAACGGGCGTCTCAGACTTGGTCATGCAATCTCACATTGCTGGCTAACACCTTAACGTACAGGAAATCCTGTAGCGTTTGCGTGTCGCCGAGGCTCATCCGACCGATTCGGTCGTCGTCTACAGGGGATACAGAAACTAACCAACCAACACTTTAAACAAAATAAAAAACTAATGAAACCATTTGCAAAGGTCGAGGTTTTGGAAAATAGGTTTTGCTTACTAAAATAATATTTTAAAAAAATTTAAGAAAAATTGGGCAGCACCTCCTCTGTAACTAGGACGACCTAGCCACATAGGCGATACCGTTCCATATCCAAAAGAATATGCCAAACCAGGGAGACAACCACAGCATCCTAAAGAAACAACCAACATAAAAGAAAATGAACACACAATACTTAAGGAAAAGTCCACACTAAAGGAGAAACTAAGCCGCAACGTAAACAACAATCCGATCCAAAATAACGCGTATCCCCTAACGCAATTAACTAAAGCCGATCCCCGTAACGGGGTCGGGACCGTGTCATCATTGACTAAGCTACGGGAGGGACACAGGGACACAGGATTATACCTCAGTTGCTCGGCTAGAGCTCTTAGATGCAAAAAATAGAAAAAAAATCTGTGCCGACTTAAAACAGTCCAAGAACACGCGGACAGCGGGAAATCGGCTCAGAACAGCCCGGCCACAGGGGCAGTGGCCACGGGCAGCGCTGGAATGCACGGATTGGGACCCGAGGGTCTGGAACAGGGGCGGCGAACGGCTTTGGCACGGGCGGAGCGCTGTGGAACTCGGGCAGCGCTGGAGCTGAGCCGACAGGGCTCGAGGGGGTCGCCGGGGAGGCACTGGCCGAAACGGCACGGGGCTCGGGGGGTCGCTGGGGGCGCTGGGCGAACGGGCACGGGGGTCGCCGGGGGCGATGGGATCCGGCGCACGGGAGCCACGCGGAGCGGACGAGGCAGGGCGCGGCCTCGGGAGGCGAGCACACGGACGGAGGCGTCGAGGAGCGCTGGCCTCGGGGAACGGCGCGCGGGGTCGAGCGGCGGGCCCGGAAACTGCTAGGGGTCGAGCGGCGGACGGATCGGAGGGCGCTGGCCGGACGGCCGGGCACGGGAGGCGGCCGGCGGCTGGGGAAAGCGGCCACGGGAGGCTCGGGTCGGAGGTGGGTTCTGGAGAGTGTGGGGAAAAGGTTTGAGAGTGAGAGAAAGATTGAGAGGGAATGAGAATGAGGGGAGTGCTGGTGAACATGGTGGGGGTAGGTTTTTGAAGAGGGCATGGAAAGAGTGGGAGAGAGAGATGTGGAGAGGAGGAGTTTCAGGAGCAAATAAGGGAAGCTTGGTCCAACGTGAGGGAAACCAGGTCGTGGGAAGAAAAATAGTTTTTTTTTTCTCTTAACCAAAATAGAATTATACATATATATCAAGGCTAATATTAATTAAACGATTTAAGGATGGATCCGGGACAGGAACGAAATTGGGTTCAGGAAACGGAAGTCGGGTTCGAGTTCGGGGTCGGACCCCGGACACGAGATCGGGACAGGCCACACACACAAAAATCCAATAATTAATTTTAAAAATAATATTTTCCTGATCCGACTATAATAATAATAATAATAATAATAATAATAATAATAGTAATAATAATAATAATAGTAGTACTAAGACTAAGATTATGATACAGATAAATAAAATCTAACAATTAATAATTTTAGAAATTTCGGGTTTCACACCAAAATACAAAGATTGCATCTGTTTATCCAATGTCTTCTTTACAGGATCTAAACTGATCAGGCAAGTCTGGGACATATTAGCATTACTAATGCTAATACAATATGTATGAAAGGAACATTTCCAAGCCTCGAGAGAACAAGTAACAATAGCAACGATTGTAAAAAAGAAATAATATGCATGCCTTGATCTTTCTCCCATTAAATACGAATTATAGTGTAGTTTGCCAAATTGCATAATTACATCATCCTCCATATTTCTTAACTTGTATTTAGTGATCACCATGTTCTTGACGCAGCTTAGTATAATCATGACCAATTATCTAGAGACATATCCCATGAGTGAGAGACATAGGCACATCTTTTCTACCTTAAAAAGTGCATATGTGGCATACTACCTAAACTCAATATGCATGATCACATGCCCAAGCATTTTGTTGCCTCCTAAGGTATGATTCTGTAAATGATACAAATGAACAAGAACTCATGGCTACCATATCCCTCAAAAAAAGCCCAACTATTACAATCCACATTAATACATACATGATATATGTGCATATATCCAATTGCTTACAAAACCTATTTAGTAGAACACTAAGATAAGATACTACATACCATAACAACACGGTCATCTTTGGACACACTGCATAACCACATGGGCTTAGGCTTGTTACGGGTCCAGTTTGATACAACCTGGTCTTCTAAAATTCAATAATCTAATTAATAGATATTTAAATCATTTATAGGGTTAGGTCGCAACTTAGCCTGGTTTTTCTAGTTAGGACACACTTTTGGCTGGGTCTTCCTTGGCATGGCTAATACATTAGTCAAGGCACGCCACTGCACTATCCGTGCCACGATTTCTAGTTGTCTGGTACTTCAAAACTCAGCCATGGCTACAGTCATCTACCGTAATAATTAACTAAATAATTATTTATAAAAATTCTAAAAATTACCATTTAATTCAAATGAATAAATAATAAAATAAAAAAAATATTTTATCAAAATTTTGGGAAGAGGAGTTACAAATCTACCCACCTTAAAAATAATTTCGTCCTCAAAATTCTAAATCATAACTATTACTTAAAAATCAAAGTCTACTATTACCTTAATCTCCTCAAATTTAATTCCTCAAAAATAGTTTATATTCTTCTCTAGCCATTTTGTAATTACAAAATCTCGAGAACTTCTACCCACCTTTGGTCACACTACTCCCTTGAAACACCGATCACTAAAACCTTATAACCTTCTAACTAGTTGCTAACAATTCTACCAACAGATATCTAGGGCATATGGCATCTATAATTCCTGATATCTATAAACAACTAAAAAATTCAATAATCAGGCAATATTATACTATAACTTAAGAGTTTCTGATGAATTCTAGATAGCACGATTATTCGTCACCCCGAAATAGGAAGGGACGAGAATCAAGAGTGCAAGGGAGAATAATCGAGAATGAATACGAAGTTTCAAAGACGGTAGAGAAATTTTTAAGAGAATTTTCAAGGCAGAGTGGATTGAGATTTCTAAGGGTTTTGTCATATTCGCAGGCTCGTATCAGTACAGTTCAGTAACCGAGACGATATGCTCTGACCTGCATGGGCCACCAAAAAAACTTGTCACGACTCGCACCCGCTTTTCGGATACAAACACGTGAGCAAGCCAGCTACGCATCAAGCGGACTCCAGCCCAACTCGAATACGTAAACCCTCTCAAGGCTATGGTATACTACCAAATCATGACAGTACAATCTATATCTCATATCCACAAGAGTAATATAAACATGAATGAACAACTATGGGTCGTGGTCTGCAGCCCACTAGCATAGTGTCCGATAAGACTCCAAAATATAATAAGAGTCTACAAACAGAATCAATAAATAAGATATCTCATGATAATAAAAGGAAGGCACGAGTTGGATAATAAATGTGGTATCAGTACCTGAATCTCGCAAGCAATATCATAATCTTCTGAACCCACAAGTGTCATAATCATCCGCCATCCAGAACTGCTAACTAACTCCACGCAATAACTAACCTGAAGAGATCATCAGGTCCTCAAGGGACATAGCAAGATACATAAAAACATGCCTATCTAGCAGTTTAATTATGCATAAACTAGAAACAGGATATAAGCAAGGACGAGACATACACATGGCAAGCGACTACGAACAAAATCGCTAACAAGTGACTAACAACAAGTGGATACTGGCAGGTGACTATGAACTGGAATACAAGAACAACTACACGTAATTGAACTGCTGGATGAACAAGTGAACAGGAGATCAATGGAATACCAAACCCTCGTCCCGAGTGAACTCGCAAGTTTGAACTAATCACTAACCTTCGTTCCGAATGTGGACTCTCTGGTTAGTTCAAGGTAAGGCACCCTCGTCCCGAGTGTGGACTCTCTGGTGCAAATAAATAAGTCAACATCCTCGTCCCGATTGTGGATTCACGGATGTAAACAGATTAAGACAATCACCCTCGTCCCGTGTGTGGACTCTCTGGTGCAAATGAGTCAACCCTCGTCCCGAGTGTGGACTCACGGGTTCAAACGGTCAACCTTCATCTCGAGTGTGGACTCTCTGGTTGAGGAAAAATGATATAGGAAAATAGCAGTTCAACTACACGTACTCGTTCCAAGGCACGACTCAGTCAGGGTACAGGTGAGATAAGGTATAACTCGGTCAAGACACAGGTAAGGACTGCTCTAGCATGGACTATAATGTGAACAAGCTGGTATACTATACTATCAAGTCAAGCAAGATAATAAACAGGTGAACATGGTATGAAGAAAACATATCAAGTCAATTTAACTAGAGAACTAAAGATAACATATAAATCCATAGAAACTAAAGAAACTGAAAGATAACATGATAACAACAGGATATCTATAAGCATGATAATAGAGTGTAGAGGGGGCATGATATCTTGCCTGGTATTTTGTCCAATCTGTGCTGAAACATCAGGTAACAAATCGTATCCAAGCATAGATAGAATTAACGCTGCTATGGTTCATAGAGGATCTAACAAAGCCCAACAAAGCAACCAAGAATTAATAACCATTATCTTCATACACTTATATATAAAGCCATGTCCTTAATAGGGTTTAATTTAAGAAAATAATCTTTCTTTTCTAATTTATACGTTTAAGAAAATATCTAATAGTATGTATCACTTCATTAGGTATAACCGCAAAACTCGATATGATTATCTTTAATAAAATTATATATAACTTATAAACATAAAATTATAATGACAGTTTAATATAAATATACAACAAATATTAATGTATGGTAAAAATAGATAATAATATATGAATGCAGATACACAATTTCCACATCAATTTAGACATGTTATATTTTAACCTTTACATAAATATAAAAGACCTAAAATAATAGCTATATATTAATCATTACAAATTTAACTTATATATTGCATTATGGTTGAGTTACCAATTATACATATAATCCTAGGTCTAAATTGCAAAAAATCTAAAGTAGAAAGGCTTAATAATTTGGAACTTTCCAAAGCAAACAAGAAAAGAAAAAGAATATTACCTAACATTCATAGATCCCACCTCCAATTCACTCATGTTACAATACCATGCAGTGTAGTGCAGCTAACCACTCCATCTTCTCATTCTTAGAAGCACTAGCTACAGCAGAGTTTCTGAGGACATAGCGAGCTTGCATGAGACGAAGGCGTGGCATCTCGGGGCTGGCGTCTAACACACAGGGGCAACGATCTTTGGTCACTGGCATGGCTCGTCATGGCCAAGTATCGAAGAGGGGTGACGAGCTCTTCACGAACTCGGAAAGAGACAACAAGACATGAAGGATGCAGAAGAACATGGATGTGCTGTAAAGGAGGAGGACGATGGCGGGTAGCCTAGAGCCTTAGGCCTCACGGTTTTACTGGCGTCCGAAACGAGGAGAAACGAACAAAAAGCAGTCGTACGCTCATGGGCTGCCAGCAGCATCGAACGCCGGGGTTTATACAACATAGCGGTGGTCTTTGGCTCCCTTGCTTGTTATCGAAGTTGCCGAGAAGGATCTGTGTGCATGGAGTTTCGGCTCAGGCCGTCATGACGCCGTCTTCTGTCGACAGCAAAAAAAGAGGGTGCGTGGCTATGGCCGGTGCCTCACTCGACTGCTACAGCCGGGTTCAAGAGATGGCCAACACCTAGGAGTGCGCATCTCCCGTCGACGTCACAGCGGTCGCCATCAACGACGTGGCTAGTCGTCGTAACTGCCACCAACGGTGGCGCAGCCACTGGCTCAGCCCGGAAGGGGGTCGACTATTATGGGGGTGTATGCTTATGGTGATGGTTGTGCTTTAGGAGGAGGAGATGAAGAAGTCGGAGAAGGAAAAAAATTATGCGGCTAGGGTTGTTCCAAGTAGCATATGGTGGTTATATATAGATGAAAATGAGAAAACGGGTCTAGCATGGGGGAAAAGGGTTTGTATGGGCTGGGTTGTGTGGGCCCTATGTGTGATATGCTAGCACCCTTTATACAAAGTACAAAGATTGCATCTGTTTATCCAATGTCTTCTTTACAGGATCTAGACTGATCAGGCAAGTCTCGGACATATTAGCATTACTAATGCTAATACAATCTGTATGAAAGGAACATTTCCAAGCCTCGAGAGAACAAGTAACAATAGCAACGATTGTAATAGATAAATAATATGCATGCCTTGATCTTTCTCCCATCAAATACGAATTATAGTGTAGTTTGCCAAATTGCATAATTGCATCATCCTCCACATTTCTTAACTTGTATTTAGTGATCACCATGTTCTTGACCCAGCTTAGTATAATCATGACCAATTATCTGGAGACATATCCCATGAGTGAGAGACATAGGCACATCTTTTCTACCTTAACAAGTACATATGTGGCATACTACCTAAACTCAATATGCATGATCACATGCCCAAGCATTTTGTTGCCTCCTAAGGTCTGATTCTGTAAATGATACAAATGAACAAGAACTCATGGCTACCACATCCCTCAAAAAAAGCCTAACTATTACAACCCACATTAATACATACATGATATATGTGCATATATCCAATTGCTTACAAAATCTATTTAGTAGAACACTAAGATAAGATACTACATACCCACACATACCATAACGATACGGTCATCTTTGGACACACTGCATAACCACATGGGCTTAGGCTTGTTACGGGTCCAGTTTGATACAACCTGGTCTTCTAAAAGTAAATAATCTAATTAATAGATTTTTAAATTATTTATAGGGTTAGATCGCAACTTAGCCTGGTTTTCCTAGTTAGGACACACTTATGGCTGGGTCTTCCTTGGCATGGCTAATACATTAGTCAAGGCACGCCACTGCACTATCCGTGCCATGATTTCTAGTCGTCTGGTACTTCAAAACTCAGCTATGGCTACAGTCATCTACCGTAATAATTAACTAAATAATTATTTATAAAAATTCTAAAAATCACCATTTAATTCAAATGAATAAATAATAAAATAAAAAAATATATTATCAAAATTTTGGAATGAGGAGTTACACCTCTCTGTTTAGGGAACTGACACCCCCTTCAGCAATGCTAAATCTAAACATCATTATTCACTTTAGTAAATCCTACTCATTCGAGATCCGTAATCATATCGACATCCTCCATCTAGGTACTTCTTCAACTGCATTTTCTCTCTGTCTTCTTTTCTTTTTCATCTTATATGTTCCCATGTATCTAATTTTTCATTAATGAGCAAGACTTGGATTCTAACATATGTGTGTTATTTTTATTCTTTGGAGTTGAGAGTAACTACCTATTTTTTGTTTCTTGATAAGAAACTAGTTGCTACTTTCTTTATTGGCAAAGATCTTTTAGTCGTGAGCTCTTATGACTCTTATATAATTGTCTATGATTTGTTTGATAATTGTCCTTGGAATTTGGATAATATTATTAGCTTATATTTCATTATCTATTACTTTCACTATCTTTAGGTATATTCTGCTTTTTAGATTAAAAATTTAATACCCGAAAAGACATACGCACCAGGCTTTGGTGCTTACTCTCGCCTTACACCTCTTTTCCTTATTCTAGTTCTCTTAAGTTTATAGTATGCATACTTTTCACTAGTCATAAGAACAATGTTAATTATTTTAAAACTCATCTATTTTCCTCTAAATTGGTAGAGGCTGAAAATGATGCTTGAATGCTTTTTTTGTAGGATCTATCGGGGTTTTCATACCAAGACGGAGGCCAACAGCTAGTAACAATGATGACAGTGCTCAATGTAATAATAGACAGTAGAGCAGGGCACATGTTATGCCTCGAAGAACATTTGAACAATGGATTAGAGGTTTAACGATGGGAAGAGATGTTAGTGCTATTGATCAACATGAGCCATTAACTTCTGCTAGAGGTCAAGCTAACACAAGTGTAAATGGTAATATGCAAGGTGAACTGTCAGATATTGAATATCAAGGGTTATTCTTCTCCAATTTTGTCCATCAGCTGATGTCATATATATATATATATATCCAGGCACAACCATAGATCCAGGCATTTCAAGAGAAAATCCTAGTTCTTCAACAGCACAAGTAAGAAGTCCTATATGGAAATATATTCCAGTTTACTTATATCCAGTGAAACCGATGATATCATTTTGCAGGCTGAGACGGACAATTCTGCTGGTTCAAACAGTTCCCAGGAACGTCGTGACCACTCTGATGGACATCTAATATAATAATATCATATACCTACATCATTCGAAGTTTGATATGTTGATTTAAGTCTCAAATTCAAGATCCATCCACTACCCTTGAGGGTTCAATTTCTTTTCCTAGGAATGTTATTTTCTCTAAACCAAAATTCCATGTTCTAATCTTGATTGACTGAACTTCAGTTTATAAAAAAAATACCTTGTGCTCTTTTCTTTCAGAGAAAGGAAGATGAATTAACTACCTATAATCAATTTGGAAATTTAAATGAAAAGTCCTAACGAAGAAAATTTCTATCCTAGGAAACGAAACTGAATCCTCTGGCATTCAATTTATTTTCTTTTAGAGAGAGGAAGATGAATTCACCACTATAACTTTGGAATCTGTTTTTAATAAAGATTCCTAACTGAGAAAATGTGCAGCTGATAATTGAAGACTAAGCGAGTATAGTTATATATTATGTTGTTTAGAAGTATTAGTAAAAAACTTACAAGGAAGTATTAGATTATGTTTTTTTATAAGCAAGTATAGTTAAACCTCTATAAACTAATAGTCTTTGGACAAAGAAAAATCTATTAATTTAGCGAATATTAAATAATCGATAAATTAATAATTTATTAATTATCAACTAATTATAGCTTATTATTTTATCCAGGTATTTTTTATTTTCTTGAATATTGCAGATGATATTTAGTTTCTCATTTTACTAACTAACATTTCTATGTATTTGTTTAACCTAATAAAATTCATAAATCTACTTATTTTGCCCAAAAACATAGGGTGCCAATAGCGGCATCCAAAACATATTATACATTGTTAAATGTACTACATTATTCTATTTTATGAATATTTAACCATGCAAAACTCTACATAGTTTATTGTTTTACGAACTAACAATTCTATGTATTTGTTTAAACAAGTAAAATTCACAAATCTACTTTATTTTTTCTAAAAATAAGTTGTACATTGTTCAATGTACTACATTAGTCCATTTTATGAACATTTAACCAAGAAAAAACTCTATTAGGATAAACAAAAGCTGTAGTAACACCACATCATTCATACAATAATGGCTTCCTATCTCAAAGGTGTAAAAAAAATCAACAATGATGGATGAATTGCGTAAAGCACTGTGCAAGTACAACAAAGAGAATCATGGTAGCACTAAAATACAACTGCAACAGTGAAAATTTTTACTTGCAAATGAGTTGAGGGACGATGTCAAATATGATCAGTAGAAGAAACAAACAATGGTTGAGTCATATTTTTGAAAGGCCTCATAGTCGAATTGTAAGCAGTTTGTATTTCAGGAAATTGTTAATTCATATACTACGTGGAACACATATGAATTTTTTTATAATGTATTATATTATAAATTTAGTGAATTATTAATTTAGCACATCGTCCACAACTTGGGACTGGCCAAAATATTATTTAACCGAATTTTTAGTTTATCCGGTATTAAATCATCGAGGTTCTGCTGTACTAGAAAAAAAAATTCATGGAAGTAATTTTTATATGGAAACATCATTATACATAATGTTACTTTCCTTGAGTCTATTAGTGTAAGTATTTTGTACTCTGACATTAATTGGTTGTTGGAATCAACCATAATATAAGCACAAATTGACAACTAAGTGAATAGAACAACTTAATTGGTTTCGGGCCTATCGACTTTTTCTGGACTAATGAATTACTGGACTAATACTATTGAGATTCTTCGCATCGGAACTGAATCCATGAGTACTAGTCGGGCGGAGAAATACCTAGAAAATGTGTGAACATACCCTTTTTATCCCATGGTCTTACTAGAATAATAGCAGCCACACACGACACGTGTGGTTTGTCGAATATTACCCCCTAGCTGTTCACATGTCAACTTGGTATTTTAAAGCACTAGTTTAGATACAGCTTTTCTGGATTATTCTATACTTGCAGGTTATATACTTGCATGACGGGTTTTCTAGTTATCACACATCTGTCTATTTTTACATACTTACATGTTCTCCCGGTTACATTTATTGTTCCTTATTTATCTGTTTCTTCAATTTATACCTTGTCCCTCATAAATTGCTCATCAAGTGTTACATTATTATTTACTATTTTATAGCACTTGTCAATTAATTGGAACTGGTATTATTGTTTGTATTTTGCTTCATTAATCCTGACTGGATATATTTTTCAGATGGCTTAGAGGACTATCGTCCTACATACAATGGACCTAGAGTATATGAGGGATACACCCAGGAGCCTCAGGAGGATCCTGTCCAGTAGAGGGTGTCCTAGTAGTAGCATAGAGCTTAGCATTTCATATTGTATTGGATTGTTCCAAATCTGAGACTGATTTGTATTATTTGGAAACTTCTACATGATGTTATTGTAGACTGTTAGACTTGGATACTATTGTAGTTATTTTTGACTTGTAATTGTGATTTCCTTACTTTATCATTATTGTGTTAATCATCTACCTTATAGTTTATTGTGATTGAGTATCATTTCATTATTATTTTCTGTCCTCCGTTCGGAGTTGAGATATTGACAGGTTATATATATATATATATATATATATATATATATATATATATATATTGTGTGAGAGAGGTAGATAGTATTGTTGACCTACAGCATTCTACTGCCGATACTGCGGCGTAGCCTGGATGTACCCACGTACTCGTGCCCCTATATTGGGTGCGGGTCATGACAGAATGGAAGTCAAAGCCTCAAACTAAAGCATTTCCACATTTGAAATAAAATTATAATTAAAAGCATAGATATAAACTTTCCCTGCCATTTGAGTACATTATGCTTGCTTATGATTTTATTCTTAAAACATGCCTATAGAAATTAACGCTAATGTTTGGCATAGGATTAAACGTGATGGTCATGTAGTGCTTCTAGAGTATATTGTGATTGCTGATACCATTTATGTTTTTTTTGAAACAATTGTATCCTTTATTGAATGCTAAAATTAGCCAATAAGGATGGATGAAGAAGGTTGTGAGGTGTCTTTAGCAAGCTGCTGGAGAATATAACCAGGAAGAGTAAAAATAGAAGTAGTGAGCTTGTAGTGTAGAGCATGTCTCGCCAGAGTGTGAGCTACTTGATTCCCTGATCTCCTCACAAACATGAAAGTGATACGCCCAGTTGCTGGGATATCCTTCTTGATAGACTGGATTAGATCAAGCATTCTCCAAGGGATAATGTCGGAGACGCCTTGGAATATCCTCTGCGTCGTGATAGAGTCACCTTCGATAAGGATGTCCTTGTCGGAGAAGAGCAAGGCCAGTTGTATGCCAAGTTTGACGACATAGATCTCGGCAAGCAGGCTGCAGTCAGAGTATGGGTAGGCAATAGGTACCAAGTTTTGGCTCCAAGGAATCTGCCAGAAGATTCTCTCGCGACCATGGATGCCGCTAGAGCCGACGAATCAGTGGCCCCGTCTACATTAATTTCAATGGACCTCTCCGTCGGAGGTTTCCAATGGTATAGGAGGGTCGGGTCGTCTTGGGGATCAAGAGTCATCTCTATGGGTGTTATCTGACCCTTCTCGCATTTGTCGTAGAGGATTTTAGCTAGAAGAATGATGCGGGGGATGGTAGGAGCGATATGGCGGAAGATGCATTCAGCTCTAGCTTTCTACAACGTCCAGAGGAAGGACGCTCCCAGCCGGGAGGTCTCGTGAGCGTCGACGTTCTTCAACCAAAGGTATAGAAGTTCTTGGATGTCCAACTGATTTTCCATTCGGAGTCCGATTGGGCTAGCAAACCAGACCACACGTGCTGTTTCACAGAGAAGGAAGAGATGATTGGCATCTTTCTCATGAATAATACAGAATGGGCACATCGATCGGATTGGTGTGTGGCAGTCGCTGGTTAATAGAGGAGAGAAGGGGTAGGGCACCATTCATTTTCCATAGGTGCTTCTAAGTCATGGGATGCAAGGAGATGGATGAGCTGCAAGGAGCCTGACGTCGGATGCTCTCATATAGGGATTTGGCGGAGAAGACTGACGTAGGAGACATACGTCTCTGTTTGGTGAATGACCATAATGATCTGTTCTGTAGATAAACTCCTTTGAGGAGACGCACCCAAAGTTGATCCAACTTGGTAAGGAAGGTCTACAAGAGCTTACGGATTAGGGAATCGTTGACCCACGTCAGGTTTCTGAAGCTGAGGCCGCCCTCTCTCTTTGGCTTAGTGAAGTTTGTCCATCCAAGGAAATGTAGGCGTCTGTCAGAGGCATCATGCCCCCACCAGAAGGAGCGATGATACTTCCCCAAGGTTTGAGTGATGCCGACTGGAATTTTGTACGAGGACAGAGAGAATACTGGAATGGATGCAAGAGTAGAATTGATGACGATAGTTCTCCCTGCGTACGACAATAATTTCGATTTCCAATCTTGGAGGCGGGACCGGCACTTGTCGAACAGCCCATTATAAGTCGAGAGTCAACCTGCCAATAGGTGGAGGGGTTGTCCCAAGTACGTGGCAGATCTGCTCATAGAGGATAGGCAGAGAATGGTGGCTAGGGATTGTTGCTCGTTGTCTTGGACGTGTTTATAGAAGTAAATACTTGATTTCTCGAAATTGACCACACTACAAAAAAAGTGTCTTTCTGGGACGCCAACAAATCCGTCTTAAAAAGGTCCAAATCAGTCCTAAATCAAATTTGGGACGAATTTTAGGACGGTATGTGATAGTGCTATTAGGGTGGCGTGGCAAAAAAAATTAGGACGGAAAATACCGTCCTAACTTGGTTTTAGGGTCGAAAAATCTAAACGTACCAAAAGAGTTTGAATTATTAATTGTCTATGACGTTTTACTAAACTGTCCTAAAATAAAATAGTTTGTGACGAATAACATCCGTCCTAAAAAAATTCACTGGACACAAAAGGATGTCCTTATATCTAGGACAATTACATAACGTCCCAAAAGTAATACTTATGAAATTATTGTTTGCATTTTTTAGCTATAAAATATACAATTTAAATACACATATAACATAATTCATATGATCATGGCCGTTGTCAAGCTTAAGCTTGTCCTCAGATGTATATCCATGTGTCAGAGCTCCCATACAAAAAAAAAAAATAACAATATCAAGCATTCTTTACCATTAAATAGAAGACAACAAAATCCATATATAACTATAATGTTCAATTGATAAACAACAAAAAGCTTAACATTAAGCATCATGTACGAACATTTCCAAAAGAAATCCAAAACACAATACATCACACACACCATCAGTTACAAAATGAACCCATTGTCTCCACCATTATATACAAAATTCTGAACACAAAATATTAAGCACTACATCATGTTTTAGTATATCCAACATGAACCCAAAAAATTAACCCAAATTTTTTTCACAAGATCGTCGCCTATCATTTAAGTATATACAGAATGCTTTTGAAGGACCTGCAAATAAAATTAAGACATGCCAATATATTAGCAACCTGGTAATTGTACACAAACCATTAGAAAAGTTAGCATAATAACAAAATAATATTACATAATATCTCTACCAATCTGGTACTAGTTAACAACAATTTTCTAATTTTTTAATAATCTCATATTGTCAAATAGATTCACAAAAAAGGTCAACCAAATAATAAAGTTTTTCAGCCTTACATTAATCAGTAAATTAACTTAGTAATCCAAAAAAAATGTTCATCTAGAAATGGAAGCTTGGTAATTGGCATACATATATAGGTGAAGGTAAAGAGCTTCTAATGAAGCACCATATGGTATTAAAATTGAAGGTTGAACCATTTGACGGAGTTAGTTTCAACTTTCAACAAGACATTTACACTAAAAGAGACTAATGACGGGAAGAATGTAAATTATTTCCAATAACATATGAAATTTACAAGTCGATTATACAGATAGGTGAGAATCTTAAGTATAAGAACAAATATTTTTATGAAAGTAAGCAGATCAGAAGATCGACATAACATAAGGGTAGTGAAGCTACTTATGTACTAACATGATTGGAGATACACCAAAAGAGCATAAAACAGTAATACAAATAATTTTAGATGGAATGAAGATATAACAAGGTATCTAGAGAAATAAATATGTTGGTTGACGAAATAGATGCTTAGTAGTAAGTAGTAACATATATTATCAATTAATTAAAAAAATGTATCCGGATAACTCAAGTAAGCAATCAAGTATCAAAAGAGATAGTACTATGAGAATAATTATAATAGAGTGAACATTTCCTTATTACAACAGGCTTACACCACCAAGAGTTGGCATTTAGGCAGTTAACCTTAGTTACAAATGGACTAACCAGGCACACAAAGGATGAGACTTCGGTAGGTAGTAGTACGTATATGTCATTACGGTATTATGTTGATGGGGCTAGAAAAACGATTATGTCAAACTAGCAAAATAAGACCAATTAACTAAAATTGAGCCTAAATATGAAAGAAGTAGAACAATTTTTCTCACCTGTTCAATATGCTCAAGCTCCTTTTGATAATCATCATCAGTATACTCTAGCTTTTCGAATTGAGCCCGTCTATCAGCTGCAGAAAAACATCTCATAGATCCAGAAAAATCCAGTTTGCGGGCTTCAATGGTTGGTTTATATTTCTATGACAACTATGAAGTAAATTAACGGTATACCTACCAAAATTTCCTGGATTGATACGAATCTTGTCAAAACATTCAGCGACTCTCATTGCAACGGGAGGAGCAAAATGAATGTTAGCCACAAGAGGAATATGATAACTGTACAACAGAGATGGCAAACAAATAAGACTATTTAATAACATCTTTCGTAATTCCCAAAAACAAGAGACTAATCACATACTTTTTCTGAACAAGTGCATTCTTTATATCAAAGCAAGCATCTGCTTCTTTCTTTCTTTCCTTGAACTGTTATACGGACCAAATCTGCTCCCTTATCTGCTATCCTCATTACCTACCAGTTGGATAACTTGAACCCATCAAATTGTATAACAAATATCAAATAGACAAAAAAAATTATTACTCCTATTATTCTTATATCAGAAGCTTTTACACAAGAATACTGGAAAGATTGCCAAACCAACAAAAAAATGTTTAGCTGATGGTAAGGAGTGAGTCAAGTTTTTGACATCACACATACTAAGAATGTATAAAGAGTGAGAAGGATAGTAATCATTTCATGCTCAAGAATTGAATGATTTTCATTTCATTCTATCTGTTTTTTATGGTGCTGTCAGCAGAGTTAGGATTAAGTGGGCACCAAGTTGAAACATGATATCATCAGTGTGCACGGACTGTCTAGCAGAGTTTATTCTTAACTGGTTAAGCAAATACAGAACATGCTTACTCTATTGTGTACAAAAGATGACTGAATAAGTGATTCAAAACCTAACATTGAAGTACAAAATAAGTGAAACTTTTTATTTTATATGAACTAAAAAGAAAGAATAAATTATTGCAGCTGACATTCCAATCTATCCATGGAGAAATTTGATCCCCACACCTGACAAGTGATTATCATTTTGTTAGGAAAATTCAGTCACTCCCAAGCAAAATGAACACATGCTAGTGGTCTCAGAAAAAACAAGGAGGTGCACATCTTGCCAGATGAGATATCCATGTTAGCTAGACATATTTTTCTTTATGCATCTTGCACATGCTTCAAAATTCACGATATTAGATGTCTTTTGAGTAGATTACTCCTGAACTGAAAATATGGTATAGAAGCATTTGAAGTCATAATAACAAGTAGTTATTTGCAAACAAATTTTTATAATGTTCATGGGAAATGAAAATTTTATACTATAACAATAAAAAGATACAGATACATAAGATTATTGTAATCACAAGATGGAGAGCAAGCAGACCTCGTCAATGGTTTTGGCCACATCCTTGGTGTCAGATGTAGTCATCGTCTGAATTCTCATAGGATGTTCACTGCCGAGAGCCACATTTCCAACCATTACTGTATGAGTTTTCTTCTGACGACCTTGTGAACAGATTCACAGTACTTTTGTCTAGGAACTACAGATATAGAGAGAAACTAAAATAAGACCTATTAACTAAAATTGAACTGTAGCATCCTAGCAAAATAAGACCTATTAACTAAAATTGAACTGTACAGTCATCCTTTATAAGACTAGTTACACACCAGCGAATCTAGAATAGAAGATAATCTAGTAGCACTTTTAACAGACAAAGTCGAGTCAAAATGGCCCATACCTTGGTCCAAGTTTATACTTCATAGTTATCAGGAAATCAACATCTCCAAGATGGATTTCCTCAATAAAGAAAAATAAATGCATGATGAGTAAGTATAATATTCCAGTAAATACAGAATGATCCATGCATCTCAAAACATTTTCCTATGGCATAAAAGATGGATAAATTGAATTACATGTTAAAGTTCAGAATTATTCTAATAGATGTTGCATATTAAGATGTTTGCTTCAATATTGGAACAATATGTAATTTTACTCTCATTGCAGTACATAATATTTGGTTTATTACTAATCAAAAATATGAATAAAAACTAAAAGGGCATTGTAGTATTTGTCCAGGTTCAAAGTGTTTCAAAGTTCTCACTTATCAAGTGCATTGTAGTATATGTCCAGGTCCTTGTTTGCCATTTCAGTTGTCTGCATGAAAAATGCCTGGTTAAGTGCATCCAGTGGTAAGACTTTGAAAAGGTGAAAAACACAAAGAAATCGTTTACCTTAAGTTAGACAAGCTGATTAAAGTATCGCTTGTCAATGTCAATATATTGTGCCTGCTTAAGGTTAAGCTTGTTCTTTGATATACTATTTTGGTCGACCGAAAGGCTTCAATGACACCTGTTCAGCTGCAATTAGATTGAGGTGATATTTGAGCCATCATTAGTGGAAGGATAAAAAGAAAGAAGTTAAGAGAGGAAAAAAACCATGTTACATTGGATTTTGTGAGAGTGTTACAGACAACACTGAAAGAAACATACAATAGAATTTTCACATCCAATCTGTGATGGATCGTTACTTTTTTGATCGTGCCATATGGTAATTGTCGCAATAGACGTTACGAAGAAATGGTGACTGTGAGAAATCATTTGACCCGTAAGGATTTCGTACGTAATTACGTCCTATGGTCATCGCAAGGTAAACTATATACAAAAAAACAGGATATGGTGAACGATGTGACATTGCCTAATTTTGATCCGGAGGATCCTAATCCCGAGGCGAAGGAGTTCTATGATATGTTTCAAGATGCAGATATTCCTCTATATCCTGGTTATGAGAATCATTCCGTTCTGTCAGACTATATCGTTAATGGCTTCAAGTTTAAGACAAGACTGCTGAGGGTCATTCACCGTTGGTGGGTCATTCACCGTTGGAGGTGGTTACAAGTTCCATATCACACATCTATCATGTAGAAGAGGTTAAAGTATCCGAAGAGGAAAACCAAATAGATGAAAGCGAAGATGAGGATAAAGAGGAAGATGAGGATACGGAGGACGTCTAATACTGTCATTTCCATACAACAATGAATCTTTCATATTACACGTCTAATACTGTCATTTTGTTTAATTCCTAATTAATCTCCATATTTCCATCAATCTTACCAGATGGCATCCATGACCCGAGGACGTCAATTGAGAGAGGCACAGATGGCTACTGAGGAGGTAGTGGCACCTCCTGCTGCTGAGGAGGTAGTGCTTCCTCCTGCTGCTGAGTCGGTAGTGGTACCTACTGTAGAGATGACGATCAAGGAAGAACTTCCTCCTACTGTTAAGGAGGAAGTGATTCCTAAAGCCGAGATTGCTATGAAGGAGGAGGTGACACCAGAGGGCAGTTGCCTCGGGAGTTCCAGTCATCCATCTCCTTTGGATATTGACCTTGCTGGCGTGGATCCTACTTATGCGCAGTGGCTGAGGAGGGAGATCTCTATGCGCCTTCGTAGAGGACAATAGATATATATATGATATGATTTTTGACCGGATTTGTTTCCGGTAGACTTATTTTTGGGTTTGACTTGGATGGTTTTACAACTCTTGATATTTTTTATTTTCTAGACATGGTTATTTTCTAGACTTGGATGTTTTTGGATGTTATTATCTAGACTTGTTATTATCTAGAAATTCAACGGAGGGTTGCTCCAGGTCTCATTGATGTATGTTGGTTTGTGTGATGTATTTGTGATAGATATTTGTATATTGGTGTGTGATGTATATTGGTTTGTTGGTTTGTGTTAGGTGTGATGCATATTGTGATGTTTCGATGTTTCGAATGTTGTACGATCAGGAAATACTCTGTTTATGTAAAAAATATTGAAAACTTTTCCAGTAGCGACGGACTTGCAACTACCTAGCGACGGGAAGGCGACGGCTGAGCGACGGAATATGTCACCCTCACCTTTTCCAAGTTAGGGGTAAAATGATAATTTTATATTTTATAATATTTTTTGAGAATTTATTTCAGAATATTAATATTTAATTATTATAGGAGTCTGGTTCGAATTTTATTGCATTCCGAGTGTAATTCGGGACCCCGGGGAATTTCGACTTGAGTCGTAATTAGCATGTTATTAACCATGGCCCACCACACTAAAACTTTTAGGTTAGGAGTTTGGACTAGTCCCCCATGAGTAATTAAGTTTAATTATAATTTTAATTAATTTAGCAATTTCCAAAATCCATTTTGGATATTTTAGCATGTAGGCTTAAGGGAGGGGCAAACTTATAATTGCAAGTGCCCCTACCCATGCTCCATGGCGGCACATAGTCCACCCCTCCACCTCTCC
>JANAVB010016800.1:22677320-23084820 GCA_029216955.1 Iris pallida
TAATGCCTATACTGTAATATGTACGCTCTCAATTCTGCATTTAATTCATTTCTTACATGTATTCAAATTCCATATTTATTTACGATTTTACGTATTTTGTGCAATCAACCACTCTAAGTCCAAACCTAGCATGGGTTGAGTGGACTTGGGTGAGCCTACACATATCGGGGTCTAGTCGAGTCATGTTTGACTTTGTTCATGGCTCGGGTCCCCATATCTGGACTTCGTTCAATTTCGAATACGTGGACAATACATTAAATTATTTATCTAATTCCAGAATCGTGTTTTATGATATTTGAATTTTCAGAAAGCTTTTTAATGCTGAATTAAGTCCAAAAAAATTATAACAAATACTATGTTTTTAAGCTAATTTAATACAATTGTTTTTAGATTCTATTTAAAGTTTTGCCACTATCTAAAAATAGGAAACCAGAACTCATATCAATGTACACTTGTAACTGCTTTTTTATAATACCTAAATTATAAATTCCAAAAAATTTATAATATATTACTATAATTAACAAGGATCAATTTGTTATATTAATTCATATAAATTAGGGCTATATAACTATCTTAATAATTATTGGAACACAATGTACAGTCTGAATAATTAATTGATTAATATTGCCTTGTGTGTTTTTATGGTTTTTGAGATATTTTAATATCGAAACCTTACCCTACCTTAGTGTAGAGACACTACTTGTTGGTCTAGATGTTAAAATACCCTACATTGGACTGCTAGAGTATCACTTAGCTAGTATCCTATTAGGAGCCGTGTCATAACACTAGTGTAAATCTTGAACATAGCTTAGAGGCTGAAATTGTATATCATTTTCACAGGACATCGGACATTTATACCTGCTATCTCATATCCTTGCTTTACTCGAGGTAAGTACCCCCACAAACTTTTTTTACTGCATATGATAATGACCTGTGAATGAACCATGTTAAAATACTGTTTCTTGAAACTGCAAGTCATATCATTACATGATTTATACTGCTCTCAGTATCTTCCACATACTCTATAATGCTCCCAGTATCTTTACATACTTAGAAAAGCTCTTGTACATCTCACATGATGGTTACTGGGACATGGAGGAAACTGATAGTTGAGTACGTGATCATGCCCCCCTTCTTCGTACGTATGTACCGAGCAAGATCGCATTGTATATACAAACCTTGTCATAGGCCTTATCCCGCATTTTTGTACGGATGTACACCTATGCTTGTTACTTGTACATATGTACATTTCAGATTTATGGCTTGTACACCGGTACATTCTATACCTATTGACTAATTACGTACATACTCCAGTTTTAAACAATATATATGCATGTGTCGCCATGACAAATGTATCCTTGACATGATAGTTGTGATATTACATGATAGATTGTGCCATGACATGATTTCAGTTATTACATCTCTTTTCATTTCAGGCTCAGTATATTCTGTTTGTACTATCAGTACTTGCTTCCATCCTGACAGGATAATGTTGCAGGCGCATTGTTCGAGGAAGAAATGTTATGTGATACCTACTATGGGACTACCTTAGAGGACCTGGCCTTTGCTCCAGAAGAGGCCCCAGCGGGGAACCTTGCTTAGTTGTTGCCTTTAGACTTTAGACTTCGGGTTGTTATAACTTTTACTTGGTGACTGGACCTTGTCTCCAGTTCTTACTTTGAAAGTGTAATAACCTATAAAACTTATTTGTTTTCGTCAATAGTTGTTGTGTTGTGCTGAACTCTTAAAATGCTTTAATATATGTCTATTTGAACACTTAGTACCATTTTGTCTATCTCTTAGAACAGCTTACTACGCTTTAACCAAGCGTAGGCTGGACATGGCTCTGCCCGGCCCAACAATTTGGGTAGCGGGTCATGATAGGTTGATCCTATAGCAGTTCTGTGAGACTAGAGGTGCTCCTGGCACTAAATCAATAGTGAATTCTATGTCTCGGTCTGGTGGCAACCCCGACAAATCTTTAGGAAAGACATCTAAGAATTTGTAATGATGGGATATGGTAATTCCTTTTCTTCTGCCACAGCTCCAAAGTTAACCTGTTCCAGCCTTTCTGTAGTAATTCTTCTGCTTTAAATGGTGAACTCTTTGGCGATCTGAACATCACCTTCCCCTGGTGACAATCTATCACTGCAAAATGCTCACTCAACCAATCCATCCCGAGGACTACATCGAACCCCAGGAGTAGCATTACGACAAACTGGGCTCTGAATTCCCTTCGAGCAACACTAATTAGGCAGTCACATATATCACTAACCAGTACTACTACTCCTCCTGTCATATTCTGACAGTTCCTCCTAGTAGGTACTGGTGCAAAATCGTATCTATGTAAAAACTCAAGGAAGGGATAAAAAACTGTGTGTGGCACCTGAGTCAAACAATGCAATGACAGAAAATGAGTAGAGTAGGATAGAACCTGTAATCACGTCTAGAGCAGCCTCATCCTCCTCAACGACCATAACGAAAGGTTGCCCCTGCATTGGTGCACCTATTTGCTGCTGCTGGTGATGAATGGAATCGTGGAGTGGTGTAGAGCACCCGACTTTTGTTGGAATAGAAATTAGTTTCTGAGCATACGACTTTTGTTAGAGAGTAGTAGGGAGTGATGGGCCTGGGAGGCCTAGAGGGGATTGTCCTAAGAAGAGGGGGTTGCCCAAGCCGGCAGGGATCTTTTGACTTGCCCCTGGGCTAGCCCTAGGCCGCTAAAATTCACACAACTAGATAGGAACAGTCCAATCGCAATGCTCCTCACGACGACCATCTGAATTACTTTGCGATGTCACGGCGACCATCTTGATCGCCAAGAAAATCATTGGTCAAAGTTTTTTAGCAACAAGAATAAAATAAAGGTCATAGAGGAGAGGAAAGGAGAAAATTTTTGGATCAAAGAGATTCTACAAGATAGAGTGCTTTATCCCAGTAGAGATCAACAGTCAATGCCAGTCAAGACTTACTAGGGATGTTGACTCGGTTTCGACACTCTTAACTGAGTATTTTAGACTAAAATAGAAGAATTAATGCATATTCAGATTCTATAATTGATAGCATTCAAAGATCAGTTATAGGATCTAGTTTGGATTATAAATTTTAACGACTCTTTAAAGTGCATCCAAAAACGTATCAGCCACAAAATTAAGTCTCAACCAAGCCATTTTTGTAATGGACCAATGTTGTACAAGGCTCAATATCCCCATGATGAACATTCGAGCCCTTGCCTAACCATGGAAAAAAAAAGAAAATACGAATTAAAATATCATGAGTATGTTGTGGTATTCAATATTTATATCCAATGCGTAGATTCTTCATCCAAATATAATTTATTGAAATGTATACAGAATAATTAATTAAAGTAACTGTGTAATTTACTACTAATAATAAAAATTACAATATTATGTGTTTTACGAAAGAAGGCGAAAGTTTTCCTGCAAGGAATTAAGAGATCAAAAGTAATGCTCTTCTAGGCTAATCGCTCGGAACCTTGCTGCCAGCTCCCCTAACTGTTGCTAATTTCAATCCATCGTATTCCTCGACATAACCTCCAACCTGGAAACATATAATTTTACAAATCTTTATTAATATGAAAAATATTTGATGAACATATAGTTAGCAATTGGATAAGCATATTAAAACTACCTCTTTTTTAAGGTACCATGGCCGCCATGAGTTCTTGACAGGCAATTCGAGAAATTTTATCGGGTATGTCGTAGAAGTTATTGGAACCATCCTGTCCAAATCACAGAGAAATTTGGAATCTCAATATGAGCATAATATGTTGTTTAGGTTTGTTTAGGTAGCAACATGAATAGAAAACTATATATGTACACAAATGTCTTGCCATAAGAAAATTACCTATACAACCAAAAACGTATGCCACTCGAAATGAGTTGCTTAATAGTAGGCAGCAATGTATCAGGCCCATCATTCCATGCAGTAATGACATCACTAATAGTAGTTCAAGACAAACCACAGACATGAAAATTAGACATTAGAATCATCATACAATCATTAACATAGTGAAGTAACAACCGTCGACCTAGAACTACCTACATCTTTTCCAATCATAAGGCAATCCCATAGAGGTATAATAGACAAATGATGTTTTTATTAAAAGAAGAAAGAAAACCTTCTGATTCGTATTAAAGTGTGGGATTTAGTTTTGAAAATGAAGTTTTTATTAATAGAGGTATGATAGACAAATCAAATTAAATAAAGCTTTGACATTTAGGATTTGGTTTGGACATGCATGTATCTTTTTGAAATTACCAACAAAAAAACATACATTTAAATTATTAATTAATCTTTTCCAATAGCCTATTAGTTCAATCTTATGCCTAACATTTCATTCAAATATAATCTAGCAAATCTTAAATATAATATAAACTTATTAGTTTTATTCAATCTGACCTGTATAAGCAATCATAATTAAATTTATCTTAACAAAAGAATTTTATTAAGATTTTTTATTTGCAGTCGGTAACTAGAAAAAATTGGAGTGACTTTTGCCAAAACTGACCTAAAACCAAAACCCAAAGAATATTCCCACAACTTAAATATGAGTTTTGGTATCAATGGGCCACAGAGATTAGGAGTCAATAGTATGCAAGTGAAGTATTATCACATTTGTTGAGATGGAATTTTATTTCATACCCGTTTTCCAAAACTCCATTGTGACAGTCATGTGCCACTTAATACGGAAAAGTGTCTTAAAGAAGTTGGAACCAAGAGTATGTAAATATTAGTAACTTACTATTCCCTGCATAAGTTGTTACGGCATGATGAAACTATAGTTAGAAAATTGGAGTTATATTGGAATAGAATTTTGCTAACTCCACTTTTGGGATTTATTTGGGACAAAATTGTAGATTGTCCAAACTGCAAATCATTCTCCAACGCATTAGAGTTAAGATATTTGGAGTATGGGTGCCAAACTCCATCAAATTCCAATTTCAAGAAAATTGGGGTTTGGTGGAGTAATTAGACCTCCAAACTCCAAAGTACTTTCATAATTGAGCTGTCTGGGTTTTGGATTTTCATGATATTGTGGTTGATGATAATGAATAATGTTAATTTGCATACTAAATTATAAAGGATTTTATGGATTCTTAAAATATTAAAAAAATTAAATTCGAATGGTAAAATTTTGGTGTTCCATGAAATTATGGACTATAATTATGGACATTTACCTAGTGAATTTCCAAAATTATTTAACTTTTCTCATCATTTCAACACTTGAAACAAAATACCTCCAAAACCTCTAAAAGTAAACTGCAAACTCCACTTAACTTAAGTGGAGTTCCATAACATGAAACTACAGTTTCAAGTATCGAAACTTCATCATAAGCTTAACTCAATTTAATAAAACTTTATTCCCAAACTAGGTCTTAGGGTTACCAGTGTATCGCTTTGTATCATCAGTAAAAAAACCATCTACCTCAATGATGCAGTTTTTCGAAGGTGAAATAAAAAAAACTTGTACGGATTCAAAAAGAGGAAAAGAGAGAAAATATTGGGAAATCAGTATTATGATGCTATTAAATTCTTTTCTTATTTATTGATGCTCATGAGTTTAAAAGTGATACCATGGAATATTTTATGCATTGGTTAATTAAAAAAACTTTGTACATTCACAAATCAATGTTAAGTTAACAAACAAAAGACAACCAAAATATTGGAAAACATGTTTTGCTATATAACAATATACCTCCATTTAGCCACAAAACAAGAGGTTTGCTAGAAGCATTCCTACGAGACTCCACAAAGTAGTAGAAGAGTGCCCTTCCGTTCTTTAGCTTGATGATCACGTACCCAGAGTACTAATCAAAATTCATGCTGGGTTGTCCTGGAAACTTCTCGATCTTATCTGGCTCCATTATCCCATCTTCAGGACTAACATAAACATTCAAAAATGACAACTTCCTTGGAAGCGACTAAAGCCCTGAAGCTATGTGTCGACCATAAATCGGTGACCGATGCGATTTCACAAGTTTTCTTAGTTGATCGACATGCTTGGCCTCATTGGTGTTGGGAAGAAGAAAGATGAACAAGTTGAGGACTATTATAAGAAAATATGAGAAAGAACCCGACTTTGCTATAATAAATATATATCAATATATATAAGAAACGACCCAATAAAATATATTGTATGCTTGTTATATAAATATATTATATATATATATATAGCCATTAATATATACATGTATATGATTCTACACCTATGCATATAGATAAATACATAGATATATATTGCTACAAAAAATGATGAACAGTGCTTTTTCATTGTTCATGTTCCAAAAGAGAAGGAACCCGACTTTGTACACAGTGCACACAATTTTTTCGAGTTTGGCTCGTCCAAACAAACTTAAGTTTAGATAGGATTTTACCAAATCTTCTCCAGAATATTTTTGATGATATCTTCTTCAATTTAACCTAAAATTCGAATCCAAATCATATTAATTTGGATTTGAAAATTTGACTTAAACCTCTCTAAATATTTTAGACGATATATTTTTAAACGGAGAAACCTCTTCAAGAACCCGACCTTTGCCTTCCTAGACATGTGTACGCGACCCCAAGCGACCCCGACCTCTGCACCACCGTGGGGACGATAGGGTCGCATCGACGGCCGCCTGCGAATGCGAGGCAGAGACATCCGCCACAACAGTAGTTCAGGCAGCAACAGCAGCAGCCTCAACCTGCGACGATGACTTCGTAACACATTTTCTCAATGCGTGATTGATCGTTTCACAATCCGTCTCTTCAGGTACGAACACAAGCTATATGCCTTCTAATTCGTTCAAGTACTTTCTTTTAGAACACATTAATTGGTCCAGAAAATATTCCCAAAAATCACGAAAAAATCACATTGTTCTGTGACAGTTTTGATGTTTTTACTCCCATTTTGGAAGGCAAATAGTTGCCAATCCATCGAGTAATTTAGAAAATTACTTGAATAGGTTTGAAGAAAACCTAAACACCATAAAAACCTTTTTCATGGTTTTTTTAATTAATCCCTTGTGCATCGAGAAAACTGTTTTCAAAACTGAGAAAAAACCCGCTTTCAAAACAGTTTTAAAACTTTGAAAAACTCCGATACGGGGTCCGTTCCGACAAACCGAGCGACTTCCTCACAACTCGAGAGTATTAAAAGGTGCGTACGGATATTGCAGACATGTGAGCTTTGACGGAACTAGAATTGGTTGTGTGTGCGCGATAAATTTGAGACGTATCGGTCGAGGTACACCGTATCGGCCCCTTTGCAAAAACTCTAATTACTTTGTGCAAGTTTGTCACATCGCGACAAAACTTCTGCTACTAGACTCGTGTTAATTTTCTGGTCCTGTGAGCCAAGTTTGGTCTGATTCTGAGAATGTCGATCGGAACGCTATTTTAGCGGGCCTACTATCCGACTCAACGAGCGATTTTATGCATGGCTCATCGGAATCCAAATTTGGACATACCTTAAGTTTATATCGAAAAACTGGACTCGTAGGTATATAACTTGTTGACTTTAGAGATCATAGGTTTTAGCATGCTTTTCGGTATAAAGTGGATCCAACGGCGGACACTATTTTGACCCAAAATTTCCATTTTGCTCCTGTGTCTAGAATTAGACTTATGGATAGTCAAACGTAGACATTTTTATGTTAAACATGTTGGTGATGGCTGTTTCAGTATCCGAAGACATTTGCAGTTGTTTGACTTTTGTGGCTCACTGAGTGATTGGATATTGTTGGTTTTGCGTGCTATCACCAGGCAAGTATACCTTGCCAACTTTGTATAGTTATTTATATGTATGTTCTTATTACTCTATTTTGTTCATGTCTAATTTCCTATTCTATATTTTCATTCTTGCCATGATTTATTTTTATGTCTCTTACCTGTTATCATTTACTTTCATCGTTAGTTATGTTTTCACACCAGACTTTTCACACTAGACTTTGATAGTGGTTGTTTACTTGAGTGATTTTATTTGATCACGTGTGCCATGATACTTTGACTTGATCTCGTGTTCCATGTTACCTTGACTTGACCCTCTATCGATACTAGGATTGGCTACTTAACCACTCTCAACTCTGGAGTACAACGTAGGGCTACGGTTGAGACTCACTATAGTTAGGGAGTACCACATAGGACTACTACCTATAGGACCGAGAGTACCACGCAGGGCTACGGTCATTCGATTTATTTGTAGCCATACTTAGTATTATTTTTCATATGAAATGTCATGATCTATATAGTCTTCCATATGATCTTTATTCGTGTTCTAGAAGTTGTTTTTCCTGTTTTCCTTGCATGTTATAAACTGTCATAGTAGGTATATTTTATGTGTCTTGCTAGTCCCCTGAGGACATCGATATCTCTCCAGGTATTAGATGAAGTTATCAAGCTTTAATGCATTGATGGATGATGGTTGCTTTCCCAAGACTTCAGGTATATTTAGTTGTTTCTTTTATCGTTCTTTTCCTTTTTTATATTATGACCAATATTTGCTTCTCGTTATTATTATAGCCTAGTCTTTTACAAGCATCATTATCTTTTAGCTTGTTCATGATAAATGTATTATTGGGGATCCACTTTAATATATTTATCTATTCTAGAATCAGTGTATTACAGTTTGATCAACCTTAGTGCACTTGATTCGTTATTTTTATTATTATCATGTGGATTGAGATATATATTAGTTTATTTGATATATTAAATTAGAAAACCAATATAGCTTATACGTATTCAAGCTTGGCTGGACCCCTCTCAATACGTAGCTAGAATGTATACGATCTCCTAGTCCTACGTATTTCGGGACTGGGACATTACACAACTTAACCAAGAATAAATACATGCCAATGGAATATATAAGTATGGTATGCAAAGAAAATAATGCATATCCAAATTTGGTAAAAATAATTCCAAACATAGAATTATTTCAGTGTGCAAAAAACTGCTAATGATGCCTACTTTAGTCTTGTTTTACACTAGTGAAACAAATTACTCTGGACATGGATTTCATACAAAGTTGATAGACAAAATATTGTAGTTTCAATCCCATAATTGGTTCTAGAAAATAATCAATACACAGAAAGTTATACGTGCTCAAAGTTGGAAGAAAATTACAGTTTCAGAATTCGGTGTTCATGAGGTCAACTTTGAGTCTTATTTACGCAAATTAAATATAATAATTGTAACATGACTCCAACATAACATTTGTAGAAAACATAACCAAGATTGCATAAAAACTTCTGGAATTGAAAAATATTACATATACAAAAAATTATACTATATCAAAGTTGGAGAAAAATAATTTACCTTTGAAAGTTGAAAAATCGCCCAAACATCAATTATGCACAACCCCAATCTCCTTGAGATTTTCGACCAAGAGAGATTGAGTAGAGGAGTGAAAGAATGATGGAAATATAAGGTTGTGGCTGAAGTTTGGTTGAAAAATGGGAGAAAAGATAGTGGGTTTGAAAACCAAAAGAAAGGGTGTGTGGGTGGTTTCAATAACTACCCACATTTGTACTTTCTCCCCCTACTAGGTTGTCTCTAAGAGTTGTACAAATTGTTGAAATCCCCTAGTTTAGGTGACAAATACAAGCCCTATCTCACTTAGTTTGAGTCCATATACACCCAAGTGCATAAGGTTCAAGTTTGGGTTCAATTTGGATTGATTTGAATATGTTTTGCTAACCTAAACTAGCCCACTAGCTCACTACACTAGGTTGACTTAACACATGTCAAACACCTATTCTAGGCCTAACATAGGTCACATAACATATACACATATGTATAACATAAATTTATGTTATAATTACACTAACTACTAACTAGATAAAATTGGATTATTTGGAATACGAAGGTTACATAGTGTGAGACTTGTCACGTGACCCAAGTTTTATTCGATTCTGAGACAGTACGCTGGATCATCGTATTATGGGCCCTACGATCAGATTCGACGGACGTTTTTATGATCATAATATTGGAGTCTAATTTTGGACATTTCATAGAAACAATATCGTCATTGTGGTCTTGATAGATATATAGTTTCCTAAATTTGGACACATATCTTGGCACATATTTTGATGCAAAGTATTTACGGACCCCGTTTTGATCAGAAACTGTTGGTTTTTGTCATGTGTCTAAATTGAACTTATAGGTAGGCTTTTATGACTATCACACCCATTTTGGACACACTGGTGATATATGTTTCAGTATCTCGAGTCGTCTATTCAAATTCTGTTTCTCGTGCCAAGATTTCTTCGATGAGTTCGTATCTGAAATGTCGACCAATCTTCAACCAGCATCCAGGCAAGTATATCTTACTATATTTATTATCTATTATTTTTATTTTCAACATGTTAATGTATTATTTCTTATTTTATTTCTATTTCATATGTTATATAACTATACGTCCAAATTAAACTTAGGTACAAACTATGGAGTTTGTCGTTCTACGTGTCTTGTATTTATTTAGTGCATGTTGGCCTAGTTTTAGCGAACTATCTTATGATTGTGGGATATTCTTGTATCTCATTTGGCCTTAACACACTCATGACATGATTTACGATGAGAGGGCATGGACTAACGTACTTGATTGGCCATCGATACGTATGAGACATGTGACACATCAAAAGTAACTACTATTAGTATATTGTGTTAGTGTCATAGTAGTTGCGAGATGGACATGGTGTATAGATAATCTCAAAGGGTCAGGAGGACGGTTACTAGATGTATGGGCAACTTTGCACTTTTTTGTAACCGTACACTCTCAAGGAGATGCGGGATGACGTATTGGATATATATAAGTAGTTGTCCTTTGGCGTCCGTGACGTTATGCTATTGACATAGATGATTAGATGCATTATGTATATAGAGGCGACTAATCTCGGAGGAGTCTATGTTGATCCCATTTAGCCAGACAATCCATGCATGCGAACGTTGTCCTCAATTGCATACACTTAGACAGTTAGGAACCCCCTTTGTATATTATTTTTTATTTCAAATATATATGGCATGTTGTTCGTATCTTATTACGTCCTTCTGAGGACCTGGTTTCTTTTCAAGCGTATACGATCAAGACTATCCTCAAAAGTATGGACCAGGATCCGATTCATTCATGTAGGAACGAAATATAAAGCGATATACTCTAGAGGGGGTGAACAGAGTAGGTAGTGGAATATTATCTATCAAAAAATTTGGCAGCAAGATCACAGAAATATATCACAGTTATGAGTAAGTAAAAATAAAGTGCAAAGAGCAAACTCAAAGACGACGATGTATACTGGTCTCCCTCTTGTGAGGACTAATCTAGTCGGGAGAACTCTAGCTCCCAGTTGAAATCCACTATAAAAAAATCATAAGTTTTCATCCGAAGTCCTTACAACTTCTACAAACACGAGCTTTGATCCGAAGTACATGACCAACTTCAATTGTGAAGTGTCTCACTTCTGTCAAGCCTCTTGATTACAATCACTCTGAACTTCTAGACCATACCGTACTGGCAAATTAACTAAAGGATTGTAACTGGGTTGGGATTTGAAATTGAAAGCTTAGAGAGGCTTTGGAAGATTGTAGTAAGCTTAGAGAGAAGATACATGAAAGTGAATTGGTGTGCTGAAATGGTAGAATTTTTTCTCTATTTATAGGATTTCCAAAGGAAGAATTCCAGCAGAATTCGGACAGAATTCTATGAGAGAATCTCGACATATAGCCGTTGCATCCGTAACTGCGGGAAGACAAAGTTTAAAATCCAACGTTCAGGTACCCAAACTCGGGCCAAATTTGAGACGAATTCACCCAAAATTTTGCTAGTCCAGAATGGTTTGATTTTTAGGTTTTGCAACTCAGGGTTTTGGGCTTTCGAATTTTCAAGCAGTTAGGAAATAGTTTGGGCTTCTGTGAGTGGACTTATTTTCAAAGTAAAAGGGTATTTTGAAAACGTTTTTTGGGTAGCCTATTTGCTAGTACGACATGGTTTACATTGTATTCCTGAACTCAATAAAATGCAAAATTATATTGATAATTGAAATACAGACGCAACGACAAATTCAACTCCAAGTCTTGAACGGTAGCGAATATATGCTGTCGCAGTTCGTCCAAGTAGCCCTTCTATCGAGACAGGATTAGATCAATTATTAAAATCTGGTTTGACCTTAACCAATGGGCCAACACCCTCCTTTATTTTGATAATTTACAAACCTTGACCGATATAACATCTTGGTCTTGATTTGAAAATCTCAAAATGTATGTGCATATGTTTGGTACGGTACTGTACTGTCGCCTCTTGGCAAATATATTATCTTGAAAAAGATGTTAGATCTTTTTTACCCCTGTTGTCACTTAGCAAAATAATTGCAAGGAGATAAGCTCCCTCGCAATTTATGCTTAAGAAACAAACAGTGAAGAAAAACAGAGATAATATAAAGAAAATTAACATAAATATCACTGGTAGTTTATGATTTGAAGCAGTACCTAAAGATAATGCTAAGCATAAGTGCATACCAAAAGGGACAAGCAATATAAATAAGTACTGAAAGGAACATGCATAAAATGGAAAAGAGTTTGGAACAACAAACTCAGCATCCAAAAGACATACATAAAAGTGCATAAATAAAAGTACTATCTTGGAATGTAGGTGCATTTCCAAGAAAACATAGACATAAGCAGACTCTAATAAGATAACGTCTAGACAAAAATTGTAGCATCTAGATCAAGTCCTCATCTAGTCTGAACCATTATCATCAGCATGAACAGCAGCAACATCATGTTCGAAAGGTCTAGCACCAGAAGTACGAGCTCCATGAGATGGATGTGGAATAGCACCAGAATTACGGTACCAATCATAGGCATTACTATGGTTGAAGTAATGATGAACCGCCTCATCCTCATAGCGGTAACCAGAAACAGTAGGATCTCATGGAAGAGAACTGGCATGCTGACCAGTCTGAGCAAAAATTAGATACATAAAAGAGTTTACAATGGCCTAAAATCGACTAGCATTTTGAAACTCTTGTTCTTTCAATGTCTCGGTCACATACGCTCGCAAAGAGTTGTGCTCATAGTTGAGCATGCCGCAACTCATCCAAATGCTATTGGATGCCCTCAAAGAACATAGGATAAGTCTGAGGTAGAGTAGGTAGTATAGTAGGAGGAGCATGAGGACAGAAGCACTACGACGTGAAAGCTGCAGATGTTTGGGCTCAGAGTCACGAGCACAAGAAGACGGATCAATTTTAAAATGCTAAAAAATGATAGGTAGGATCATCGTGTAGAGAAGATTCATGTTCATCTCACGACACCTAGCCATCATTCGAATAATAGTCTTAGGGACAGAAAAGGGAATCCTATGATGAATGTGTTAGATAGCAGACAATTTAAGACTAGTTACGTCGTCTTTTGAGGTGGACTTGGGTAGTATGGTGGAAAAGATGATCCGATGTAACTCAAAGAAAAACAAACTCAAGTTCATAACCTTAAACTTGCTGGGACGGACGAGATCAGGAGCACAAATTTGATTCTTGAAAATGGTCAAAGTCATGTCGTTGGAAAATTCAAAATCAGTGATATCGACAAGCGACTCACCTACGATTAGAATTTTAGGATCGCCACTAGTTTTTTATCATTGAATTGAATATCAATGTCGGTGACATGGCTTTTCACAAGATAATCATCGTCAACAATAGTAAAATTGCAGTAAAATAGCCTAATTGCATTAGTGGTAATAGGAAACGAATGTGTAACAAGAATATGCAATCCCAAAGCTTCAAAATATGGTTTATGAGATGGAAAGATCGTCCATTTTATCGGTGTGTAGGGGCAAATATTGCGAATAGAAAAATCTGTATACCATAGTAAGGATTGTTCTAGAGTTCCAAAGAAAAACTCATTGAATGTTCCGTTGTCCATTTGGAAGGGCAAAAGGAGAGATCCCTGGATAGGATCAGAAAATGTGGCTCCTTCACTAGTCGTCTTCTTTCTCTTAAAAGGATTGTTAACTCTACGCATGATTTCCAAAGGAAATTGAAAGTTTCTATGAATTTGAAAAAATTGAGAGATGGAGAGATAGAGAAAATTATACCTTCTCACATTAGAGTATGTAGAAGAAGAGGAGATTCCACGTCCGAATACAAAATTTCAACGCAAAATTCTAAAGGAGTAAGGATAAATTAAGGATTACAAAACTAGGGTTTTGGAGGTTTTTCGCGGCTGATGTCCTGCTGTTTGCGAAGGAGGAAGAAGAAATAAAGGTGGGATCATTCAGATTCTACTTAAAAACTCGACACCAACAGAGTTCGAAACAAACTCGAGCCGAATTCGGTCCGAGTTCGCCGGAAACTCTGTTGAGGTTATTTTACACAAAATCTGAAATGTCACCTTATATTTATTATTCCTTTTTCAATTATTTAATTCCAAAATTAGTAATTTTAAATTTCAATTAATATAATTAAATTTATTTTATGAATTAAATTTTGTTATGCAGCGACAGTCTCAGATTAGCTATAGGGGTACTGTCCCAGCTAACGGAGGTCCACCGGGGGACACTTAAGCACTGATTCGCTTTAGTTGTAGCCGTGGTGACAGACAGACCTTTGTAGACTTGTCTCGAAAATAATTTTTGCATATTGAAAAATAATTAATAAGATAAAATTAATTAATATTATTGATATCTAAAATTCCTAATTGTCGATGTAAATAATTGAATCTTCTTCCGCTAAAGATTTTTTAAAGAAGTCAGCCAATTGTTTCTCTGTGTCTACATATTCTAAATTGATGTCTCTATTTGCTTGATGATCTCTAAGAAGGTGATGTCGAATCTCAATGTGCTTAGTGCAAGAGTGACATACAGGATTCTTAGTCAAGTTGATAGTGCTAGTGTTGTCATAGAAAATGGGTATGTGTGTAGTGTAAATCAAAGTCTTCTAAGATTTGTTTCATCCACAAAATTTGTGCACAACAACATCCTGCGGCGATATACTCGGCCTCAGTAGTCGATAATGCAACAAAATTTTGCTTTTGCTAAACCAATATACTAGAGCCTTAGCTAGGAAATGTCATGTATCACTTGTACTTTTTCTATCCACTTTGCATCCAGCAAAATCATCATCCGAATAACTGGTTAGGACAAAGGACGTGGTTTTAGGATACCATAAGCCAACAGAAGAAGTGCCCTTAAGGTATCGGAAGATACGCTTAACTATGCACAGGTGTGATTCCTTAGGGTTAGCTTGAAATCTTGCACACAAGCAAATACTAAACAATATATCAAGGCAACTAGCAGTTAAATAAAGTAAACTACCATTCATACATTGATACTTACGTATGTCGATAGGTTTGCCTTGTTCATCTACATCAAGCTTAGTTGAAGTTTCTATTGGAGTGCTAAGGGGTTTGATGGATTCTAGATCGAACTTCTTTAGCAAATCTTTTGTGTACTTGTCTTGGTTGATGAACGTTCCATTGTTGGTTTGTTTGATTTGCAGTCCAAGAAAGAATTTAAGTTCTACCATCATGCTCATCTCAAACTCATTCTGCATATACTTAGAGAATTCTTGACAGAAAGATTCATCAGTAGGTCTAAAGATAATATTATCAACATAAATTTAAATTAAAAGAAGATTTCCATTTAAAGACTTTATAAACAGTGTAGTGTCAACCTTATCTTTTAAAAAACCATTATCAAGTAGAAAAGAGCTTAGAAGGTCGTACCAAGCATGAGGGGATTGTTTCAAATCGTATAAGGCTTTCTTTAACTTGAATACATAATTAGAATTTATGAAATCAGTGAAACCTAGAGGTTGAGCTACAAAAACTTTTTCTTTTATGAAATCATTAAGAAAAGCACTCTTTACATCCATTTGAAATAGTTTAAAGTTATGAAAACATGAAAATGCACATAACATGCGAATGAATTCTAATCTCGCAAAAGGGGCATAGGTCCCATCGTAGTCGATACCTTCCTCATGGTTGTATCCTTGAGCTACGAGTCGAGCTTGTTACGAGTGACTAACCATTCTCATTTAATTTATTTTGAAATACAGCGGGTGCCAATGACCGAATGATCAATAGGCTTGGAAACAAGTTTCCAAACTTGATTTCGTTCAAATTGGTTTAGTTCCTCTTGCATAGCATCTTACCAATAGTTATCACTACATGCTTCTTCAATAGTTTTAGTTTCTAGCTATGAAATAAATACAACACAAAAAGCTATATCTCTGAAAGAAGAACGAGTACTTACGCCCTGGGTGATCTCACCTATTACTAGGTCCTTAGGGTGGTCAGCCATAAATTTTACTCTTTTTGGCGGACTTTTAAGGTAGCTGGTTCCGGTTTCAGGTTTTGTAGACGCCTTGTTTGGTGTACTAATGTCTTCATCGTCATTGTCGTTGATCGTTTATTGGTTTAATTCGTCAAAGGTGACGTTCATTGATTCATCGATGATCATTGGCTTCTTATTGAAGACTCAGTACCCTTTTCTTTTGGCCGCATAACCTAAAAAGATACCCTCGTCAGTCTTTTCGTTAAATTTACCCAAATTATCTTTATTGTTAAGAATAAAACATTTACGACCAAATATTTTGAAATAAAAAACTGTGGGTGTTCTATCAAACCAAAACTCATAAGGAGTCTTCTTCGATTTAGGTCGAATTAGAACCTTATTGAGAACATAACATGCTGTATTGACAGCTTCTGCCCAAAAATATTTGGGTGGACTAAACTGATTCAACATTACTCTAGCCATTTCAGATATAGTTATGTTCTTACGTTCCACCACTCTGCTGTGGAGTCCTAGGTCAGGAGAACTTATGCAAATATTCGTGTGTGTTACAGAATTGCTTAAACTCTGTATTTTTGAATTTGTCGTCATGATCACTTCGAATACGAATAATCATGAATCCTTTCTCATTTTGAACTTTTTTACAAAATGTGACAAAATCAGACAATGCATCATTCTTGTGTGCGAGAAAATATACCCACGTGTATCTAGAGAAATCATCTACTATTACAAATACATGTAACTTACCACCTAGGCTAGCAATTCTACTAGGCCCAAATAAATCCATATGCAGTAATTGTAGAGGTCTAGTGGTACTTATAACATTTTTGGGCTTAAATGTGGATCGAGTAGCTTTGTTTTTTTCACATTCGCTACATATCATATCCTTCTTGAAGATGTCCGGTAAGCCTCTTACCAATTTCTTCGTGGATAATCTTGAAATTGTGTCCATGTTTGCATGACCGAGTCTTATGTGCCATAGTTGACTCTTATCGTTTTTGGCGAGTAAACATCTACCTACTTTGTTAGCATCTTCCTATAAATAGAAAATATATGTTGTCTTTCCTAATACCTTCAAAGATCGTACTACCAGTTGAGCTATCAACTATAGTACATTTGTCTTTGACAAAGTTAATACCATAACCGTGGTCAGCTAAATGGCTTATGCTGAGTAGGTTATGTTTTAACTCAGTTACTAGACAAACATCTTTAATCACATGATAGAGAGCCTTACCAATGTTGTCGATACCTACTATATATCCTTTTAAGTTGTTACCGAAGTTGACATATTCTTTCTTCTTTGACAGTATTGCGAATAGAGAAGCATCACCAGTCATGTGTCGTGAGCAACCGTTGTCAATGATCCACTTATTCCTAGCAAGAGTAGGGTGTTCCACCTACAAAGAAGTTTGCAGATGAAACTTTTGGTACCCATTTCTTGTAGGGTCCGGATATATTAGTCTTTGGTATCCATACACATATATTTAAATAAACTAATTTTCTTACTCTACATGCAGGTGAGATATGACCAATGGTGCCATAATAGTGACATCTAGCATGCTGAGTCTTAGGTGCATTGTGTTGTGTATGACTGGTAGGTCTTGGTGTTTTAGTTGGATACTTGTAGTAGAACGCATGTCGATTAGTCTTCTTGGGCAAAGGTTTGGCTATGTTTGGTCTGACAGTATTTGGTTTAATAGTATTGGTTTTGAGCGAATTTCGATGTTTCAGTAATTGACACGTGTTAGGGTAGGAAACAACAACTTTAGGCTATTTTTTTAACCTAATTTCCAACTTTTTGGAAGTGTCATAAATAGTGTTATAGTCAGCTGTGAGTGCATTAATTCTGACTAGTGCACATTGATGGCTCTTCTTCTCTCTGAGTAAATCTTTTTCAAGTTTAGCAATGGTCTTGTATTTTTCTTCAGATAAACGTGTAGTCTCGTGTAGTTGCAGTTTGACAGAAGAAAGCTCACCAGTCTCACTAGGGTTTCATTATTTCTAATCTCAGCTAGTAAGTCGATAAGTCTTCATATTTTACCTTTGTACTCTTTGAGTACCTTCTTAGAGTTTTGGTATTTGCCAAGCAGTTTTTTGTGGTCATCTAAGGGGTCACTAAAAGCTTCACCTAACTGGTCAAAGGTAAAATTATCATATGTATCAAACAGGGGGTTTGAGTTTACCTAATCATATGCCATCAAGCATACATTTGCAGCGTCGTCTGATTGTTCATCTTTTGAATCGTTGGCTTCGCTTTCATGCTAGATGCTTGTGTTGGTATATCTTCTGGAAGTAGATTTCTTCATGTAACTTTTTTCATACTTGTTGCCTTTTTCTGGTTGATGATGATGTTGTCATATCATCCTTCTTGAAGTGTCCTTTCTTCTTACAACCGCAGCAGATTGGATCTTCTTCATTGTTGTTGTTGTTACTGTTGTGTTCCTTTGTTCTTTGGTTGAAACTCATAAACTTCTTGAACTTCTTCACAATGAGAGCTTGATCCTCAGTGTCGGAGTCGTTGTTGTCAGAATCTTCTTCGACAAGTTTTTCGTTGTTGAGCTTTGAAGATGATTGATTTTTTCTTTGGTGTAGTGTCTTCAAATTAAGACTTGAAGTTCCAGCTCGTGAGTTAATATCTTTCCTATGAGCGTTTCAAGAGACATGTAGTGGGGTCATTTTCTTCAACGATCGACGTAGTCTTCGGAATCCAGTTCTTTGTCAGAGCTCGCAGCACATTGCAAAGCTTCTTATGGTTATTGTATTCCTTGCCTAAGGAGGACACAGGATTTACAATATCCAAAAAATCTTGTAAACATTTGTGTAATGGGCTCATTCGGCTTTATCTTGAACGCCTCATACTCTTGAGTAAGTTTACTGATCATAGACTCCATGACTTATGTCGTGCCTTCATGAGTGACTTCGAGAAGTTTCTATACCTCATGAAACGTTATGTATATGGATACCCTGTTGAATTCAGTCATGTCTAAAGCACAAAATAAAGCATTAATAGCACGTACGTCAAGACTGACTCTTTTCTTTTCAGAATCGGTATACTTGTCATGTGCCTTTTTAACCAAATTTCTATCAATAAGAACACGTAGAGGCTTTTTATAGCCGTCAACTACAATTGACCATAAGTCAAAATCTAGAGATTTCAAGAAAAAACTTGTATGTGTTTTCTAGTAAGTGTAGTTGGTACCATTAAATAGTGGGGGTCTGTTTGTGGCTTCGCCTTCAGTTGTGAATTTTACACTTGCCATATGTGATATAGTGATCTATATAACAGCAGTTATATATAAAGAAAATAACAACAATATTACCTCGATTTATAACTTGTATATCCCACTCGGATACCAATTGTAGGAACGAAATGTAAAGCGATATACTCTAAAGGAAGGTGAATAGAGTAGGCAACAGAATATTAGCTATTAAAAAAAATTTAGCAGCAAGATCATATAAATATATCACAGTTATGAGTAAGTAAAAGTAAAGTGCAAAGAGAAAACTCAAAGACGACGATGTATACTGGTTTCCCTCTTGTAAGGACTAATTAAGTCAGAGAACTCTAGCTCCCAGTTGAAATCTACTATAAAAAAGTCAGAAGTTTTCATCCAAAGTTCTTACAACTTCTACAAACGTGAGCTTTGATCCGAAGTACTCGACCAAATTAAATTATAAAGTGTCTCACTTCTGTCAAGCCTCTTGATTACAATCACTCTAAACTTTTAGACCGTACAGTATTGGTAAATCAACTAGAGGATTGTAACTGGTTTGGATTTGAAATTAAAAGCTTAGAGGGGCTTTGGAAGAACGTAGTAAGCTTAGAGAGAAGATATATGAAAGTGAATTGGTGTATTGAAATGGTGGATTTTCTTCTCTATTTATAGGATTTCCAAAGGGAGAATTCGGACAAAATTTTATGAGAGAATCTTGGCATATAGTCGTTGCATCCGTAACTACGAGAAGACTGAATTTCAAATCCAACGTTTAGGTAGTCGAACTCGGGGCGAATTCACCCAGAATTCTGCTAGTCCAGAATGGTTTGACTTTGTGTTTTCCAACTCAGGATTTTGGGCTTTCGAATTTTCAAGCAGTTAGGAAATAGTTTGGGCTTTTGTGAATGTGCTTGTTTTCAAAATAAAAGGGTTATTTGAAAATGTTTCTTGGTAGCCTATTTGCCAGTACGACGCAGTTTACATTATATTTCTAAACTTAATAAAAGCAAAAGTATATTGATAATTGAAATACAGACGCAACGACAAATACAGCTCCAAGTCTTGAACGGCAGCAAGTATATGCTATCGTAGTTCGTCTAAGTAGCCCTTATATCGAGACACAGTTAGATCAATTATTAATCTGGTTTGACCATGACCAATGGGCCAACAATTTATAGCAGACAAGGAGGTCACACCTTCTGAGTTTCTTTGATTCTTCTTTGATGGACTTATTAGTTCAGCTTTCTTTTCATCATATTTATTTGAGACTGGACCTTCTTATTGTATTCGTTTATTATAGTCATTTGGTAGTAGATTCGTCTCTATTCGGCTATTAGTTGATGGATGATACTCTCTTGCTTCAGTTATTTATTCATGCTACTTTCTTAGTTATTTTTATTCTGTGGAAGAGGTTTAGTTTATGTCCCTAACGTGTGATATATACATTTTGTCAGCTGGAGTTCATATACAATATAAACGTGCATTCGTAGGTTATATATATTGGACTGGCCTCCGTATGCATAATAGTTATATAGTCTCGTTCTAGTTCCTTCGTATTTTGGGATTGGTGCATGACATATTTTTGTGGTGGCTTATGCAGGTCGAGAAAATATTGTTTCGGTTACGTTACTGTACCGAACAAGTCTGCATATAAAATAGAGCATAGGATCTCATCCACTAGCTTGATCACCTTCCTTGACTTTGTTTCGAACACTCACTTGACTGGATTTGCATCTCGTTGGGTTCTGTTCTAACATAATTCTTATTTGTTTGTGCTCTTCGTAGCGGACTTACAACTCCTCTTATTATTGCCTTGGGTGATGTACCAGCTCAGGAGGAGCAAACTACTAAGCATCCCCGGATGTTGTTCACAACCACTCCACTTCAGCATGGACAGTCATCACAACCAGACATGACACTACCGACTACCAAGCCATATCCTTAAGCCTCTGGACCTCAGATAGGAAAGCATGATCATGAGGCCCTAGTACTGTGAGACTTGTCTCATAATATCGGTATTTGAATACGGATACATGAGTAATTATTATTTTATTGAGTTTAATTGGCTATGATTATTTTTGTATTATTCGAGACTGTTAGAATACCTGTTGGCATTGCCATAGACCTGTGTTAGAATCGACATGTAGAATGGTGAACCCGAAAATTTCTCTAAGTAAAGAGATTTCAGACTTTTCGGATCATCTGTCGATAATCCGCAGAAGTCCGATAGATCATCCGAATGTCCCCACATTTGATGCAAAAACTTACTGTGACGATCCAGATCATCCATCGAAAGTCCACAGAAATCTGCCGGATCATCCGATCATCGATAAAAATGAGATATTTTGATGAATAGTATCCAGATATTTTGATGAATAGTATTGATACATTCTTTCGTCCAGTGGTTTATTGGTTTTGATACGTCTTATTATCCATTGGTTTTCTTTGACGAATGGTCCGGATTAATCTTGATCAAGTTGCGGATCGCGTTCGGACGATCACGATTAATTCTCCTTCCCCTTCTCTATATATACGAGTTCGATTACTTTTGAAAAAAATTTCACTTTATCTCTCTACTCTTCTTCTCTTCTCCTTTCCACTCTTTATTCCTCGAGAGCTTGGTCTCGAAATCTCATAGTGTGGTTTCTGAACCTGTCACGCCCCCGAACCAGAATACTGGAGAGCGGGTGTAACACCCACTTTTCTAAGTGAGGGTAATTTTGAATTTTTATAATTTTAGTCTTTTAATAATAAGATTTAAATCATGTTATGATTTTTGGTAATTTTTAATTCTTTTAAAACTATTTTAATTGGTGATTTGTGATTTTGGTATTTTGCTAGTGAAACCCTAGATACTACTTGACCTAGAGACTAACCATGACCATGGGAACCTAACCATGTGATTAGGGTGATTTTCTTGTACATTTTTGCCTAAGGGTATTTTGGTCATTTTTGACTTTAAATGAAAAATGAATTTTGATTGATTATTATGGTGCTAATCTTTTTATTAGAGACTAACCTAGTTTTGACCTAACCTAGATGTTAGTGATGTTTATGGAGGTTTAGTTAGAATGTTAGAGACTTAACAACTAAGTTAGAGAATATCTAGATATTTGTAAGTTAGATATTTTATTAGCTTTAGCCTAGAATTAGCTTGGGCCTTAAGTTGAGACTTAGAATTGATTGCTAGAGAGCCCATAGCCTTTCTCCATGCCCAAACCCTAACCCTAACCATGCTATGGCAGCCATATGGACCCCAACACCCCAATATAATGCCTCTTAACACTCACTTGCCTCCTTTAGAAATCCCCCTTTAGAAACCCTAATAGTTCTTCCCCAAATCATCAAATCTCCCCATTCCTCCACCAATACACTGTGTTTGCTGAAATGCCTCAAAGGGGTTTTTGTTCATATTTTTGTAATCAATTTGAATAGGATTGTATCCCTACATATAAGTTTTCATTTCCCCATGCACTGAGCATCATGTCGTGTCATTTTCGTGTCCCAATTTGGACAGGACACGTCGTACGAGCCCTCGCGCGTGTGTCCTGCTACTCGATTGCGATTTTGGACACGACACGCCACGTGGACTCGTGCCACTTGGCATAGAGGACGGGGTTATGTCTGATAAGCCACCCCTCGAGTTTTATGCACTCTCGTGTTGTATCGGACACGGGATCTGACCCGTACTGGTTTTGCACTGACTGTGCACGCGCGAACAGAGCTCCCTGATACGAGCTTCGTGTCGCACGTAGACACGATGTGGACATGGGACAGGGACTCTAAACCCTAGCCCTAGACTTGACCTAACCTGGTACATGAGCACGAGGTTCCTCGTGTACTGTGTCGAGCCCAATCGAGCCTGACATGGCCGTACGAGGCAGTCTTCACTGCTTGTTTTGATGCTATGTTCAAAATTTGTTTGGACACTTCGTGTCCAGCAATGTGGACACAAAATTAACCCCGTGACACATGTACACATGTATCACATCTCTGTACATGACTGATTTTTTGTTTTGATTTGTTTTGGTGTTCGAATTTGGATTTGGGATTTAAACTATCATTTTTTTTTCTGATACTCTGTATAAACCTGAATTTGGGTAACCACTGGAACTTGGGTTGGTATTGAACCTGAGAATTAGAACTGGGATTTCAAATTTGATTTGGCTTGTGTATGTCTCTGATTTGAGTTCAATTTGAGTTTTCATTTGAATTTGGTTTCGAATTCAAAACCGACTGATACTGTCACATTTTGATGCATTACACGTTATGATGAACTGAGATTAATATTGTTTTTGCTCTGAATACTGAACTTTTTGAGTTTAAATTTGATTAAAACCTGAGTTTGATTTTGCTTATAAAAACTAAGAATGAGTTTTGGTGAGATGTAACTGTTAACTTAGAAACCTGAAATTGAATGCATGAATAACCTGAGTTCACAGTCCTCTTTCCTTTCCTTTATTCACTATAAACACTCACACACACACTATTCTTCTCCCTCTCATATGCTCACACACACCATTCATTTCCCTTTTCCCTCTCTCATTTCCCTTCTCTTTTCCTTCACTCTCTTTCACTTCCCTTTCCCTCATTATCTAATGTAATGAATGCATGGATAAATGTAACATGTATAGATATATGAATATAGTGTGATGCAATGTCTAATGTAAATTATGCATATGTGATATGAATACATGTATATAATGTAATGCATGAATGCATGAATATTGTAATGTATGTAATGTATAGATCTAATGTAAGAATACATGAAATGTATGTATGTATACATGTATTTAGGTATAGTATATAGACTTGTGTGGTTCATCTTGACTTGGTAATGTGTTTGATTGCTAGTATAGGCTTGGTTAGGCCTAGAATGACTTGTTAGACTAGGTTTAGACCTAGAATGGCTTAGTTGACCTAGTTGACTAGTGTAGTTGACTGGAGTTGACTTTAGTCTATAATGACCTAGAAATCATATAGAATGTATTGTAAAGTTTAATATTACCTTTCTGGACATGTTGTGACCTGTGTTGCGCTAAATAGGACTCATCTACTCTGTTTGGACATCTACACTTACCAGATACTCAGGATATCAGGCGAGTACATTCTCTGATCATTTCATACTTGTTAGGATTTATATTCTTGCTCTAGATTACTTTACTTGATACTGTCACGTTTTTAACACGGATTGGTACTATATGGATCTTTACAATGAGATGTTATCCGCCTCGGGAGCATCGGGTACATCATGTCATGTGTGTTTCAGTTTCATCATGTACTCCTGTGCTTTTACTATTCATGTATACTCTTGTGATACATGTACTCTCATGTTCACAGAGCCCTCATGTATAACTTCATGTCCACCCATTTATGGGCCCCTATGTGAAATATTGTACAATAACATAACTTGTCTGGATCCTTGTGTATTGATTGGGGTACGGAAGAGTAGAAGAAGTCATGTGAACAATTCCAAAGTAGTGTAATCATGTGCAAACTCTTTCGGGTAACCATGTACAAATTCAAGCCGTTCACATGTCTATCTTGTAATCTACATCACTAGTCACTGATAGTTCTCTACTTATAGTAGCTATTTATATTACAGTTCTTTCTCTTTTAATACATGTACTTTCTTTCAGCATTTCATGTATTTTACTCTATTGCATGCTTTATATTCCTGTCTTGATATGAAATGTTGAGATTTTGTGCTCGTTTTTGTCCTGACTGGACCTATTGAAAATATTACAGAGGATGACGAGGACCTTTGCCCTACCTATTATGGAGCTACCATAGATAACACCTGCGACTTGGACCTTCAGCAGGATCCATCAGAAGTAGAGGATGTCACCCCTATAGTTTAGGCTAGTTAGCTTAGACTTCTATCTTATTTTGTTGTCTTGTCTCATTTGGATACATTGATGTATATATTTGGGAGTTTGTTGTTATTACGATTGTTTTATGGAGATGTTATCTTAGACACTTAGACTTCTTCTCCTGTTTGTATTTCATTCGGTGATCTTCATATCAATCTTATCTATCTTACCATACTTCTACCTTGGTTGTGATTGAGCTGTACATTTCTGTATTGTCCTCCGATTGGAGAGTATACACTGTACAGGTACCTTATCATGTTAGATGTATGTGACCTAGGACAACGTTCTACCGCCGACACTGTGGCGTAGGCTGGACGTACCCAATTTTTGTACCCCTACACTGGGAGCGGGTCGTGACATATTTTTAGTGGTGGCCCATGTAGGTCGAGTTATGTAGTGGTATTCGAACTAGAGTATCACTACAGCCTGCAGTAGAATATAGTATATAGTTTTGAAGGTACTCAATCACACATAGGAAAACTCTTATCTGATTTTGCCATCTAAAATTCTTGCTGCTTTATTGTCTTCCTTTGAAATAAACTGTCCTCCTTTGACATTATCGATTCATTCACAGTAATTGCCTTCTTGTTTGATCTGTCTCCAGGATGGTGCAGACACGATCCCATCACTCCGGCCAGAGGGATACTACTGAGAGGTCTACGACCTCTCGTCTGGCTAAGCCCGGTTAGGCAGTTCCTGTGGTACCTTCTCATGTCGAAGTTTCTGTCGCATTCGAGGGTGCACCTCCGCCTTTACAGAGACCTTCCCCCGTCATTCCTGATTTCTTCTAGCAGCAACCACCTTCGGGATCGGTTGGCATAACGCAGTTGTTCGCCTTCTTTCAGAGGATGGTGGAGGCCCAGCAGCAGCAGTCCGCTCATTTTCAGCAGGGCATAGAGAATGCCCGTAAGCTTGCCCTGGCGACGGTGGAGAGAGTCATTGCGCAGCCCCCAGCAGGCTAGATACAGCAGTATCAGCCGAGGACACCAGGGATCCAAGATTTCCAGAAGATGCATCCGCGGGACTTCCGTGGCACAGAGGGGATTCTTTATGCGGACAACTGGATAGAGCATATCGAAAAGATCTTCCGGCTGGCGGAGATACCAGCTTGACTGTAGATTGAGGCGGCAGGTAGCCAGATGCAGGACCTGGCCTGCACATGGTACCAGACGAACCCGAGGGTCGGTACAGAGGGACAGACTTGGGCAGCCTTCAAGAAGCGTTCAAGAAGAAGTTTTTCCCTGACACAGCTCTTGATGCCCTAGAGACGCAGTTTGAGAGCTTAGTTCCGGGCAGTCAGACTGCCGGGGAGTACGCTGGAGAGTTCTGCCGTCTGGGCAGATTTGTTGATAGACTCAGTGAGACAGCAAAGGCCCGGTGGTTCTGGAAGGGGTTAGTCAAGGAGGTCAAGTCCTTGACCAAGAGTGACCGGAGTGCCACTTTTGAAGAGATTCTGGTGGGTGCCCTAGCAGCAGAGGATAATCTTAAGCTGAAGCTCAATAGGGGATGAGACGCTCATGGAGCCAGCAGCAGCGGAGGCCAGGCCAAGAGACCTCACGTACAGATTCAGCAGCAGTAGAAGAGGCCTGTTTAGCAGCAGTTTCAGGACCAGGGACATACACTTTACCAACAGGCACCCAGGCAGCAGCCCATTAGTTGTACTTTCTGTAAGAAGTCGGGTCATGGATGGAATGACTACAGAAAGAGACTAGGCAGGTGTTTACTTTGTGGTTCAACGGAGCATCAGAGTAGGAAGTGCCCCAAGAACCAGACACCATTGACTCAGGCAGCAGCAGGAGCTAGGGCTCCGACAGGACAGCAGAGGGGACCATTGCAGACTCAGCAGCAGAGGTTTGTCCAGCATCAGCAGCAGGCCAGAGGAGGAGGCCAGCAGGGGCGAGCTTTTGCCATGACAGTTGAGGATGCACAGGCAGTAGGAGGGATACTTGCAGGTTCTGTTCTTCTCGATTCCATTCCCACTTTTGCCTTATAATAACTATCTTGAAATTTAATTCCGACAGTTTTGTCTACCTCCTTCTTCGTCGATAAATTTGATTCTTAGTCTTCTGTGTTGATTTGATTTTGATTTTTCCAATATAAGTCGTATGGCTAGGTTGCCTCAGTTATGGAATTTAGAATTTTCTACAGTCATATTAGCTAGCATAGTGAGGACATATAGTCTGATTTTGGACGTATTTCTCGGGTGCGGGAATTTAAGGTTTTCGCGGCCAAGTATGCGGCAATGCAAAAATTTTAAATACCATGATTCTAGAGGTATGTACCTTAGTTGGGGACTCTATGATTATCGTAGCCTTGCTTACTAGTATGACGAAGATTCTGAGTCTCATGATGTTAGACAGACGCATATAATTATAGGATTGTGTGATTAGAGACTTTGATTGATTGGGGGTTTGACCTAGAAAGAGTACGACCATCTTAATTTTGAGGACAAAATTCTTCTAAGGAGGGTAGACTTGTAACACCCACTTTTCTAAATGAGGGTAATTTTGAACTTTTGTAATTTTAGTCTTTTAATAATGAGATTTAAATCATGTTATGATTTTTGGTAATTTTTAATTCTTTTAAAACTATTGTAATTGGTGATTTGTGATTTTAGTGTTTTGCTAGTGAAATCCTAGATACTACTTGACCTAGAGACTAACCATGACCATGGGAACCTAACCATGTGATTAGGGTAATTTATTTCTATATTTTTGTCTAAGGGTATTTTGGTCACTTTTGACTTTAAATGAAAAATAAATTTTGATTGATTATTATGGTGCTAATCTTTTTATTTGAGACTAACCTAGTTTTGACCTAACCTAGATGTTAGTAATATTCACGGAGGTTTAGTTAGAATGTTAGAGACTTAACAACTAAGTTAGAGAATATCTAGATATTTGTAAGTTAGATATTTTATTAGCTTTAGCCTAGAATTAGCTTGGGCCTTAAGTTGAGACTTAGAATTAATTGCTAGAGAGCCCATAGCCTTTCTCCATGCCCAAACCCTAACCCTAACCATGCTATGGCAGCCATATGGAGACCCCAACACCCCTATATAATGCATCTTAACACTAACTTGCCTCATTTAGAAACCCTAATAGTTCTTCCCCAAATCATCAAATCTCCCCATTCCTCTACCAAATTCATCCCACTCACTTGCATTGGAGGTCATTTCTGGAGTAGAGGTTGAAGGGAGCTTGCTTGCTAGGTTTGGAGCTAACTTGGCCATTGGAGGAGGACTTCTCATTTTGGGGCTTTTTGATTGAGATCTCTCAATAGGTAAAATTTCTCAAATTGATTCAAATCTCCATTTTCTTTCCATAGAAGCATCCATATAGGTGTCTCCTAGCTGTAGAGTGAGTTTGGTAGGAATTGGTATTGGTTTAGTGTTCGTATCGGACACGTATCAGTGTCCAATACACTGTGTTTGCTGAAATTCCTCAAAGGGGTTTTTGTTCATATTTTTGAAATCTATTTGAATAGGATTGTAGCCCTACATATATGTTTTCATTTCCCTATGCACTGAGCATTGTGTCATGTCATTTCGTGTTCCAATTTGGACAGGACACGTCGCACGAGCCCTTACGCGCGTGTCCTGCTACTCGATTGTGATTTTGGATACGACACGCCACGTGGACTCGTACCACTTGGCATAGAGGAGGGGGCCATGTCTGACAGGCCACCCCTCGAGTTTCATGCACTCTCGTGTCGTATCGGACACGAGATCTGACCCGCATTGGTTTTGTACTGACTGTGCACGCACGAACAGAGCTCCCTGATACGGGCTTCGTGTCGCACGTAGACACGACGTGGACACGGTGCAGGGACTCTAAACACTAGCCCTAGACCTGACCAAACTTGGTGCACGAGTACGAGGCTCCTCGTGTACTGTGTCGAGCCCAATCGAGCCCGACATGGCCTCACGAGGTAGTCTTTACTGCTTGTTTCGATGTTGTGTTCAAAATTTGTTTGGACACTTCGTGTCCAGCAATGTGGATACGAAATCATCCTCGTGACACATGTACACATGTATCACATCTTTGTACATGACTGATTTTTGGTTTTGATTTGTTTTGGTGTTCGAATTTGGATTTGGGATTTAAACTATCATTTTTTTTCTGATACTCAGTATAAACCTGAATTTGGCTTACAACAGGAACTTGGGTTGGTATTGAACCTGAGAATTAGAACTGGGATTTCGAATTTGATTTGGCTTGTGTATGTCTCTGATTTGAGTTCAATTTGAGTTTTCATTTGAATTTGGTTTCGAAATCAAAACCGACTCATACTGTCACATTTTGATGCATTATACGTTATGATGAACTGAGATTGATATTCTTTTTGCTCTGAATACTGAACATTAGAAACTGAGTTTAAATTTGATTGAAACCTGAGTTTGATTTTGCTTATGAAAACTAAGAATGAGTTTTGGTGAGATGTAACTGTTAACTTAGAAACCTGAAATTGAATGCATGCAATAATCTGAGTTCACAGTCCTCTTTCCTTTCCTTCATTAACTGTTAACACTCACACACACACACACTATTCTTCCCCCTCTCATGTGCTCACACACACACCCTTCATTTCCCTTTTCACTCTCTCTGTATTTATGGTTGTATTTGTATATATATATATATATATATATATATATATATATATATATATATTTTGGTTTTTTTTTTTTGGGTGTCCTTTTTACTAGGGCTTAGGCGCGTGCGCCTAAGGAGGGGTTCGAACCCGGGCCTCCCGCCCGGGGATCCTCGTCGCTACCAACAGGCCACGACCCCGCGAACTTTTTTGGTATATATATATATATATATATATATATATATATATATATATATATATATATATATATATATATTAACTTACAAACATGCTAAAAACTGAGTTTAGTTGGTAACCTGAGAATTAAACCCTATACATACTATTACCTGAGAAACATAAACCCCTTGCCTCTGACACACACACCCTATCACTCACAGTCCACACACACACACCATATCACTCACTGTCCACACACACACACACCCTATCACTCACTGTCCACACACACACCTTACCACGCACTGTCCACACAACCACACACACACACCCTATCACTACTATTCACTCACACTCATTTTCCTTATCTTTTCCTTCACTATCTTTCACTTCCCTTTCCCTCATTATCTATTGTAATGAATGTATGGATAAATGTAACATGTATAGATATATGAATATAGTGTGATGCAATGTATAATATAAATTATGCATATTTGATATGAATACATGTATATAATGTAATGCATGAATGCATGAATACTGTAATGTATGTAATCTATAGATGTAATGTAAGAATACATGTAATGTATGTATGTATACATGTATTTAGGTATAGTATATAGACTTGTGTGGTTCATTTTGACTTGGTAATGTGTTTGATTGCTAGTATAGGCTTGGTTAGGCCTAGAATGACTTGTTAGACTAGGTTTAGACGTAGAATGGCTTAGTTGACCTAGTTGACTAGTGTAGTTGACTAGAGTTGACTTTAGTCTAGAATGACCTAGAAATCATATAGAATGCATTGTAAAGTTCAATATTACCATTCTGGACATGTTGTGACCTGTGTCGCTCTAAATAGGACTCATCTACTTTGTCTGGACATCTACACTTACCAGATACTCAGGATATCAGGCAAGTACATTCTCTGATCATTTCATACTTGTTAGGATTTATATTCTTGCTCTAGATTACTTTACTTGATGCTGTCACGTTGTTAACACGGATTGGTACTATATGGATCTTTACATTGAGATGTTATCCCCCTCAGAAGCATCGGGTACATCATGTCATGTATGTTTCACTTTTATCATGTACTTCTGTGCTTTCACTATTCATGTATACTCTTGTGATTCATGTACTCTCATGTTCACAGAGCCCTCATGTATAACTTCATGTGAACCCATTTATGGGCTCCCATGTGAAATATTGTATAATAATATAACTTGTCTGGATCCTTGTGTAATGATTGGGATACGGGGGAGTAGAAGCAGTCATCTAAACAATTCTAAAGTAGTGTAATCATGTGCAAACTCTTTAGTGTAATCATGTGCAAATTCAAGCCGTTCACATATCTATCTTGTACTCTACATCACTAGTTACTGATAGTTCTCTAATTATAGTAGCTATTTACATTACAGTTCTTTCTCTTTTACTACATGTACTTTCTTTCAGCGTTTTATGTATTTTACTCTATTGCATGCTTTATATTCCTGTCTTGATATGAACTGTTGAGATTTTGTGCTCGTTTCTGTCCTGACTGGACCTGTTGAAATTATTACAGAGGATGACGAGGACCTTTACCCTACCTATTATGGAGCTGCCATAGATAACACCTGCAACTTGGACCTTCAGCAGGATCCATCAGCAGTAGAGGATGTCACCCATATAGTTTAGGCTAGTTAGCTTAGACTTCTATCTTATTGTTATTTGGATACATTGATGTATATATTTGGGATCTTGTTGTTATTACAGCTGTTTTGTGGAGATGTTATCTTAGACACTTTAACTAACTAGGGTTATCACAAGCCTAGTTACTAGCAAGATGCAATGAGATGTTCCAGCAGTCACAAGCCCTGTAGCTATCCAGGTTATCCAGGCGAGGTTCATTTGAGAGTTATCAAGAATTATTAGGTGACTTAGAGTGCAACACATGACAGTGTGCTAATTGTAGAAGCATGGAATTTCAGGCGCATTTATAGGCCAGAATTCCTATGTGCTTAACACTACATGCGCCAGGGAGCTCAAACGAAGTACTTGGCACAGCAAAGGACAACAAAAGTATAGACATCAAAAGAAGGTTTTATTTCATATGAAAGTCTATTACATGTCTAAAGAAAGGCGTTACAAAGGAGAACTTCTACAAAAAAGAAAGATCTTAAGACTACAGCCAGGCGCATCATCCGTCAAGCGCATCTCTTCAGCGTCTCAGTCAGGCGCGTCTCTTCAGCGGCTCAGCTAGGCGTATCTCTTCAGTGTCTCAGTCAGGCGCATCTCTTCAACGTCTCAGTTAGGCGCATCATCAGCATATGCGCTCTACTTCGACCCGATCAAGTGCTTCGGCTAATGAAGCATTTATTGAACAGAACAAAGGTGAGCATTTAACCCCACTCTAGCTGGAGAAAGAGCTCTCCAAAGCCCAAGGAAGATGGGAGCACCACAATTCCGATCTGTGGCTCTTCCAGCATAACGGAGACAGGACTTGAATATCCCGATCTTTGGATGCATCAGGCACCTTCGGCCTGCATCGGGAGCCTGCGATCCTGATTTTTGGATGTAACAGTCACCTTCATGAGTGTGTACGAAGACAACTCGACGCATCTTCACCCTCGGGAGCATCTTTTCAACCGAATGTACTCGAGCAAAGAAATTCATCTCCATTCGGGAGAGAACGAGAAACAAACTCTTTCCTTACTGCTATTTATAGGCCAGGCAAATCAAACCCACGTGCCAAGTGGCGAGCTCTCCGAATCCCGTAAAATAAATTTGCATTCATGGTGATGAACCTGTCCCCTCGAATTCAGCCAAGTCAAAATGGCTATTTAAAGCACTCGAAGAACTCAACAGTCGGACCGATGAAGATATGCCATGCAACAGATGCGTCTGTCAGATACCACGCATCATACAGACGCACCCAACAGTACCAAGCACCTCATAAGGATACGCCCCACGTGTCCCTGTGCGCCTAGTGGAACGCACCCACTCAAAAGATCTTCACCCGTCAAGAGCATTAAATGCTGAAGTCTGATACGACAGTAGCCATACCTCGATGATAGAGCAGCAACAGCTTTTTCAGAAAATGAAGCACCGCTGACGTCACCATCATCATTACTTTCCTCTGACGGTTACAAGCCACGTGACCAACCAACCACTCACATGCGCCTCCGCAGTCATGCGCCCGAAGATTTGCATGCGTCTCAAAAGCCATACGCCCAGACTGATTCGTGACTCCTGATGGTTACAAGCCAAAGTCTTCTCATGCGCCCAATCCTAGGCGCATCATGTCAGATCACTCTCCACCGAATCCGAGATCTTTGAGCCACGGACATACGCCACTTGTCCTTTGACCCAGTTCAGTCCACGAAGGGGTGCTAATCACCCAAGATCTCAGCAACCGAAGAATCCTCTCAGTTGCCATGTGCCAGCCCACAAATACAGCGTAAAGGATTCAACCCACAAATCATGGCACATCATCCACGCATCCCCCACAACTCCAGCCACGTGGCGTTCCCACGTACAAGCATATCCTACATATGTGTACATGAGCAGCCCAACCTGCTGCTTATAAATAGAGGGACATTTCCTTCTTCTACATACAAAGACAGAGATACATACACATACACAGAGGCCAGAAAAAGAAACTCAACGTTCGCTTCCCCTCAAAACGCTCCGGCATCCAGAGCAACCCAGACCTTCAGAGAATCTAAAACTGTCGTCAGATCGTCAACGGAGTCAACGTATTACCACTCGCTCCATCGACACAGGACCCAGATAAAAACAAAAGTGTACTCCTAGGACTATATCTAAGTCCTACATTGTAATACTGTTCTGTTTGTAATTGAAATTCTAATTCAAAGATTTTAATGGCAAACAAGATGGCGACTCTGTTGGGGACCTCTTTCTCCTTCGATGAAAAAGCTGTGTCGCAATCTGACGACGTGAAGGTGGGCTCCTCCCATAAGACACTAGTCGTATGCCTCAATCAACAGGCGTATGAGGAGTTCATCTTTGAAGGCAGGACAAGTCCTTTGAAGCGGCTGTCAAAGCCGAAGAAGACTCATCAAGCCTGGGTGCGCAAGGTCGAGGCCCCTGGCACCATCACTGAAGGGGATGCGCCGATGCAGCCTATCCTTCCCGCTGACATCCTCAGCAGCCAAGATGCGCCCACGGGTGCAGCATATCTCTCGGGGAAATGTGGGGCCGACCACATTCCCCAACCATCTCCTTCTCAGTCAAGGAAGATGCATCGACGGAGCAGGGGCGCAGCTAACGTCCTGTGCATTAACTCTGATGCGCTATGGAAGGCTTATGTCTTTGACAGACTCACTCGCTGTCGTGGCAAGGATAATTAGGACTCTGAGTACTATGCACCCCAGCGGGCTGGTACGAAGAAGTCCAAGGCAGCATGGGCCACGCACTTCGAACGTGCTATGCCGACAGTAGGTCAGAGGCATGCGCTCACAATCATACGTGTTGCCGATGGTAAACTGTATAAGGTTGACTCGGGTGCTTTTGTGCCACGAACGAGCCAATTTTCAAAGACCTCGTTCCACTTGGGCGCATCCGCTGCGCTTTCAACCAAGCCGTTCGAGGGAAACTCTATGGTTTTGAACCCCCGCGCCTACATTGGTTGTGCGTCTGAGGCTGGTTCAAACCACCCTAAATGTTGCTCCCCCACTACTGATCTGGGCGCATCTTATGCGATGGATCAGGGGGTGCAGCATTCACTTGATCACCCCGGTACTTGGCCTTGCCATGCGTCTGATGGGGGTGAAAAGGTGGCACTCTCTAACGATTTGCGTAATGTGATCATTCACAAACGCCGATCAGGAGAGTCGACCGACAAGCACAATGTGCCCCTCACAAGGCACACCTGTGCTGTGGTCACCATCAACTGTTGTTGCAAGACAACAGTCCTGCCACAAAGGCAGTCTGTGTTCCAACGGCTGTAATCGTCAACACCCCTCCAACGTCGCCTCGGGAACAAGGTGTCGATTGAAGAGGAGCCGGAATTAAAGATTGCTTCTTGCAACGTAGTCTCTAACTCCTCATCAATCCGAAAGGCGACCGGCAACTCCTCGACCTCGTCCTCATCCAAGAGCCAGCCGAGGAAGACCAAGATGACTGTCCCGTCCTCATGAGTGTTTGAAGGCACCCGGGGGAGAAAGAAGATCTCAGAGGAAGCAATAGCTGGGGGTAGTCAAACCCTTGTTGATCCTCATCCCGAAGACGAAGATATCCTCCAGAACACAACTGAAGGTAGCCAGGATGAAGCTCTAAGAGAAGTAACTCTTCTACAAGAGAGCGAAGCTTAAAGCAAAGCTTCAACCGATCCATCAACTTCCAGTCACGTCATGACAGTATACATGACGGGAGGTGGTGATACGGAGTCAGATGCTCCGCCAGCAGACCTCGTTCAGCGCATGGATACTTTGGAGGGGGACTCAAAACCCTCTCTGCCTCCATGCAAATACTGACTCAAGCAGTGTTCGAGATACAGTCAGCTTTGGCCAGGGCACCTTCCACCAATCCTGACCCAGGAGCCAACGGGGAATCAAGTGTGCCCCTTCAACGGGCATCCTTGAATATCGATTGCCGCGAAGCACCTCGAGTATCGGAACCTTTGAATGTACAACTCCAGACTGTTCCACCTTCTCCAACTCCCAGCACCACGGAAGACGTAGTTGAGATGATCAGGGACTTGCGTGAGCGCTTCGAGTCAAAGAACAGACAGGAGGAGCACCAGAAGATGGGGATCCCACAACCATACCCCCTCGAATGGAACAAAGTGGTCTATCCTCCCAAGTATAAGCCACAAACGTTGACACCATACAACGGAAAGGACTCTCCACGTCGTTATCTGACGTCCTTCCAGTCTCAAATGGGACATCTTCCGAAGGAATACGCACTACTCACCAGCCTGTTTGTCGAGGCATTGAAAGAAGTGGCTTATGATTGGTACTGCAGTCTCCCTGACAACTCCATATCCTCCTTTGATGACTTGACGCGCCTCTTCCTCGATCGTTTCTATGACGGAGGGAAAGATATGACGATGGAGTCCCTTATAGAGGTATGTCAGAAGGAGAAAGAGACGGTTCGAGCATTCATCGAACGATTTCGACAAGCCTGCTTCAGACTGCCCCCGGGTATGCCAGAACATGCACTCCTCTCCTCCTGCAGCATGAACATGCTTCCTGTGGTTAAGCTCTGGCTTAACTCCACTCCTTCTTCCGACTGGAGTTCATTGATTATTGAGGCCAAAGCAGCTGAAAAGAAGGCATGCAATGCTCGCCTTCTGGGAGTTAGTTTCCCCGTCTTTGAAGACAAGGGAAAATGGCCTACTACCAGCAACCCTGGACGTGAGACGAAGGAGAAGCAGGCGTTGACTGTCAATGCCTCTAAAAGCGCACAAGTACCTACTCAGAAGCCTCCGCTTGTACTGAGGCCAAAGGAGGTCTATTCTTTCAATGATGAAGACACCTTGCAACTCTTCGAGATATTGAAGCAGGGTGATAAGATTAAATTACCGGACCTGAAGCATCCCGACGAGGTTAGGTGAGTTGACAATCCAAGGTACTGTCACTACCATCGGTTTGTAGGACATCCAACTCAGGACTGCTACGTCCTCAAGAATTACATCCAGCGCATGATCAATGCGAATGTCATCTCCGTCGATTACGAGGAGAAGACAGTCTCGGCCAACCTGGTGTCACTTCAATTCGGCACCTTGCCGCCAACCACAGCATAAGATGGTGTCGTCCCCATCCCAAAGGCAACAATAGAGGTGGTCAACCTACCACCTACCCGTGACAACGTGAGTGGACTCATCCCACTCATCACATCTCGGGGAGAGATCTTATGGGTTTACCCAGACCTCGTCTCCGAAGTTACTCAATCGGGGTACGCTCTGTCTCCAAAACCAAGGACAAAAAGATCAAGTCTTGCCGCATGGTCTCATCCTCCGCGGAAGAGGCACTTCTAGTACAAACGTGTTCGCAACAGAATACCCAACCTGACGAAGCTGTCGTCGAGGTGGTGCCTCCCTGCACCGCCCCTGCTGCCCAGGAGGATGGCCCATCCAGACCTCCAGCAGCCAATAAACAGAAGCACGTAGAGGCCCGTTTTGACAAGCCTTTGCGAAGAGAAAATGCTTCGGGGCTAGCCAAGCCCCACAACTTTGACATACTGGCACAACTTACAGGTACTCCTGCCCGCTTATCTCTGTTCGAGCTTCTTCGTCTTTCCAAAGACACCCGCAAAGCTCTCTGTGAAGCCCTGAAGGATGCTGAGTCCTATATCAGTCAGGTTAAGCAGCCTGAGGTTATCCCAACCACATGTGCATACTGCTATTGTGCGGAGGAGGTCATCCCCAACATAACCTTCATCCAACAAGACATGCTGCTCAAGCACAACCGACACAACAGGCCACTGTATTACACAGGGTATGTGGGTTCCGTCAAGGTGAAGCGAATTTAGATTGATCCAAGGTCTTCCCTCAGTATCATCCCTAGGACTCTGCTCTCAACACTGGGGATCCCGATGCACCGTCTAGCGCCTTTCAACACTACAATCAGCGTTTTCAATGCCAGCAGAAATGAACCGCTGGACAAAATTCTAATAAAATATCATATCGGTAATCTCCGAACCGAAGTGGCTTGCTATGTCGTGGACGCCGACGTCAACTACAACCTCCTGCTGGGTCGTCCTGGTTGCACGAGTACATGGTGGTGCCATCTACACTCCACCAATGTATGAAGTACGTGTCCACTAACGACATTATCCAGACAGAGTTTGCGGACATTGACCCTTTCTAGGGAGTCGAAGCCTACTTCACCGATGCTAGCTTATATAAGTCGCTCGATGAAGGGGAAGCCAATGATGCTGATGACGAAACAGAAACAGCGACGGAGACGGATGTGGAGGCAGAGATGATTCCCGACGCTCCTTTGAAAATTCGACTCAAAGGGAAGCCGCCTCAGATGCTGCCTCCCATGGCAATCAAGCTACCTGGAAAAGCACCGACTTCTCTAGGTAGAACACCCACTGAAGCTCCCTTGAAGATACGGCTCAAGGGAAAACCTCTTCAAACGTCGGCTCCCCTTGTGGCAAAACTATAGGGGAAGGCACCGGTCACCGAAGGTGCAGTTGAGGCACCCCTGAAGGTGCGTCTTAAAGGCAAGCCTCCGCATACTTCTGCCTCACTCAAGCTACAATAGAAGGCCCACATAGCCCTCTCAGATCCCAAGGTCAAATCTGTGATAAGCTCTTCCGAACCAGCTCCAGTGCTCACAGATGAAGAGTTAGGAGAATACATATCTGCTGACATAGATGCACCTCTCTTGACAATGTAATCCCACGAGACAAAATCTCATATTTTATCAATAATAGAGTATCTTTCAATTATTCTAGTCTTCCACATTAGAATGCCATGTACACACTAGATAACGCTCTACGGTCGTTACAAACACAAATAACGACCGTCAATCATATAAATCGAGTAGTCCCGTCCCAAGGAGTCTGTTTTATAGTCCCACCGTAGAATCAGGACGAAGAACCCATCATCTTCGATAAAGTCGAGAGTCATCAAGACCTCTCGCCACCTGCGCCAGAATCGGATACCGGCAGAATACAAGTCTATCGGTACACGGACAAGGTAAATACCTCATTCAAAAGATGGGTTACGATCTGAAAAGCAACAAGGGCCTGAACTACGGTAAAGGTTGGCGTTTTCTCCTCCGACTCCCAACACCTAAAGGAAAGCCGCAGGACAACTACCATCGTACTCGACGGGGGTGGGCTTTGTCACGCCGCCGGCAACTCCAGAGAGTTCGGAGGCAGAAGAAGTGGAACACTCTCATTCATCTGAAGCATCAAATTGGGACTCCGATATCAGCATCGGCTCGGTCTTCAGGAAGGTGCTATCAGTCAACATGGCATCTGCACAATCTCGAGATGATGAAGGCGATGACCAAACGCCGAAATTCTTTGAGGAAGAACCTTGGGCTCAACGCCTAGGAGCGCAGTGGGAGTCTTGTTTTGAATTACGTGAACCCCCTACCGAAGATGAATTCGAGCAGATCGACCTTGGGGATGGATCTCCTTCCAAACCTATCTTCATCAGCAAGAGTCTAAAGGAAAAAGACCGGGTGTCTTTAGTCCAATTGGCGAAAGAATATATCGACGTCTTCGTCTGGAGCTACGAAGATATGCCGGGACTTGATCCCCAGATCGCGATGCATAGACTAAACATCTTACCCGATGCTAAGCCTATAAAGCAATAACAACGACATTTTCGTCCTGACATCATGAACGCTATCGATCAAGAGGTGGACAAACTCCTGAGCAGCGGGTTCATTCGTGAAGAGCAACATCCGGACTAGGTGGCCAATGTCGTCCCTGTCACCAAGAAGAATAGGAAGATACGAGTCTGTATTGACTTCAGAGATCTCAATACTGCTTGCCCGAAGGACGAATTCCCGCTTTAAATCACTGACGTGATGATCAACAATAGATGTGGCTTCGAACGCATATCTTTTATGGACGGGTATTCAGGCTATAACCAGATCAAAATGTTCTCCGATGACGCAAAACACACGTCATTCAAGACTCCGAAGGGGGTTTTCTGCTACACAGTGATGCCCTTTGGTTTGAAGAACGTGGGTGCTACGTACCAACGGGCTATGAGTACTATCTTCCGTCAACACTACGCAAAATAATTGAATGCTATGTTGATGATATCACAGTCAAGAGCCATCTCAAAGGTGATCACTTACAAGACCTAAAGACAGTCTTTGATCTCATGCGAGCGCATCAACTCAAGATGAACCCCGCTAAATCCTTCCTTGGGGTTTCTAGTAGAAAGTTCTTGGGCTTTATTATCACGGCGAAAGGCATTCATGTTGACCCTGAGAAGACCAAAGCCATCCTTGACATGGACCCTCCGAGAACTTCGAGGCCTGCAAGGGCGTCTTGCATACATCCGAAGGTTTATAGCAAACCTCTTCGAAAAATATCAACCCTTTACCTAGCTCATGAAGAAGGGAGTCTCCTACGTTTGGATAGAAGAATACCAGAAAGCTTTCAATAATATCAAAGCTTACCTGACGAGCCTGCCAGTCCTGGTGGCACCCGTCGCAGGCAAACCATTTCTCCTCTACGTTAATGCCATGGATCATTCCTTCGGCACTTTGTTGGTCAGAACAACGATGCAGGCTACGAGTAAGCTATCTACTACCTTAGTAGGACAATAATCGGGGCTGAATACCGGTACAACCCCGTCGAAAAGGAATGTTTGGCTTTGGTGTTCGCCATCCAGAAGACTTGCCATTACATTTCAGGACAGACAATTCATGTCATCTTCTGAGTCAATCCACTCAGGGTTCTCATGACGAAGCTGGGATCATTGAACTTCCGACAAGCTATATGGCAATCCTGTTGACGCCGTATAACATGGTATTCATCCTACAAAAAGCCGTCAAGGGCCAAGCTCTAGCCGACTTTTTAGCCGTGTACCCCATCCCACAGTCCTCCAGACTCTATAAAGACATTCCGGATGAGGTCCAAGAATCAAACGTCACCGAAGAAAACTCCATCTAGCAGGTGTTTTTTGATGGCGCTTCGAGAACAGGCCCCAAAGGCCAAATCATCGCCTGAGTGGGGGTGGTCTTAGTCTCCCCCGATCAGCTGGTCATCCAGCGTGCTTACTCTCTTTCAAAGCTGTGCTCCAACAATTTGCCGTATACAACGCTCTCATCATGGGACTCCAGCTGGCGCAACAGCTGGGGGTAGATCATCTGGAAGCTTACGACGACTCAAAACTCGTCGTTAATCAAATCCGAGGGAAGTACGAAGTTCGTCATGAAGATCTGGTTCCTTACCATGAAGCTGCATTGAATATTATCTCAACCTTCACTAAGTTTTTCATAGAACACGTACCTCGGCTACAAAACCTGGAGGCTGACGCTCTGGCTGGCCTCGTAGCTTCATTAGCGGCACCCCTCGGAACTTAACACTACGTCACGATAGTTGGACGAGATCTGGTCTGTCCTAAAAACAACATATGCATACGGATGGCCCATGCCATGACAACAAGTACCGGTGTCAATGTCCGAGACTGGAGATTCCCATTTATCGACTTTGTTGTTTATGGGATTCTTCCAGAAAACCCGAAAGAAGACGTATCGATCAGAAGGTGTTCCCTTCGGTTTTATTATGATATAGCTACTAAAACACTGTACCGACGGTCCTACGATGGACTTCTCCTTCGATGTCTATCCAACGAAGAAGCAGTCGAAGCCCTTCGGGAAGCTCATGATAGAACTTGCGGGGCTCATCAACCCGGGCCCAAGTTGCAGGATTGACTACGACGCATGGGTTACTACTGGCCAACCATGGCTGCCGATGTCGTCAACTATGCTAAAAAGTTCCATGCTTGCCAGCTTCACGCCGACTTTATCCATACATCATCGGAACCACTACATCCTACGGTTGCCTCCTAGCCCTTTGAAGCTTGGGAATGGACATTGTGGGACCTATCACCCCTCCTTCATCAAGGGGACATCGCTTCATCCTAGCCATAACCGACTACTTCTCTAAATGGGCAGAAGCAGTTCCACTGAAGGAAGTGAAAAGCTCTAGGGTGGTCAGCTTCATCAAGCATCATGTTATCTACCGTTTTGAGGTACCCCGCAGGATTATCCACAATAATGGTCCACAGTTCATCAGCCATGCTTTCAGCAGATTCTGTGACAAGAATCGTATTTAGAACGTGGCATCAACCGCCTACAATCCGGCAGCGAACGGATTGGCCGAAGCTTTTAACAAGACTATCGTCAGGCTGCTCAAAAAGTTTATGTCATCCAACAAACGCGACTGGGACAAAAAGCTCAGCAAATGCCTTTGGGCCTACCGTACAACGGTACGGACTCCGACGGGCAACACACCATTCTTCTTAGTCTACGGGAGCGAAGCGATACTGTCTCTCGAAATCCAGATGCCCTCACTCCGTGTAGCAATCACAAACCAATTGACAGAAGAAGACAATCAGCGTCGTCTTCTGCGAGAATTGGAAGCACTTGACGAAAAATGTCTCCTAGCTCAGCAGCACATTGAACTTTATCAAGCCCGTATATCACAGGCTTTCAACAAAAAGGTCAAGCAGAGGACTTTCCAAGTAGGCGACCTGGTCCTGGCAGTCAGGAGGCCGATGGTGTTAACTCACAAAATACCAGGAAAGTTCGAGCCCAAGTGGGAGGGACCTTTCATCATAGAGACGGTATACTCAAACGGTGCTTACCGCCTCGTCCGACCAAACGGGGACTTGTTCATGATGCCCATCAATGGCAATTTCTTAAAGAAGTACTACTCTTGACATCTTTCAAATATGTACTTCCATCTCTACCCAACAAGGGAGTAAGTGGACCTGATCATCAGAGCTCACATACGTCTCCCTTTCACAAATCTTATGCTTTCGGAACCCAGTTGTTCCGTGGCATTCTATCCTCAGTAGAAGAACAACCACGTCCACATTACCTCTGAGTTTCTCCTCTACACCCTGCAAAGCAGAATCTTACAATATGTAGGATTGTGCTACTTATCATGTTTACCATGTCCACATTACCTCTGAGTAAACATTCCGTACAGACAACCCCTACGTTGCCATACATCGATCGCAGAACTTCCATGTCCATATTACCTCTGAGTAGTTCCGCGTATCCCTCCAGAGTCACTCCTACCACGTCCAAACACATCTGAGTAGGAAGATTCTGTAACGCCCCAGTCCCAAAATACGTAGGACTAGGAACGTAGACATGCCAGCTGTACTCATACGAAGTATACTCCAATATATGGAAGCCTCGTATGAATACATATGCTGTAAAATACAGTAGAACCATAACTAATCTCATCCACACAAAATAAATGAATAAAAGACATAATATAAAGATAATGAATTGTCTTGATACAATATGTTGGGCGGAGATAAATCCACTACCAACAAGTAAAGAAAAATACATGAGTAAAGAAATGAATTTGGCGAACGAAGCGAAGACGATCCAAGTGCAATCATCCTCGAGGAGTAGCAATGAACACGGCTAGAGCTAAAGCACCTGCGAAAGACAATAGCACACACCTGGAGAGATAACCAGGTCCTCAGAGGGACGTAACAAGACACATAATATTATGCCATATAAACTGAATAAATATTGCTCAAATAAATAAGTCAATTGAATTATAACATGGTCCAATACGCACCTACTGAACGAGCGTACCATCCCCCCAACCAAACAAGGACAGGAGATGGTAAACTAATTCACGGTGACGTATCTTTCCATGCTATGAATCCAATATGGTATCCGGACCCCAACAAGGTTCAATGCCTTCTCATCGAAGTAGTAAGTCACACCTACAACCAAACAAGGACAAGATGTGACAAACTAATCCGCGACAAGTTATTGTTCCAAGCCACGGTCAGATACAAGTACCCAAACCAAAAGTACTCGTACCTAACGGATAAAGGTAGCCTACCGTTCTAAGTGAAATGTAGTTAAGAACAATCCTTCCTACGCATGGGCCCTGGCTAATAGGATCGGCATAGTCCCCCTTTGGGCACCAGAGGCCCCATCAGTAAGAGCATGACGTTCCGCAGAATCGTCAGTGGCCGTCAGTAATCATGGGTCATCAACCCCGTATCTCCGACGGAGAGTCCTGGTCACAAGGGAAGTACATCGAATCCCATACGCTAAGAAATTGTCCTCTCCGTCCAATGCCTACTGTGTTGTATCCACAACACAAAACCACTATAACCGCTAAGTCAAACTAGCATGCAATCTCTATTAGCGGTTATTCCTATCGCACGGCTTGTACGTACTGGTGGCCAGCCAATCACGCACTTCCGTGTTCTACATGCGATACACAACTTCGTGGTACAACGTGTCAAGGCCAATAAATGCAACACACAAGGTGGTCCCTTAAATCTAGGTTTAATGTGAGAAAAATAATACATAGCAGAAAATATAAATGAACAGTAAGTTCTAACGGTTATGCCATGTATCACAGTTTATTTTGTATAAAGAAAATAATGAACAATACATGAAATATGAGCTAAAATAATTAAACAGCAAATGGCAAGGTGTCTTGCCTGGTAGTACGCCTGGTGTGCTGCGATAATCAATGTGGCACGAACTGCGACTTCGGTGTAACCACTACACAAGGCGACCTCTGACGGTGGTACGGACAGTTCCATTGGGTCCAGAAGGGTCAAATTGGTTAGGGTAGACATATGGTAGTACGAAATTGGCGAAAGAAAAGGAATAAAGGAGATTGGTTATGGAAAGGAGGAAATCAAAGAAAATATGTAATATACGATTTTTTTAGAAAACTATTTATAATCCTTGAAAAATATATTTTATTTTAGAAAAATTATTTAAGGCGAACCTAATTCGTGTCAAAACATCTTTTGGTTTGCGGGTCAAAATATTTCTAAATAAATATTACAAATCTCTAGAATAGGGTTCTAAAACCATATTTTAAAATATAGGCCAAGCCAAATAAAATATTTATATAAATAGGTATATATAATTTTAGAAGAAAATTTTGAGAAGCTTATTATATCTAATTACACAAAAACTAATTTTTAATAATAACTAATAATAATACTAATCTTAGTTACTAAAATATAATAATAACAATAATATTAATAGCAGTAAAAATATTAATGGCAACATACAATACTGTAGTTAGTAATAATAATAATCATACAATAATAATATGTAAACTAATAAAATAATGATAATAATAATGATAATAATAATAATAATGAGAATAATAATAGTACAGATGCTAATAATAATAATAATAATAATAATAATAATAATAATATGTCTGGTGTTTGCTTAACAAAAAAAAACAAGATAGCATACTATTATAATAAAATTACTATGTTGCTTCCTCTTCCCGAGGTGAGGAACTCAAACAACAGTAATAATAACTAAAACCCAAAAAAAATAAACAAAAAGTTGTTTCTCAAAAAAACTAAAACTAAAACCCAAAAGTGAATTAGAGAGAGAGATTCCAGAGGGAGGAATGTGAGGAGCGGAGGGAAAGAGGGAACTGGGGACGGAGAGAGCCGGAGAAGGGCGGCGGCCGGCAAGGGTTCAGTGGAAGCGACGGGCAGAGGGATGTGGAGGAGAGAGTAGCGGCGGACGAGGTCGGAGAGAGCTGGAAGAGGACGGCGGAGGTGGAAGTTCGATGGTCGGAGCTGTGTGCGGGCGGAGGACGAGGAGATCGAGGGAGAGGGACGGAGGCTCTCTATGGGCGGTGGTCGGAGTTGCCCCAGTGGAGACGCGGCGCTGGCTGCACGGGAGGCGAGCCGGTCCGCGCGGCGTGGCCGAGCAGCGGAGTAGGGAGAAGAAAGGGTGCGGAGCATGCGTGCGGCGCTGTGATGTTCGGTGGCTGAGGCGCCGGCGTGGGAGTGCAGGCAACCGAGGAGGGGGTCGGTCGCTGTGCGGTGGTCCGAGGACGGCGACGGCGCTCAGGCGGTTTGGCTAAGGTAGGGCGGCGAAAGAATTGGCCACCGACGGAGGGTCTCGATGGCGCGCCGGCCGGGGAAGGAGGCGGGCGTGGCTGTGGAGGTTCGGGACTCACGGAGGCTGTTGTTCGCCGGCGGGGTAAGTTTTAGGGTTAGGGTTTGGTTTCCTTTTTCTTTTTCTTTTTCTTCGGATGGTGGTGGCGGGCGTGGGCTATCGCGGCAGTGGCCGCGGTGGCGGTTGGGTTGGTCGGGGGATTGGTGGTTGAGGCTTACGGTGGTGATGGGTGGTGGCTGTCGTGTGTGTCGGGCAAGGAGGAGGGGATGGCCGGAGTTTGGGCGGGGTTTGTCGGTAACAGTGGAGGTGGAAGAAGAGGCGGTTGTAGATGGTTGGGTAGATTGTGACGGTGGGGTTTGGTTCAGTCGCCTGTGGCCAGGCGGTGGTGGTGAAGGTCGGGGACCGAGGTCGGGTACGGCGGGCGTTGACGGGAGGCAGAAGCAGCGTAGACTAGGCTAGGCTAGGATTAGGGATTTGATGATGTCGGGGTGTGTCCGACACAAGAATTAGGCTAGGAATTTGGTGTCTGGAGTGTCGGACACGAGAAAAAATAATGTAATTGTAAAAATAAAAATAGTGGAAAGAAAGGAATCTGGACACGGACACGATGCACGTTGTTGTGCAGAAATAATTTGTGGAGAATAGAAATATGAAGGAGTACCTGCCTATTTATAGGATGTGAAAATTTCCAATTGGATAGGATTAGGATTTATTTAAAACCCAAAGTAGATAATTCATGTATTAATTTAAAATCAATCAAATCAAATCCAAATCCAATTAAATCTAATTTAATTCCCTTAGTTTAAAATCAAATCAATAAATCAAATTTTAATTATTTAACTATTTAAATAAATACATAAATTCAAATCAAGATTTAAATCTCCACAATAATTTTGAAATATATTTTCCAAAAATACTATAAATAATAATTTCAAAAATTACATTATTACTTGTCAAAATAAACTAATAATTAATTACGAAATATGTATGCACAAATAATATTACAAATATACACTTTTCTATCATACCTTTTATTAGAATATATTTTATTAATATAACTGTCAAAATAAGCTTTTCAAAAATAAAAATATAAATTTAGAATTTTGATAGCTAAAAATAATTATTATATATATTTTCTTGAAACAATAAAAATAGAAAAAATGTTTTTCCAGAAATGTGTACGCTCGCACATATTCGCACTCGTCGAGTAATCACGAAAAATAGAATTTCGTGCGTGACGTACAATACGGCTACGCGAAGTACAATACAAAATTAAAAAAAATTAATCAGTACCAAATTTAATAATAAAAAAATATAGTAGAAATTTAGGGGTTTTACAGATTCTATCATTTGAACCCCATATTTTCTACGTCCACATTACCTCTGAGCAAACATGTCGGTCCTCTCAAACTTATTATCTGTACCTAAAAACCAAGGTGCGTAAAAGATAATAGGTCCACACAAATCACTAGTTCATGACAGTAAAGATGAACACACCAGAAAATTCTTTATTTTGCATTCAAAAGTAAAGGATTACATCCCCAGCAAAGTTGCCAAAAAAAATATAATAAAAAAAAAGAGACTACAATCCCTAAGCTTCACTGGGATTGGCAGAAAGCTCTTCGATCCGATGCTTCAAGTTTTCAGTCCGAGTCCCCACAGTCGCCAAGACTCGACGTTCAGGTTCTTGACGCATTACCTCCATAGCCTCAGGAGCAGTATCATTCTCGTACTTAGCCTCCAACTCTTGCCGCTGGCAGGTCAGACAAAGAATTTGGCGAGTAACAACTGCTTCTTTCTCCTTGGACGATACGTGCTCAGCCTGGGCTCGCTCAGCATCTAACAAAAGTTGGGCTCGCTGGTCTTCAAGCAGGCAAATCTTGGCAGTGACCTTTGCTATACTAGCATTCAATGAGGCTCGCAGCTCCACCTTCTCCTGCATGGACAGAGATAGTCTCTCCACCGCAGCCTCAGCTTCGGCTACCTCGCGGTCCCAGATGGCCACCGTGGCCTGATAAGATGACTCAACTTCATCTATCAATTTCTTCTTTTCTGCTTCTATCAGAGCAGAAAAGTCTTTTCGCCGAATACTCTGAAGTTCGGAAAGATGCTGGTCGAGCTCAGCCACCGACGCATCCAGAATCTCTGCCATATGATCATGGCCCCGATGCGAACATATCAAACCAATATAAGGAAGCGCCATAGCTTTTTCCATCGTAAAACTCTCGTTCTCATTCAGCACTGTCGATACGCCTTTCTATAGCATCTTATACACCGCCTCAATGGTAAACTGCACATACTCATCCGTATCAGCCAATACTTGAGGCGTCATGGCAGGAGTTGGAGGAGCTACTATGGACAGTGAACTTGAAGAAGACCCACCGACCTCAATCCGCAAGGTTGGAACTTCAACATCGGCGGACCCTCCCTCGTCAGGGACTTGAACTTCGCCGCTAGCCCGAGGAGCCAAGAGGACGGAAGGAGCCGAATGGGGTGTCGATATCGTCCCCCAAGTAGGAGGAACAACAAAGGGTTCTTGCACCAGCAAACCCTTACCCTTCTCAATCTCGAAAGGACCACCGACGTCTGGAGTTCTACCTGCAGCCAGCACAGGGCCTTCCTCCTCCGGCTAGACAACAGGATCAGCACCCGCTTCTTGACTAGACATTTCCTCTGGAGTCGAACTCGGCAGACGAGTCTTGCCTCCCTCATCAAATCCCTCCACTAGAATAGAGCCTGTCAATACCTCCTGGACGACAGCCAGCTCGGCTTCCACTGCAGGGTCTGGGGTAGGGCTCGGCAATTATGTAGCCGACCTTCCTTCATCATGACAAGGAGAGGAATCAACCCTTTCCTCTGTTACAACCATGCCTGTTGCCTCTACCGCATGCTCAGGGACCTCTGGAGGAACGTCATCCGAAGAAGACAAATTCCATTCCTCTTCCTCATCCGGAAGCACAGCTTCTGCTGGGACCTCGATACCAGAAGCCTCCATGACAGCTTGTACTACCCTGGGAACTGCTGTACCTTCAATTTATCTTTCAGCACAGTCCGGAGATACTAAAATCTCCACAGAAGTTGCGTCATCTGGGTTCTCCTCCACGGGAGACATCACAATCGACGGAATGCGCTCATCAGATGAGCCTGCCACCAACTTTGGTCTGCTAGCACCCGATTTTGAAGCTCGGGGTCTCTTCTTCAGCGGCTCCTACAAAAAGAAAGCATATGTCACAAGAATGGTAGAATGAACCAGACTATGTGGGACGTCCTTACCTCCACAGGAGCTGATTCTGTTGACACTACCGGTGACACTTCTTTCCTCTGCCTCTTCGACGTAGAAGAACCATCCTCCGTGTCAGCACGTCTCTTTGGGTGATCAGCCGAGGGCTCTGCCTGAGTACCCCCTGAGGATACGGCGGGGGTATCTCGATAACCAACCTCTTGCGGGCGGTACAATTGTGCCTTCGCCAACATGTTCCCAGTCGCCTCTAATTAGGTGCCAACAATAAAACTGGTCTCCCTATCATATCCAGAGGATACGGTGTTCATAACACAATAAAATTTGGCGGCTGAGAAAAGAATCGGCGGCCGTGGATTCAGAACTGGCATGGTGAAGCGAGCTCCGGTGCATCCGGCATTATAGTAATGCCAAGCCCGTGTTCCGTCCAACAGACTCCCAGTATACCCCAGGCTAGTACTGGGGTTCCCTAACATCAATTGAGCATAGCCGAATTGACATGCAAAATGGCTCGGCAAGTATGGCTCCAGGTAACACTGGTTCCTATTCTGGTACACCAAATGGGACGGCCGGATGCTTTGCAACCAACGGAACCCCCACGGAGGCAGAGTTGTTGCATCTTCACCTGAATCTGCTAAATCTTCCTTAGCCTCGAAGCCTGTAAAGATGGGACCAACTTTAGTGATCTCCCATCCCTGAAGGTAGGATAAAACTTTTCTACAAACAGGAACGCCAGTATGCAGCCATTTTCTCTGGTAGAAGCGACGGAGGAATGCATCTCCGGCCACATGATCTTCTTCCTGGCCCGGACTCATCACGTTGGGATGGTGCAAAATCAACCACCCTATCAGATAATGAAACGGTAGTTCGGCACGGGGAAAGTTGTCATTCTTACCTCATTCATGAACGACGTTACCCGTAAATTCTCGTAAACCTCGCAGCAGGTTACACACCATCGCGGGGAGTAGAGCCAAGCGATGCCAAAAACAAACTTTACAGCTGGCAGGATTAGGTTTCGGGTCACCCTCTCTACAGAGCCTGACCCGCCTGAAAAGACGTAATCTCGGAGCCAAATCATCAGATAAGCAGCCAACACTTCTTTGGACGACATTCGATGAGTAAGGTGCCAGAAATAGCTATAAGAACACTCGTCCGACTCCCGGTCCTCGTTTTCTCGGGGATTCTTCTCATTTAGTCTGCTCATTTCTGAGAGCACCTCAGTACCGGAGAGAGCTGGCAGATTCGTAAACCGAGAAGAATCCTCCTTGTCTTGCTCAAAGACATAATCCCTCCAAGCAGTCACATGGGGCTGCGCCCCACCCTTATCCTTCTTTTGCATATAATAGTGGTGACTCGCCACTTCTTTGAAGGCAGCCATCATCTCCTCTTCCTTGTCCCCCAGGACTTGGAACTCCTCGTTAGTCAGGAAGTACTCCTCATAGGGTTCTGATCCCCAAGGAAGCCTCGACACCTCATATATTTCATGAAGTGCAAGTCCTAATTCCCCCACCGGAGTGAAGAAGGTCCCAGTCTGGGTATTAAACATCTACAAGAGCGCAAGAAACATATGCTTGTTGATGTCAACGCCCGCCTGGGTGGCACGGACAGCGGCAGTCAGCCCAATCTCCCTGAGTTCGGTTCGAAACTTCGTCAGAACCCAGAATGTCAGCTTGTCCCACTTGGATACATAATGACACCAACCCTCTACCCGAAATTCACCCTTCGGGTACGATCGCTTCGATGACAGCATACGATTAACGAAAGTCGAAGCGCCAAAGGTAAAAGTGTCGACAGGGACGTCACTATAAATACTTCCAGGACGCAGAGTTCGCCAGGTGAAAGAAGACCCAGCCCGCATGGCGACCAAAGTATCCCTATGGTTTGAGGCAGTATCGATCCTGATGGTGCCCGCCATCGCTCCCCCCTGAGACGGGGTTAGCTCCCATGTCATCCTCCTCTTGGAAGCAAGACGACAGAAACCTGTCAAAGGCCATTGACGCTCGAGCTGCTTAATGAACATGTGTACCCCTTTGGCTGAGAGGAACCAATATTCCTTGATCCTTAACACATTTGCTTCAGTAGAAGTGAGGCGATCCCCAAACATGAACTCAGGCTTCAGGAAAGTCACATTATCAGAAACGGCAGATTTCAAACTGCCATGCTCCACCATCCATTGGAGGAATGCATATTGTTGCTTCCAGATTTGGGTCATTCTCTTGGAAGGCTGATCCAGCATGATGGCAGCTCGGGCAGGATTTATCACCTCCTCGTTATAGTCAACTCCCATCTGACAGAGGTCAGCGTCCAGAAGTACTTCGTTCAGAAGCGGTATGGTCATCAAAACTGGCGGTCAGGGAAAGATAACAAAGACTTATATATGTTAAAGCAATAAAAATATCGGAGCCACATTCTCATCAGAAGTGCACACACTGAACCAAGGCTCAGGCGCATCTGAAAAGAAGCTTCAGCGCATCATCAGGACCCGAAGTCCATGTGCATCAGCAAGAAGCTTCAGCGCATCATCAGGACTCGAAGTCCATAGGCATCAGCAAGAAGCTTCAGCGCATCATCAGGAGTCGAAGTCCATGTGCATCAGCAAGAAGCTTCAGCGCATCATCAGGACTCGAAGTCTATGCGCATCAGCAAGAAGCTTCAGCGCATCATCAGGACTCGAAGTCCATGCACGTCAGCAAGAAGCTTCAGCACATCATCAAGACTCGAGATCCATGTGCGTCAGCGTATGTGAGTTCTAGAAAAAAAATTGCTTAAGTACAAAAAGGTACGGCAAAAGAATGACAAACCCACCAATCACCGTCGGCCGAACGTCGACGGGCGTCCTGGGGACATCATCAACATCGGCCAGCGCCACCGCGTGGAGTTTTGGGAGCCATCTCTTAAAAGAAGTTAGGGTTTTTTGAAAGAAGAACTCTAAATGAAGGAAGCAAAGAGGGGAAGAACTATCTCTCTTCATCAGACGCCTATTTATAAGCTTGGGCATACACGAAAACCGATGAAGGGTGATGTCAGCCACCGCTTGGGGTTCTGCAAAATGATAACTGCAGATATCCAAAAGATCATCATTAATCTTTTTGTTTATTTCGAAGCATTATTATTTGCATTTAAAATTGAGAGGAGCGTGCGCCATATCACAGATGCGCGAAGAAATCATGCACCCCGAACAGTCGTGCGCCCTATTGAACACACCACCATGCTTCTTATTCAAAGTATTCCAAAACTTGACGAAAAAGTTTTGAAAACTTTGAAGGGAGTCTTGTAGAAGCATAGAATTTCAGGCGCATTTATAGGCCAGAATTCCTATGCGCTTAATACTACATGCGCCAGCGAGCTCAAACGAAGTATTTGGCACAGCAAAGGACAGCAAAAGTATAAACATCAAAAGAAGGTTTTATTTCATATGAAAGTCTATTACATGTCTAAAGAAAGGCTTTACAAAGGAGAACTTCTATAAAAAAGAAAGATCCTAAGACTACAGCCAGGCGCATCATCCGTCAAGCGCATCTCTTCAGCGTCTCAGTCAGGCACATCTTTTCAGCGGCTCAGCTAGGCGCATCTCTTCAACGTCTCAGTCAGGCGCATCTCTTCAGCGTCTCTGTTAGGCGCATCATCAGCATATGTGCTCTACTTTGACCCGATCAAGTGCTTCGGCTAATGAAACATTTATTGAGCAGAATAAAGGTGAGCATTTAACCCCACTCTAGCTGGAGGAAGAGCTCTCCAAAGCCCAAAGAAGATAGGAGCACCACAATTTCGATCTGTGGCTCTTTCAACATAACGGAGACGGGACTTGAACATTTCGATCTTTGGATGCAACAGGCACCTTCGGCCTGCATCGGGAGCCCGTAATCCCAATTTTTGGATGTAACCGTCACCTTCACGAGTGTGTACGAAGACAACTCGACGCATCTTCACCCTCGGGAGCGTCTTGTCAACAGAATGTACTCGAGCAAAGAAATTCATCTCCATTCGGGAGATAACGAGAAACAAACTCTTTCCTTGCTGCTATTTATAGGCTGGGCAAATCAAACCCACGCGCCAAGTGGCGGGCTCTCCGAATCATGTACAATGAATTTATATTCATGGTGATGAACCTGTCCTCTCGAATTCAGCCAAGTCAAAATGGCTATTTAAAGCACTCAAAGAACTCAACAGTCGGACCGATAAAGATGCGCCATGCAACAGATGCACCGGTCAGATACCGTGCATCATACAGACGTGCCCATCAGTACCAAGCGCCTCATAAGGATGTGCCCTACGCGTCCCTGTGTGCCTAGTAGAACACAGATCAATGCGTCCACTCAAAAGATCATCACCCGTCAAGAGCATTAAATGCTGAAGTCTGATACAACAGCAGCCATGCCTCGATGACAGAGTAGCAACAGCTTTTTCAGAAAATAAAGCGCCGCTGACGTCAGCATCATCATTACTTTTCTCTGACGATTGTAAGCTACGTGACCAACCAACCACTCGCATGCGCCTCCACAGTCATGCGTCCGAAGATTTGCATGTGCCTCAAAAACTATGTGTTCAGACTGATTCATGACTCCTGAAGGTTACGAGTCAAAGTCTTCTCATATGCCCAATCTTAGGCGCATCATGTCAGATCACTCTCCACCGAATTCGAGATCTTTGAGCCACGGACATACGCCACGTGTCCTTTGACCCAGTTTAGTCTATGAAGGGGTGCTAATCACCCAAGATCTCAACAACCGAAGAATTCTCTCAGCTGCCACGTGCTAGCCCATAAATACAGCGTGAAGGATTCAACCCACAAATCATGGTGCATCATCTACACGCCCCACATAACTCCAGCCACATGGCGTTCCCACGTACAGGCATATCCTATATATGCGCACATGAACAGCCCAACCTGCTGTTTATAAATAGAGGGATCATTTCCTTCTTTCACACACAGAGACAGAGATGCATACACATATACAGAGGCCAGAAGAGACACTCAACATCCGCTTCCCCTCAGAACGCTCTGGCATCCAGAACAACCCAGACCTTCAGAGAATCTAAAACCGTCGTCAGATCGTCAACGGAGTCAACACATTACCACTCGCTCCATCGACACAGGACCTAGATAAAAATAAAAGTGTACTCCTAGGACTACATCTAAGTCCTACATTGTAACACTGTTCTATTTGTAATTGAAATTCCAATTCAAAGATTTTAATGGCAAACACTTATTACTTGTTTCAAGGAGTGCCCCACATGACAGTAGGCTGGAAATGTGCCCTACTCGTCGGTACGCTACAAGTCCATCGGGTGTGGCCGGGATAACGGGATCGCCTGTAACTGAAAACATCTCTCTATATGAACGGCTTTGATCAATCTAGTTATTAACCTAGTCAGATTTAATATGAATTCGTAACCGTAGTAACCAGGAATGCAAGTCCTAGACATGATGTTAGACAAAACTGGTAGCTTATACGAGCACATTCAAGAACGATCACCCACGGTGTCAAGACAAGGGTTACTTAGCAAGTCAAGATAGCCGTCGCAACAGCATATCAAGATTATCATGTTAGGTTACTTATCAAGATTACTTATCTTGTCAAGAGTGCGTCACGACGGACAACTACCAAGAATTATCATGTAAAATCACATTGTCATGTCGTGATCCTGTAAGTGCACCACGGCGGGCCACTATCAAGGAGTCATTAGAGAGTGTACGTGCCATACCAAGATCGTGTTTAAAGCTCAGAGTACATGTACAACATAGAAAAATAACATTATAGGACTAGCCAAGTAAAGAGTACAAGCAAAGTCACAACTCACACTAAGGACCATGGAGGCAAACATGGATAATTTGTAAGAGAATGCACAAGGGGTCAATGGGGTAACCTGGAGAGCATACACCCAGAGCTATGCACCTAAGGCTATGCGCCTAAGGCTATGCGCCTAGGGCATGTCGCATCATGGAGAGTCAAGGGTTTTAGGAAGGCATACGCCAAAAGCTATGTGCCTATGACTATGCGCCCACATGCATGCGCCTACATGCATGTGTCCACAGGATGGAGTCAGGGGGTACTTGGAAGAAATCAAGAGACTAACTTCCAAGGCAAGGTGGGCGCATAAGGAAAGCTATGCGCCCAAGCAAGGAGACATGGTGCACTTGGCCGTATATCCAGAGCTATACGCCTAGGCTGGGGAGTCCTTGGGCGCATATATAGGGCTATGCGCCCAAGCAGAGAGCATGGAAGACTTGGGCGCATATAGATGGCTATGCGCCCAAGAAAGAAGTGTTGTGGGCAGATAACAAGCTATGCGCCCAGCACTGTTCTTCTTCTCCAATTCGAGAACAAGTGTTCATGAACCCATGAACTTCCCAAGTCCACAAATCACTCAAAACAAATCGAAATCCGGGTTTTTAAAGATCAAATTTGGGTAAAATGAAGTTCTCTACCACATGGAACAATTTATTTTCAAAAATAAGGAGGTTTCATAGATCAAAACCCAACAAAACCGAAAATGACCAAAACTTAGATCTACAAGAAAATATCTACCAAATTGAAAAATGCCAAGTTCTAAAGTGTCTTGAAATCATGTGGGGAAAATAATAGAAAAAACAGAAATGAGTTCTCTCATGAAGCAAGCTAGCACTTGCCTAGGGTTTCTTGGTAGGTGAAAAGAGTTATGAGGAAGAAGAAGAAGTAATGAAGAGTAAAGAAAGAGAGAGAAAGTAGTTGGGGGTTTATAAAGAGAGGGGATGGTTCAACATATTAAACCAACCATCAAAATAAACCAAACCAAGCCATCCATAACAATTCAAGTTGGACCAAACCAACCCAAGGTCAACCCTAGTCAAGATACATCAAGACAAACCATAAAGAAATACGAAAATACAGTAAATAAAGTATGGGTCGAAATCTGTATACATACACTGGAAATACATATAACGGAAAAACGGGAGTGACAACTCTACCCACTTTAAAAGAATTCCGTCCTCGGAATTTAATCAAGAGGCTAGAGATGTCGGGACAAGCTATACTAAAGCACAAGCCATCTACGACTAGCAACCAATCAAGCAATCATTCATGCAAGCAAAAAATTTAAAAGTATAAGGCATAAGGAAGACATTATACCTTATGAGTCAAATAGGAGTGGATATCGTGATCGGATATCATCCTTACGTTCCCACGTTGACTCACCCAAAGAGTGATGATCCCAAGCAATATGGACTAAACTAATAGTCTTATTCTTGAGTACCTTCTCTCTCCGGTCCAATATAGATACGGGTCTTTTCTCATACGAAAGGTTGTACCAACAACCAATTCTAAATAATCAAGAACATGACTCAGATCTGGGATATACCGTCGTAATTGGGATATATGAAAGACGTCATGTACTTCACGTAACGACGACAGAAGATCAAAACGATAGGACACATCACCTACTCTCTCAAGGATGTCAAATGGCCCTATATACCTAGGACTAAGCTTTCCCCGTACGTCAAAATGAATAACGCCACGGGTAGACGAGATCCTAAGGAATACGTGGTTGTCGATATAAAATTCAAGGGGATGCCGATGAGAATTGACCCAATAGTACTGACGATCTTGTGCAACTCGAAGATGATCTCTTAATTGTCTGACCACCGCGATAGTCTACGTAATCATCTCTGGACCAAGCATCTGCCTCTCGCCCACATCATCCCAGGCTAAAGGAGGTCTACACTTCCTGTCGTACAATGCCTCAAAGGGTACCATCTGAATACTGGCCTGGAAGCTGTTGTTATCGGAGAACTCCACTAGGTGCAGGTGATCTTCCTACGAACCATCGAAGTCGAGTGTACATGATCATAGCATAACTTCAAAAGTCTGAATCGTGCATTCTGTTTGACCATCTACCTGCGGATGATAAGCCGTACTGAACGTGAGACGAGTTCCCAAACTCTCTTGAAGACTCCGCCAAAAGTATGATATAAATCTGGAATTTCTGTCCGATATGATACTAACTGGCACTCCATTCAATCTGACAATCTGCCTGAGGTACATCTCTACTAGCTGATCCATCGACTGACCAATTCTGAAGGGGAGAAAATGAGCTACCTTTGTGAGACGATCAACGATAACCCATATAGCATCCCTACCAACCGGGGATCTAGATAACCCAGTTACAAAGTCCATGGTTATATGCTCCTACTTCTATTCTGGGATCGGTAACGGTTGAAGAAGTCCAGCTGGTCTCTGATGTTCAGCTTTAACTTGTTGGCAAACTAAACGTCGGGAGACAAACCGGGCTATCTCCCTCTTCATGCCATTCCACCAAAAATACTGACGAATGTCTCGGTACATCTTCGTGCTACCGGGATAAATTGAATACTGAGAATTGTGAGCCTCTGCCATGTTCTCCTGTCTGATATCACCACTGGGTGCACAAAGACGCCTTCCATGACGGAGTGTACCATCTTCGTGAATGCATAACTAGGGTCTTCGCCCTACTTCACATTCTTTTCTGAGTCGCTGTAGCTTGGAATATGCTGATTGTACCATCTTGATCCTTTCAACTATGTTGGACTGAACTTGCATGCTGGCCATCATTGCCATATTGGTAGGGAGAACTATCTATATCCCTATCTTCTGAAGGTCTGCTAATAACTCTGGTTGTGCTGTTAAAAAATAAACTCCAGCTCTTCTGTTCAATGCATCTGCTACTACGTTGGCCTTCCCAGGATGATACTGAAGGTTGATGTCGTAATCCACAAGCAGCTCTAGCCATCTTCTCTGATGTATGTTAAGATCCTTCTGAGTAAACACATACATAAGACTCTTGTGGTCGATGAAAATCTTCACCCGATCTCCATACAGGTAATACCTCCATAGCTTACGTGCGAAAACCACCGCTGCTAACTCCAAGTCGTGAGTTGGATAATTCCTCTCATGATCACGAAGCTGATGTGATGCATAAGCTACTACCTTACCATGCTGCATCAAGACACATCCTAATCCCTTGCCAAAAGCGTCACAATAGACTGAAAATCCTCATGTCCTATCTGGAAGCGTGAGAATGGGTGCCGTCATCAAGCCTCGCTTCAACTTCTCAAATGAACTCTGATACTTTGCTGTGCAAGCAAACTATACATCCTTGCGGGTCAACTGAGTCATGGGTGCTAAAATCCGAGCAAAGTCTAAAACAAATTACCAGTAATAGCCAGCCAATCCAAGGAAACTGCGAACCTCGACGACTGTACTGGATACTGGCCATGACTCTATAGCCACTATCTTCTGGGGGTCCACTTGTCAAATCCCTATTTTAAAAATAGGTATATGACTGTATTGGTGTATTTTGAGGATTTTTAAATTTGGGTATTCTTAAAATTTTATTATTGTTTACTTGGATGTGAGTTTATCCTCATTATTTTTTTACTGTTGTCACGACCCGCACCCGCTTTTCGGATACGAAGCTTGTCCAAGCCCAGCTACGCATCGAGCGGACTCCAGCCCATCTCGAATACGTAAACGCTGTCAAGGCTATGGTTTACTGCCAAATCATGGCAATGCAATCTATATCTCAATCCATAATGAGAATATGAAACATGAATGAACACTATGGATCGTGGTCTGCAGCCCACCAGCATATATGTCCGATTAGACTCTAAGAAATGATATGAGTCTATAAATGTAACTAACAAGAAAAGTATATCATGAAAAGGAACATAAGGCACAAACGGATAGTAAACATGATAATGATACCTGAATCCCGCAAGAACCGTAAATCCTGTGCCATCCAGAACTACTAGCTAACTCCATGCAATCGCTAAACCTGAAGAGATCATCAGGTCCTCAGAGGACATAGCAAGATACATAATATACATGCCTATCTAACAGTTTTATCATGCGCAAGAAATAAATAAGAAAGAACAAGGACAAGACAAATAACTACGAATACGAATACGTACACGAATACGAACACGAATATGAACACAAATACGAACACTAGAACAACTACGCGTAAATGAACTGCCGGATGAACGAAACACGATGATCAATGGAAGAAACCAAACCCTCGTCCCGAGTGTGGACTCTCTGGTTTGAACTAAGCACTAACCCTCATCCCGAGTGTGGACTCTCTGGTTAGCTCACGACAAGACACCCTCGTCCTGTGTGTGGACTCTCTGGTGTAAATGGTCAACCCTCGTCCCGTGTGTGGACTCTCTGGTGCCATTTGATCATGACAAACACCCTCGTCCCGAGTGTGGACTCTCTGGTGCACCAAACAACCCTCGTCACGAGTGTGGACTCCCTGGTTGTGTACAATGATAATCAAGGCTATTGCAGTTCACTACATGCAACCGTTCTATGACACGACTCAAGCAAGGTAATGACGAGAAACTCTAAATGTGAAACACAAGGCCAAAACATGAATATGGCTATAAACAATAAAAACAACTCCACAGAAAATAACACGAAAAGCATATGTCCATAAACAATCAAATGACTGAAAAAACGAAAGGAAATGCATGTAAGTAAAACTGTAGAGGAATGCAAGGTATACTTGCCTGGTGGCAGCGCGAAGAACCAATAAATACCGTCAACTGGTACACCATAACGTCCAAGTCATCACAACTGTCTCCGAAAGATGAAACAAACATCGCCAACATTCTCAGAATAGTCAAATTAGCTAGGATTGCCTGTCCTTAAGTCCAATTCTGGACACAGGAGCAAAACGGTAATTTTGGGCAAAAATGGTGTCCGCCGTTGGACCCACTTTGCACCGAAAATTGTGCCAGAGTCAATGGTCTCTAAAGTCGTCAAACTACATGTCTACGGATTTGTTTTTCTGATACGAACCCAACCATATGTCCAAAGTTGGATTTCGGCGGACCGTGCACAAAATTGCCCGTTGAGTGGGACCGTAGGGCCCACAAAACGACGATTTTATCAACGGTCTCCGAATCGGACCAAACTTGGCATACAGGACCAAAAAAATGATACGGTCCTGATGGCATAAGTTTTGTCTCGATCTGACGAGCGTGCACAAAGTAATTGGAGGATTTACAAAGTGCACGATACGGTGAATTTCGACGGATACGCATCAAATTCGTCGCGCACACGCGACCAATTTGAATTCTGCCAAAGCCCACACGACCACGAAGCCGTTACGCAGCTTTTGATGCCTTCGGTTTGCGACCACGTCGCCCGGTTTGGCGGGACGCACGTCGTGTGGAACAATTTTCAAGTTTTCCAAAAGAGTTTTTCGGTGAACTTTATGATCCAAATACTCATTAAATTGTGAACGAAAAATTAATCTATCTGAAGGGTCTTGTTGTCCTACATGCTGTCTAAATAATTGTTCAATTAGAATTTCTAAAACGACACTAGATCGATCGTAATCGATCTTCAAATATGGGCAGTTGGACTGTAATCGTCCTGTTTCTGGACAAGTTTTTCCATCGACTTCACGTCGATTTCCTGGGTCGATCGTGCGTCTACGACGAATTCCCTTTGAAGGGTTTCGAAGAGGGTTATCTAGACGATACGTAGAAATTTACAGAAGGAAATTTTGTGGAAAGATCATGGAGAAATTGTACCTCGAAGTACTGTTCGTTTACTGCCCTTTGCTGCCACTGTTTGCTCCGTGCGCGGCTGATGGTCGTCGGCCTGTTGCCGGCCGGCGGCACGCGGCTCTCCGGCCAGTCGCGGCGCGGTGGGGCGCGCACGTAGCTGCCCAGGGGGCGCAGGTTCTTGGGATAGGGTTCGACGTTTTCTTCTTTCGATGCTCTGGTTATATACTACGCGCGGCTGTGCTACAGGGGTCGGCCTGTTATACTGGTTGAGGGAAATCATGGACTGGCTGAGAAGTTGGGTTAGCTTGGGCCGGCTGGGCCTTGGGGTTGGGCTCTCTATTTTACTCTATAATATATACATATATATAATTACCCATATATATATATATATATACATATACCTATATTTATATACCTATATATATACATATACGTATAATCAAGTAATATCTATATACACACATATATAGCTATATATGTATATGTACATCTAACCAAATATTATTTATATACAGACATTTATATCTATATATATACATATACATATAACCAATAATATTTATTTGACAAAATAATATTACCAAAATAATATTAATAATAACCTTAATAACACTGGTAATAAAATAATAATAATAATAATAGTAATAACGAAATTCAATAAACCAGTAAGGGTGTATATACCATTACGTATAGTCTAATAATCTTGTCCTATTTTTAGGATACAATATTCAATAGATATTTAATAATGTATAAGACTCATTTATACAATCTACTGCTAAAACATTAAATAAAATACAACTATACATGTACACAATACATATCTATACGGACGTCTCTGGATGCACCTACCCGACTACGTAGGCTTAGGCTCGGTTCGGGTGCAGTCCGAACTAATCTTGGTACAACCGAGTCACATAAAAGTCAAATAATATTAATAATAAATAATCAAAATATTTATGGTGGCCATGTCGTAACTTGGCCTGGTTTTCCTAGTTTGGATATACTTATGGCTGGGTCTTCCTCTACCATGGCTAAACACTAGTCATGGCACGCCACTACACTATCCGTGCCATGATTCCTAATCGTTCAAAACTCAACCATGGCTAAAATCATCTACCGTAATATTTAACTAAATAAATATTTATAAAATTCTAAAAACCATCATTTAAAACAAATAAATAATAATAAATATTTTTCAAAAATTTTGGGAAGGGAGGCTACAAATCTACCCACCTTAAAAATAATTTCGTCCTCGAAATTCTAATTTGTAACCATTCTTAAAATTTAAAGTCTACCATACCTTAACCTCCTCAACTTAATTCCTCAACAATATTTTATAACATTCTCTAGTTATTTCGTAACTACGAAACTTCGAGGACTTCTACCCACCTTTGGTCACACTACTCCTCAAAATACGGTCACTAAAGTCTTATGGTCTTCTAACTAGGTGCCAATAATTCTACCGGCAGATATCTAGGCATATGGCATCTATACTCCCTCATATCCATAAACAACCAAACATTCAATAATCATGCAATATTATACAATAATTTAAGAATTTTTGGTAAATCCTAGTCAGCACGATTATTCGTCACCCCGAAATAAAAGGGACGAGAATCAATGGCACATGAAGCAAGAAAGTATAATCGAGAGCAAATATGGAGTTTCAAGGACGTAGTGAATTTCTAGGAGAATTTTTAAGGCAGAGTGGATTGAGATTTCTAAGGTCTAGTCAAGGTCGCAGGCTCGTATCAGTACAGTTACGTAACTGATACGATATGCTCTGACCTGCATGGGCCACCAAAAAAACTTGTTATGACCCGCACCCGCTTTTCGGATACGAAGCGTGTCCAAGCCCAGCTACGCATCGAGCGGACTCCAGCCCATCTCGAATACGTAAACGTTGTCAAGGCTATGGTTTACTGCCAAATCATGGCAATGCAATCTATATCTTAATCCACAATGAGAATATGAAACATGAATGAACACTATGGGTCATGGTCTGCAGCCCACTAGCATATATGTCCGATTAGACTCTAAGAAATGATATGAGTCTATAAATATAACTAACAAGAAAAGTATATCATGATAAGGAACATAAGGCACGAGCGGATAATAAACATGATAACGATACATGAATCCCGCAAGAACCGCAAATCCTCTGCCATCCAGAACTACTAGCTAACTTCATGCAACCGCTAAACCTGAAGAGATCATCAGGTCCTCAGAGGACATAGCAAGATACATAATATACATGCCTATCTAACAGTTTATCATGCGCAAGAAATAAACAAGAAAGAACAAGGACAAGACAAATGACTACGAACACGAACACGAATACGAACACTAATGTTTTCCATAAATAAATTCACTTTATTTATTATGTTTCTGGGAAAATTACAACTGTAGGAATCCGATCTAGAAGACGATCGCTTTATCCCTTGGACTATGCGAAGAAGAAAAGCTCTCAAAATTTTGACAGTAAGTTAGATAACTATGTATCTGTACAATGAATGAGAAAAAGAACTCTATTTATAGAGTCAAAAATAATAACTGAAAAGATAACTGTCTTCACAGCCTGTGCCTAGTTGAAAATCACACAGGATTTAACATACGCAAGGTTGTGAGCAGTTACTGGACGTGGCCTGTAACTGTTGGATACATGGCAATCATGCATGAGTCGTGTACAAGTTACAGGACACGCAAGCGAGAGATCAGTGGCATGGCTGCCACGTACTCCAATTTGATGAAATCCACACAGACTTGTTGAAGACGAAATCCATGCAGACTCGGGGCAGAAAGCTTCAAAATCTACGCAAACTTGGGGCAAGAAGCTTCAGAATCCACGCAGACTTAGGGAAAAAAGCTTTCACAATCCACGCAGACTTGAGGGAAGAAACTTCAGAATCCACGCAAACTTGAGACAGAAAGCTCAAAATATACACGAACTTTGGGAAGAAACATAATCCACGCTCGATTGAGGCAGGACTGCCAGCTGTCTTGATTCGACGTGCCTCGACTGACACAAAATCTCTAACAGTGATTGCTTTTGTCAGTCGCATTAAATGACAAGAAGCTCTTTTGGTACGCTAACTTGGTGAAGGCTGAGTCTTGCTGAAGAAGATTTCAAAAGTCACGCAATAGTCGGCTGTGATCTCTCGAGTTCCGTGCATACGTGGCATACGAGAAGACATTCTTCGACTGTCGTGCTGTCAGTCATGATGATACTCTGACAAAAATGATGAGCTGTCTTCCAGCGTGATTTTTAAATATTGTCCTGATCAACTCAGCGTGACTTTTGGACTTGTTCTGATCAACTCAGCGTGACTTTCATTTTTAAGGCCTACAAAACCCCCTTCAAAGTTTTCGAAAGTTGAAAAGACTTCAAAATTTCGAAATACTTTAAAAATATAAACATGCAAATGAACTTATTAAACGTCATGATGACTCTTCAGTTTTCGAGACTGATTGAATCCAATTTATGGTGGAATATGAACCGCCGGCGAGCTCTGTTATATAAACGGGGAGAAAATTCAGCTTTGATGTTCATCTTACGTCAACATGACTCCGAAGGAAGAAGCTGAAGAAGAAGCAAGAAAGTTGGGTTTCTGTGCACATGGCGACCCTACTCTCGGGGGTAAGGAACCGGAGCCTTTAGTTTTCGAGTTCAAAGATGACCCCACACAACTAGCCAAGAACTTCCTGAGCCACTTTGGTCTGGACGGCTCATCTTCTTCCAATGGGCGCAGTCTCGCAGAACAGCGTGACACGCTCAATGCTCTGTTACATCGTATGGGAGTCACTAGCGTAGAGGAATTAGGCGCCAAGCTCAGTCGCTTCACAAAATAGAGCATGTCTTTTATGCTTCTGTTTTTCTTTTGAAAAATATTGTACTTCTTTTTCTATGTAAGGTCATCAGTGCTTCAATGTAGAGCGTGCATTAATGAAGAGCATTAAGTGGCACTCTTTGAATGTTTCAAAAATTATGCTATTTTCCAAAGTACACGTGACACTCATTCCGTAATTATGAGCGCTTTTTACTCGGATCTTCCCGAAGAATAGGCTTGCACGTCGACCCTATTTAAATGGATAGATGAGTTTCACACATACTCATCTCTTTATTCTTTCTTCTCTTCTCTGAGAATGAACTTTTTGAGAGATTTCATTCTCAATAGGAAAGCAATGCTTTCTAATATTCTCTTTCTGTGCACTATATCTGTCACGACCCGCTACCCAAATTGTTGGGCCAGGCCGAGTCATGTCCAGCCTACGTTGAGATAAAACGTAGTAAGCTGTTCTAAAGACAACAGGATAAGACTAAATGTGCTAACAGTTCTATAAGTGAAGAAGAATCATAAATGCTCCAAACACAAAAGTCGTCGTATATAGTAAAATATCCAAGTACAAGTAAACTGAAATGTAAAACTGGATACATGTCCAGTTACAAAATGATATAGTCTAATACATGTCTACTCTCAAAAGTCTAAGTAAACAAAAGACAACTAGGCAAGGTCCCCTGCAGGAACATCCTCGTAAAGCAGAGCCGGGTCCTCGACAGTAATCCCATAATATGAGTCGCAGAGTAACTCCTCCTCAGTAAGGACACCTACAACGTTATCCTGTCAGGATGGGAGCAAGTACTAAATCTAGCAAACTAGCATATGAAACATGGAAATAAACATGAGAGGAATAACTGGAAAGCATGGCATCACTCAATCTATCATGGCAAGGACACACGTGTCATAGAGACAGATGTATATGTAATATTTAAAACTGTAGCAAGTACGTGATCGGTCAATAGATGTACAATGTACTGTGGTACATGTAAATAAAATGTACATACGTACAAGTCAACAGGCATAGGTGTACATCCGTACAGATATGCGGGATAATGGCCTGCGGCAAGGTATGCATATAGAATGCGACCGAGCTCGCTACTGTAGGGGGGTCGTGATCACGTACAATACTATCAGTTTCCCCATAACCCATATTCTAATCATGTGAGAGATACATCATGACTGTTCTAAGCATGGTAGTAACTGGAAGTACAACATGTAAAGATCTAACTTGCTACCCCAAGGATCAGCATTTAACATGGTGGGGTTTGCAGTTCATTTATGTGACAATATGTAAAGTTCGTAGAAAGTACTTGCCTCTAGCAAAGCAAAATAAAACAAGCTGCGATAACAGTGCTATGGATGTCCAGTAACTCGTCACTGTAGAAATAAAAGCAATAACTTAGCTTTTACACTAAGCTAAAATACTAGAACACTAATTGGTGCGACACGACTTGTGACTGGGCACCTGGCCAAAATGATGACTTGGCATAGGAGACCAATGTAGGGTGACACACTATGTTAACTAACTTTCTAGGGTCTTTACACTAGTGAGGGATGGGGTTCAACACGACTAAAACTCCAAATAACACAAAAAGCTACAAGTCGTAATTAATCAATAAATAAATCAAAAGATCAATGTGTTCTAACAATTTTTGAAGTAGACAAAAAGCCTAGTTTTTCTTAATGTAAAGTACCAAGGTGATCCTTGTTAATCATAGAAATTTATTATAATTTTTCTGAAATTTATTAACCAGTACAAATATTTTATAAAAATCAGTTTTCCTAAGTATACAGAAAATGAGTTTTGGTTTCATATGCCAAACTAATGGCAAAACAGTAAATTAAATACTATAAAATTTATACTAAATTAGCTAACTTAACATAGTATCTAAAAACTATTTTTCCATAATTTTAGCAGCACTTTAAGTATTTTTAGAAAATCAAAAATAGTATTGCACACAATAATTAATTATCTGCGTATTTTGTCCATGTATATAATTTGAACCAAAGTTCAAATACAGGACCCAAGGCCATGAATCAAGTCCAATATGACTTGTACAGGTCTTGAATGTGTGAAAACACATTTGAGCCCAAATACCCATGCTAGGCTTGGACACCAAATGGTTGCAGTAATTTAAATACAATAAAAATATAACTTGGTAAAAGTACAAAAATAATATTAATATTTAAATAAAGTTCAAAATAAATATATACATACATATGTTGAAAGTACATATATCTATGTATAGGGAAAATACTTAATTATAAAGTATCTATATATATATACAAATATATATATACAAGAAAATTCTTATTTATAGAGTGTATATATATATATATATATATAATATATATATACACATAAAAATATATATACACATAAAAATATATACATATATACAAACATATATACATAAAATTTACTAACTATAAAGTATATATACATATATATAAAATACTGTTAAAAATAGTATACATATATATATACATACATTAATACATATATACATATACATATATATATAAATATATATACAAAACAAAAGGAAAAAGAAAAAGAAAAAAGAAAACAGAAAAAGAGAACAGAAAGGGGGCTCGAACTCGAGCCAGCAGAGCCGGGGGGGTGTTTAATCGGGTCGGGCTGGCCAAGGGGTCAGCCCGAGCTCAGTGTTAGGGTTAGAGTTTAGGTTAGTTTTATTAGGTTTAGGTTAGAATAACAATAAAAAAATATAAACATATCGGCCCTGTGTCCTGACAGTTAGGGACACATGAGTCTAAGTGTCCGGGTTGATTTTGACACGTACGACACGAGTTTCACGTGTCCAGTTCCACGCTCACGTTCGCCAAGACACGGCGAACAAAATGGATACAACACGAGACACGCACGACTCGTGAGGACACAGCTACTCACGTGTCCAGTCGATCGGGGTGGCTGTCGAAGGGTCTGGACGGCGGAGAAGTGGTCGAGACGGCGGCGCTCCGGTGGCGATCGACGCGTCTCGTCGGGGCGAACTCGTCGGCGGTGGTTAGGGGTGGTGGCACTCGGCGTGGGGGCTGGACGAGGAGTTCGTCGGGGTTAGGCTTCCGGTGGGGAAAAAGTGGAGGTGATGGTGGCGTGGGCGATCGTGGTGGGGTTTAGAGCTAGGGTTTTGACTGGGGGAGAGAGGGTGGTGTTTTATAGGGAAAAAGGGCGGTTGATAGGTCAGTCGGGCAGTCGGAAATGGCGGGGGCTGCCCGTCGGCGTGGTGGTCGTCGGTCGGAGGGGGTAGGTTTAGGATTAGCATTTAGGTCCCTGTAGTTTAGGTAATTGCAAATAGGTCCCTATAGTTTCTAAGTGCAAAATTAAATTTGCACAATATATCCCGCACTTTTTATGTGCAAAAGAAATTTGCACATAACAATTGGAAAATTGTAAACCAATATATTAACAATTCTAATAATTACAAAACAGTATTAAAACAATTCTACTAATTGTAAATTGATATTAAAACATTTAAATAAATTACAAATCAATATTTTTGTATTTTAAAACTCATTTAAAATCATTTAAAAATTCTAGAAAAATTCCTAAAATTTCCTAATAATTATTTAAGGCTAATTTGTCACAAAAAATTAATTAACACTAATTAAAAATGAATTTTGAAAAACAGGGGCTTACAAGTCTTTCCTCCTTGAAAAATTTCGTCCTCGAAATTCACAAGGATTGAAGACCCGACAATATTCTAACATAGCAAGTAATGCAACAAAATGACTAAGGCTGCGATCGAAACTAACCTCTAAGGTATCAAGCGGGAACGGGTGGTTCCCTCGCAGCGGTTGGATCGAACAATTAAGGGTATCTCTCCCTCATGTCCGACTCCCTCTCCCAAGTAGATTCACCTGGGGAGTGACGGCTCCAAGCTACTCGCACTAGGGGTATAACCTTGTTCCTCAGCCTCTTCTCTCTCCGGTCTAATATCTCTACTGGCTGCTCAGAAACTGTAAGGCTGGGTCCGACCTCCAACTCTGAATGATCTAGCACATGACTGGGGTCTGGAACATATCTCCTCAGCTGAGATACATAAAAGACGTCGTGAACTCCTACTAGGTTGGGTAGAAGTGCAACCCTGTAAGCTACCTCTCCGATCCTGCCAAGTACCTCGAACGGCCCGATGTATCTGGGGCTCAGCTTCCCTCCTCGTCCGAACCGGATCGTCCCTCGAGTAGGTGATATCTTCACTAGCACCATATCACCGTCTGCGAACTCCATCGGTCTGCGACTAGCATCAGCCCAGTGTTTCTGCCTATCCTGAGCTACTCTGAGCCTGTCTCTGATCATCCCGACTTTCTCTGCTGCATCCGTGATCATCTCTGGCCCAAGCATAACTCTGTCTCCGATATCATCCCAAAAGAGCGGTGTGCGGCATCGTCGTCCATATAGCGTCTCGAAAGGAGACATACCAATACTGGCCTGGTAGCTGTTGTTGTATGAAAACTCTACCAAGTGCAGATGGCTCTCCCATGATCCTCCGAAGTCCAGCACGCAAGTCCTCAGCATATCCTCCAGCGTCTGTATCATCCTCTCGGACTGCCCATCTGTCTGTGGGTGGTACGCCGTACTGAACTTGAGCCTACTGCCCAACTCCTCCTGCAAGCTCCTCCAGTAGTGGGATATAAATCTGCTGTCTCTGTCTGACATGATGCTCACCGGCACTCCGTGTAGGCGAACTATCTGCTGCATGTATAGCTCCGCCAACTTCTCGGTGGAAAGCCCCACCTTGAAGGGTATGAAGTGCGCACACTTCGTCAGCCTGTCTACGATGACCCAGATGGCATCCTTCCCCCCTTGGGAACGAGGAAGCCCTGAAACGAAGTCCATCGTAATATGTTCCCACTTCCACTCGGGAATGGGTAACGGCTGCAACAAACCAGCTGGCCTCTGGCGCTCCGCCTTGACCTGCTGGCAAACTAGACATCTCGAGATAAAATATGATACATCCTTCTTCATCCCGTGCCACCAAAGATGTTCCCGCAAGTCACGGTACATCTTGTTAGCACCAGGGTGAATAGAATATCTCGATCGGTGCGCCTCCTGCAAGACTGCCTCTACTAGCTCTTCCTTCGGCACGCACAATCGGCTGCCATGCCTCAGGGATCCATCCTCCGCTATAGTGAAGTCATCCAGCAATCCAGCTAATGCCTGGGGTCGAAGTCAGCGAAGGCTCTCATCTGTAGACTGTGCCTCCCTGATCTGCTCCATCAAACCTGACTGAATGTCAAGCGCCATCATCTGTATCACTGATCCTGGCCGAACTAGCTCAATACCAAGCTTCTCCAGATCCTTCCACAAATGCCGATCAATCATCAGGTACCATGCCATCGGATGCCTGCTCAGCGCATCCGCCACCACATTTGCCTTCCCGGGGTGATACTGTAAATCGATGTCGAAGTCCTTCATCAACTCCAACCATTGTCTTTGCCTCATGTTCAGCTCTTTCTGTGTGAACACATACTTCAAGCTTTTGTGGTCAGTGAAGATTTCCACACGCTCTCCGTATAAGTAATATTTCCATAACTTGAGTGCAAAGATCACCGCAGCTAACTCTAGGTCATGGGTAGGATAATTCCTCTCATGAGTCCGTAATTGCCTAGATGCATAAGCAATTACTTTCCCATGCTGCTGTAGGACACATCCTAGCCCCTTCCCAGAAGCATCACTGTAAATGGTGAAACCTCCAGAACCTGAAGGTAAAGTCAGAACTGGAGCGGTCGTCAGCCTCCTCTTCAGCTCCTCAAATGCCGCCTGGCAGTCCTCTGACCAGATGTACTCTGCGTTCTTCCATGTCAGCTTCGTCATGGGTTCAGCTATCCTAGCAAAGTCCTGGACGAACTTTCTGTAATAGCCTGCTAAACCCAGAAAGCTCCTGATCTCTGAAACTGACGTCGGAGCCTTCCACGTCTCAACTGCAGCAATCTTCCTGGGATCCACCGAGATTCCATCTCCAGTGACTACATGGACGAGAAACTCCACTCGATCTAAAAAGAACTCGCACTTTGGCAATTTGGCAAACAATCTCTCCTGCCTCAGAATCCCCAAAACTATCCGCACGTGCTCTGCATGCTCCTCTGGCGTCTTCGAGTATATCAGGATGTCGTCGATAAACACTACGACGAACTTATCCAGATACTGGAGAAATATCTTATTCATCAAGTTCATAAAGACAGCTGGCGTATTTGTGAGACCAAATGGCATCACCAGAAACTCGTACTGCCCGTACTTCGTGTTGAACGCCGTCTTCTGGATGTCTGCTGGCCTAACCTTCACCTGGTGGTACCGGGATCTCAAATCTATCCTGGAAAACACCTTCGCCCCGCTCAATTGGTCGAACAAATTATCTATCCTGGGCAGAGGATATTTGTTCTTGATGGTGATGGCATTCAAGGCCCGGTAATTAATACACAACCGGACTGTACCATCCTTCTTAGGCACAAAGAGCACTGGCGCTCCCCATGGAGAAGCACTGGATCGAATGAAACCCTTTTTCAATAGGTCATCAATCTGCTCTTTCATCTCTATGGCCTTCTTGGGATTCATTCTATAGCAAGCCCGGGATACTGGTGATGAACCCGGCACTAGATCTATAGTGAACTCCACATCTCTGTCAGGCGGAAGTCCTGGAAGATCCTCTGGGAATACATCCATAAACTCCCTAATGATAGGGTGTGGCGGTGCTGCGTCCCCGACTGTCGCACAACAGTTCGGCTCTAGGCTGATCTCCGGCCCTGTCCTCCTGACACTGAATGGTGCTGTGCCTGGGGGACTGAACAAAATACTACCCTCATAGCAATCTATAGATGCATGGGCATAGCTAAGCCAGTCCATCCCTAATATGATATCATAACCGGGGAGTGGCATCACAAAGAATCGCCCCCTGAACTCTCTTCCGGCTATAAAAATAGAACATCTATAGATAGATCTAATAGGCACTGGTCCTCCTCCCGTCATCACTCTACTAATCTCCGCAGTAGGTGTAGCTACTAGATGATGTTTATGGATAAACTCTAATGATAGGAAGCTATGAGATGCACCAGAATCAAACAAACATACAGCTAGAAAAGTATGCAAATAAACATGACCTGTGATGACGTCAGCTAAGTAATCCGGCTCCGAAACCTGCTCCGGCTCCGGCTCAATGGCTAGACTATAAACCTTCCCCTGAGGTCCCTTCTGCTGCTGCAGATGCTGCCCGAACCTCTGCTGCTGAGTCGGAAGCGGTCCTCTAGGCTTCGCCGCTGGGCAGTCCCGAACTGATGGGTGGTAGACCCACAAACTAAACACTGCCCCAATCTCTTCCTGCAAATGGACCTGTCGTGCCCTGGTCTTCCGCAAAAAGAACATATAGCTCCCTTCTGCTGCTGCCGGGGTCCCGGGGCTCGAACTGGCGGGGTCTGATGATGTGGTGTAGGGGGACGGTAAGTCTGCTGGGGTGGCGTCGGCGCTCTCTGCTGGAAATCCTGACGCTTGGACGGTCCCTCATGATGTACAGAAGCCGGCCTCTTGCATGACAGAAGACGCTCCTCTATACTCCGGGCTAACTCTAGGCTCTGGTAGTAGTCAGTCGTACCGTTTGCCACTATAAGAATGCCAATGTCTGGAACCAGACCATGGCAAAACCTGCGGGTCATCTCCTCTGGATCAGCAACCAGAATAGGAGCAAAACGGCTCAAGCGACTAAACTCTCCCGCATAGTCATCAACAGAACGGTTCCCCTGCTGGATGTTCTGGAATCGTAGCCCCATGGCTACTCTAGCAGTGGTCGAGAAGAATTTCTTCTTGAACTGGGTCTTGAACTGGTCCCAGGTGGCTCTACCTCTCACGAACAACGGCTCATTCCTGAACCAGACTCCTGCTAAGTCTATCAGCAGAAATCCTGCTGCCTCGACCTGAAGGTCATCCGGCATCCTAACTCCCAGAAGCTTTCTCTCTACAAAATCTAGCCAGTCATCAGCTACTACTATGCCCTCAGTCCCTGAGAACTCCTTGGGATTCAGACCCATGAAGTCCTTGACCGTTTCCGCTCTCTGCCGTGGCTCTACATGTGGTGGGACCACGGGACGTCCTTCAGAACGCTCCATGCTCTGGCGGAGTAGGGTAGTCTTCTCCTGATGGGTTGTTAGGAACCCCTGGATCAGTGTGAGCAGTTGGGTCCCGTCGAGTGTGACGGAAGCCTGGGTGGGTATAGTGATAGGGGGTAGTGGAAGTATCGGGGCCTGCTGGGACTGGGATGTGGAAGGTGGTATCTGGGTCTGTGGATCTGTGGAGTGGGGGAATATGGTAGGTGGAGGTGGATCAGTCAACCGGTCAGCTGACTGGTTTGAAGGGCCCCATTCTCGGGGGTAACATACTGGGACGAACGAGTAAGCACTATCTAAATTACACATAAAAAGACTTATAAGGACTTGTTTAAAGTAAGCAATCATATGCAAGAAAATCTAATTATAATAGCAAACATGTGATGTATTTCCTATGTTGCAATCCTAGCATTCCTCTAAGTGTTCTAAGCGTCCTTCCTAATGTTGTCTAATTACCTTAAGTTCCTAATTGCAGGCATGCTTGGTACAATAACGTAACCAAACAGTTTAGTCAGGACCTGCATGGGCCACCACTAAAAATATGTCACGACCCGCTACCCAAATTGTTGGGCCAGGCCGAGTCTTGTCCAGCCTATGTTGAGATAAAACGTAGTAAGCTGTTTTAAAGACAACAGGATAAGACTAAATGTGCTAACAGTTCTATAAGTGAAGAAGAATCATAAATGCTCCAAACACAAAAGTCGTCGTATATAGTAAAATATCCAAGTACAAGTAAACTGAAATGTAAAACTGGATACATGTCCAGTTACAAAATGATATAGTCTAATACATGTCTACTCTCAAAAGTCTAAGTAAACAAAAGACAACTAGGCGAGGTCCCCTGCAGGAACATCCTCTTAAAGCAGAGCCGGGTCCTCGGCAGTAATCCCATAATATGAGTCGCAGAGTAACTCCTCCTCAGTAAGGACACCTACAACGTTATCCTGTCAGGACGGGAGCAAGTACTAAATCTAGCAAACTAGCATATGAAACATGGAAATGAACATGAGAGGAATAACTGGAAAGCATGGCATCACTCAATCTATCATGGCAAGGACACACGTGTCATAGAGACAGATGTATATGTAATGTTTAAAACTGTAGCAAGTACGTGATCGGTCAATAGATGTACAATGTACTGTGGTACATGTAAATAAAATGTACATACATACAAGTCAACATACATAGGTGTACATCCGTACAGAAATGCGGGATAATGGCCTGCGGCAAGGTATGCATATAGAATGCGACCGAGCTCTTTACTGTAGGGGGGTCGTGATCACGTATAATACTATCAGTTTCCCCATAACCCATATTCTAATCATGTGAGAGATACATCAAGACTGTTCTAAGCATGGTAGTAACTGGAAGTACAACATGTAAAGATCTAACTTGCTACCCCAAGGATCAGCATTTAACATGGTGGGGTTTACAGTTCATTTATGTGACAATATGTAAAGTTCGTAGAAAGTACTTGCCTCTAGCAAAGCAAAACAAAACAAGCTGCGATAACAGTGCTATGGATGTCCAGTAACTCGTCACTGTAGAAATAAAAGCAATAACTTAGCTTTTACACTAAGCTAAAATACTAGAACACTAATTGGTGCAACACGACTTGTGACTGGGCATCTGGCCAAAATGATGACTTGGCATAGGAGACCAATGTGGGGTGACACACTATGTTAACTAACTTTCTAGGGTCTTTACACTAGTGAGGGATGGGGTTCAACACGACTAAAACTCCAAATAACACAAAAAGCTACAAGTCGTAATTAATCAATAAATAAATCAAAAGATCATTGTGTTCTAACAATTTTTGAAGTAGACAAAAAGCCTAGTTTTTCTTAAAGTAAAGTACCAAGGTGATCCTTGTTAATCATAGAAATTTATTATAATTTTTCTGGAATTTATTAACCAGTATAAATATTTTATAAAAATCAGTTTTCCTAAGTATACAGAAAATGAGTTTTGGTTTCATATGCCAAACTAATGGCAAAACAGTAAATTAAATACTACAAAATTTATACTAAATTAGCTAACTTAACATAGTATCTAAAAACTATTTTTCCATAATTTTAGCAGCACTTTAAGTATTTTTAGAAAATCAAAAACAGTATTGCACACAATAATTAATTATCTGCGTATTTTGTCCATGTATATAATTTGAACCAAAGTTCAAATACAGGACCCAAGGCCATGAATCAAGTCCAATATGACTTGTACAGGTCTTGAATGTGTGAAAACACATTTGAGCCCAAATACCCATGCTAGGCTTGGACACCAAATGGTTGCAGTAATTTAAATACAATAAAAATATAACTTGGTAAAAGTACAAAAATAATATTAATATTTAAATAAAGTTCAAAATAAATATATACATATACATATGTTGAAAGTACATATATCTATGTATAGGGAAAATACTTAATTGTAAAGTATCTATATATATATACAAATATATATATATACAAGAAAATTCTTATTTATAGAGTGTATATATATATATATAATATATATATACACATAAAAATATATATACACATAAAAATATATACATATATACAAACATATATACATAAAATTTACTAACTATAAAGTATATATACATATATATAAAATACTGTTAAAAACAGTATACATATATATATACATACATTAATACATATATACATATACATATATATATAAATATATATACAAAACAAAAGGAAAAAGAAAAAGAAAAAAGAAAACAGAAAAAGAGAACAGAAAGGGGGCTCGAACTCGAGCCAGCAGAGCCGGGGGGGGTGTTTAATCGGGTCGAGCTGGCCAGGGGGTCAGCCCGAGCTCAGTGTTAAGGTTAGAGTTTAGGTTAGTTTTATTAGGTTTAGGTTAGAATAAGAATAAAAAAAATATAAACATATCGGCCCTGTGTCCTGACAGTTAGGGACACAGGAGTCTAAGTGTCCGGGTTGATTTTGACACGTACGACACGAGTTTCACGTGTCCAGTTCCACGCTCACGTTCGCCAAGACACGGCGAACAAAATGGACACAACACGAGACACGCACGACTCGTGAGGACACTGCTACTCACGTGTCCAGTCGATCGAGGTGGCTGTCGAAGGGTCTGGACGACGGAGAAGTGGTCGGGACGGCGGCGCTCCGGTGGCGATCGACGCGTCTCGTCGGGGCGAACTCGTCGGCGGTGGTTAGGGGTGGTGGCACTCGGCGTGGGGGCTGGACGAGGAGTTCGTCGGGGTTAGGGTTCCTGTGGGGGAAAAGTGGAGGTGATGGTGGCGTGGGCGGTCGTGGTGGGGTTTAGAGCTAGGGTTTTGACTGGGGGAGAGAGGGCGGTGTTTTATAGGGGAAAAGGGCGGTTGGTAGGTCGGTCGGGCAGCCAGAAATGGCGGGGGCTGCCCGTCGGCGTGGCGGTCGTCGGTCGGGGGGGTAGGTTTAGGATTAGCGTTTAGGTCCCTGTAGTTTAGGTAATTGCAAATAGGTCCCTATAGTTTCTAAGTGCAAAATTAAATTTGCACAATACATCCCGCACTGTTTATGTGCAAAAGAAATTTGCACATAACAATTAGAAAATTGCAAACCAATATATTAACAATTCTAATAATTACAAAACAGTATTAAAACAATTCTACTAATTGCAAATTGATATTAAAACATTTAAATAAATTACAAATCAATATTTTTGTATTTTAAAACTCATTTAAAATCATTTAAAAATTCTAGAAAAATTTCTAAAATTTCCTAATAATTATTTAAGGCTAATTTGTCACAAAAAATTAATTAACACTAATTAAAAATGAATTTTAAAAAACAGGGGCTTACAATATCAGATATTGGTTTGCCAATCCTTAGCACCAAACTCGATGGTAAGTCTAATATAGTACGCGTACCATTTTTACTGTTTTGAAGATTTTGTTTCTGACTGAACAGAGTGCACCTGTCTTTGTTTGGCCAAATACACGCCAAATGATAATGACACTTTTATTAGTTGATCTCTTTTTCTTTACTACTTTCTGCAGGAGCTCGACTGCAAATTTTCTTCAGAACTGGCATTGGTGATTTGGATGCTGTGGAGAATATTCTTCTGACACCTACATCAGGGAGCTCATACGCTTTTGACGCGTAAATCAGACAACTCAGAACTCTTCGTGGGATAGAAGGGTCTTCCTTCAATGGCAGGAAGAGCCTTTATACACGGAGAGTTGGACGGTGGAGTCAACTCTACCCCGAGAAATCGGGTAGTAGAGTTCCTTTCACGGCAAAACTAGGAATTGTATCCCAATATTGGATACATTCCTATCTCCTTTGAAAGATCGCTCCCAATCCACCAATTGTATTGGCAGCAACACGCCTTCGGGCTGCCATACTCTGGGGTTCTCCTCTTTTCTGAGAGAGAAGACCAGAGTTTGATTTCTGCTGTTCCGGTTGCCACTGGAGCTCAGACAGTCAGGAACTGCCACCAACAACGAACCCGTCAAAGAAGATCCAAAGAAGAAATAGATCTCCATTTGGTTTTTGTTGTGTGCATAGAATGAAAATCCAAAATTGTAATAGATTTCCATTATGATTTGTAAGAAAGTCTAAGAAAATGTAATAGACTTTTTATGATGAAATGAGAGTGGAAATGATAATTCTTCTATGCTCAATAATTTGTATTTGAATGAATTGTGGACATGATAGATAATAAAATCTTCTTTTCTGATTTAGAGTACGTAATATTATCAGAGGTAGTATGGACGTGATAATATGTAGGAACTCAAAAGAAAATAGATTGATTTTATGCAGAGGTCAAAAATAACAAATGAGCAGGTAGATTCGGTATTTATCCAGAGGTTATGAAAACGTGATAAATAACGAATCCCCATAATAGAAGATTATGAACGGACGAATCGTTAGATGAATGTAATAAATGAACGAATGAACCATCGGATGAATGTAATAAATGAACGGGTGAACCGTCGGGAATTAATGAATGTGTGAACCATCGGATGAATATGACGCTTCATTATTTGAAGAACTTCTGCCTATAAATATAGCAGAATTCTGACCAGAACGAACACTTCTATTCTTCAACATAAAAATATCGTCCGAAGAAGCATCCAAGAAGGCTGAAATCGTCCCGAAGATTCAGAAGGGCACTGAAGAACGCCCTGTCAATCCAGTTCAACCAAAGGAAGTAAAAGCAGGCGAAGGTTCGTCTGCACCCAAGCCCCCTAGGGACATTCTGGACTTCCTGCTCGAACCAAGAAGGACTGAAGAAGAAGAAGCCATGAGGATAGCCGCTTGCAAATTCCTCGTGGGTTCCAACAAGGAGGTTCTCAGCTCTTTTGCTGCCCGCATTTTCGAGAAGGACGGCAGTGGCCCACGTCCAAATATAAAGAAGGATGATAGTGATCTTCCTTAATATCATGTACTATCATTCATGATTTAAAATAAAATAAAAATTTTATTTCTAAACATGAACTTGTCTGATGATTTATAAGCATTTATATTTATACATAATACTTTTAAGGAGTTTGCCATTAATAGGCATCAAAACTTTTCGACCATCCAATTCTGAGAGTTGATAAGCTCCATTTGAGAAAACTCTACTCACGATATAGGGACCTTCCCATTTTGCGTCAAATTTTCCTTTGCTCATATGAGTCATAGTCATAGGACGTCTGACTGTTAGAACAAGTTCTCCTTTTTGATATGCTCGAACTCTGACTTTCTTATTAAAAGCTCTTGAGATTCTAGCTTGATAGAATTCAATATTCTGTTGAGCAGATAATCGCTTTTCATCCAGAGCTTCTAATTCCTGAAGTCGAAGACGATCATTATTTTCGGCAGTGAGTTCATTAGCGATTGCTATCCTTAAAGAAGGAATTTGAATCTCTAATGGAAGAACAGCTTCGCAACCATACACCAGAGAGAAGGGTGTACATTTAGTAGCATTACGAACTGTAGTACGATAAGCCCACAAACATTCACCGAGCTTCTCACTCTAATTACGTTTATTAGTAGAGACAAACTTCTTTATGAGTTTGATGATGGTCTTGTTGAAAGCTTCTGCTAATCCGTTAGCTGCCGGATTATATGCGGTAGAAGCTACATTGTTGATCCGGTGATCGTCACAGAATCGAGTAAATTTCTGGCTGACGAATTGTGGTCCATTATCATGAATAATGCGTCGAGGAACACAAATCTGTAGATGACATGATGCTTAATAAAGCTGATAACATTGGACGTCTTAACTTCAGATAAAGGAATGGCTTCGGCCCATTTGGAGAAGTAATCGGTTATTGCGAGAATAAACCGATGACCTTTGGATGACGGCGGATTGATCGGGCCGATAATGTCCATGCCCCAAGCTTCGAAGGGCCATGATGCTGCCGTCGGATGTAGAAATTCTGAGGGTGATGAATAAAATCCGCATGGATTTGACAAGCTTATATTTCTTACATATTCGATGGCATCTGATACATTGTGGGCCAATAATAACCCATACGTCGAATACGGTCTGAAGTTTTGGTCCAGGCTGATGTGCTCCACAAATTCCATCATGTGCTTCGTGAATAATTTGTGAGCCTCGTCACCGGCAACACATCGAAGAAGAAAACCATCATAAGCTCGACGATATAAGGTTTTGTAGTAGATTATAATAGAATCTAAGTGATCATCGTCTGATAGATGCTGCCTCACTCGGATTATCTGGAAGAATATCATACAATACAAAATCTAAGAAAGGAAATCTCCAATCTTTATCCGTATTTTGATTCTCGGCCGAGTTATTGAAGATGAATTCCATGCTAGAACCAGATAAAGATGATAAAGATTTACGACTGAATCCAAATCCTCTTGTGTTGACGTCATGAGATGTTGATTCTTCAATGTCAATGGAAGTCCTAGGGTCAGGTTATTTCCAGATGAAACAATTCTCGATTGCAAACAACAATCATTTGTTGCCGTTTAATCGAAATAGCCAACACCGCCGCAAGATTAGCTAGAGCATCAGCTTCTGTGTTACATGCTCGCCTAACATGTTCAATGAAGAATTCTTCAAACGAAGAAGCCATAGATATAGCTGATCTATGATAAGGAACCAGATCTTGATGGCGAACTTCATAAGTACCCCTTATCTGATTGACAATGAGTTTAGAGTCTCCGTATACCTCCAAATGTCGAATATTCAGATGTTTAGCGAGTTGACCAATGAGTAACGCATTGTACTCAGCTACGTTGTTTGAACACGACTGATCAAGAGAATAAGCTCTTTGGATAGCAAGACCTTCTGGCGATACAAGAACGATTCCAACTCCAGCGACAACATCACCATTAGGACCTATCCTTGAGGCACCATCAAAGAATAGACGCCATGTAGGATCTTCTTCAGCAATTTGGTTTGAATCTAGGACTTCATCTGGGATTTCATCATAGAGTTTGAATTTTCGGAATTGAATGAGCAGCCAGAAAATCAGCTAAAGCTTGTCCTTTGACTGATTTCTGAAGAATATAATGCATCATACTGAGAAAGTAAGATTCCCCAGTTAGCCAATCTAGAATTCAAAACACTGGATTTCTTCACACGACCCGTATAGGATTGATTCTGGAGATAACATGAATAGTCTGACCAATGATAATAACGTGTCTTTTGAACAGCGAACATCAAGGCTAGACATTCTTTTTCGACCGGTGAATATCGAGGTTCAGCTCCGGTCATAGTACGACTGAGATAGTAGATGGCTTGTTCATGACCATTTTATTCTTTGAGCGAGCAATGCATCCAATGAATGACTCATTGCTCGGGTATATAGGAGGAATAGAATTCCTGAGACGGGAGGTACCAATACTGGAGGGCTCATCAGATATTTTATATCATCGAATGTCTGACATTCATCATTCTAGACAAAAGAGACACCTTTCTTCATAAGTTTGTTGAATGGTCTGCAGCGTCCTGGAAGATTAGAGATGAATCTGATATAAGCGATCCTTCCTTGAAATCCTCGTAGTCTTTTAAGGTGCGTGGAGGACGCATCTTGGATGGCTTTGATCTTCTCGGGATCCACGTGTATACCTTTAGAGGTAATGACGAAGCCAAGAAATTTACCACTAGAGACGCTAAGAAGGACTTAGTAGGGTTCATCTTTAATTGATGTTTAGCATTAGATCAAAAATAGTCTTCAAATCTTGGATGTGATCCTCTTTTTGTCGACTTTTGACTGCAATATCAAAGTAGCATTGACTATTTTTCGCAAATGTTCACGGAATTAGTGCTCATGGCTCGTTGATAGTTGCTCCTGCATTCTTGAGACGAATGGCATAATGTATAACAATATGTACCAATCGACGTTCTGAAAGAAGTGTGTTTCTCGTGTCTGGAAACATTTTAATCTGATTGTATCCGAAATACCGTCCATGAATGACATCCGTTCAAATCCACAGGTATTATGATCATGACATCAGTGATTGGTAGAGGGAATTCGTCTTTAGGACATGCCGCATTGAGATCGCGGAAGTCTATGCAAACTGATCTTGCCAGTCTTTTTAAGGACAGGAACTATGTTAGCCACCCAATCGGGATGTTGTTCCTCTCTAATAAAACCGGAGGTCATGAGTTTATTGACTTCAACTTCAATTGCATCCTAATGTCTGGACGAAATTGTCGCTGTTGTTGTTTGACCGGTTTAGCATTCGACAAGATATTGAGCTGTGAGTTGCAATTTGCGGATCAAGTCCTGGCATATCTTCATAACTCTAAGCGAAGACATCGATGTAATCACGAATGAGTTTGATCATGTCTTGCTTATCAGTTTCTGAAAGACTTTCTGATGAATATTGGTTTGGGGGATCCTCTTCACCAATGTCTATTTGAACAAGTTTATCTTCAGTCGGAGGTTCTTTTGCTCGAATCGAAACTCCATTGATTCCAACCTTTGGGCCCATGTTCTGATTCAGGTGAGATTTCAAACTCATCTTCGTCTTCGTTACTTTCTTCAGAACGGTCAATGGAGACCAGTTGGAAGACAGAATGTTGTAGTAGAAATCACCAATACTCGTGTCAGAATCCCAAGAGGTAGTATTAGAAGAATCAGATCTTATCTTCATCAGATTCGGGATTTTCATGAACAATATGATAAAAGGAGTAGGAGCAAGTAATCCAATCCGCATTTGTTCTCCCATTCAGAGGAGGGATCCGGACAGGCATTTTTCTTCCTTTCCACTATTGAGGCCAGTTCTGAAGTCATAGCCCATATTTTTAATGATGTCTTTAGATTGTGACTATAACGACGTAGTTGTAACTTCCAGTATCATCATTCTTGTCATCATCTTCTAAATCAGAAGGACTTTGGGCCCTTTGTAAAAGAATATTGGAATGTCTCTGGCTTTCTGCTGGGAACTAGAAAGTATGAAGATGTACAGGTTCTAGGGATACATCTGATGAGCAGTCTGTACAACTCCTATGGTTATTGTGCTCAAATCATCTAACAAATGTAAATAATATGAACATAATTACAACATCAATATACTGCAAAGATGGAGACTTTTATTAAATGTAAAAGCAGTAATTACATGGGAGAAGGCTGAGCCTTAGAGATCTTAGCCAAGTCAATGACTAAAGGAGGAGAAGAAGACGAGAAGAAGCTTTGTTTCGATTAAGATCGATAACAAAAGGCTCAGAAGAGGTGAGCTCCCTTGAAGTCTGAGATGGAAGAATAGTCCGCCCTCCAACTGGAATTAGCAGAGTATCCTGTTTCATATATGAAGATACAGGAACTGTAGTACGTCCACTGACAGGAATAATCAGTGTATTGAGTAGACGACTGAGGTAATGGAGAAATCTGTCCACTCACTGGAATGATGAAAGAATCTTCTCCAGAGGGTTTAGGAGATTGTTGCTGAGTAGTTCGACCTTTAACAGGGATCATTAAAGTCTCACGTTGTGAATCTTCTCATAGCTTGTATCACCCTTGTATACTCTTTTTATACATCCGGGAATCATTGAAATAGGCTTCAACCCCATGGAAGGGATTTATATCAGCAACTTCTTTTTGTACTCTTCCATGCTGTCAATGTATTTAAAACACTGATGAAGAGTAGAAGGTACCACATTATTTTCATGAAGAAATGGCCTCCCCAGAAGAAGATTGTAAGATCCTACGATCTCAATCACATAGAAAGTGACTTTAGATCTGAAATCGCCTATCTGAAGTTTCAGATGAAACTTCCCCAAAGGCTCGCTTCGACTTTGATGAATCCCAAGATAGTAGTAACCGTCTTGGAAAGTTATAAGAGGGATTTTTAATTCATCCAACAGGCTCTTGGCATTATGCTTATAGCAGACCCGGATCAATAAGGATACGATCTATCTTCTATCGTGTCGATTAACCGGTAATAGAGAGGCCGATCAGTCGCTTATCCTCCAATAGCATGTCATGTGTAAAGGTGATATTTGGGATAATCTCCAATACACTGTTGCAATGTAAGCAAGTGGCAGGTTCTGCATCGGCTTTAATTGTGCAAGACAAGAGTCAGCTTGTAGAAGTGCTTCACTTAACGTCTCAGTCTCTTTAGAAAGACGTAGAAGTTAAAGAGTGACATTCTAGCGGAGTATTAGCAAGTTGAGCTAAAATGTCAAAGTTATAGGCTTCTAAGTCCAAGAAGAGAGGACTTCTTGATTGGTTTATCAAACCGAGCCTGTTGTTTGCCTTTCTCAAGAGCTATGGGCTTGGAAAGAGCAGGTTCAACCGGTGCAGTTGAGGAACAGGTGCAGTGGAGATTCCTCTTCAGAGAAACATTAGGAGCATCTTTGTCAGCAGGAGGGATATCAGGAGGTATCCTCAGGATTCTTGGAATAATCCTTTAAATAAGATTTCCCTGTTCGAGTTGCACCAGCAAGTGCTTCTTCTTGTCTTTTGGCTCTGTGTCAGAAGTAGACCCAAGAGAAGTCATAGACATGACTTAATCTTTCCAGCCTTCTTGGACTTTCGAGAAGTAGTCTTTTGAGGAGAAGGCGATTCAAAATCTGCACTAGATCAGGATGAATCCACATGATTTTCCTGTTTCCAAAGGATTGGCACTAATCCTTCGACTGTGGAGGAGGAAATTCACTATTTCAAGAGTGCCTTGGAATAGGAACGATCCCATTTCAAGGAGTTGAGGAGGGAAATCTCGAATTGCATAGAGACAACGTTGGAGGTGACGGTCTTCTCTTTCGAGTAAGAGAATATCTCCAGATTTAATCATTTCTTGGATCTTTCCTTCAGTACAAACATGTACGAATTGTGTGACTAACATCGGTGGTATGGACAGTATTTGGGTGATCTGTCTTACCAGCTTCATCAGGTTTCTTGATTTCAGGTAATTGTATTTTATTGCCTTTCAGCAGACATTCAAAGATACCAAGGACATCGTCATCATCGAAAGAGTATTCTTCCTTGGGGCGAGGTGTGTTTGTTGGGTTGTAGAAGTGGAGAAGTTTGAACAGTGATGCATCTTTGTTCTGAAGATTAACTTCAAGGGTTTCTTTTCCCTTGCGAGCATTGGATTTAGCATTATTGTTAGTACCTTGACCGTTTCTTTGGGAGTCATCTGCACTCCTAAACCTTTGAGGTTTCAGTACAATTTCTGCGGCCTTGGCACACTATGAAAGAAGGCCAGTCTTGAAATTGGGTGGATCTGTCCACATGGATGATTGGCAACAAGTTTGATTTGCATGGTCGATGGTGACAGCATCAGGTTCCAAGAGGCATCTTCAGAGCTTCTCTTCGAAATCATTCAATGAAGCCTTGTGTTTCATTATGTTGCTTGATTTAATAAGAGCAGACATAGTCATATCATTGCGCCCTTCATAGAACGTTCAGAAACATCGTTTGATACCGGCAAATGGGGTAATGCACCCATCTGGGAGACTTCTATACCATTCATAAGCCGTTCCCTTGAGACATCAACAAACACCCGAGTAAGAAGGGCGTCGCTTGGTTGCAATTGATCAGTCATCACTCAAGTGATTAAGAAACTGACTTGGAGAAGTGGTTCCATCATAGAATGAGATAGTAGGCGGGTATTTTAGGAGGATACGATACTTGCTTCTATTCTATCGGATAAGGTTGTTTGATGCCTAACCTTTGTAAACCATCCTTCTGTTTGAATGCCTCGAATTGAGTTTTGAGATTCTTCAATTCTTCAGAGACAATTCCGGAAGATTGTGGAGTGTAGCTTGTAGAGATAGTGGGAGGAGGAACAGCATTATAAGCACTACCCCAGCTCCAGAGAGACTAGGATTTGGTTGAGCTGGTCCAGGAGTATTGGATGTATGCTGGAGGAACTCTGGACTCATACCAGTGTCAATTGGTATGGCTCTGGTACAGTCTGTCGATTTTGCATCTGAGTTGCCATGAGTTCATACATCGACTCATAGTATCAGCCATAGCCTTCATTGCTGTTCCAAAGAAGCAATCCTTTGTTCTTGAGGAGTCAAGGAGAAGAAGGTTCATCACGTACTCCATCAACCATATAAGCGTGACTGTACGAGGGATTATGATGAACTAGTGGATGTTGTTTGTTCTGAATCATGCTTTGTGCATCAAAGTAATTATAGGAGAACTACCCCCAGTAGGAAGAGGTGGGAAATTAGATTCTCCAAGAAATTCAGACTCACTCTTCAGAAATACAAAGTTCTCTGACTAGAGGCCAGGACTCTTGCCTGGTGCCTCTATATACTCCATCTGGACTATCAGTTTCTACCCCCAGTATCCCGAGAGGTCATGTTGACAGAAGCAACAAAGGCTCATCTTCATCAGGCATAGGTTCACACTGAACCGATTGAAGACAGATTATCATTTTGTTTGACATTTGCATGCATTTGACTCTCGGCTGGAAGTCACATTCATGATCAACATAGTCCTGAACCATTGTGACATCTGCATTAATTATGACTCTGGCTGGAAGTCACATTCAGCATGATCCATTGTCATACAATTATTCCTTCTCTTCTGTTGAAGGTGTCTGTAAATCTGTCTGTGACGACTGTGGTACATCAGAGAACACTCTTTGTGTATTTTTAGGAATATTTCTGGTTTGGGTCTTGATGGCTCTGATTATATAGGGAGTGATTAATATGAGCCACATAATTTTTTTAGCATACTCTGCATCTGGATCCTTTAATTTGTTCCGATTGGTGTGGTTTCTTAACACCAGAAGTATTTCCCAAACGAGTTTGATTAAGTTTATTCTTAGATCGTTGGAGGTACACATTAGTTTTTTAAACTTGGAGTTTTCCTTCATTGATTGGATATTTGCAGAGAAGGAAGAGTTGAACCCCCCCTTGATTAGAGTGGTAACAGACCTCTTTTTCTAGACTTCTGTGCCCATTCGAAGAAGTCGTAGAAGAGACATTAGAATGTTTCTTCTTAGACTTTATTCAAGTTGGAGACTAGAATGTCAGAAGGAAGAGTAGTCAAAAGACTATCTCCTTTCTTGACTAACAAAATTGTCAGTCAAGCTGTTCCTGAAGTAAAACTATAGGAGCAGAAGAAACAACTAAAGAGTATTTCTTTTCGAAGGGACTTGTGTGGAAGACCACCCCAGTTCTAGTAGACTTGGCAAAGAAGAGAAATAGCTAAAGAGTTATTCTTCTTAGATGAATACACGCTGAAACGACTTGGTTAAAGAACCAGTACTGTCAGTGTGACTTTTGATTTTAGAAATACACGCTGGAACAGATTTGGCTAAGGAGCCAGTACGTCAGCGTGATTTTGATTTTGGAAATACACGCTGGAACAGATTTGGCTAAGGAGCCAGTGCTGTCAGCATGATTTTTGAATGTGAGATTGCACGCTGGAACAGATTTGGCTAAGGAGCCAATACTGTCAGCGTGACTTTTAGAATTGGATTGCACGCTGGAACAGATTTGGCTAAGGAGCCTAGTACTGTCAGCGTGACCTTTGATTGCTGTCATCTTCGAGCGCACAAGAGTGTGCGTGCTTGCAGTAGAGTTCTTGCCAGTGTTAGGAGTAGACACTGTGGTAGAGACTTCACCATTGGCTGCCAAATGATTCTTAGGGACATAGACAGAGTGTCCCTTCGACTTGGCAGTGATGATGGAGGCTGAAGTGGGCTTGCCACTCTTAGCCCGCTGCATTTCTTCATAGGCGAGTTGATCGAATTGGATCGTCATCACCTTCTTCGTCGAGCCGATTGACGAAGTGTCGCATTGAGTATTGCCATCTCAGAAGAGGAGATAGATTTCCCCAGCGGAGTCGCCAATTTATTTTCCATAAATAAATTCACTTTATCTATGTGTTTTTGGGAAAATTACAACTGTAGGAATCCGATCTAGAAGACGATCGCTTTATCCTTGGACTATGCGAAGAAGAAAAGCTCTCAAAATTTTGACAGTAAGTTAGATACTATGTATCTGTACAATGAATGAGAAAAGAACTCTATTTATAGAGTCAAAAATATAACTGAAAAGATAACTGTCTTCACAGCCTGTGCCTAGTTGAAAATCATGCAGGATTTAACATACGCAAGGTTGTGAGCAGTTACTGGACGTGGCCTGTAACTGTTGGACACATGGAAATGCATGAGTCGTGTGCAAGTTACAGGACACGCAAGCGAAAGATCAGGCATGGCTGCCACGTACTCCCAATTTGATAAAATCCACGCAGACTGGTTGAAGACGAAATCCACGCAGACTCGGGGCAGAAAGCTTCAAAATCTACGCAAACTTGGGGCAGAAGCTTAGAATCCACGCAGACTTGGGAAAAAAGCTTTCAATCCACGAAGACTTGAGGGAAGAAACTTCAGAATCCATGCAAACTTGAGACAGAAAGCTCAAAATACAGACTTTGGGAAGGAACATAATCCACGCTCGATTGAGGCAGGACTGCCAGCTGTCTTGATTCGACGTGCCTCGACTGACACAAAATCTCTGACAGTGATTGCTTTTGTCAGTCGCATTAAATGACAAGAAGCTCTTTTGGTACGCTAACTTGGTGAAGGCTGAGTCTTGCTGAAGAAGATTTCAAAGTAAGTAATAGTCGGCTATGATCTCTCGAGTTCCGTGCATACGTGACATACGAGAAGACATTCTTCGACTGTCGTGCTGTCAGTCATGATGATACTCTGACAAAATGATGAGCTGTCTCCCAGCGTGATTTTTAAATATTGTCCTGATCAACTCAGCGTGACTTTTGGATTGTTCTGATCAACTCAGCGTGACTTTCATTTTAAGGCCTACAACTAGAATAACTACACGTAAATGAACTGCCAGATGAACGAACACGATATCAATGGAAGAAACCAAACCTCGTCCTGAGTGTGGACTCTCTGTTTGAACTAAGCACTAACCTTCGTCCCGAGTGTGGACTCTTTGGTTAGCTCACGGCAAGACACCCTCGTCTCGTGTGTGGACTCTATGGTGTAAATGGTCAACCCTCGTCCCGTGTGTGGACTCTCTGGTGCCATTGATCACGACAAACACCTCGTCCCGAGTGTGGACTCTCTGGTGCACCAAACAACCCTCGTCCCGAGTGTAGCTCTGGTTGTGTACAACGATAATCAAGGCTATGGCAGTTCACTACACGCAACCGTTCTATGACACGACTCAAGCAAGGTACTGACGAGAAACTCCAAATGGAAAACACAAGGCCAAAATATGAACATGGCTATAAACAATAAAATAACCACAGAAAATAATACGAAAAGCACATGCCATAAACAATCAAATGACTAAAAAATGAAAGGAAATGCATGTAAGTAAAACTGTAGAGGAAGGCAAGGTATACTTGCCTGGTGGCAGCGCGAAGAAATCAATAAATACCGTCAACTGGTACACCATAACGTCCAAGTCATCACAACTGTCTCCGAAAGCTGAAACAAACATCGCCAATTCTCAGAATAGACAAATTAGCTAGGATGCCTGTCCTTAAGTCCAATTCTGGACACAGGGGCAAAACGATAATTTCGGGCAAAAACAGTGTCCGTCGTTGGACCGCTTTGCACCGAAAAGCGTGCCAGAGTCAATGGTCTCTAAAGTCGTCAAACTATGTCTACGGATTTGTTTTTCCGATACGAACCCAACCGTATGTCCAAAGATGGGATTCCGGCGGGCCGTGCACAAATTGCCCGTTGAGTGGGAGTGGGGCCCGCAAAACGACGATTTTATCAACGGTCTCCGAATCGGACCAAACTTGGCATACAGACCAGAAAAATGATACGGTCCTGATGGCATAAGTTTCGTCTCGATCTGACGAGTATGTACAAAGTAATTGGAGGATTTGTAAGGCACGATACGGTAAATTTCGACGGATACGCATCAAACGTCACGCACACGACCAATTGAATTCCTCCAAAGCCCACACGACCAAGAAGCCGTTACGCAGCTTTCGATGCCTTCGGTTTGCGACCACGTCGCCCGGTTTGGCGGGACGCACGTCGTGTGGAACAATTTTCAAGTTTTCCAAAACAGTTTTTCGGTGAACTTTACGACCAATTACTCATTAAATTGTGAACGAAAAATTAATCTATCTGAAGGGTCTTGTTGTCCTACATGTCTAAATAATTGTTCAATTAGAATTCTAAAATGACACTAGATCGATCATAATCGATCTTCAAATATGGGCAGTTGGACTGTAATCGTCCTGTTTCTGGACAAGTTTTTCCATCGACTTCACGTCGATTTCCTGGGTCGATCGTGCGTCTACGACGAATTTCCTTTGAAGGGTTTCGAAGAGGGTTATCTAGACGATACGTAGAAATTTAGAAGGAAATTTCGTGGAAAGATCATGGAGAAATTGTACCTCAAAGTACTGTAGTTTACTGCCCTTTACTGCCACGTTGCGGGGTGATGGTCGCGGCCTGTTGCCGGCCGACGACGTGCGGCTCTCCGCCAGTCACGACGCGGTGGGGCGCGCGCGTAGCGTCCAGGGGGGCGCAGGTTCTTGGGTTAGGGTTCGACATTTTCTCCTTTCGATGCTCTGGTTATATACTACGCGCGGCTGTGCTACAGGGGTCGGCATGTTGCACTGGTTGAGGGAATCATGGGCTGGCTGAGAAGTTGGGTTAGCTTGGGCCGGCTGGGCCTTGGGGTTGGGCTCTCTATTTTACTCTAAAAATACATACATATAATTACCCATATAATAACATATACCTATATTTATACCTATATTATACATATACGTAATCAAGTAATATCTATAGACACACAGATAATAGCTATATATGTATAGTACATCAACCAATATTATTATATACAGACATTATCTATATATATACATATAACTATAACCATAATATTTATTTGACAAAATAATTACCAAAATAATATTAATAAACCTTAAAAACATGGTAATAAAATATAATAATAATAATAGTAATAACGAAATTCAATAAACCAGTAAGGGGTATATACCATTACGTATAGTCTAATAATCTTGTCCTATTTTTAGGATACATATTCAATAAAATTTAATAATGTATAAGTCTCTATACAATCTACTACTAAAACATTAAATAAAAATAAACTATACATGTACACAATACAATCTACACGGACGTCTCTGGATTCACCTACCCGACTACGTAGGCTTAGGCTCGGTTCGGGTGCAGTCCGAACTAATCTTGGTACACGAGTCACCTAAAAGTCAAATAATACTAATAATAAATAAGCATCAAATATTATGGTGGCCATGTCGTAACTTGGCCTGGTTTTCCTAGTTTGGATATATGGCTGGGTCTTCCTCTACCATGGCTAAACATAGTCAAGGCACGCCATGCACTATCCGTGCCATGATTCCTAATCGTTCAAAACTCAACCATGGCTAAAATCATCTACCGTATATTTAACTAAATAAATATTATAAAATTCTAAAAACCATCATTTAAAACAAATAAATAATAAAAATATTTTTCAAAAATTTGGGAAGGGAGGCTACAAATCTATCCACCTTAAAAATAATTTCGTCTCGAAATTCTAATTCGTAACCATTCTTAAAATTTAAAGTCTACCATACCTTAACCTCCTCACTTAATTCCTCAACAATATTTATAACTTCTCGTTATTTTCGTAACTACGAAACTTCGAGGACTTCTACCCACCTTTGGTCACACTACTCCTCAAAATACGGTCACTAAAGTCTTATGGTCTTCTAACTAGGGGCTAACAATTCTACCGGCAGATATCTAGGCATATGGCATCATACTCCCTCATATCCATAAACAACCAAACATTCAATAATCATGCAATATATACATAATTAGAATTTTTGGTAAACTAGTCAGCACGATTATTCGTCACCGAAATAAAGGGACGAGAATCAATGGCACATGAAGCAAGAAGTATAATCGAGAGCAAATATGGAGTTTCATGACGTAGTGAATTTCTAGAAAATTTTAAGGCAGAGTGGAGAGATTTCTAAGGTCTAGTCAAGGTCGCAGGCTCGTATCAGTCAGTTACATAACCGATACGATATGCTCTGACCTGCATGGGCCACAAAAAAACTTGTCACGACCCCACACGCTTTCGGATACGAAGCGTGTCCAAGCCCAGCTACGCATCGAGCGGACTCCAGCCCATCTCGAATACGTAAACGCTGTCAGGCTATGGTTTACTACCAAATCATGGCAATACAATCTAATCTCAATCCACAATGAGAATATGAAACATGAATGAACACTAGGGTCGTGGTCTGCAGCCCACTAGCATATGTCCGATTAGACTCTAAGAATAATATGAGTCTATAAATGTAACTAACAATAAAAGTATATCATGATAAGGAACATAAGGCACGAGCGGATAAAAACATGAACGATACCTGAATCATCGCAAGAACCGCAAATCCTCTGCCATCCAGAACTACTAGCTAACTCCATACAATCGCTAAACCTGAAGAGAACATCAGGTCCTCAGAGGACATAGCAAGATACATAATATACATGCCTATCTAACAGTTTTATCATGCGCAAGAAATAAACAAGAAAGAACAAGGACAAGACAAATGACTACGAACACGAACACGAATACGAATACGTACACGAATACAAACTCGAATACGAACACGAATATGAACACGAATACGAATACTAGAATAACTACGCGTAAATGAACTGCCGGATGAACGAAACACGATGATCAATGGAAGAAACCAAACCCTCGTCCCGAGTGTGGACTCTCTGGTTTGAACTAAGCACTAACCCTCGTCCCGAGTGTGGACTCTCTGGTTAGCTCACGGCAAGACACCCTCGTCCCGTGTGTGGACTCTCTGGTGTAAATGGTCAACCCTCGTCCCGTGTGTGGACTCTCTGGTGCCATTTGATCACGACAAACACCCTCGTCCCGAGTGTGGACTCTCTGGTGCACCAAACAACCCTCGTCCCGAGTATGGACTCTCTGGTTGTGTACAATAATAATCAAGGCTATGGCAGTTCACTACACATAATCGTTCTATGACACGACTCAAGCAAGGTACTGACGAGAAACTCCAAATGTGAAACACAAGGCCAAACATGAACATGGCTATAAACAATAAAAATAACTCCACAGAAAATAACACAAAAAGCACATGTCCATAAACAATCAAATGACTGAAAAAATGAAAGGAAATGCATGTAAGTAAAACTGTAGAGGAAGGCAAGGTATACTTGCCTGGTGGCAGCGCGAAGAATCAATAAATACCGTCAACTGGTACACCATAACATCCAAGTCATCACAACTGTCTCCGAAAGCTGAAACAAACATCGCCAACATTCTCAGAATAGTCAAATTAGCTAGGATTGCCTGTCCTTAAGTCCAATTCTGGACACAGGAGCAAAACGATAATTTTGGGCAAAAACGGTGTCCGCCGTTGGACCCGCTTTGCACCAAAAAGCGTGCCAGAGTCAATGGTCTCTAAAGTCGTCAAACTACATGTCTACGAATTTTTTTTCGATACGAACCCAACCGTATGTCCAAAGTTGGATTTCGACGGGCTGTGCACAAAATTGCCCGTTGAGTGGGACAAAGTTGGATTCCGGCACAAAGTTGGATTCCGACGGGATGATTTTATCAACGGTCTCCGAATCGGGCCAAACTTGGCATACAGGACCAGAAAAACGATACGGTCCTGATGGCGTAAGTTTTGTTTCGATCTGACGAGCGTGCACAAAGTAATTGGAGGATTTGCAAAGTGCACGATACGGTGAATTTTGACGGATACGCATCAAATTCGTCGCGCACACGCGACCAATTTGAATTCCGCCAAAGCCCACACGACCACGAAGCCGTTACGCAGCTTTCGATGCCTTCGGTTTGCGACCACGTCGCTCGGTTTGGCGGGACGCACGTCGTGTAGAACAATTTTTAAGTTTTCCAAAACAGTTTTTCGGTGAACTTTACGATCCAATTACTCATTAAATTGTGAACGAAAAATTAATCTATCTGAAGGGTCTTATTGTCCTACATGCTGTCTAAATAATTGTTCAATTAGAATTTCTAAAACGACACTAGATCGATCGTAATCGATCTTCAAATATGGGCAGTTGGACTGTAATCGTCCTGTTTCTGGACAAGTTTTTTCATCGACTTCACGTCGATTTTCTGGGTCGATCGTGCGTCTACGACGAATTCCCTTTGAAGGGTTTCAAAGAGGGTTATCTAGACGATACGTAGAAATTTACAGAAGAAAATTTCGTGGAAAGATTATGGAGAAATTGTACTTCGAAGTACTGTTCGTTTACTGCCCTTTGCTGCCACTGTTTGCTCCGTGCGCGGCTGATGGTCGTCGGCCTGTTGCCGGCCGGCGGCGCACGGCTCTTCAGCCAGCCGCGACGCAGTGGGGCGCGCGCGTAGCTGCCCAGGGGGCACAGGTTCTTGGGTTAGGGTTCGACGTTTTCTCCTTTCGATGCTCTGGTTATATACTACGCGCGGCTGTGCTACAGGGGTCGGCCTGTTGCACTGGTTGAGGGGAATCATGGGCTGGCTGAGAAGTTGGGTTAGCTTGGGCCGGCTGGGCCTTGGGGTTGGGCTCTCTATTTTACTCTATAATATATACATATATAATTACCCATATATATATATATAACCTATATTTATATACATATATATACATTTTTTTTTAATATCTATATACACACATAATAGCTATATATGTATATGTACATCTAACCAAATATTATTTATGTACAGACATTTATATCTATATATACATATACATATAACCAATAATATTTATTTGACAAAATAATATTACCAAAATAATATTAATAATAACCTTAATAACGCTGGTAATAAAATAATAATAATAATAATAATAGTAATAATGAAATTCAATAAACCAGTAAGGGTGTATATACCATTACGTATAGTCTAATAATCTTGTCCTATTTTTAGGATACAATATTCAATAAATATTTAATGTATAAGACTCATTTATACATTATACTGCTAAAACATTAAATAAAATACAACTATACATGTACACAATACATATCTACACGGACATCTCTGGATGCACCTACCCGACTACGTAGGCTTAGGCTCGGTTCGGGTGCAGTCCGAACTAATCTTGGTACAACCGAGTCACCTAAAAGTCAAAATATTAATAATAAATAATCAAAATATTTATGGTGGCCATGTCGTAACTTGGCCTGGTTTTCCTAGTTTGGATACACTTATGGCTGGGTCTTCCTCTACCATGGCTAAACACTAGTCAAGGCACGCCACTGCACTATCCGTGCCATGATTCCTAATCGTCTTGTACTTCAAAACTCAACCATGGCTAAAATCATCTACCGTAATATTAACTAAATAAATATTTATAAAATTCTAAAAACCATCATTTAAAACAAATAAATAATAAAAAATATTTTTCAAAAATTTCGGGAAGGGAGGCTACAACTGTTATTGTCATTATTATTTTTACCTACATCTACCCTCCCCAAACCCTAGCACTCTCTCCCCCTCAGTTTCACTCAGCTGCCCCCTTTCTCATTTCTCTCTCTTCTCTTCCGACCACCCCCACGCTTCTTCCTCACCCCTCTCCCGAGCTCTCACTCACTCCTCTCACTTCCTTCCCCCGCTTAGCTCTCCCCCCTCACCCGAGCTCTCCTCTCTCACTGATGCCCTCCCCGGAGCTCCCTCTCTTCTTCTCGGCCTCCTCCATAGTGACCACCACCATCATCGTCGTCGTCTCCATCATCTCCACCGCCTCCATGGCCGCGACCGCCACCGTCTCCCACCACAGCCGCCGCCAGCACCACATCCACCGCCATCCTCGTTGCCCCCGGCTGTCCTCGGTACCGCGCCACCATCTCCTTCATCGATGGCTACCAGTACCACCATGGTCATCGACACCACCGCGACCACCACCATCATCGTCGCCATCTCCTCTGCCTCCCCCTCACTGCTGCCATCTCACCACCACTTTCAGCACCGCCCCCATCATCACCGTTGTCGTCGCCTCCACCGCCCCCTTTCCGACGACGAGCCCCGGCCCCTCCTCTTTTTCCTGCCAGAGGTCGAGTGCTGCCGACGAGCCACCCCAACCTGGCTGCTCCGGGGAGCTCTTCTACCTTCCCCTTTTCCTCGTTTTGTATGTGCCTCGGGGCAACGCCAGCCTCGAACAACGGGACGCCTTTGGGCACCGGGCTGCTCGAGCAGCGTACAGCCTCGATCTGCGTACCATTCTCGGGCAGCATGCTCCTCGGGCCACGTGCCTTGGGTTACGTGCACTCGATTCGCGTGTTCCCTCATTCCCCGTAGTTTTTGGGATGTGTGCCTCGATTTGCATGTTGTCTCATTTTCTGTGCCTCGGCCTTTGTGCCCATCTTAATTTTTGTGCTGCGTCGACTTGCGTATACCCATCTATTTGCGTACCGTATTGGTAGATGTGCCACCTTGGACTTTGTGCCATCCCAGTTTACGTGTATGTACTGATTTGCATGTCGTTGGTTTGTGTTTTACCTTGGACTCCGTACCGCATCGATTTGCGTGTATACGTCGACTTGTGTGCCATATTGATTTGCGTGCTTCCTTGAATCTTGCTCCGTCTTGATTTGCATATATGCCTCAATTTGTGTGTCGTAATGATTCATGTGCCATCTCGATATTCGTGATTCCTCGATCTCTACGTGCACGTCTTAATTTACGTGTACGTCTCGGTTTGTGTGTCCATATCGATCTACATACGCGTCTCGATTTGCATGCACATTATGTTTCTCGTTCACCCCGATATTGTGTCATCTTGATTCTCGTTCCTATTTTGATGTACATGCATGCCTCAGTTTGTGTGTCTGTATCGATCTGCATGCCTCGATTTTCGTGCCAGATCCCTGCACTGCTTACGGGACCCATACAGTATAGCCTTCTGCCATCTTTGTGCTTTCTGCTATTATTTTATTATTTAATGTTGATGATTATTTATTGTGTGTTTTGAGGACTTCGATGGACGTGCTACCTTGGACCGTGATCGCCAAAGACTTGCTTACCTAGCCAAGCCCTCTAGACAAGTATCCCTTGCTCATTGACGGCTCTTGCCCTCTCTTCTGGAATTTATAGTATTTAATTCATTTGTAATTATAATTGTATAACCATGATTAGTGTAGCTTAGCAGTAGAACTGCCATGGATAACCTAGGATAGCTTGGTTCGATACCGGTTTACGACCGTATCGAACAACTCGGACGGGTCATCCATACCTCCGAGGACACGAGCATGACTCACGAGTATGGATTGTCCCCATATGCCCCGTGTCTGACTCGCGGTTGGGTGACGGCTTTGGCTAGCTATTTTTGTGACTGTGGTTGTGGCTTGGATATGACTGTGGGTCCGTGATGCGCCCTGCGTGGCGATTCCTGTTATATGTGTTGGCTTGGCGCCCAGTACGCATCATAGTGCTGCTGGAAGTCGAGACTTAGTGTTCTCGGCTATGGTTTGGTTTCCAGTACGTATGGTAGCGCTGCTGGAAGCTGAGACTTAGTGTTCTCAGTCTGCGATTCTGCGGCGGGTTGCATCGAGTGGATTTAGCCCCAACTCGCTGGGTGCTCCCGTCCAGAATACAAAGGAGACTCTGCCGAATTTTTCTAAAATTCTCGGTCAGGAATTTGGTTCGAAGATTTGGGCAGAACCGTTCCTTTGGTTTGCTGAACTAGATTTGTGCAGATTTAGTTTGACCTGACTCCAGTACCTGCTAGGTAGACTCATGACTAGATTAATCGCCTAGCTACTTGACATGTCTTATCCGTCAGATAGCGTAAGGAGTGCGGTTCCACTCGGGAGACGGTCTGCAACCCTGGTTCTTGTTTGGTTTATGGGTTGTATATTTGCTCCAGAGCAGTCCATGTAATCCTTGCCATTTTTCGGCGACATTAATTAGTAGACTCTTGTCCCCCCCCTGACCATTCTTTCTAGGAGTTATCCTAGTCTAGCCAGCTAGGACTGATAGTTGTCCTATGTATCAGGATTTGTGATTTTTGGATATATCTGAGGATTGAGTATTATGGAGAGTATGATCTCGAGATATTGATTGATGGACTCACGTGGATTCTTGGATAGTGTTGCTATTTTTTGATGATGTTCTAATTCGATCGGACATGATTATGTGGATTCTTGGATTTTGAAGATCGCAAATATTTTGTGAAATGAGGAGAATATTGAGGGTATTATTATATGATTTTTACTCGACTTCCCAATCGCCCAAAACCTGGGTTGATTGCTATGTCTTGGTAGTTGTGAGGTTTGTTTTTCGATAGCTTGTGATCATTGATTCAGTAGATTCTTGTGAACCAGAAGGCCTAGCATTGTTTATAGTGATGAGCTTGGTATTTGGTGATTGTCTTTCTTGACGTGATATTCACTCCATCGTGGATGGGAGACTCCTGATAGATTGATCCGGTGGATAGATCGACTTGATGATTAGAGCTGTAGGCTGTAAAACCCCTAAATTTCTACTATTTTTTTAAAATTTGGTACTAATTTTTTTATTTTATTTTCTATTTGTACGCGTATTTGTATTGTACGTCGCGCACGAAATTCCATTTTTGTAATTGCTCGACGAGTACGAATATGTGCGAGCGTACATATTTTTGAAAAAATATTTTTCTATTTTTATAGTTTCAAAATAATATATATAATAATTATTCTTGCTATCGTGCCAAAATTTTCTAAGTTTGTTATTTTAATTATAAAAGCCTTTTATTTATAACAGTTATTATTAATAAATAATTTTATCAAAAATATAGAAAACATATATTTATTTCAATAATATAGTTAACTTGTTTATTTTTCTTGAAGGTATATAAATTCTGTCGTACTAGTGTTTTCCATAAATAAATTTACTTTATTATTGTATCTGAGAAAATTACAACTGTAGGAATCTAATCTAGAAGAGGATTACTTTATCCCTTGGACGATGCGATGAAGAATACTCGAACTTTGAAGAACTTGGACAGCAACTGGGCAATCTCTCTGTTCTCTCTGAAATTGTCTGTGTCTCTGATGAAGATGAAGAAACTCTTTTTTATAGAGTTCAGGATAACTGTCCTTAAGCATACGCTCAGGTAGTTACTTGACGTGTGCATAACTGCAGGGACGCGTGGCTAATTCTGATGGAGACACATTAGCATGCGGTTGAAAGTAGTGGAGCATGTTCAGAAGAGATTGATGGCCTGGATGCCACGTTGCATAACTTCTAGAGAAGTGGATAACTGGTACAGGACACGTGAGAACGTGTGTTGACTGTAATCCTGGATATGGTTGTTGTAATACGCTGCCTCGTTGAAGGAGAGTTATACGCTGACTTGGATGATGTAGAAACAAAATAAAGCTGATACGCTTACTGGAGAAGAAAGGAGTCATACGCTCACTTGATGAGGAAGGAGTCATATAGACTTCATACGCTCACTGAAGAAGGAAGGAGTCGTATAGACTTCATACGCTCACTGAAGGAAGGAGTCGTATAGACTTCATACGCTCAATGAAGAAGGAAGGAGTCGTATAGACTTCATACGCTCAATGAAGAAGAAAGGAGTCGTATAGACTTCATACGCTCACTGAAGAAATGGCCACGTGGCCATCATCAATCTTCTCCGATATGCCATATCTTCAAATAACTGTCAAAAGATTTTCTCGAGCGTCGTGACTGCAGATATGACGGCTGACAGACTGTCAAAACTGACAGTAATGATGGCTTTGCATTAACGATCTCTGAGCTGTCCTCGTAAAAGACAAAATCAACTCTTCGAATACATATACGACGGTTGCTCTTTTCATGACAACTATCTTTGCACGAAAAGACGAGACGTCAGATTCATTCTTCATTTAATATATGCTGTGCTGCCACTTTAAGAAGAAATAATAAAATATTCACTGAGCGTATGGCCTGTAGATGAGCGTATGGCCTTGACTGAGCATATGGCTTTGAGCGTATGGCTTGGACTGAGTCTTATGTCAGCGTGTCATAATTTTCACATCCTACAAGATCCCCTTCAAAGTTTTCGAACTTTATGAGTTTCAAAAGTTCGAAATTACTTTGAATAAAAAAGTGGGAATGAGTCTTGACACGCTGGCATTAAATCTGTTTATGCAAAAATGAATTTATTAAATGTCATGATGACTCTTCATTTTTCGAGACTGATTGAATCTAATTTATGGAGGAATATGAACCGCCAGCAAGCTTTGTTATATAAACTGAGAAAATTCAGTTTTTGACATTTATTTCTTATAACCATGACTCCAAAGGAAGCGGCTGAAGAAGAAGCACGAAAATTAGGTTTCTATGCCCATGGTGACCCCACCTTTGGAGGTAAAGAACCGGAGCCCTTCGTCATCGAGTTCAAAGATGACCCCACACAGTTAGCCAAGAATTTCTTGGGTTACTTTGGTCTGGACGGCTCCTCTACTTCTGATGGGCGGAGCCTCGCAGAGAAGCGTGAAATGCTCGCTGCTCTGTTGCACCGCATGGGGGTCCAAAGCGTAGAAGAGTTAGGCGTCAAACTTAGCCGCTCTGGAAAATAGAGCGTGACTTTGTTGCACCCCTTTCTTTCCCTCTCTCTTTTTTGTTTTGTAAGGCCATCAGTGCCTTAATGAAATGAATATTCAAGAATTCTCTGTTTAGTATAATTTTGTGTTGAAAACTAACGTGCACCAATGAATAACTGTAGATTACGCTGTAGGTTACGCTGTCTTCCAATGTTTGTAAGTTACGCTGGATAGCGTACATCAATGAATAGCATGCACCAATAAATAGCTGTAGGTTACGCTATCTTCCAATGTTGTGGAAAGCACTCTTTGAATATTTCCAAGGCTATGCTGGTTTCCAAAGTATACGTGGCACTCATTGCATATTTTATGAGCGTTATTTGTGGATCCTTTCCAAGAATAGGCTTGCGCTCCATACTTTAAAATAGACAGAAGAGTTTCACAGAACTCATCCCTATCTTCTTTTTCTTCTCTTCTCTGAAAATGAACGTGAGATTTCACTCTCGAATCGGAAAGCAAAAGCTTCTAAATGTTCGAATTCTGAGCAATATGTCAGACATCAGTTTGCCAATTCTTAGCGTCAAACTTGAAGGTAAGTCCGGCATAATACATGTACTATTTTTTTGCTGTTGAAATAAGCTTTCTGTCTCTGAGCGTGCTTGACCAACCAGTACATTTCATATGACATTTCTGTTGATTTAATTCTCTTCTTCATGCTGTTTTCTGCAGAAACTTGGCTAAAGATTTTCTTCAGAACTGGCATTGGTGATGTGGATGCTGTGGAGAATGTCCTTCTGACACCAACATCAGGGAGCTCATACGCTTTTGACGCGTACATCAGACAACTCAGAACTCTTCGTGGGATAGAAGGGTCTTCCTCAGATGGTAGGAAGAGCCTTTATACACGAGAGTTGGATGGTGGAGTTAACTCTACTACCGAGAAATCGGGTAGTAGAGTTCCTTTTACGAGAGAACTAGAAATTGTATCCCAAGGTTGGATACATTCCTATCTCCTCTGAAAGGTCGCTCCTAATCCACCAGTTGTATTGGCAGCAACACGTTTTCGTGTTGCCCTACTCTGTGGTTCTCCTCTCGTCTGAGAGATAAGACCAGAGTTTGATTCCTGCTGGACACCCAGGAATTGCCACAAACAACGAGATTGCCAGAGAAGATCCAAGAAGAAATAGATCTTAGTTGTACATAGAATGAAAATCCAAGATTTGTAATAGATTTCCATTATGATTTGTAAGAAAGTCTAAGAAAATGTAATAGACTTTTTTGTGGTGAAATGGGAATGGAAATGACAATTCTTCTATGCTCAATGATTTATATTTGTGGATGAATTATGGACATGATAGATAATAAAATCTTCTTTTCTGTTTTAGAGTATGATATTATCAGAGGTATTATGGACGTGATAATATGTATGAACTCAAAAAAAATAGATTGATTTCTATGTAGAGGTCAAAACATGACAAATGAGTAAGTAGATTCGGAATTGATTCAGAGGTTATGAAAACATGATAAATAACGAATCCCCACTTGATAAATTGATAGAAGATTATGAACGGATGAACCATTAGGAAATGATGAACAGATAAACTGTCGAGTGAATGTAATAAATGAACGGATGAACCATCAAGTATTAATGAACATGTGAAACGTCGGATGAATGTGAGAAATGAATGGATGAAATGAATATCGAGAAAGAATACGTCCCTTCGATCCTTGTAACCATATGCCTATAAATAGAGCATATATTTGAGTAGAAGGATCACACATCATCAATGTCTTCTGAAAAGAATACAAAGAAGGCTGAAGTCGTCTCCGAAGTTACTGAAGGTGCTAAAGAACATCTACCTCCGCAGAAGAAGGAAATGGCGAAAGCTCATCTACTCCCAAGCCGCCGAAAAGATATCATGGACTTCCTGGTCGAACCAGGAGAAACCGAAGAAGAAGAAGCAATGAGGATGGCTGCCTGTCTTCTTGGTGCGGTCAGGAAAAGTATAAATTCTTTTGCTGATTATGTATGTGGCCCTTGTCCCAAGTATGAGAGGGATGACAGTGATCTTCCATGATGATGTACTCTTTTTCTTGAAGAATTTTGTCAAAATAAACTCTGTTTAAGGAAACTTTGTTTACGATGTATCCTTTCCATTTTACATCAATTTTGCCTTTATTCACTGATCTTTAGACTCAGAAAAAAAAAGACTAAATATTTGAGATAGAAAATTCAGAGGTAATATGGACATGATTTTCTATACAAGATCTTTATTAAAACTACTGGGGATCTAATAAAACGAAATATCAAATTCTCTGGAAAGATGATACATGGTGGAATATCAATTTCCTCTGGGGATAACGATATTGAAATAACTTTTGTAAAGAAGGATTTTATATTTGCTGGGGAATGATGAAAATATTATACATAATATTTCTTTAAGAATTTGCCATTGATAGGCATCATCATGACTTTTCCATCCATAGAGGCAAGCTGGTATGCTCCGTTAGAGAAGACTTTGTTCACTACGAATGGGCCTTCCCATTTCGCATCAAATTTGCCTTTGCTCATATGTGTCATGGTCATAGGACGTCTGACAGTAAGGACCAGTTCTCCCTTCTGATATGCTCTGATTTTGACTTTCCGGTTAAAAGCTTTGGAGATTCGGGCCTGATACAGCTCGATATTTTGTTGAGCATACAATCGTTTTTCATCTAGAGCTTCCAACTCTTGAAGTCGAAGACGATCATTGTTTTCTGTTGTCAGTTCATTGGAGATTGCAATTCTCAGAGAAGGAATCTGGATCTCAAGGGGAAGAACAACTTCACACCCATATACTAAAGAGAAAGGTGTACATCCAGTCGCATTGCGAACTGTGGTGCGGTAGGCCCATAAACATTCACCAAGCTTCTCGCTCCAGTTGCGTTTGTTGGAAGAAACGAACTTTTTTAAGAGTTTGATGATTGTTTTATTGAAAGCTTCTGCCAATCCATTGGCTGCTGGATTATATGCTGTAGAAGCTAAATTATTAATCCGATGATCGTCGCAGAATCGAGTAAATTTCTGACTGACGAACTGCGGTCCGTTATCATGGATAATACGCCGAGGAACACCAAATCGATAGATAACATGATGTTTGACGAAGTTGATAACACTAGAAGTTTTAACTTCAGATAACGGGATTGCTTCAGCCCATTTGGAAAAGTAATTGGTTATTGCTAAAATAAACCGATATCCTCTTGATGATGGTGGGTTGATGGGACCAATGACGTCCATGCCCCAAGCTTTAAAGGGCCATGATGCCGCTGTTGGATGTAAGAACTCTGACGGTTGATGAATAAAGTCTGCATGAATTTGACAGGCTTTACATTTCCGAGCATATTGAATAGCGTCAGCCACCATCGTGGGCCAATAATAACCCATACGTCGGATACGATCTTGAAGTTTAGGACCTGGTTGATGAGCTCCGCAAACACCATCATGTGCTTCATGAATTATCTGTTGTGTTTCTTCACCGGCAATGCATCGGAGGAGAAGACCGTCGTAAGACCGACGATATAATGTTTTAGTCGTATGATTATAATAGAATCTGAGAGATCGATGTCGAATAGACGCTGCTTCACTCGGATTATCAGGAAGTATATCATACGAAACAAAGTCTAGAAACGGGCGTCTCCAGTCTTCAATTATGGCTTCTGTTTCATTAGAAAAGACATATTCCATAGTAGAATCAGAGGAAGACGAGGGCATTTTGTCAAACTTTAATCCAGCATCAAGGTTGAAAGAATCTTTGTCTGGTTTGTGAGAAAAAGCCAAAGCCAAATTATTCTCAACACAGAATAGTTCTCGGTTATAAACCACTATCACTTGCTGACGTCTGATTGGTATAGCTAATACAGCAGCAAGATTAGCTAAAGCATCAGCTTCTGCATTATAGGCTCGTCGAACATGTTCAATAAAGAAGTCTTCAAAAGATGAGGCTATAGAGAGTGCTGCTCGATGATAAGGTATCAAATCCTGATGACGAACTTCATACGTTCCTCTGATCTGATTGACAATAAGCTTGGAGTCTCCATAAACTTCCAAATATTGAATATCTAGATGTTTAGCAAGTTGAAGACCAATGAGTAATGCATTGTATTCGGCTACATTGTTTGAACATGATTGATCCAGAGAATAAGCCCTCTGAATAGTTAGTCCTTCTGGGGATACAAGAACAATCCCAACTCCAGCAACAATATTGCCATTAGGACCTATTCTAGATGCTCCATCAAAGAATAGACGCCAGGTAGGAACTTCTTCAGAAATTAGATTTGAATCCAAGACTTCATCAGGAATCTCATCATATAATTTAGAATCTTCTGGAATTGCATGAGCAGCCAGAAAATCAGCAAGAGCCTGTCCTTTAACTGACTTCTGAGGAATAAAATGCATATCGTATTGAGCTAACAAGATTCCCTAATTAGCTAGTCTAGAGTTGAGAATACCAGGTTTCTTCATCATAATCCTGATAGGATTCACTCTGGAAATGACATAAATCGTTTGACCGATAATATAATGTCGCATTTTCTGAACAGTAAACATTAATGCTAAGCATTCTTTCTCGATTGGAGAATAACGCGGTTCAGCACCCGTCATTGTGCGACTGAGATAATAAATAGCCTGTTCATGGCCATCTTTATTTTTCTGGGCAAGTAATGCACCAAGAGAATGATCCATGGCTCGAACATATAGAAGAAATGGTATCCCCGAGACGGGAGGTACCAAAACTGGAGGGTTCATGAGATACTGTTTAATATCGTCAAATGCTTTTTGACATTCTTCGTTCCAGACGAAAGATACACCTTTCTTCAGAAGTTTGTTGAATGGTCTGCAGCATCCTGATAAGTTGGAAATGAATCTCCTGATATAAGCAATTCTTCCTTGAAATCCTCGTAGCTCTTTTAAGGTGCGTGGAGGACGCATCTCTTGAATGGCTTTGATCTTCTCGGGATCCACGTGTATACCTTTAGCGGTAATGACGAAGCCGAGAAATTTACCACTAGAGACGCCCAGGAAGGACTTAGTAGGGTTCATTTTAAGTTGATGCTGACGCATTAAATCAAAGATAGTCTTCAAATCTTGGATATGATCCTCCTTTCGTCGACTTTTGACTGCAATATCATCAACATAGCATTCGACTATTTTTCGGAGATGTTCGCGAAATATAGTGCTCATTGCTCGCTGATATGTTGCTCCTGCATTCTTGAGACCAAACGGCATCACTGTATAACAGTATGTACCGATCGGCGTTCTGAAGGAAGTGTGTTTTTCATCATCTGGAAACATTTTGATCTGGTTGTATCCCGAATACCCATCCATAAATGACATTCGTTCGAAACCACATGTGTTGTCGATCATGACATCAGTAATTGGAAGAGAAAACTCGTCTTTAGGACAAGCCGCATTGAGATCGCGAAAGTCTATACAGACTCGGATCTTGCCAGTCTTTTTAAGGACAGGAACGATGTTAGCCACCCATTCAGGATGTTGTTCCTCTCGAATAAATCCAGAAGTCATAAGCTTGTTGACTTCAGCTTCAATTGCATCCATAATGTCTGGACGAAATCGTCGCTGTTGTTGTTTGACCGGTTTAGCATTTGGCATGATATTGAGTTTGTGTATTGCAATCTTCGGATCTAGTCCTGGCATATCTTCGTAACTCCAGGCAAAGACATCGATATAATCACGAATAAGCTTGATCATGTCCTGCTTATCTGTTTCTGAAAGACTTTCACTGATGAATATTGGTTTAGGAGAACCTTCTTCACCAACATCAATTTGGATCAGTTTATCTTCGGTAGGAGGTTCTCTCTGCTTGAACCTGAATTCCCATTGATTATCTAATCTTTGAGCCTATTGTTCCGATTCGGGTGATATTTCAAAATCATCCTCATCTTCATCATTTTCCTGCGGGCCATCAACAGAGACCATATTGATGGACAAAATAGAACGATGAAGATCGCCAATACTCGTGTCAGAATCCCAAGAGAGAGAATCAGAAGACTCAGATCGTTCGTCTTCATCGGACTTTGAATCTTCATGGACTATGTTGATAAAGAAAGTAGGAGCAATGTAACCTAAACCACATTTTGTCCTTCCGTACTTTAATGGAGGAATTCGAACAGGCATTCTTCTTCCTTTTCCATTATTGAGACTGGTTCTAAAGTCATAACCCATATTCTTGATGATATTTTTGGATTGTTGACTGTAGCGACGCAGTTGTAACCTTCCAGTATCATCGTTTATGTCATCTTCTTCCAAGTTAGGAGGATTCTGGGGTCCTTTATAAAAGAAGATTGGATTTTCTCCCTTTTTTTAGCAGGAACCACGAAGTATGATTTTTGTATGGATTCCAATGATACGTCTGTATGAAGAGTTTGAACAACCCCTATAGTTAATGACTGTAAGTTATCTAGCAATTGTAAATAACTTTGTACATGATTACAGACATCAATATACTGCAAAGGAGATGCTTCATTAATAATAAATACTGTATTTACAACAGAAGGCTGAGCCTTATCAGACTTAGTCAAATTAATGACAAAAGGGAGAGAGGAAGAGCGATTAGAAGTTTTGTTTCGATTAAGATCGATAACAAAAGGCTCAGAAGAGGTGAGCTCCCTTGAAGAAGATTGTGGATAAGTAGTACGTCCACTGACTGGAATGACTAGAGTATCTGATCTAGCCTGAGAAGGTGGAGGGAGAGTAGTACGTCCACTGACAGGAATTATCAGTGAGCCTTGTGGAGCTTGGGAAGACGGTACAGTAGTACGTCCACTGACAGGAATTATCAGTGAATCTTGTGAAGCCTGAGCAGGTGATGATGTAATACGTCCACTAACAGGAATTATCAGTGAACCTTCTTCAGATGATTTAACAGACTGCGGAGGAGTGATACGCCCTTTTACAGGAATAACAAAAGTGCTAACTTTTGCTATCTCATCATCATTATCCATAGCTTGCAAGACTTTTGAGTATTCATCTTTGTACATGCGAGCGTCATTGAAGTAAGCTTCAACTCCTTTGAATGGATAGAGATCCGCAACTTCCTTTTGAACTTCTCTATTATCATCAACATATTTGAAACACTGATGAAGGGTCGAAGGAACGACATTATGTTCATGCAAGAATGGTCTCCCCAACAGAGCATTGTATGAGCAACCATGATTGTCGATGATGTAAAAAGTAACTTTAGTGCGAAGATCGCCTATTTGAAATTTGAGGCGAATCTTGCCCAAAGGCTCACTTTTTTCTTGATTAAACCCCAAGATGGTAGTGATAGTGCTGGAAAGGCTATGTACAGGTATCTTCAGTGCGTCTAGCATAGCTTTTGGCATAATACTGAGAGCAGATCCTGGATCAATCAGGAGACGATCAACCTTCATAGAATCAATATATCCTGTATAATATAAAGGACGGTCATGTCGATTATCCTCTAGCAGCATATCGTCCTGCGTAAAGGTAATGTTTGGAATAAATTCCAATACATTATGGCAATGAGAAACAGGTTCTGTTTCCAACTTTTTGAGAAGAGTTAGGCAGGTTTCTCCTTGCAGAAGTGCTTCACTTAGAGTTTCTCGAGTCTCTTTAGAGAGACGTAAGAGCTCGAAGATTGATAATTTAGCTGGGGTATTGGCTAGTTGAGCTAATATATCAAAATTATAAGGCTTTTTAAGTCCTGTAGGAGATGACTTCTTCAATGGTTTGTCGAAGCGGACTTGTTGTTTGCCTTTGTCAGCTGCTGTTGGTTTAGAAGGAACTGTCTCAACAGGAACATTTAAAGGCTCTTCGGTAGAGACTGGTGTTAAAGCTATAACCGAAGGAACGTCAGAAATTTCTTCAGGAATCTCAGCATAATCTTTCAGATATATTTTTCCTGACCGAGTTCCAGCATGAACTTCAACTTCAGATTCTGGTTCAAGGTCTATGGAAACCATGCTGTAATTCTTTATTTTGCTCTTGGTTCTTTTATGTTTGATGAGAGCTTCATTCCAGAAACCAAGGCCAACACGAGATTGATTATGTCTCATAGTGATGGCCAAAGGTGCTCGGAGTCCCTTGCCTGAGTTCAAACCCGGAGCAGTGGCTAGATCATAACCCATCTTCGCCATCAATTCACGAGATTGTGAACTGTATAAATGAAAAGCAGGTTTGTACCTATCTTCAAATTGAGATACAGATTTTATTTCCGTAGGGAGTGAATTTCCTGCTGAGATGAAAGTAGAGGTTAGATAAAAATCGGGTGTGAAACTAGAAGTCACATTGCATGACTTAGTTTTCCCGAGCTTCTTTTTAGATGAGGAAGTCTTCCGAGGAGAAGAGGAAGACGTTTCAAACTCCGTCATTAAATCCGGGTGAATCCATATGATCTCTCCCTTCTTAGTTGTGACAGGAACAAGTCCGTCATTCTGTGCTGGTGGGATGTTTATAACTTCGAGAGTTGCTTTGGGGATAGGAACAATCCCACTTTCCACCATTAAGGGAGGGAAAGTCACCGAACTGCATTGAAATTACATTTGCTGTGACTGTTTTGTCTTTGGGTGTTAATGTCACAGCTCCTAATTTAATCATCTCTTGAATCTTCCCTTTTAATACATAGCAAGACCGGATTGTATGACCCAGCATTCTATGATATGGACAGTATTTTGGATGATCTGTCTTATTGGCTTCATCAGGGTTTTTAATTTCTGGCAATTGAATCTTATTACCTTTGAGTAAGCATTCAAAGATACCCTGAACATCATCATCGTCGAAAGAATATTCTTCTTTCGGCCGAGGAGATCTCTGTTGTTGATTTGTTGGAGCTGAAGTAGCTTGGGTAGTCTTTACTTCTTGACTACTGCTTTGGAGATTGACTTCAAGAGCTTCTTTCCCTTTGCGATTGTTGGATCGAGTACTATTGCTAGCACTCTGATTTGATTCTTTGGGAGCCATTTGTACCCCCAGACCCTTGAAGGTCTCAGCACTGACCTCGGCAGCCTTGGTACTGACAATGAAAGAAGGCCAATCTTGGAACTGAGTGGACCCTGTCCACATGCTGATAATTGGTAAAAGATTCGACTTGCAAGTGTCGATGGTAACAGCATCAGGAGTTCCGAGAGGCATTTTGAGGGCTTCTCTTCTGAATCTTTCAATGAAGTCCTCGGTAGTTTCATTATTTTTCTATTTAATTCTTATGAGGGCTGACATGGTCATGTCGTTGAGCCCTTCATAGAATCGTTCAAGAAACATTTGCTTGAAACCGACAAATAAGGTAATGCACCCATCAGAGAGACTTCTATACCATTCATAAGCCGTTCCTTTGAGACATCCAATGAACACCCGAGTAAGGAGGGCATCACTTGGTTGCAGTTGATCAGTCATTACTTCAAAATGATTAATGAACTGACTTGGGGAGGTTGTCCCATCGTAGAAAGAGATGGTCGGAGGTTTGTATTTTGGTGGATACGATACCTGCTTCCATTCTATCGGGTAAGGTTGCTTGATACCTAACCTTTGCAAACCATCCTTCTGTTTGAATGCCTCGAATTGTGTTCGAAGATTCTTTAACTCTTCAGAAACAATTCCAGAAGACTGGGGAGTTGTAACTTGTTGAGTGTAATTAGGAGGAGGGACTGCAGCATATGTACCACCCCCAGCTCCAGACTGACTTGGAGTGGGTTGTTCAGGAACATTAGATTGTACCCCCGGAATAGTAGAGGGTTCCGGGTTTGGAACAACAGGAGTATTTAATATAACTGGAGGAGCTGTCTGTTGGACTTGCTGAGTTTGATGCTGAGCTTGCATAAGAGTGTGCATAGCATTCAACGTATCTGCCATAGCTCGCAACTGTTGTTCTAAGGAAGAAATCCTTTGTTCGTGAGCTTCGGTGCTAGTTGAAGGTTCATGATCGCCCTCTGCCATGTAAGTGGTAATCATTCGAGGAATAGATGATGAAACAGTCTGTTCTGAATCATCACTGTGTGAATCAGTATCTTTCTCAGGGCTTTTTACGGGAGTCAGTACTGGAAAATTGGACTCTCCAAGGAAGTCTTCTGTGATCTCCGGATTACCACTTGGATGAGAAGAAGAAGAGGCTGTGGTCAAGGCTCCGGTCCTGGATCGAGTGCCAAGATAAACACCATCTTCAGAGTCTGATATAGTATCAGACCGTATGCTACCCCCAATATTTCTGGAAGTCATGTTGACAGAAGCACAAAGAGGTTCATCTTCATCCAACATTGGTTCATATTGAATCCGTTCGAAAACAGATTGTCTTTTTGGTGAACAACAACATTGAATTACAACTCGAGGTTGGAAGTTGCAACCATGCTTTTTATGGCAAATATGAGCAATATCATAGCCTGATGGAGTGTCAATTCTCTGTTTATTTTGCAAATATTCCCGGAGATCTGTAGGAACAGATTGGGAAGTACTTGAAGATAGTTTCTGTGTAGAAACTTGTCTTTTGTTCTTCTATCTTCTTGGTTCTTGAGTGTATAAAGACTGATTAATTTGAGCCACATAGTTCTTGGCATATTCTGTATCAGGGTCTAATATACTTGTCTCAGTGGAACCGAACCGATTCTGATTAAGCTTATTACGAAGATCTATAGGAGATTTGACTTTGATATCAGTCTTGGATACTTGTAATTTGCCTTTCTCAGACCGAGAAATTTTGAGAGAAGGAAGATGAGTATTATTCCGACTAGGAGTCGGTAATAATCCATCTTTGGAGGAATTAGCCAAAAGGCTTTTCCATTGTTTGATCTAGTAAGAGTACTAGTCAAATTAACTCCAGAGGTAAAGACCTTAGGAGTAGAGGAGTTGACTAAAGAGTCTTTCTCCTTGGTTGGCACAAGATGTGCAAGTTGAGGGGGAATCATTTGTATGTTCTGTGGAAGAGAACCCCCAGCCTGATTTTGAGAAACAGTCAAAGGACTATATCTGTTAGCATACGCTGACTTCAGTTTGGACTTCTGGTCATACGCTGCCTTTTTATTAGCATACACTGGCTTTGGCTCAGCGTACACTGCCTGATGTTGGCTTTTGTACGCTGCCTTTGCCGTACGCTGCCCTTTGAATGCCATACGCTCAGAGTCATCAATGGCTAAAGAGCCGACTGCTGTCGTAAGAATAGAGGGAGAAGGGACCTTGACATGTCCAGAGATGGTTTTCCTTGTACACGCTGACTTGGTTAAAGAACCAACTTTGTCAGTGTGACTAGGAGAAGCCACTGTTGCCGTATTCCGAGAAGCCGAACTGTGCTTCATGGAAGTTGAAGACGTGTTCTTGTCAGCATGAGAAGTGACAGAAGCATCTCGGACTGCTGCAGAAGACTTAGGGACATAGATGGATTGTCCCTTCTTTTGGCAGCAGGAAGAGCGGAGGAAGCAGTGCAGCCCTCCTTCGCCTTGAGCATTTCTTCATAAGCCGATTGGTAGAATTGTACAACCATCGTCTTCTTCGTCAAGCCGATCGACGAAGTATCGCATTGAGTTGTTGCTATCTCGTTGGAGGAGACAGCTTTCCCCAGCAGAGTCGCCAATTTGTTTTCCATAAATAAATTCACTTTATTTATTTTGTATCTGAGAAAATTACAACTGTAGGAATCTAATCTAGAAGACGATTACTTTATCCCTTGGACGATGCGATGAAGAATACTCAAACTTTGAAGAACTTGGACAGCAACTGGGCAATCTCTCTGTTCTCTCTGAAATTGTCTGTGTCTCTGATGAAGATGAAGAAACTCTTTTTTATAGAGTTCAGGATAACTGTCCTTAAGCATACGCTCAGGTAGTTACTTGACGTGTGCATAACTGCAGGGACGCGTGGCTAATTCTGATGGAGACACATTAGCATGCGATTGAAAGTAGTGGAGCATGTTCAGGAGAGATTGATGGCCTGGATGCCACGTTGCATAACTTCTAGAGAAGTGGATAACTGGTACAGGACACGTGAGAACGTGTGTTGACTGTAATCCTGGATATAGTTGCTGTAATACGCTGCCTCATTGAAGGAGAGTTATACGCTGACTTGGATGATGTAGAAACAAAATAAAGCTGATATGCTTACTGGAGAAGAAAGGAGTCATACGCTCACTTGATGAGGAAGGAGTCGTATAGACTTCATACGCTCACTGAAGAAGGAAGGAGTCGTATAGACTTCATACGCTCAATGAAGAAGGAAGGAGTCGTATAGACTTCATACGCTCAATGAAGAAGAAAGGAGTCATGTAGACTTCATACGCTCACTGAAGAAATGGCCACGTGGCCATCATCAATCTTCTCTGATACGCCATATCTTCAAATAACTGTCAAAAGATTTTCTCGAGCGTCGTGACTGCAGATATGACGGCTGACAGACTGTCAAAACTGACAGTAATGATGGCTTTGCATTAATGATCTGCTGAGCTGTCCTCGTAAAAGACAAAATCAACTCTTCGAATACATATACGACGGTTGCTCTTTTTATGACAACTATCTTTGCACGAAAAGATGAGACGTCAGATTCATTCTTCATTTAATATATGCTGTGCTGCCACTTTAAGAAGAAATAATAAAATATTCACTGAGCGTATGGCCTGTAGATGAGCGTATGGCCTTGACTGAGCATATGGCTTTGAGCGTATGGCTTGGACTGAGTCTTATGTCAGCGTGTCATAATTTTCACATCCTACAACTAGTGGCAAAATTTTATTTATTTATGCCGATTTCGAAAATAATATATACATAGATATTTTGTGCTAGTCGCATACGAGATACATGAAATTTAATTCATGTATATATTTAAAATTCTCAAAATCATTTTATTATTTATCTTAATTTATTAAAAAGGTATTTTAAAGATATTTTCTATCAAAATTCAAAATATTTATTACAATTTTTGAAATTATATAATATTGATTATTTTATTACTTATAAGAGATAATTTGGAAGTTTTGATGATTTAATATTATGGTAATTAAGATTTAATTTACGGATTATGATTGAAGATAAGATTTATCAAAGATTTAATATGGATTTAGATTGATTAAACTTATTTTTGATTTAATTTAAAATAGTAGGAAGATTATCCAAGGGAGTTTTAATTTATTCCTACTCCTTATCAACCAAGGAGTTCCACCCCCTATAAATAGGGGAGCCTCAATAATTTCTACAAATTTCCATCGCAGAGTGCATCGTGTCGGTGTCCAACTCCAATAGATTATCTTTGTACATATACATCATCATATTCGTGTCGACAATTCCGACACAATCTCCGATCCCTAACCTAAGCCTAGCCCTGGGCCAGCCAACCATATCCAGCACCCATCCACCATTCCACCTCTTGTTTGCCGCAACACCCTCTTCTCCCATACCAGCCCCTCTTCCGGCCAACGGTCGCAGACCTGAACCCCCTAACCCCAGAAACACCACCATCGTCGCCATCTCGGCCGTCTTCCTTGACCCAGGCCTCAGGCCGACCAAAACACCACAACCACCACCACGACGAACCTAACCAGTACGACGATAACCACGTCCACCACTACCTCATCGGATTTTGCCGATCCTCCCAGCACCACCCTGCCATTGTCAGCGTTCCGACAGCCCCCGTCAAAAGACTACCATCACCAACAACAACAAATTAAAAATTGGAAACCCCTTACCTGTCCGTTGTCGTCGTCCCCGTGCCTGCGTTGCCGACCACCAGCGAGCCGCGTGGTCAGATCCGGTCCTCCCTACAGCCGCCCCGAACCGATATAGCCCAAGTCGTCACCACCTCCCGCACCACAACAGTCACGACCGCCACCACGTTCACCTGGACACTCCGGCCGCCCAACCCCGGCGCTTTCGCGGTGCCCGAGCCCCATCTCCTCCTCCACGTCTCCCTGCCGACCGCGCCCTTCCATGGGCTGTGTAGAGCCGCCGCCCTCGAAAGCGCCCCTTTCGGCGCTAACTTCTCGTGCTCCGCTGACCGCTGCTTCCGCCACCCTCCACCGGTGCCGCCCCTTGCCGCCGAGTCTCCGCCCCCTTCTTCCATTTTCTCCTTTTCGAGCTTCCCCCGCTCTTTCTCTTTCTCCGGCTCACCTTCTCACTCGCCGTGAGCCCCGCCCGGCTATCCAAGTCCGTCGTCGTCGCATGTAGGAGCAGCACCGCCGCGCTCCATCGCATCTGTATGTGTCGTCCCCTCAGACCACCGGAGACAGCCCCTCCTCGTCGTGCTTCTCCGCCTACCGCCCCTCTTCTTCTCCTTTCCTTGCTCTTCCTTTCTCCCCCGACCTTCTATTACTCGGCCCCTTTTCCCCTCTCTCTCACTCGATTCTCTCTCAGCTCCTCCTTCTCACTCCCTCTCTCTGAATCTCTCTCTCTCTCTCTCTCTCTCTCTCTCTGAGTTAATAGAGAGCAGCAGCTTATTGTTCTTGCTTCTTATGTTTTTTGTTGTTTTTGTTTTTTCCGTTTGTTTTACTTTTCTTTACTTTCTTATTATCATAATTTTTAATTTTTGAAATACAGTAACAAATGTTTCTTTGTGTTATAGTTATTCTTAATAATAATAATAATATTGTATAATATTTTTTGGAAGTTATTATTTTTGTATAAAGACAGAATATATTTACTTGAGCCATGAGAAGGATTACTTTGTTTTAAAGGATTACTTTGTTTTATTAAAAGTTATTTTGGGTTGGAATAATTTGGGCTATATAAATTTTACTGAGTAGCGCATTTTACATGGGTTTTTGTTATAAATTTTATTGGCCTTGACCCTACCTTATTTTCAAATGGATCTCTGAAACCCTAAAAATAAAAATAAATTATTTCTATAATATGTTCCACCTATTTTAACATTTAGCCTTGTCCTAAAATGATTTTTAGATTCCAATATATTTAATTAATAAAAACATAGCTTTTATCTAAGTATCCTATTTCGACAAGTATAGAGTTTTGCCTGAAAACCATTTTTTATATTTTTCAAATATTTATCTAAAAACTATTTTAACTAGTAAAATTATTTTCTTTCTCGAGTGTTATAAATAGTTCTCTAAAACCATATATATTATTATCCATTTTCTTTGAATTTTCTCCTTTCCATGACCAATCCCGTTATTCCTATTCCTTCGCCAATTTCGTACCATCTTATGTCGACCCTAACTAATTTGACCCTTCTGGACCTAATGGAACTGTCCGTGCCACCATCAGAGGTCACCTTGTGTAGTTGATATCCGAAGTCGCAGTTCGTGCCAAATTGATCATTATAGTACATCAGGCGTCCTACCAGGCAAGACACCTTGCCATTTGCTGTTTATTTATTTAGCTCATATTTTATGCATTATTCATTATTTTCTTTATGCAAAATAAACTGTGATACATGGCATAACCTGTTAGAACTTACTGTTCAGTTATATTTCCTGCTATGTATTATTTTTCTTACACATTAAACCTAGATTTAAGGTACCACCTTGTGTGTTACATTTATTGGCCTTGACACGTTGTACCACGAAGTTATGTGTCGCATGTAGAATACGGACATGCGTGACTGGCTGGCCACAGGTGCGTATAAGCCGTGCGATAGGAATAACCGCTAATAGAGGTTGCATGCTTAGTTTGACGTAGCGGTTAATAGAGGTTTTGTGTTGTGGATACAACATAGTAGGCTTTGGGCGGGAAGGACAATTCCTTAGCGTATGGGCTTCGATGTACTTTTCCTTGTGACTCGGAAGCTCCGCTGGAGATACGGGGTTGATGACCCATGATTACTGACGGCCACTGGCGTTCTGCGGAACGCTATGCTCTTATTGATTGGGCCTCTGGTGCCCCAAGGGGGGACTACGCCGATCCTATTTTAGCAGGGCCCATGCGTAGGAAGGATTGTTCTTAACTACATTTCACTAAGAACGGTTAGGCACCTTTATCCGTTAGATATGAGTACTTTTGGTTTGGGTACTTGTATCTGACCGTGGCTTGGAACAATAACTTGTCGCGGATTAGTTCGTCACATCTTATCCTTGTTTGGTTGTAGGTGTGGCTTACTACTCCGATGAGAAGGTATTGAACCTTGTTGGGGTCGGATACCATATTGGATTCATAGCATGGAAAGATATATCATCGTGAATTAGTTTACCATCTCTTGTTCTTGTTTGGTTGGGGGATGGTAAGCTAGTTCAATAGGTGTGTATTGGACCATGTTATAATTCAATTGACTTATTTATTTGAGTAATATTTATTCAGTTTATATGGCATGATATTATGTGTCATGTTACGTCCCTCTGAGGACCTGGTTATCTCGCCAGGTGTGTGCTCTTGTCTTTCGCAGGTGTTCTAGCCATGGCCATAATCGTCACTATTTCTTTGAGGATGATTGCACCTAGATCGTCTTTGCTTCGCTCGCCAAAATCTTTCTTTTGTTATGTATTTCTTTTCATAGTTGGTAGTGGATTTATCTCCGCCCAACTACATGTACCAAATGACAATTTCATAGTTGATTATATGATACCTTTTATTCTTTCATTTTGTGGATGAGATTAGTTAGTTGTGGTATACTGCACTTTACAGCTTATGTATCCATACGAGGCCCATGTACTTCGTATGAATACAGCTGGCATGTCTACGTTCCTAGTCCTACGTATTTTGGGACTGGGGCGTTACAAGGCTCCCTTGTATACTTGATAGGATATTATAGTAGAGATCCCGACCATGTACTTGACCTGATATCCATGCCACGATATGGGCAAATGACTTCTTGTGACTGACAGATTTGTCGTTGATTCCGACATGACTACTTATATACGTGCTATAAGTCCAGCTTACCCTTTGAAGTACTGGCCCTGATTTTGCACTGCGGTGCTCCTTGTCTACTGGCACTTTGAGGTGCTACTTCCATGATTATATGGTATTGCGATGCCATCTTGATATTCTAGCTATATTATATGATTACCTGCACGGGTATCTGGTAGTTGGCCTATAGTCTTAGCGTGGTCAGGATTGCTTGCTTGCTTGTTACATAACACTAAGGATGGATCACAAACTATAGGTGCCGAGGTTGATTCTTACTTAGCGTTCTCGTACTGAGGTACGACATCTAGGAGGATGATCATGTGACCACAGCATATGATTCCGGATAAATGTATAGTTAATCTAGGTAACTTAAACTGGTAAAAGCATTGGAAGGAAACGAAATCTCGAGATCGTGCAGTACTAGCCGCTTCCCAAACATCTAGTCATGGAGTGCAGGCTGGCCGCTACGGATAGTGTTACCGTCCGTATTAGAGGATGGCAGTATCCGGCTACTTTACTATACCTTATATACATGGCATGCTCAGCACGGTGGCCTTACGAGGACCGGTGGTGACATGCAGAGCCCGGTGGTCTTACGAGGGACCGGTGCTCATCTAGTCTTGATATACTTGGCCCCGTTAGCTTGCTAGATCGGCACGATCTGAGGATTCCTATATTGCATTGTTGGGGTAACCCAACCTCCACCTAGACAGCTGTAGATATTTGAGTGGCCGCTTATTCACCTCAATTGTATGGATTGTTGCTTGCTAAGCTGGCTGGCCCGTAACGCTGCCCCGGCGTAGTAATTTATTCCCTTGTTCTTGTTTGATATAGGGGTGGATCACTGTCCCGTTCACAGACTACGAGTTCCGGTTGGCAATGCAGGTACTATTGGATGTTAGGGAGATTTGTGATGATTGTTGGTTATTTAGCTACATTAGATATGGATTGTTATCGTGCGTTGGTACCGCACTATCCTTACCCTCTTTTACTGTTCACATATGTTATGCTTTGCATTTTATCCTGCTGGCTTTTCTTCGTCCGTCCTTGAGCCTTCCTTTCTGGTACTTGCTACGGTTGGCCTGACCAACCCTGGATTGTTCCCAGATTGCCAGTGACCAACCCTGTGGATCTTCCAGACTTGACTTGGAGAATATGCTTCAGTTCCCGACCATGCTAGGAACTGTGGGAAGGTATATTCGTCTACATTATTATCATGTACTGTAGACTTTCCAATTATCATATGTGTATTTCTTGCTTTCCATATGATTATCTCTCTTGCTTAGTATTTCATGGTTATTGTCTGGGGATATGAGATCGGATTTAGGCCATAGAATAATTGCATGCTAGGATACCCAGCAAGTTTGACAGCCGTCGTCGTCGTATAACGTATTCGTACCTTATACGGTGTAGCTGGTCGACGTCCGTCCCCGTATTTCGGTATTGGGGCATGACACCACATCCACTCTACGTCTGGTAATGATGTGACCCAAGTACGATATGCGGTCAAGCCAAAACTTATACTTACTGAACTTCGCATATAACTGGTGCTCTCTGAGAATCTGAAGTACCACTCAGAGATGCTGCTCATGCTTCATTTTACTCTAGCTATAGACCAAGATGTTGTCTATAAACACTATCACAAACTGATCCAAATAAGGCATGAAGATACGATTCATGAGGTCCATGAATATGGCTGGTGAATTGGTTGCTCCAAATGGCATAACAAAGAACTCCCAATGTCTATATCTAGATCTGAATGCTGTTTTCTAGATGTCTTGCTCTCTAACTCTGATCTGATGGTACCCTGATCGCAAGTCAATCTTCGAGAATACTGCCGCTTCCCTGAGCTGATCGAATAAGTCATTTATCCTTGGTAGAGGATATCTGTTCTTGATTATTACAGAGTTCAAGGTACGATAATCAACACACATAATCTTGACGTACCATCCTTCTTTTTTATAAGAATAATTAGGGCTCTCCAAGGTGATCCGCTAGCACGAATGAATCCCTTGGTTCTGTGTTCTTCAATCATTTTGTACAAAATCTTCAACTCTGAAGGTGCCATTCTGTAGACTCTCTCTGATATCGGTGCCGTCCCTGGAAGCAAATCAATGGTGAACTCTATCTCTCTCTCTCTGGGGGCATGCATGGAAGCTCTTCGGGAAATACGTTAGGGAACTCTTCAACGACTCTGGGAAACTGAATTGCCTCTGCTACTGCCATCCGTAATACTGGTGGAGAAGGTTCTACTTCGCCTCTAGAAAATGAAAACTCTGGTTCGCCTGGAATACCAAAAATAATCCTGCCAATATGGCAGTCTTGCATATTGCTCCTTCAACCAATCCATTCCTAGGATCACATTATAGTCGGCCATCGAAAATTCTATCAATCTAGCGAAAAACTCTCTACCACTAACTACGATTCTACACGAGGAAAAGACCCTATTGTAGGACCGTTGAGCACCTCTAGAGGGAGGGTGAATAGAGTTAGTGCAAGTACAGCAAAAAATAATCACCAATTTAAAATTTAAACAGATAACTATGGCAGTAAGTAAGAGACAGTAAATAAATATTGTAAGAGATAGAGAGATCAAACTCAGTGACACAGCGATGTATACTGGTATTCCTCTGAGAGGACTAATCCAGTCTCGAGTACTCTTGCTCGATGTTAATCTACTAAGGCACAAGCTAATTGAGAGCTTGCAGTCTCTTACAACACCGTGCTTGGTGACAAGTGCACGACCAACTTCACAATACCATGCTTGGTGACGAGTGCACGACCGGCTACACAACAGAGATAATTTCTGTACTCTGAACAACCTCTTTATAACTCTTGAGAACCCAAAGTCTCTAGATCGAAATAGATATTACTGGCTTTTTGCTAAGAGGAGTATAGGTGTGATATGAAAACTTTTGATCGGGTGAAAACACTTATTGAATAGAGAAGAGAAGAGAAGATGAAGAATGAATGAATGAATTAAAATGAAAAACTATCTTCTATTTATAGGTGTTTTCTAGAACCAAACTCGGGCAGAGTTCTGGCAGAGTTCTGATGCAAAGATTTCACATATGAACGTTGCATGTAGATTTAGAGGCAAAAAATATTTGAATTTAAACAGACCGAACTCGGGCAGAGTTCGGACCGAACTCGGGACGAACTCGGTTTGAGTTCTGTCTAGGAAAATATTGAACATTTTTCAAATTCTGTTGCAAAAATGGATTTGAACTTTTTGGTGGATGGAGTATGAATAGGTAGGCTTTATAGAAAAGTGGACTAAGATTAACCTAAGCCAGTATTACCTAGTCGATCTTACAATTTATATCCTAGACTCAATAAAGATAAAATACATAATAAATTATAAAATGAATCGGACTGTATTCCAATGAAAGTAAGCTTCAGACTGATGATTTACGTGCTTGATAATGCAGTAGTACGCTTGTTGATTATTGATTTTACAAGTCCTGAGATGATTAGCAGCAGTTCGTATATTTTGTGTATTGACTTAAGTTTATGTTGATTATTAAAATCGGGTGTGACCATGGAATGGGCCAACAATCTTCCCTATTTTGATCATTGACAAACTTGAGTCTATACCAAAATATATCTAAAAAAGAACAAATAAAATTACCTGAAAAAAATGGTTGTGGTTGTCTTTCTTTGATTGTTGATTTTGTTATTGTACTCTTTCTCCTCCTTTGTCAATAAAAAATGGTTTTAGCTCTCCCGTAATGTGTGAAGCCAATAATTTTCATCAAACAGACAAAGTAATACTGAAGAGATGACAACAGTTCACCAAATAACAACAGTTCCACAAAGTTTATAAAAATAACTAGTACTGAAAAGACTGAAAAAGTCATGCATCAAAAGAAAGTTACAATCATCATAATCATCACAAACAGTGCTAATAAAATGTCTAACTAAAAAGTTTAGACATAAAAGAAAGCTACATTATAGATCATCATCTGTCAGCCCTATCCACAATCTACCAGCTCAAGTCCGCATCACATAGGAGTGTCGTCACCGCCAGGAGCATCCGGAGGAAAATATGCAGCAGTAGGATCGAAGTGAGGGAAAGTCATCTCATCTTCGAACCTGGGTCCTAGGAAGCCGGGGTGAGGAAGTATGGTCACTGGATGTGATGGGTCATGGGAGAGACTCCAGTGGAGATCAGCAATGCCATTCCGTAACACCTGAGCCTAGGTGATGTGGCGGAACTCTGAGTCAAGATAGCTCTGATGACGTTGTGCGAAAAGGGCAACAAAGTCATCAAAATGCTGATAAAATCTAGGGTCAAAACCGGGAACATGGGCTGGAGTAGCAGCATTAGGAGGAGGAGCCTCAGGGTCAGCATCTGGAACAGGCTCAGCACCAAGAGGCAGAGAAGGAGTAGGGTATAGCCTAGACCAACTAAGCTCTATGGCTGTGGAGGAATATGAACAGGTTTGAAGATCGATTTCAAACCTTCGAAAGATAGAGGCCAAATGCATGGGATAGACAAGGTTGCATCCTGCATTTCTGCAGTTCAGCATCCAAGCCATCATGGTCTTGGGAACAGAAAATGGAATGCCAAAGTGGATATGATACATGGCGGATAACTTCAAGAAAGTAATCTCATCAGAGGATCCTTTCTTTGGAAGAAGAACAGAGAAAATAAACCTATGTAGTTCATAAAAGTTTTGGTTAAAATGTTTAGAATAAACTCTTCTAGGAATAGGTTTGGGATGGCAAAGAAGTTCTTTGAAGGAATCGAGAGTGACACCTTCAGGGAATTGGATGTGATGGATATCCACTAATGCTTCACCTACATCAGAAACATGGAAGTATTCACTGATGTCGATGGTGCTGAATTCTAGTTCTTGCCCAGCAACGCAAGAATAGAAATTTTTGTTAGGTTTTACTTACAAGTTACAGTAGAACATACGGACAGCGTTATCATAGATATTTTCGGCTACTTCGAAAAAGTCACGAAAGTCGAGACGATCGAATGTGGGAGCGTATTCAAAAAATATAGTAAAGTTTACACGTGCTCTAGAACATATTCTGCTACCAGAAAAGGAATCAAACCAAAGGTCCGAAAATTCCTTATCAGGAAATAGACCGGAATCAAAATCATCGGAACCTATGGGTCTAGCTGGACTGAATACATTACTGGGGACGTAGTCAGAAGAGGAAGATCCTGCATGTGAGGAATCCACCTTCATTTTCTGACTCTTGGGTGCCACAGATGAGAGGAAGGAGATAATGGAGTACCTTGACAAAAGGAGGAAGAAGATGGAGAGGAACAGCCCATAAACTCCTGAGAAGCTTGAAATGAAGGAGGAGAAAGGGCTCTTGGGAGTAAAGGAGGCTAATTCTCGGTTTAGTGGTGTGAAAAAGTGGAAGGAAGAAGGAGTATAAATAGGGCTAGGGCCGGCTGTTCGGTTCTGGAAGCTGAATAGTGCCGACCGAACTCGGTCAGAGTTCGGTCCGAGTTCGGCTGCTTGTATTTCCAATGCCATAAATGCAGTATGGGTTTTTAAAAATTGAATTTATGACTATTGACTTCTTCATTTAATAACTTCTATTACTTTGGGTTAGCTGTAGGGGCCGGATCCCAGCTAGCGGTAGTCCGAAGACTAGTGCATCGTGTCGCTTCAGGCTATTTACACCTGTATGACAGAAGGACCCTTTCGGCTTGTACCCAAAATATTTTTTGTTAAATAAATTACGAAGTTTCGAGTCATAAAAATAAATTTAATTACCATACTACACTATGAATCTGAAAATTCAAGTATGCCGAGCTCTCGCCTCATTATGTTAAAACAGTCTTCAGCCAGTGGTTTTGTGAAAATGTCTGCTAGTTGATGATCTGTGTCAATAAACTCTAGGCAGATATCCCTGTGTTGTTGGTGATCACGTAAAAAGTGATGACGAATCTCAATGTATTTTGTGCATGAGTGACATACAGGATTCTTAGTCAGATTAATAGTGCCAGTGTTATCACAATAAATGGGAATCTTAGTGTAGTGTAGATTATAGTCTTCTAGGGTTTACTTCATCCACAAAATTTGAGCACATCAACGTCCTGCGACGATATACTCAGCCTCAGTAGTTGATAATGCTACAGAATTTTGCTTCTTGCTAAACCAAGAGACTAAGGCCTTTCTTAGGAAATAACACGTATCGCTGGTACTTTTACGGTCTACTTTGCATCCTGCAAAATCCGCATCCGAGTAACCTATTAGGTCAAAGGATTTGGTTTTAGGATACCACAAGCCGACTGTAGAAGTTCCCTCAAGGTATCGGAAGATACCTTAATGGCACTTAGGTGTGATTCCTTAGGATTTGCCTGGTATCGTGCACAGATACAAACACTGAACATAATATCAGGGCGACTAGCAGTTAAATATAATAAGCTACCAATCATACCTAGATACTTACGCTGGTCAACAGGTTTTCCACTTTTATCAGTATCAAGCTTTGTGGATGTAGCCATTGGAGTTTCGATAGGCTTTATATTATCGAAGTCGTACTTTTTCAGTATGTCCTTCGTATACTTGGCTTGATTGATGAATGTTCCCTTTGAGTGTTGTTTAATCTAGAGTCCTAGGAAGAAGTTTAGCTCTTCCATCATACTCATCTCAAATTCATTCTGCATACACTTAACAAACTTTTGACAAAGTTTTTTATTAGTAGAACCGAATATAATGTCATCAACGTATATTTGCATAAGAAGAATGTCATCATTTAAAGATTTGATAAACAAAGTTGTATCAATTCTTCCTTTTGAAAAAACCATTATCAAGTAAGAAGGCACTTAGGCGTTCATACCAAGCACAAGGTGCTTGTTTGAGTCCATAGAGTGCTTTCTTAAGCTTGAAGACGTGATCAGGTTTTTGAAAATCTTCAAAGCCAGGGGGGTTGTTTCACAAAAACTTCTTCTTTTAGAAATTCGTTCAAAAATGCACTTTTCACGTCCATTTGAAATAATTTAAAATTATTAAAATATGCAAATGCACAAAACATACGGATAGCTTCTAGTCTAGCAACAGGAGCATATGTCTCGTCATAATCAATACCTTCTTCTTGATTATAACCTTGTGCCACTAGACGTGCTTTGCTACGTAGAACTTGTCCATCTTCACTAAGTTTATTTCGGAACACCTATTTGGTACCAATTATCGATTGACCAATAGGTTTAGGAACGAGTTCCCAAACTTGGTTTCTCTTAAATTGATTTAGTTACTCTTGCATGGCATTAATCCAAAACTCATCAGAAAAGGCATCTTCTATATTCTTAGGTTCTATTTGGGAAATGAAAGCTACATTTGCTGCTATTTCAGAATCTCTAAGAGAGGAGCATGTACTTACACCTTTTGATACATCACCTATGATGAGTGTCTCTGGATGATCTGGTAAGAACTTTAATGATTCAAATTTATGAGCCAGATCTTCCATAGGACTCTTATCGGTTTTTGCTTGTACACCTTCATCATCACTGTCGCTAGATTTGTGACTATTAATTGAGCTCATCAAAAGTAACGTTAATAGATTCTTCAACAACCATAGAACTTTTATTGAAAATTCTATATCCCTTACTCTTAGCAGCATATCCGAAAAATATCCTTTTGTCTGCTTTAGAGTCGAACTTACCCAAGTTGTCCTTGGTATTCAGGATAAAACAGCGACATCCAAAAACTTTGAAATAAGAAATGTTTGGAATCCTTCCAAACCAAAGTTTATATGGTGTTTTCTTCGATATAGGTCAAATTAATACCCTATTTAAAACATGACTGGCTGTGCTAACAGCTTCTGTCCAAAAATATTTAGGAAGATTATGCTGATTCAGCATGACTCTAGCCATTTCGCTTAGAGTACGGTTCTTCCGCTCCAAAATACTATTCTGTTGAGGAGTTCTAGGACAAAAAAATCTGTGGTAGTACCCACTATCATCACAAAACTTTTTGAAATCAGTATTTATGAATTCGCCACCATGATCACATCGGATACGAATAATCATGAAGCCTTTTTCGTTTTGTATCTTTTTACAAAATATCTGAAATTCAAAAATAGCATGACTTTTGTTTGATAAAAAATAAACCCAAGTAAAACGAGAGAAATCATCAACAATAACAAAAGCGTAGAGCTTACCGCCAAGACTAGCGACTCTACTAGGACCAAATAAATCCATATATATCAACTGCAAAGGTCTAGAAGTACTTACAGCGTTGATGGATGTAAATGTAGACCTATGTGCTTTGTTTTTTTCATATTCAGCACATACCATATCTCTCTTGAATGGAATCTCGGGGAGTCCTTTTACCAACTTCTTAGTGCTCAGTCGTGAGATACTATCCATATTTGCATGCCCTAGTCTCATATGTCATAGCCAGCTTTCATCTAAATTAGCTACTAGGCATCTTCCTGCATTATTAGTACTCTCTAAAAAGAAAACATAAATATTGTCTTCTCTAATCCCTTCATATACGGGATTACCAGATGACATATCATATATGGTACATTTGTCTTTTACAAAGTTGATACCATAACCATTATCAGCCAAATAACTTATGCTTAGTAGGTTATGTTTCAATTCTTTAACTAGAAAAACATCTTTTATTACAAGATAAAGAGATATACCAACAGTGCCATTGCCAATTATATCACCTCTCAGATTATTTTCGAAGGAGACGTATCCTTCTTTCTTTATCGATAGCGTGGCGAACAAAGATGCATCACCAGTCATGTACCGCGAACATCCGCTATCGAGGATCCACTTACTTTTAGCATGAGAGGGTTGAGGGTCCATCTACAAAACAAGTAGATGAATCCTTTGGTACTTATTTACTGAAGGGTCAACATTGATTAGTCTTAGGTCTCCAAAATAAAGTACGATTGTCAACAAGTTTACTTGCTAAACAATACTGTGATATGTGTCCATGAGTACCATAATATGTGCAAGTGAGTTTAGAAACAGTGGTAGTTGAAACTGTGTTGACATACTTATTTGGTTTATTTGAAAACCTATAAGTAAAAGCATAGTGATAGTCGTGTTTCTTTTGTGCTTTCTGATTTTTAGTCCTCTTAGGTGTATGCTTAGCATTAGGACTAAACTTAGGCTGTGTCATAGGTATTGCCTGTTTGCCTAACTTGATTTCTAACTTTTTAGAAACCGCAACAGACTTTTCATATTTAGCAGTCATGTCTAAGAGTCTTTGTTCTGTGACTAAGTGCTTCTTCTTCTCTATGTCATATAGCTCTTGTATTTTGACATAGTCTCTTTCTTTCTTATCAACCTTGAGGATAGCCTCATGATAGTCTACCTTGAGTTTGGCTATCTCTTCCGTGTTACTGGTAGTAGACATCTCTTTAATGTCTTCAATAAGACTGGACAGTCTAGCTATCTCGGTTGTGTATGCCTTAATCTTTTTTCGAGATTGCTTATACTTGTCAAGCATAGTTCTGTGTTCTTCAAGTAGTTCGCTAAAGACATTTTCTAATTCATCGAAAGTAAAGTCATCATACAAAGGGTTTGAGGATACCTTATCAAAAGCCATAAGACAGACATTGGAATTTCCACAGGGTCTGTCTTCTTCCTCTGTGTCACTGGCATAACTTTCATGCCAGATGCTTGTGTTAGCATACTTTCGATTGATTGTTGCTTTTCTGCTTGATCTTGATCTATCGTATGGACTACTTTTCTTTGAAGTTGGACAGTCCTTCTTCATATGCCCTAATTTTTTGCATCCAAAGCATATTGTTTCATCTTCATTGCTTTCTTGGATATCTCTCTTTCTTCTCTTTGATTTCTCAAACTTTAGAAATTTCTTGAAGTTCTTCACTAGTAGGGCTTGTTCATCACCACTTGATGACTCTTCCTCAGAATTATTGCATGTAGATTTTCTGGCTTAAGCTTTGAAGGCAATAGACTTTTTTTGGGGTTACTTCTTCAAACTCTTGCAGATCAAGCTCATGGGTCATAAGCTTGCCCATCAGTATTTCCAGAGACATGGTGGTGAGATTGTTTTCTTCAATGATTGTTGTTGCCTTCGGGTTCCAGTTCTTGGTTAGAGCCCGTAGCACTTTTTTGATCTTCTCATGGTTACTGTAATACTTACCAAAAGATTGCAAAAGATTAGTAATATCAAGAAAACGTGTGAACATCTGTGTAATTGACTCACCGGATTTTATCTTAAAATATTCATACTCCTGTGTTAGTTTACTGATTTTGGATTCCTTCACTTGGGAAGTACCTTCATGAGTTACCTCAAGAAGTTTCCAAATCTCGTGAGACATTTTACAGGTTAAAACTCTGTTGAATTCCGTTTTGTCAATTGCACAGAACAGTGCGTTGATGGCTCGAGCATCTAGACTAGCCTTTGCTTTTTTAGCCTCTGTATATTTGTCATGAGGCTTGTCTACAAGCTGGCCATCAACTAATATAGGTGCCGATTTTTTATAACCATTAACAACTATAGACCAAAGATCAAAGTCAAGAGACTTTAAGAAGAAAGTCATTCGTGTTTTCCAGTAGGTATAATTTGTACCATCAAATAGTGGGGGTCTATTTGTGGATTGCCCTTCACCATTGAATATTGATTTTACTGCTGCCATATATACTCTCTGAGGTTTGTTATATTAGAATATAACCTGCTCTGATACCAATTGTAGGACCGTTGAGCACCTCTAGAGGAAGGGTGATTAGAGTGAGTGCAAGTGCAGCAGAAAATAATCACCAATTTAAAATTTAAACAGATAACTATGGCAGTAAGTAAGAGACAGTAAATAAATATTACAAGAGATAGAGAGATCAAACTCAGTGACACAACAATGTATACTGGTATCCCTCTGAGAGGACTAATCCAGTCTCGAGTACTCTTGCTCGATGTTAATCCACTAAGGCACAAGCTAATTGAGAGCTTGCAGTCTCTTACAACACCGTGCTTGGTGACAAGTGCACGACCAACTTCACAACACCGTGCTTGGTGACGAGCGCACGACCTGCTCTACAACAGAGATAATTTTTGTACTCTAAACAACCTCTTTACAACTCTTGAGAACCAAAAGACTCTAGATCGAAATAGATATTACTGGATTTTAGCTAAGAGGAGTGTAGGTATGATATGAAAACTTTTGATCGGATGAAAACACTTATTGAATAGAGAAGAGAAGATGAAGAATGAATGAATAAATTGAAATAAAAAACTCTCTTCTATTTATAGGTGTTTTCTAGAACCGAACTCGGGCAGAGTTTTGGCAGAGTTCTGATGCAAAGATTTTGCATATGAACGTTGCATGCAGATTTGGAGGCAACAAATATTTGAATTTAAATAGACCGAACTCGGGCAAAGTTCGGACCGAACTCGGGCCGAACTCGGTTTGAGTTCTATCTAGGAAAATATTGAACATTTGTCAAATTCTGTTGCAAAAATGGATTTGAACTTTTTGGTGGATGGAGTATGAATATGTAGGCTTTATAGAAAAGTGGACTAAGATTAACCTAAGCCAGTATTACCTAGTCGATCTTACAATTTACATCCTAGACTCAATAAAGATAAAATATAGAATAAATTATAAAATGACTCGGACTGGATTCCAATGAAAGTAAGCTTCAGACTGATGATTTACGTGCTTGATGATGCAGTAGTACGCTTGTTGATTATTGATTTCACAAGTCCTGAAATGATTAGCAGCAGTTTGTATATTGTGTGTATTGACTTAAGTTCATGTCGATTATTAAAATCGGGTGTGACCATGGAATGGGCCAACATCTATATAAACCCACAAGACCGTTACCAGTAAGTATATTGAGTCTTACAGATAATGACTCGGGCTCCAGTCATACTCGTGTTGTGAATTGTGTAGACATAAATGAATATAATGTACCTGAATCAAATAATATTGATACTGGAAAAGAGTTGACGAGAATGGTACCTGCCACCATCTCACCTGATGCCAATTCTTCCTCTACGGTCAAAGTCATCGCCTGACCTTGCCTTCTGGGTGCTGGTCCCCTCTGCTGGAAACCTCTCTACATATTCTGTATCTGAGCTTGGGCCTGAGCATACTGTTGTTGCCTTTACTGCTGGAAAACTTGAGCTTGAGGTGGCAATGGCCTCAGAAACTGGTACTGCGCTACACTGAGGCTGGTGCTGGGGTTGGTCCCCTAACCGAGGGACTAGCTAGGTTCGATGATGATGAACTGGCTCTATTCGAACAGGACCCTACCTTGTGGTCTGGTGCCCCATAAGCCAAGCACAATCCCTGTGCTCTGCGACACTCTAAAACAACGTGTCCTGGTTTCCCACAATGAGAGCAGCCCATGCGGAAGACTACTTCTATTTATGTTGCTGAGGGTATGTCGGTGTTGAATGCTGATCGACGTAACAGAATTCGTCCTTCGGGGAACTCCAATCGACAAAGCCCTAGCTGCCGGGGTTGGTGTTGAGGACAGACTCATCTGTCCATAGGACCTCTTCCTGCTTTCGGTTCTATCTACTATCCTCTGAGAGATATACTCATGCCTCCTTGCTGCTCTCAAGAAAGCATCAAAAGTCTGATGCTCGAACTGCTCCACAGCTAGAATAATCTCTAGGTGGAGTCCCTGCTGAAATTGCTGTGCTCGTTCAACTCGGTTGCCACCAAGGTGGGAGCAAACCGACTCAGTCTTGAAAACTCGGCCGCATATCCATCGACCGTCCTGCTTATCTACTTTAAATTGGTAAATCTCATCTGCAGATCATATCGAGCCACTGCATCAAAGTACTTGGTCTTAAACTTATCATTGAATATCGCCCATGGGACAGGCGTCGCCAATCCAACTGCTAATATCACCCGCCAAGTACGGGCTAAGTCCAACAACTGTAGGCGTACTACGGCCACTTTTTCTTCCTCTGGATTCTTGGCTGCTTCCAAGATAATCTCGATGTCCTGGGGCCAGACATCAGTTGCAATCGCGTCCTCGCTACCGTCAAAGAAGGGAGGGTTCAGGCACTTGAAATTGTTGGTTGTACTGTTACCTTGGTAACCCACTCTGCCCATGGCTAACTCTACTGTCTGGTGCAGGACATCACCTCGGCGATCCTACGATGCAAGCAATTCCCTGATAAGTCCAATCAAGACCCTGTTGTCGGACTCTGCAGGATGGACTGGCTGAACTGGGGGCTCTGGGTCATCAGGGTGCATGGCTCGGGATGCTACTCCCGAGTGCTGGGCATGGTCTTCTTGTTGCTGTTGGGATGCTGGTTGAGCTCCTTCCGGCTGATCGGTAGGAACAATGCCACTGAAGTAATGACATGGGGAACAATAAGGAAGGACTAAGATAGATCAAGGATTTTAAACATGTTATCAGGTCAAGATTTTAGGAAGATTAGAAAACACGAGTAGAGATCAAAGGCGAGTGCTGATTGAGACATCTATTCGGTAAAACCCTCACATATTCTTGATTTATAAGACCTGTATGGGCCACCACTTAAACCGTGTCACACTCCAGAACCAGAATACTGGAGTGCGGAGGACAAACACAGCCCGCTACGTATATAGAAGTGTAATCCACCTCGACATACGGTCACAACTGTCCAGATGTAAGAGGGTTTAACTACAAGCCATCAGTCTCTTATGGTCAAAACAAGCCTAGAGTCAAAATCTTAAGCAAGTAATATATGTTACAAGATGTTAGATCATCAGACATACAAGGTAAGGCGTCCCAAATATTACATATTCAGATGATCATGAAGCTAGTCATACAAAATGTGAGGACTAGCAAGAGATTCAGTCATACATGATCAACCCTAGGATTTGTTAATCATGTTACAGCCCATAGGCAGACAGTAAGTAAAGTATTAAACATGAGCTAACACTTGCTCGGCGGCTAAACGCCTTAAAAGAAATAATTTTACAATTTAAGCGGAATAGCAAAATAAACCCACTCGTTGCCAGGATTTCTTCTACTGTCCACCATCTGGCAGGAAGGATGGGAGATCCTCAGGAGCTACTCTAAAATCTGGCCATACAAAACCAGCTAGGTCAGACCCCAGAAAGAGCAAGTGCCACAAGGGAGGCTTCACTTAAGAACTAAAACTAGCATGTCAGAACATAAACAAGAATAATAACAAGAGGACATGTAATGTAAATAAGACAACAATTGACGAGAGGACGAGGAACTATTCCAGAAGCCCGATTATATTCCTTAAACCAAATAAGGACCGGAGTTGTAACCCTTTGCCTGAACAGAACCGGGTCTCTAGCCATTTATTGCTAAGAGTAAGCGTAAGCAAGCATGTCCTGAGATAGCCATGTATTGTATCTAGACAAGACTATACAGGATTAGACTCCATCCAACTTTCACGGCCAAGCAAAGAGTACAGCTTGATACTTTAACTAACTAGGGTTATCACAAGCCTAGTTACTAGCAAGATACAATGAGATGTTTCGGCAGTCACAAGCCCTGCAGCTATCCAGGTTATCCAGACGAGGTTCATTTGAGAGTTATCAAGAATTATTAGGTGACTTGGAGTGCAACACATGACAGTGTGCTTATTACTTATTTCAAGGAGTGCCCCACATGACAGTGGACTGGAAATGTGCCCTACTCGTCGGCAGGCTACAAGTCCATCTGGTGTGGCCGGGATAACGGGATCGCCTGTAACTGGAAGCATCTCTCTATATGAACTACTTTGATCAATCTAGTAATTAACCTAGTCAGATTCAATATGAATCCCTGATCGTGGTAACCATGGACGCAAGTCCTAGACATGATACGAGACGAGACTGGTAGCTTATATGAGCACATTCAAGAACGATCACCCACGGTGTCAAGACAAGGGTTACTTAGCAAGTCAAGATAGCCGTCGCAACAGTATATCAAGATTATCATATTAGGTTACTTATCAAGATTACTTACCTTGTCAAGAGTGCGTCACGACGGACCACTATCAAGAATTATCATGTAAAATCACATTGTCATGTCGTGATACTGTAAGTGCACCATGGCGGGCCACTATCAAGGAGTCATTAGAGAGTGTACGTGCCATACCAAGATCGTGTTTAAAGCTCAGAGTACATGTGCAACATAGAAAAATAATATTATAGGACTAGCCAAGTAAAGAGTACAAGCAAAGTCACAACTCACACTAAGGACCATGGAGGCAAACATGGATAATTTGCAAGAGAAGACACAAGGGGTCAATGGGGTGCACTGGAGAGCATGCGCCCAGATTTATGCACCCAAGGCTATGCGCCTAGGGCATGTTGTATCATGGAGAGTCAAGGGTTTTGGGAAGGCATGCGCCAAAAGCTGTGTGCCTATGACTATGCGCCCACATGCATGCGCCTATATGCATGCGCCCACAGGGTGGAGTCAGGGGGTACTTGGAAGAAATCAAGAGACTAACTTCCAAGAAAATGTGGGCGCATAAGGAAAGCTATGCGCCCAAGCAAGGAGACAAGGTGCACTTGGCCGTATATCCAGAGCTATGCGCCTAGGCTGGGGAGTCCTTGGGCGCATATATAGGGCTATGCACCCAAGCAGAGAGCATGGGAGACTTGGGCGCATATAGATGGCTATGCGCCCAAGGAAGAAGTGTTGTGGGCGCATAACAAGCTATGCGCCCAGCACTGTTCTTCTTCCCCAAATCTGAGAACAAGTGTTCATGAACCCGTAAACTTCCCAAGTCCACAAATCACTCAAAAGAAATCGAAATTCGAGTTTTTAAAGATCAAATTTGGGTAGAATGAAGTTCTCTACCACATGGAACAATTTGTTTTCGAAAATAAGAAGGTTTGATAGATCAAAACCCAAGAAAACCGAAAATGACCAAAACTTAGATCTACAAGAAAATATCTACCAAATTAAAAAATGCCAAGTTCTAAAGTGTCTTGAAATCATATGGGAAAAACAATAGAATAAATAGAAATGAGTTCTCTTATGAAGCAAGCTAGCACTTGCCTAGGGGTTTCTTGGTAGGTGGAAAGAGTTATGAGGAAGAAGAAGAAGTAATAAAGAGTAAAGAAAGCGAGAGAAAGTAGTTGGGGGTTTATAAAGAGAGGGGATGGTTCAACATATTGAACCAACCATCAAAATAAACCAAACCAAGCCATCCATAACAAGTCAAGTTGGACCAAACCAAGCCAAGGTCAACCCTAGTCAAGATACATCAAGGCAAGCCATAAAGAAATACGGAAATATATTAAATAAAATATGGGTCAAAATCCGTATACGTACACTAAAAATACGTATAACGGGAAAATGGGAGTGACAGAACCTCTCTTGGAGGTGGAGTAGAAGAGTTAGGCTGGGAGCTATCTTAGGCAAGTACATTTTGCTGAACTACTGGACATTTATTATTTTACAGCTATTTTGGTTTTTGTAGCCCTGATAGTTCATTATTTCATAAAACTTGTTTTTCTAAAATTGTTTTTCTCGAGATTCTCGTCATTTTTACCGTCTTAGATTTTGGTTTGAGTTAGGTTTTATTTTTCTGCTATATCCTCTTTTTTTTAGTTGGAAAACTCGATATCGGTGATGATACGAGAACTTCTACCACTAGATTTAGTCAATATTGGTATACGAGACTTACATGCAGTATTGGGTATAGCTGGACTAGACTTGGACGAGATTTGGGACTGGATTTTGGCCCCGATGAATTGTTCTTACATTACTGAGCTTTTTACATATTTTCGGATCACCTTTCAAAAATTCGTAGAAATCTGTCTGATCTTCGGAATGGTCCATTTTATGTACAAGAACTTGATGTGATCAAATGAATCATCCTTCAAAAATCCATAGAAGTCCGACGGATCTTCCGAATGGACCCCCAAGTTTTGTTCTTTCGTGATTTATTGTTTAGTTTTTGGATTTTCTTTGATAGTATAATTTTATATATGCCATGCCATGTTTCCTACCTTATACTACCATGTTTACCTGGATTTCTTGTACATATTCTTATCTTGTCTTGATAGTGGCTCGTCGTGGCGCACTCCTGATTCCTGTACATTCTTAGTTTGATATACTGGCTCGTCGTAGCACACTACTGTCTCGATACCTATCTTGTCGTGTTGTGGCTTGCTATAGTACACTCTCTTTCTTGTCTTGTCAAGTCCAGTCTTGCATGTCTCATGTCTAGGATGAATTCTGCGGAATGCCACATCCGAAATCCCAAAAAAAAATGTTAAGGACTAAACAACTAGTTTATTAACTAGATGCATTTGGAGGGGAGATTTTCCGATTCCTGCAAGTCCTTTGTTCCGGCTCCAACCTGAATGGACTATCTGTCATAATGAGCATATTTCTCTCGCACACCGTCGAGTTGGGCAATCTTGTTTATTATACTTATTAGCTCGCCGTCGTACGAAGTATACTACTTAGGGTACATTTGTCTCCCGACCGATCTATCCACTATTTGATATTTATTATTGCTTTACCGGCATAGATAAGTTGGGTAGTCTGCAGGGCAGGTAGCTGGATCGGATTTCTCAAATACATACGTTAGTAATTAGGATTATGATAACCTTAGTTAGCTAATGTATCAAGCCGTACTCATTGCTTGGCCGTGATTGATGGATGGAGTCCAGTCATGTATAGTCTTGTCTTACTTGTCTAGCTCTTGTCCTACTTACTTATTCTGGTAAATGAATAGAGGCTAAGTTCTATTCAGGAGAAGGGTTGCAACCTCTGTCCTTGTTTAGGTTTATGGGTTGTAATTCGATTCTGGAATAGTTCATAAGTCATCTTGTCATTTGTCATTATATTCAGAACTTACATGCTTATCTCTTGGCTTTATTACATGCTCACATATCCAGTTTATCTTACATGTTCACATGCTATATTTCTTACATGTTTTTAATTTTCTTTCGTATATACTATGGTACCAATTTATTACTCTTGTCTTTTTTACTGCTTTACTTTAGTGTTGTTATGATTTGTATGTTGGTTTTAGTTTATAGTGTGGCTTCCTTTATGGTACTTACTATTAGGGGTCTGAACCCACTAGTTTTGTTTGCCAGATCTAGTTGAGGAGTCCGAGGATCTTCTGTACCTTCCACTCGATGGTGACCACCCGAAGCACCAGGGAGCCTGAGTGGGTGCTCTTCCTTCCACCTCTTATCTATATAGACTCCTACGACATTTAGCCATCGAGCACGTGTTTAGCTAGTATTTTTGACTTGACATTTTGGCCTACAGGCTTAGACATGATTGTATATTTTCTAGACTATAGCTAGAGTTGATCATGTATGACTTAGTCTTGCTAGTTCTTCATTTTGTATTACTAGCTTCAAGATTATCTATATATTATGGTATGGGATGCTTTACTGTCTTATATGCCTGATGATCATGTCCTTGTACATTACTTGTTTGCCTGTGATTGAGATATCTAGGAATCATTCGACCTAGGAACAATTTTTGGTTTGAAGTAGTAACCCCCATCTTCTCAAGTTATACGTTATTTCGGAGTACTGGAGTACTTTGGTATACGCAGCTTGTCTGGTCCATCCCTACTTGCCAATATTCAGGTTCTGAGGCTTGACATAGGTTTTAGTGATGGCCAGTGTAAGTTTGATTTATCAGATATGTGGGGGTTGCTTATAGTTATCTCAATCACAAATCCTCTTCACTGATATCCTTCGTATTACTCTATACATCCTGATCTTTGACCTGATATATGTATGGATCATAGATCCTTTTTATTCCCTCTATTTTGATCCTGGTGTCCTTTGAACTTTCAGGGCACTATTCCTGGTCCTTCTGATCAACTTATTCGGGTTCCAATGATGGCAAGTCAGTGTCCTTCTGTTCCGCTGATTCGGGAGGCTTAGTCTCAACATTCGGAAGCAAAGTCCAGAGTCGATCCTAGGGCAGAAATGCCAGAATAGCCTAATCATCTGACAGTGCTAATCCAGCCTGAGCAGCCAAAGAATATTGTTCATGAGCTGGTGGGTATTCTTAGAGGTTTCTTGGCGATGTAGCAGTGTCAGAGTGATGTTCTTACCAAATCAGTTCAGAAGGCTCTGGAGTGGAGTGGCACTCAGGTCTATAATTCTGCGAGCAGCTTCAGCATCTCCATTTCTTGTACGTTTATGGTACAGAGGATGCAATTGCATTTGATGTGTGGCTTCAGGATGCTGAGGCCATTCTGGAGGCGACAGAGATTCTTGCTAGGGAGCGGGTGGTAGTTGTCAGGCTTCAGCTTTTGGATTTTGCCCGCAACTGGTGGGCGGTCCATAAGGGTTCTCTTATAGCACCTATTGCTTGGGTAGACTTCAGTGAGAGGTTTCAGACCCGACACTTCGATGCGATGTCGCGTTATGATTTACAGCAAAGGTTTAACAACCTCAGACAGATGAGCAGGACCGTTAATGGCTATACGATAGAGTTCAGTGGGCTTAGTCGATTTGCCCCTTCTTTAGTGCCAACCGAGTTGGACCGGACAAGGAGGTTCCAGTAGGAACTTCATCTGAAGGACATTCTGGTAGTTGAACAGCATAAGTTCCAGACTTTTGACATCGTGATAAGGGCGGTGGTGAGGCATGAGTACACCTCGCAGACGATCGTTGATAGAGTCAGAGGCCAGAAGAGGCCTCATGTTCAGAGGGGATCTTCTTTCCAGTCGTCGGCACCAGCTCCAGCAGTTCAAGCATTGACGATTAGATCTTCGAGAGGACCGACTCTAACGACTTCCTTTCAGCAGTCATTTCAGTCGCATCCTCAGCAGCAGAAGAAGTCTTCCACAATGGGTTGCTTCTATCACGGGAAGGCAGGGCATGCCTTGTTAGAATATCGTAGGGCACAGGGCTTGTGCCAATCTTGTGGAGCATCAGACCACATTATATGGGCTTGTCCCAAGAGGAGTTTGGCTGGATCATCATCTTTTCAGCCAGCTGTTCAGCAGTTCAGGGCGCCAGTAATGGTTCAGCAACAGCAAGCTCAGAGGCAATTGGCGATGCAGTCCAACAGAGGCCTCAGCAGTATGCTCAGGCTCAGGCCCAAGTTCAGAGGCAGAGAGGCTAGCAACAGAGAGGTTCTGCGCCCAGAGGTCATGATCAGGCTTTTACACTTTCCATCGAGGAGCCACTATCATCATGGTAGGTGGTTGCAGTTAGCATTCTCGTTCACTCTCATTCAGCTTCAGCTTTATTTGATTCTGGTGCTTTGCATTCATTTATACTTGCATAATTCGTGACACGAGTTGGTTTGGAGCCATAATCTTTACCAGTGAGATTGAATATCTTACTGGTAACGGTCTAGTAGGAGTAGACCGAGTTTATGCCTCGTATAGAGTCATAGTGTGTGGGAGAGAGTTTCCCACTATGCTGATAGAGTTTCATATGGGTTATTATAATGTCGTCCTGGGTATGGATTGATTGAGTGCTCGACACACTACGATAGTTTGCCATGCTGGCAGGCTTAACTTTCGTACGTGTCCCTAATGAGAAGGAATTCTCATTCTCTAGAGACGAGGTGGGGTCTTCACCAGTGGTTATGTGGATGGCGGTAGTCGAGGAGGTGTAGTTGCCCAGAGTAGTTTATGAGTTTCTCAATATCTTTCTCAAGGAGCTTCTGGATATGTCTCCAGTTCGGAAGATTAAGTATTATATTGATTTAATTCGAAAGCAGAGCCGGTATCAACGAGAGTCTACAGGATGTCTCCTTCAGAGTTGTTAGTGATGTATCAGTCCATCGAGGAGCTTAGGACCAAGGGATTCATTCGTCCTAGTGGATCGCCTTAGGAAGTCCCGACCCTTCTTATAAAGAAGAAGGATGGTTCATCGTGTATGGTCATTGACTATCATCAGCTTAATATGATGATCGTGAAGAACAAGTATCCATTGCCCGGAATAAATTACTTGTTCAACCAGCTTAGTGGATCAACCATGTTTTTGAAGATCGATTTGCAATCTGGGTACCATCAGATCAGAGTCGAAGAGCAGGATATACCCAAGACAACGTTTAGATCTCGGTATGCCATTGGGAATTCTTTGTTATGCCTTTCGGGGCAACCAATACGCCATCAATTTTTATGGATCTCATGAATCACATCTTTATGTCCCAGTTTGTGGTAGTGTTCATTGATAATATCTTGGTCGATAGTCAGACTGAGGCAGAGCACGAGCAACATCTTCGCGTGGTTCTTCAGATTCTTTGGGACCATCAGCTTTATGTGAAGTTCAGCAAGTGCAATTTTTGGCTCGATCAAGTCTCTTTCTTGGGTCATATTATTGCCGGAGGTGGTGTCGAGGTGAACCCCAAGAAGGTAGAGGCTATCGAGTGTTGGTCAGTACCTCGTACAGCTTCAGATATACGCAGTTTTCTAGGATTAGAAGGTTACTATAGTCGGTTTGTGGCATACTTTGCTAGGATCTCCGTACCCTTGACACGACTGACGTGTAAGGATGTGTGCTTTGAGTGGTTAGATGCTTGTCAGGCTTCTTTTAAGAAATGCAAGCAAATTTTGATTTCAGCTCCTATTCTGATATTACCCGTCGGCGGGGTAGGTTCACGGTGTATTGTGATGTGTCAGGCCGAGGACTAGGTTGTGTCCTTATACATCACAGCAGAGTGATAACTTATGTGTCTCGGCAGCTTTGGGACCATAAGAAAATCTATCCGACGTATGATCTTGAGTTGGTCGCGGTTGTATTTTCCCTCAAGCTCTAGAGGCATTATTTGTATGGTGATCGAGTGAAGATTTTTACTGACAATAAGAGCTTGAGGTATGTATTCACCCAGAGGGATCAGAACATGCGGCAGAGGAGGTGGCTTGAGTTACTGAAGGACTATGATGTTGATCTTCAGTACCATCCAAGGAAGGCAAACGTCCTTGCAGACGCTTTAAGCCGGAGACCCAGAGTTTATTTCTTGACGAAGAAGCATCACCTTTAGGTGGACCTTCAGGAGGACCTTCAGGAGATAGGCATTGAGATAGTGCTACCTATCGAGGCAGCTATGATGGCAGGCCTGCAGGTTCAGTCTAACATTGTGGAGAGGATTAGAGCAGCACAGTCAGGGGATGTCAAGCTCCAGTAGCTCAGTACAGAGTGTGTGGCAGTACGCAGAGTAGAGTTGTGCATCCATGAGGATGGGACACTCCGATTTGGGAGCCATCTTTGTGTGCCGGGCGGAGGTATCCGGTACGAGATTATGTCAGGGCCTACAGTTCTTAACATTTTCTTCATCCAGGAGGGACGAAGATGTACAGTAATATTCGTCAGCATTTTTAGTGGAATGGTATGAAGAGGAAGATAGCCCGGTTTGTCTCTCGGTGCCTAGTTTGTCAGCAGCTCAAGGCTGAGCATCAGAGACCAGCAGGACTTCTTCAGCCTTTACCGATTTTGGAGTAGAAGTGTAAGCATATTACTATAGACTTTGTGGCTGGTCTTCCTAGAACCCCAGCTGGTAGAGATGCTATTTGGGTTATAGTAGACCGACTCACGAAGGTTGCCCACTTTATACCTTTCATAGTTGGCCAGTCTACAGAGCAGTTGGCTGAGATGTATATGAGACAGATTGTTAGGTTGTATGGAGTTCCAGTTAGCTTAGTCTCATATCGAGATTCTATATTTACTTTTCATTTTTGGCAGGGTCTTCAGCCGAGTCGGAGTACCCGTTTGAGTGTCAGTTCAGCCTACTATCATCAGATAGATGGTCAGTCGGAACGTACATTCTAGACCTTAGAGGATATGGTTCGATCATGCATTCTTGACTTCAGTGGTTCTTGGAAGGATCACTTACACCTAGTAGAGCTCTCTTACAACAACAACTTCTAGGTGAGCATTCAGATGGCACCTTTTGACACATTGTATGGTAGGAGATGTAGGTCACCCTTAGCTTGGGATGACATTGGAGAGAGGTATATGCTTGGTCCAGAGATGATTGCTCAGTCAGTTGGAGTAGTCAGGCAGGTTAGAGAGCATCTCAGAGTGGCTCAGGATCGTCAGCGTCTTTGTGCAGATCACAATCGACATCATCTTGAATTCTCTGTCGGCGACAACGTATTTCTTCGGATTTTGCCTACCCATGGGATCATCAGGTTTGGCGTACGGGGAAAGCATAGTTCTAGATTTATTGGGTTGTTCGATATTCTTCAGCGAGTAGGAGATGTGTCATATCATCTTTCTCTTCTGTCCTCACTACATGAGGTACTTGACATATTTCACGTATCCCATTTGCACTGAAATGTTCCAAATTCGAGCCATATCCTAGATTATTCCGAGTTGGTCGTTGGTACCGACCTATCGTATAACGAGAGGCCTGTATCCATTTTGGACGGAAGGGAGAAGGTCCTCAAGAACAGAACTATCTGATTAGTTTATGTTTCATAGGATCATCACTCACTGGACGAGTCGACATGGGTGTCACTACCGTTTTTCGATATACGTATTTTCAGTATACGTGTACGGACTCCCGACCCATATTTTGACTTGTCTAGCTTAGTTTGGTCTTGGTTTAGCTCGTTTTGGTTTATTTTGGCTTGGTTTGGGTGAGTGGTTCATCATGATAACCCCCCCCCCCCCCCTCCTTTATAACCCAACTCCACTCTCTCTTTCCTCATTACTCTTTCATTTATTTCTCTTCTCCATTAATTCTTTCCAACCACCTTAGACAAGTACAACTTGCTTCATGGAGGAACTCCATTTTTATTGTTCTATTGTCTTTCCTACAAGCTTCTAAGACTCTTTAGTACTTGGCATTTTTGGTTTTGGAGGATTAAAACTTGTAGATCTTAGTTTTCACAAATTTTGGTTTTCTTGGGTTTTGATCTCACAAAGTTCTTTGTTTTCAAGTTTTGATTGTTCTATGTCGTAGAGAATTTGATTTTACCCAAAATAGACCTTTGAAAATCCGAATTTTGATTTATTTTGAGTAATTTATGGACCTTGGAAGTTCATGGGTTCCACGGTTCTTATTCTCGGGTTAGAGAAGAAGAACAGTGTGGGCGCATGGCATTTTATGCGCCCAAAGTGACTTTAGCCTTGGACGCATAGCCCTATATATGCGCCTAAGCTCCCTGCCTTCCACAGTGTGGGCGCATGGCTTTATATGCACCCATGACTTTTACTTGCTTATGCACATAACTTTAAATATGTGTTAAGTCATAGTGTCCCTTTGCTGTGGGCGCATAGCCCTTATTATGCGCCCACATGGCCAGTATAGATGGCTCCTAACTTAGCCTCCCATTGCTCCCTGCCTTACTCATGTGGGCGCATAGACTATAGGCGCATGCTTGTTGGCGCATAGGACATGGGCGCATGCACTCTTGTGCATTCCTTCCATAACATATGCCCTACATGATGTGTTTAGTCCTAGGCGCGTACATGTGGGCGTATGCCCTTAGGAGTATAGCCTTGGGCGCATGCCACTCTCAGCACATGCATTTTGGGTGCATGCTCTTCATGACACCCTATTGACCCTTGTGCCATCTCTTGTAAATGTCTGTATTTGTCTCCATGGTCCTTAGTGTAAATTGTGACTTGTTTGTACTCTTTACTTGACTAATCATATAGTATTATTTTTTATGTTGCACATGTACTCTGAGCTTTAAACACGATCTTGGTATGGCACGTACACTCTCTAACAACTTCTTGATAGTGGCCCGACGTGGTGAACTTACATGAATACGATATGACAATGTGACTTTACATGATAACTCTCGATAGTGACCCATCGTGGTGCACTCTTGACAAGCAACATGACATGAATGGACTTGATAGCATCCCGCTGAGGCGCACTCTTGACAAGAAATCTTGATAAGTAACCTAACATAATAAATCTTGATATACTGTTGCGACGGCTATCTTGACTTGCTAAGTAACTCTTGTCTTGACACCGTGGATGGTTGTGCTTGTATAAGCTACATGTCTCGTCTTGTATCATGTCTAGGACATGAATTCCTAATTTTCATGGTCAGGGATTTATACTGAATCTGGCTAAGTTAACAACTAGATTGATCAAGTAGTCCATGAAGAGATTTTCCAGCTACATACAGTCCCGTTATCTGGACGCTCTAATTGGACTTGTAGCCTGCCGTCGAGTAGGGAACATTTCCAGCACACTGTCATGTGTTGCACCCCCAAGTCACCTAATCCAACTCTCTCAACTTGTGACTGGATAACCTGGATTAAGACTGCAAGGCTTGTGGCTGTTGGAATATCTCGATGCATCTTGTTAGTAACTAAGCTTGTGATAACCCTAGTTAGTTAAAGTATCAATCCTTACACCTTGCTTGGCCGTGATTGATGGATGGAGTCCCGTCTAGTCTTGCCTAGGCAAGGCCAGTACATGGTTATTTCAGCACGTTACCGTTTATGCTTTGCTTTATCGATAATCGGTCAGAGACTAAGTTCTGTTCCGGTGAAGGGTTACAACCCCGGTCCTTGTTTGGTTTACGGGTTGTAACTTGGTTACTGGAATAGCCTTTAGTTATCTTATCGTTTATCGCCTTATTTCTCTAACTCATGTCTTTCGTTATCATTGATGTATTTATGTGCTAATATGCTAGTTTTTAGTTCTTAAGTGAAGCCTCCCTTGTGGCGCTTGATCTTTCTGGGGTCTGACCCAGCTGGTTTTGTATGGCCAGATTTCGGAGTAGCACCCGAGGATCATCCAGCCTTCCAGCCAGATGGTGAACACTAGACGCAACCCTGGCAACGAGTGGGTTTTATTTTGCTCTCCCACTCTATTATAAATTATTCTTTTGAGGCGTTTAACCGCCGAGCAAGTGTTAACTCGTGTTAAATTTATATTTCTGTCTGTCTAAGGGCTGTAACATGATTGACAAATCCTAGGGTTGATCATGTATGACTTAAACTCTTGCTAGTCTCCGTATTTTGTATGACTAGCTTCATGATCATCTGAATATGTAATGTATGGGATGCCTTATCTTATATGTCTGATGATCTACCATCTTGTTTCATTTACTTGCTTGCTTGAGATTGAGACACTAGGCTTGTTTTTGACCATAAGTAATTGTTGGCTTGTAGTTAAACCCGCATGCATCTAGACAGCCGTGACCATATTGCAATATGGGATTCACTTCAATATACGTAGCTAGCTGTGTTTGTCCTCCACTCTCCAGTATTCTGGTTCTGGGGCATGACACGGTTTAAGTGGTGGCCCATGCAGGTCTTGTAAATCAAGATGTGTGAGGGTTTCACTGAATAGATGTCTCAATCAGTATTCGCCCTTGATCTCTACTCGTGTCTTCTAATCTTTCTGAAATCTTGACCTAATCATATGCTTATATCCTCGATCTATCATGGTCCTTCCTTATTGTTCTCCATGTCGTTTCTTCAGCGGTATCGCTCCTTGTCCTACCGATCAGTAAGGCGAAGTACCTCCAGCGAACCTGCAGCAACCTGGAGACCAAGCCCAGCACTCTAGAGCAGCCTTTCGAGTCATACATTTCGGGGATCCAGAGCCCCCAGTTCAGCCAGTCCAGCCTACAGAGCCCGATAATGGAACCCTGGTGGGTCTCATCAGGAGTTGCTTGGATCACAAGATATTCGGGGCGATGCCCTGTACCAGAGAGTATAAGATGCCATGGACAGAGTTGGTTACCAAGGGAACAACGCAGCCAATAGCTTCAAGCGTCTGAACCCTCCCTTCTTTGACGGCAGTGAAGATGCTATTGCTGCTGATGCGTAGCTTCAGGACATAGAAGTTATCCTAGAGGCAGCTAGGATTCCTAAGGAAAAGAAGGTGGCCGTTGTGCGCCTGCAGTTATTGGACTTAGCCCGCAGCTGGTGGGCGATACTAACAGTTGGATTACCAACGCCTGTTTTGTGGGCAGTATTCAGTAATAAGTTCCAGATCAAGTACTTCGACGCAGTAGCATGGTATGATCTGCAGACGAGATTCACTAATCTTAAGCAGATGGGAAGGACGATCGATGGATATACGGCCGAGTTTTCTAGACTTAGTCGGTTTGCTCCTACCTTGGTGGCAACCGAATTGGATCGAGCCCAGCGATTCCAGCAGGGGCTCCACCAAGAGATCATTATATCGGTGGAGCAGTTTGAGCACCAGACGTTTGATGCCGTCTTGCGAGCAGCGAAGAGGCATGAATATACTTCGCAGAGGATTGTAGATAGAAGCAGATGACGGAAGAGGTCTCATGGGCAGATGTCCCAGTCATCAGTACCAGCCCCGGCAGCTAGGGCTTTGACTATTGGATCTCCTAGGAGCGCGACCACAGTTTTGTTGGTTCAGCACTCGACACCGACGTATCCTCAGCAGCAGAAGTAGAAGCAGTCTTCCGCAATGGGCTGTTCTCATTGTGGAAAGCTAAGACATGTGGTATCAGAATGTCATAGAGCACAGGCACTGGACCATAAGATAGGGTCCTGTCTGAATAGATCCAGTTCATCGTCATCAAACCTAACCAGTCCATCGGTCAGGGGTCCAGCACCAGTGCAGCAGCAGTACCAGCCTTCGAGGCCATTGCCGCCTCAGGCTAAGCAATATGCCCAAGCTCAGATTCAGAACTGGCAGAAAGGTTTCCAGCAGAGGGGACCAGCACTAAGAGGACAAGTTCAGGCTATGGCTCTGCCCGTAGCAGAAGAATTGGCATCAGGTGAGGTGGTGGCAGGTACCATTCTCGTCAACTCTTTTTCAGCATCCGTATTATTTGATTCGGGTGCATCGCATTTATTTATGTCTGTACGATTCGCAATACGGATAGAACTGTAGCCCGAGTCATTATCAGTAAGGCTCAATATACTTACTGGTAACGGTCTTGTGGGAGTAGATAGAGTATATTCCTCGTGTTGAATCGTAGTTAGCGGTAGAGAGTTTCCCGCTAGATTGATAGAATTTTGATGGCTGATTATGATGTGGTCCTAGGAATGGATTGGTTGAAGGATCAATATGCAAGAATAGACTGCCATGTTGGCAGGATCATTTTTGGTATTTCCGGCGAGCCAGAGTTTTCATTTTCCAGAGGCGAAGTAGAACCTTCTTTCCCAGTATTACGGATGGCAGTAGCAGTAGCAGTTCAGTTTTCCAGAGTAGTAGAAAAGTTTCCTGATGTATTTCTCGAACAGCTTCCAGGCATGCCCCCAGAGAGAGAGATAGAGTTCACCATTGATTTGCTTCCAGGGACGGCACCAGTGTCAGGGGGAGTCTACAGGATGGCACCTTCAGAGTTAGAGATCATGTACAAGATCATTGAAGAACTTAGAACCGAGGGATTCATTCGTGCTAGTGGATCACCTTGGGGAGCCCCGATACTTCTTGTGAAAAAGAAGGATGGTATGTGTTGATTATCGTACCTTAAACTCTGTAACAATCAAGAACAGATATCCTCTACCAAGAATAGATGATTTATCTGATCAACTCAGAGGAGCGGCAGTATTCTCGAAGATTGACTTGCGGTCAGGATACCATCATATCAGAGTTAGAGAGCAAGACATCCCGAAGACAGCGTTCAGATCCAGATATGGACATTGGGAGTTCCTTGTTATTCCATTTAGAGCAACCAATGCGCCAGTCATATTCATGGACCTTATGAATCGTATCTTCATGCCTTATTTGGACCAGTTCGTGATAGTGTTTATAGACGACATATTAGTCTGTAGCAAGAATGAGGCAGAGCATGAGCAGCAACTTTATGTAGTTCTTCAGATTCTCAGGGAGCACCAGTTGTACGCGAAGTTTAGTAAGTACGAGTTTTGGCTGGATCGTATCTCATACTTAGGTCACATCATCACCAGAGGTGGAGTGGAAGTGGACCTCCAGAAGATAGTGGCTATAAAGACATGGCCAGTTCCCAGTACCGTCACAGAAGTTCAGAGTTTTCTAGGATTGGCCGGCTATTACTTGCGGTTTGTATCAAACTTTGCTTGAATTTCTGCACCACTGACGTAGTTGACCTGCAAGGATGTGCAGTTTGCTTGGACAGCAGAGTGTCAGAGTTCATTTGAGAAGTTGAAACAAGGATTGATGACGGCACCCATTCTCACGCTTCCAGATGGGACTGGAGGATTTTTAGTTTATTGTGACGCTTTCGGCAAGGGATTTGGATGCGTCTTGATGCAGCATGGTAAAGTAGTAGCTCATGCATCACGTCAACTTCATGATCATGAGAGAAATTACCCAACCCATGACTTGGAGTTAGCAGCAGTGGTTTTTGCACTTAAGCTTTGGAGGCATTATTTGTATGGAGATCGGGTGGAGATTTTTACCGACCACAAGAGTCTTAAGTATGTATTTACCCAGTAGGATCTTAATATGCGTCAGAGAAGATGGCTAGAGCTACTTGTGGATTACGACATCAACCTGCAGTATCATCCTGGGAAGGCTAACGTTGTTGCAGATGCATTGAGCAGAAGAGCCGGAGTTTATTTTCTAACAGCACGGCCAGAGTTGTTAGCAGACCTTTAGAAGATGGATATTGAAGTTGTTCTTCCTATCAATGTGGCATTGATGGCCAGTATGCAAGTTCAGTCCAATATAGTTGAGAGGATTAAGTTAGCTCAGTCAACGGATTCTAAGCTTCAGCGGCTTAGGACAGAATGTGTAGCAGGATGGAGAACAGAGTTATTCATAAGGATGGTACACTTCGATATGGATGGCATCTTTGTGTACCCAGTGGTAATATTAGACAAGAGATCATGGCAGAGGCTCACAGTTCACAGTATTCAATTCATCCCGGTGGTACGAAGATGTATCGTGATGGAATGGCATAAAGAGGGAGATAGCCCGGTTTGTCTCTCATTGTTTAGTTTGCCAACAAGTTAAAGCTGAACATCAGAGACCAGCTGGACTTCTTCAACCTTTACCGATCCCAGAGTGGAAGTGGGAGCACATTACCATGGATTTTGTAACTAGGTTACCTAAATCCCCATCTGGGAGAGATGCTATCTGGGTTATAGTTGACAGACTCACCAAGGTAGCTCATTTTCTCCCTTTCAGAATCGGCCAGTCGACGGATCAGCTTGTAGCGATGTACCTCAGGCAGATAGTCAGGTTGCATAGAGTACCAATCAGTATTGTGTCCAACAGAGATTCGAGATTTATATCACACTTTTGGGGGAGTCTTCAAAAGAGCTTGGGGACTCGTCTCAAGTTCAGTTCAGCTTATCATCAGCAGATAGATGGTCAGTCAGAACGTACAATCCAGACTTTTGAAGATATGTTGCGGTCATGTACGCTTGATTTCGGTGGTTCGTGGAAAGATCACCTGCATCTCGTGGAGTTCTCCTATAACAACGGTTTCCAAGCCAGTACTGTAACTCCCCTTCCCAAAAAATTTTGAAATATTTTTTATTATTTATTTGATTTAAATGGTAATTTTAGAATTTATAAATAATTAATTAGTTAATTATTACAGTAGATGACTTTAGCCATGGTTGAGTTTTGAAGTATCAAACGACTAAGAATTATGGCACGGATAGTGCAGTGGTGTGCCTTGACTAGTGTATTAGCCCTGGTAGGGAAGGCCGAGCCATAGAGATGTCCTAACTAGGAAAACCAGGCCAAGTTGTGACATGACCATTATAAATAGTTTAATTATTCATTATTAATATTATTTGACGTCTAAGTGACCCGGTCGTACCAAACTAGTCAAACTGGACCCGAACTGAGCCAAAGCCCATGTAGTCATGCGGTACGTCCAATGACATTCGTGTTGATGTATGTTGGTATGATTGTGTCGTATTCCATTTTAGTGATCTAATGAATATTTCTAAGTATTTTTATTTAAATATTATAAATATCATTATTAGTTGATATTCAATGATATTTGCATAAAATAGGTCCTAGTACATTTTTCGGATTATTAGACTATACATGATGGTATATACACCATTATTGGTTTATTGAATTTCGTTATTATTATTATTATTATTATTATTATTATTATTATTATTATTATTATTATTATTATTATTATTATTATTATTATTATTATTATTATTTTATTGAGGTTATTAAATATAAATTATTTGTTATTATTAGTTATTATCATCAAGATATATGTGTATATATAAATATATAATATATATATATATATATATATATATATATATATATATATATATATATATATATATATGTATGTGTATGTATATATAAATGTATAATATATATGTGTGTATACAAATATAGATATATATATGTGTATGTGTATACAAATATAGGTATATACGTGTATATAAATATAGATATAAATGTGTATATAAATACATATATATGTGTGTGGATGTATAGATAAATATACAGGTATATGAGTGTGAACATATAAATATATTATCTATGTGTGTATTGTATGTATATATAAATATATATGTATATGTTGCAAATATATATATATATATATATATATATATATATATATATATATATATATATATATATATATATATATATATATATATATATACGTATATATGTACATAGGTAACTATATGTATGTAGATATATATAATAAAGAAAAAGAAAACCGAAATAAAATAATTAAACCCAACAGGCCCACAGGCCTATGCTCCCCAATTAACAAAGCCCCAACCGAACAGCAGCCAAACACAGCCCATCCCAAGCCAGGCTCAAAACCGTAACTCACAGCCTGAGCCTTCCCTACAGTTCGAATTTTTGTATATATATCAGTGCGAAACCGAGAGACAGAGGGAAGGGTGGAGATCGAAGGAAGCAAACCCTAGTGCCTCAAACCCTACGCCGCGCCACCCTAGCGCACTGGGCGACCTCCCCGGCGGTGGTGCATTACCGGAGGGAGGCTGACGGCCGACCGCGCGCACCTGCGGGGCGCGCAAACAGAGCGAGGCAGCATACAACAGCAGTATACAAGTCGAGTTCGCAGTATGTTTCCCGCCTCCTCGCTCTACGATTTCTCGAGCCAATTTCCCTGGTATATCGACAACATAACCCTTTCCGATTCCTTTCAAATAGATTAACTTAGATCGTAGTGTATGCGTCGTAAATCGAACCCACAGTTGCCGAAAAATCTGTTCCAAAATAGAGTATAAGGCAGTCCCGACCCTAATTTGGAGGGCGATTCCTTGCCAATCGTTCGACAGTTTCGAAATTCTATCTAGATAGGGTTGTAGAAAACCTATAGGACTTGAAGACCCTTTTTGTAGTTTCTGATTTCGTCTAATATGTCTCGAGAAAACAATTGCTAAAAATTAAGAAAAATAGTTTTAGAAAAAATAGAATTTTAGAAAAAATCTTTCGATACGACGTGCGTCCCGCCAATCCGGGCGACGTGGTCGCACATCGTAAGCATCAAAAGGCGCGTACGGATATTGCGGACGTGTGGGCTTTGACGAAATTCAAATTGGTCGTATGTGCGCGACGAATTTGATGTGTATTCGTCAAAATTTACCGTATCGACCTCTGTGCAAGTTTTCCAATTACGTTGTGCACGTTCGCCAGATCGAGACGAAACTTACACCATCAGGACCGTATCATTTTTTTGGTCATGTATGCCAAGTTTGGTCCGATTCTGAAACAGTTGATCGGATCACCGTTTTGCGGGCCCCACGGTCCGATTCAACGGGCAATTTTGTGTACGGTCCACCGGAATCCAAAACTGGGCATACCGTTGGGTTTGTATCATCAAAACAAATTCGTAGACATGTAGTTTGACAACTTTAGGGACCATTGACTCTGGCACGCTTTACAGTGCAAAGCGGGTCCAACGGCGGACACCGTTTTTGTCCGAAATTACCGTTTTGCCCCTGTGTACAGTGCAAAGCGGGCCCCACGGTCCTATTCTGAGAATGTTGGCAATATCTGTTTCAGCTTTTGGAGACTATTGTGAGATTTGACTCATGTGGCTTATTAGTTTGATGAGATGTATTTGGATCTACATGCAACCACCAGGCAAGATACCTTGCCTCACTCTATAGTTCATCTTCATGCTTATAGTTCTTCTATTTTAGTATGTTATCTTTAGTTACCTTAGTTGTTATAGATTTATATGATACCATGTTTACTAGTTTATTGTCTTGTTTGTATATCATTATTTCCTGACTTGATAGCGTAGTTACAACAGGCTTGTCCATATTATGGTTCAAGCTGCCCTTACCTGTGTCATGACTGAGTTGTACCGTGCTGTCACCTGTACCTTGACTGAGTCGTGTCTACAAGTATTTATAATTGAACTGCTATTCTTGTATCGTTTTCCACAACCCGCGAGTCCACAATCGGGACGAGGGTTGACCGTTTGCACCTGCGAGTCCACATTCGGGGCGAGGGTGTTTTCCTTGATCTGTTTGCACCTGCGAGTCCAAACTCGGGGCGAGGGTGTTTGTCGTGAACTAACCTGCGAGTCCACACTCGGGGCGAGCGTTAGTGATTAGTTCAAACCTGCGAGTCCACACTCGGGGCGAGGGTTTGGTATTCCATTGATCTCTTATTTTCCAGCAGTTCATTTATGCATAGTTGATCCCGTATCCGTGTTCATAGTTACCTGTCAGTAGCCATATGTCAGTATCATGTCTAGTTTCTGTTTATACCATGTTTATATTATTGCATGATTAAACTGTTAGATAGACATGTTTTTATGTATCTTGCTATGTCCCCTGAGGACCTGATGATCTCTTCATGTAGCTGATTGTATGGAGTTAGTTAGCGGCTCATGATGGTAGTGATTACACCTGCAGGAATACAGGTATTTGCTTGTGATATTTCTTTATTATCCTCTCGTGCTTTATATTCCATGCCATGATATATTCTGTTTATAGACTCATATCATTCTTAGAGTCTAATCGGACAATATGCTAATGGGCTGCAGACCATGACCCATAATTGTTCATTCTTGTCTTATATATTCTTGTGGATTGAGATACACTGTAGACTACCATACTAGCCATGATACCATGACCTTGACAGCTTATATGTACTCGAGTCTGGCTGGAGTCTGCTCGATACGTAGCTGGCTTGCTCACGAGCTCGCGTCCGAAAACTGGGTACGGGTCGTGACAAGTTTTTTTGGTGGCCCATGCAGGTCAGAGCATATCGTATCGGTTACGTAACTGTAGTGATACGAGCATGCAAATTTGACTAAACCCTTAGAAATCTCAATCCACACTGCCTTAAAAATTCTCCTAAAAATTCTCTACGTCCTTGAAAACTCCATATTTGCTCTCGATTATACTTTCTTGCTTGTCGTACCATTGATTCTCATCCCTTTTTATTTCGAGGTGACGAACGATCGTGCTATCTAGGATTTATCAGAAATTCTTAAGTTATAATATAATATTGCTTGATTATTGAATATTTGGTTGTTTATAGATATGAAGGATTATAGATGCCATACACCCTAGATATCTGTTGGTAGAATTGTTAGCAACTAGTTAGAAGATTATAAGATTTTGGTGACCGTATTTTGAGGAGTAGTGTGACCAAAGGTGGGTAGAAGTCCTCAAGTATTCGGAGTTATAAAAAAATGACTAGAGAAGGTCATAAAATATTTTTGGAGAAATTTAAATTGAGGAGATTAAGGAAATAGTAGACTTTGATTTTTAGGAATAATTATGAATTAGAATTTTGAGGACGAAATTATTTTAAGGTAGGTAGATTTGTAGCACCCCTTTCCGAAAAATTTTGAAATATTTTTTTATTATTTATTTGATTTAAATGGTGATTTTTAGAATTTATAAATAATTAATTAGTTAATTATTACGGTAGATGACTTTAGCCATAGTTGAGTTTTAAAGTATCAGACGACTAAGACTCATGGCACGGATAGTGCAGTGGCGTGCCTTGACTAGTGTATTAGTCCTGGTAGGAAAGGCCGAGCCATAGAGATGTCCTAACTAGGAAAACTAGGCCAAGTTGTGACATGACCATTATAAATAGTTTAATTATTCATTATTAATATTATTTGGCGTCTAAGTGACCCGGTCGTACCAAACTAGTCAAACTGGACCCGAACTGAGCCCAAGCCCATGTAGTCATGCGGTACGTCCAATGACATTCGTGTTGATGTATGTTTGTATGATTGTGTCGTATTCCATTTTAGTGATCTAATAAATATTTCTAAGTATTCTTATTTAAATATTATAAATATTATTATTAGTTGATATTCAATGATATTTGCATAAAATAGGTCCTAGTACATTTTTGGGATTATTAGACTATACATGATGGTATATACACCATTATTGGTTTATTGAATTTTGTTATTATTATTATTATTTTATTGAGGATATTAAATATAAATTATTTGTTATTATTATTTATTATCATCAAGATATATGTGTGTATATATATATATATATATATATATATATATATATATATATATATATATATGTGTGTGTGTGTGTGTGTGTGTGTGTGTGTGTGTGTGTGTGTGTGTGTGTGTGTGTGTGTGTTTGTGTGTGTGTGTGTGTGTGTGTGTATGTATATGTATATATAAATGTATAATATATATGTGTGTATACAAATATAGATATATATGTGTATGTGTATACAAATATTGGTATATACGTGTATATAAATATAGATATATATGTGTATATAAATACAGATATATATATGTGTGGATGTATAGATAAATATACAGGTATATGAGTGTGAATATATAAATATATTATCTATGTGTGTATGTGTATGTATATATAAATATATTTGTATATGTGGCAAATATATATATATATATATATATATATATATATATATATATATATATATATATATATATATACATATAAATATATATATATATATATATATATATATATATATATATATATATATATATATATATATATATATACATATATATTTATATATATGTATGTATATATAAATATATATGTATATGTGGCAAATATATATATATATATATATATATATATGTGTGTGTGTGTGTGTGTGTGTGTGTGTGTGTGTGTGTGTGTGTGTGTGTGTGTGTGTGTGTGTACATAGGTAACTATATGTATGTAGACATATATAATAAAGAAAAAGGAAACCGAAATAAAATAATTAAACCCAACAGGCCCACAGGCCTATGCTCCCCAATTAACAAAGCCCAAACCGAACAGCAGCCAAACACAGCCCATCCCAAGCCAGGCTCAAGACCGTAACTCACAGCCTGAGCCTTCCCCATAGTTCGAATATTTGTATATATATCAGTGCGAAACCGAGAGATAGAGGGAAGGGTGGAGATCGAAGGAAGCAAACCCTAGCGCCTCAAACCCTACGCTGCGCCACCCTAGCGCATTGGGCGACTTCCCCGACGGTGGCGTGTCACGGAGGGAGGCTGATGGCCGGCCGCGTGCACCTGCAGCGCGCGCAAACAGAGCAAGGCAGCATACAACAGCAGTATACAAGTCGAGTTCGCAGTATGTTTCCTGCCTCCTCGCTCCACGATTTCTCGAGCCAATTTCCCTGGTATGTCGACAACGTAACCCTTTCCGATTCCTTTCAAATAGATTAACTTAGATCGTAGTGTAAGCGTCGTAAATCGAACCTAAAGTTGCCGAGAAATCTGTTCCAAAACAGAGTATAAGGCAGTCCCGACCCTAATTTGGAGGACGATTCGTTGCCAATCGTCCGACAGTTTCAAAATTCTATCTAGATAGGGTTGTAGACAACCGATAGGACTTGAAGACCCTTTTTGTAGTTTCTGATTTCTTCTAATATGTCTCGAGAAAACAATTGCTAAAAATCAAGAAAAATAGAATTTTAGAAAAAATAGAATTTTAGAAAAATCTTTCGATACGACGTGCGTCCCGCCAATCCGAGCGACGTAGTCGCGTATCGTAAGCATCGAAAGGCGCGTACGGATATTACGGACGTGTGGGCTTTGACAGAATTCAAATTGGTCGCATGTGCGCGACGAATTTGATGCGTATCCATCGAAATTCACCATATCGGCCTCTGTGCAAGTTTTCCAATTACTTTGTGCACGTTTGCCAGATCGAGACGAAACTTATGCCATCTGGAATGTATCATTTTTTGGTCATGTATGCCAAGTTTGGTCCGATTCTGAGACAGTTGATCAGATCGCCGTTTTGCGGGCCCCACGGTCCGATTCAACGGACGATTTTTTTTGCACGACCCATCGAAATCCAAAACTGGACATATCGTTGGGTTCGTATCATCAAAACAAATTTGTAGACATATAGTTTGACGACTTTAGGGACCATTGACTCTGGCACATTTTTTTGTGCAAAGCGGGTCCAACGACGGACATCGTTTTTGTCCGAAATTATTATTTTGCCCCTGTATCCAGAATTGGACTTAAGGACAGGCAATCCTAACTAATTTGACTATTCTGAGAATGTTGGCAATGTCTGTTTCAGCTTTCGGAGACTATTGTGAGATTTGACTCCTGTGGCTTATCAGTTTGATGAGATGTATTTGGATCTACATGCAACCACCAGGCAAGATACCTTGCCTCCCTCTACAGTTCATCTTCATGCTTATAGTTCATCTATTTTAGTATGTTATCTTTAGTTACCTTAGTTGCTATAGATTTATATGATACCATGTTTACTAGTTTATTGTCTTGCTTGTATATCAGTATTTCCTGACTTGATAGCGTAGTTACACCAGGCTTGTCCACATTATGGTTCATGCTAGAGTTGCCCTTACCTGTGTCATGACTGAGTTGTACCGTTCTGTCACATGTACCTTGACTGAGTCATGTCTACAAGTATGTGTAATTGAACTACTATTCTTGTATCATTTTCCACAACCTGCGAGTCCACAATCGGGGCGAGGGTTGACCGTTTGTACCTACGAGTCCACATTCGGGGCGAGGGTGTTTTCCTTGATCTGTTTGCACCTGCGAGTCCACATTCGGGGGGAGGGTGCTTGTCGTGAACTAACCTGCGAGTCCACACTCGGGGCGAGGGTTAGTGATTAGTTCAAACCTGTGAGTCCATACTCGGGGCGAGGGTTTGGTATTCCATTGATCTCTTATTTTCCAACAGTTCATTTATGCATAGTTGATCCCGTATCTGTGTTCATAGTTTCCTATCAGTATCCACATGTCAGTCTCATGTCTAGTTCCTGTTTATACCCTATTTATATTATTACATAATTAAACAGTTAGATAGGCATATTTTTATGTATCTTGCTATGTCCCCTGAGGTCCTGATGATCTCTTCAGGTAGCTGATTGCATGGAGTTAGTTAGCGGCTCGTGATGGTAGTGATTACACCTGCAGGGATACAGGTATTTGCTTGTGATATTTCTTTATTATCCTCTCGTGTTTTATATTCCATGCCATGATATATTCTGCTTATTTTATAGACTCATATCATTCTTGGAGTCTAATCGGACAATATGCTAATGGGCTGCAGACCATGACCCATAATTCTTTATCCTTGTCTTATATATTCTTGTGGATTGAGATATAATGTAGATTACCATAATAGCCATGATACCATGACCTTGACAGCTTATATATACTCGAGTCGGGCTGGAGTCCGCTCGATACATAGCTGGCTTGCTCACGAGCTCGCGTCCGAAAACCGGGTGCGGGTCATGACAAGTATCTAGATGGCGTCCTTTGAGGCCTTGTATGGCAGGAAGTACAGATCTCCGTTAGCATGGAATGATATAGGCGAGAGGCAGATGCTTAGTCCAGAGATGATTACGCGGACTATTGAGGTGGTCAGACAAGTTAGCGATCATCTTCGAATTGCGCAAGATCGCCAGCATCATTGGGCCAATTCTCATCGGCGTCCCCTTGCTTTTTCTATCGACGACCACGTATTTCTTAGGATCTCGCCTACCCGTGGCGTCATTCGTTTTGGCGTACGGAGAAAACTGTCCTAGGTATATAGGTCTGTTCGACATTCTAGAGCGAGTAGGTGATGTGTCCTATCGTCTCGCTCTTCCGCCGTTGTTACGTGAGGTACATGATGTCTTCCATGTATCCAATTGCGACGGAATATCCCTGATCCGAGTCATGTCCTTAATCATTCAGAATTGGTTGTTGGTACCAACCTTTCGTATGAGAAAAGACCCGTATCCATATTGGATCGGAGAGAGAAGATACTCAAGAACAAGACTATTAGTCTAGTCCGTGATGCTTAGGGTCATCACTCTTTGGGTGAGTCAACGTAGGAGCGTGAGGATGATATCCGATCGCGATATCCACACCTGTTTGACTCATAAGGTATAATGTCTTCCTTATGCCTTATACTTTTAAAATCCCTACTTGTATGAATAATTGCTTGATTGACTGCTAGTCATAGATTGCTCGTGATTAGTATAGCTTGCCCCGACATCTCTAGCCTCTTGATTAAATTTTAAGGACGAAATTCTTTTAAGGTGGGTAGAGTTGTCACTTCTATTTTTCGTTATACATATTTTCAGTATACGTGTACGGACTTCCGACCCGTATTTTGACTTGTCTAGCTTGGTTTGGTCTTGGTTTAGCTTGACTTGGTTTATTTTGGCTTGGTTTGGGTGAGTGGTTCATCATGATAAACCCACCCCCTTATAACCCAACTCCACTCTCTCTCTCTCTCCTCATTACTCTTTCATTTATTTCTCTTCTCCATTAATTCTCTCCAACCACCTTAGGCAAGTGCAACTTGATTCATGGAGGAACTCCATTTTTATTGTTATATTGTCTTCCCTACAAGCTTCTAAGACTCCTTAGTACTTAGCATTTTTGGTTTTCGAGGATTAAAACTTGTAGATCTAAGTTTTCACAAATTTTGATTTTCTTGGGTTTTGATCTCTCAAACTTCTTTGTTTTCAAGTTTTGATTGTTCTATGTTGTAGAGAATTTAATTTTACCCAAAATGGACCTTTGAAAACCCGAATTTTGATTTATTTTGAGTGATTTATGGACCTTGGAAGTTCATGGGTTCCATGGTTCTTCTTTTCGGGTTGGAGAAGAAGAACGGTGTGGGCGCATGGCATTTTATGCGTCCACAATGACTTTAGCCTTGGGCGCATAGCCCTATATATGCGCCCAAGCTCCCAGCCTTCCACAGTGTGGGCGCATGTGTCACGACCCGCACCCGCTTTTTCGGACGCGAGTTCGTGAGCAAGCCAGCTACGTATCGAGCGGACTCCAGTCCGACTCGAGTACGTATAAGCTGTCAAGGTCATAGGTATCATATCTAATCTAAACTATATCTCAATCCACATGAATCATATAAACAAGAATGAACAAGTATGGGTCATTGGATGCACTAATTGCCTACATGAGCTTGGACTTGGTTCGGGTCAAGTCTGGGCTCGCCGGGTCTCCTAAAAAGTCATAATCATAAAAAAAAACTAAATTAAATCATTTCATAGGGCAAGTCGCAACTTGGCATGGTTTTCTTAGTTAGGACATTCCTATGGCTTGGCATTCCCCTACCATGGTTAAACACTAGTCAAAGCACGTCACTGCACTATCTGTGCCATGATTCCTAGTCGTCTTGTACTCCAAAACTCCACTATGGCTAAAGTCATCTACCGTATTAATTTACTAAATAATTATTTATAAAAACAAATCTTAAATCACCATCAAAATAAATAATAAAAAAATATTTCAAAAATTCCGGGAAGGGAGGCTACAAATCTACCCACCTTAAAATAATTTCGTCCTCGAAATTCTAACTCACAACCATGCCTAAAATTAAAAATAAAAATAAAAAAGTAAATCCATTATTACCACGATCTTCTCAAATTTAATTCCTCAAAACATTTTATGGCCTTCTCTAGTCATTTGGTATTTACGAAATCTCGAGGACTTCTACCCACCTTTGGTCACACTACTCCATTAAAACATAGGTCACTAAATTCTTATAATCTTCGAACTAGTGGCTAATAATTCTACCAAAATATCTAGGACATATGGTATCTATAATCCCTCATATATATAAACAACCAATATTCAGTAGTCAAGCAATATATATACTATAATTTAAGGATTACTAATGAATTCTAGACAGCACGATCGTTCGTCACTCCAAAATAGGAAGGGGCGAGAATCAACGGTACGGAAAGCAAGGAAATATAATCGAGAGCAATTATGGAATTTTCAAGGACGTAGAGAATTTCTAGGAGAATTTTTTAAGGCAGAGTGGATTGAGATTTCTAAGGGTTTAATCAATTGCGCAGGCTCGTACCAGTACAGTTACGTAACCGGTACGATATGCTCTGACCTGCATGGGCCACCAAAAAAACTTGTCACGACCCGCACCCGCTTTTCGGATGCGAGTTCGTGAGCAAGCCAACTACGTATCGAGCGAACTCCAGCCCGACTCGAGTACGTATAAGCTGTCAAGGTCATGGGTATCATATCTAATCTAAACTATATCTCAATCCACATGAATCATATAAACAAGAATGAACAAGTATGGGTCATTGGATGCACTAATTTCCTACATGAGCTTGGACTTGGTTCGGGTCAAGTCCGGGCTCGCCGGGTCTCCTAAAAAGTCATAATCATAAAAAAAAACTAAATTAAATCATTTCATAGGGCAAGTCGCAACTTGGCATGGTTTTCTTAGTTAGGATATTCCTATGGCTTGGCATTCCCCTACCATGGTTAAACACTAGTCAAAGCACGTCACTGCACTATCTGTACCATGATTCCTAGTCGTCTTGTACTCCAAAACTCCACTATGGCTAAAGTCATCTACCGTATTAATTTACTAAATAATTATTTATAAAAACAAATCTTAAATCACCATCAAAATAAATAATAAAAAAATTTCAAAAATTCCGGGAAGGGAGGCTACAGCATGGCTTTATATACGTCCATGACTTTTACTTGCTTATGCACATAACTTCAAATATGTGTTAAGTCATAGTGTCCCTTTGTTGTGGGCGCATAGCCCTTATTATGCGCCCATATGGCCAGTATAGATGGCTCCTGACTTAGCCTCCCAATGCTCCCTGCCTCACTCATGTGGGCGCATAGACTATAGGTGCATGCTTGTGGGCGCATAGGATATGGGCGCATGCACTCTCTTGTGCATTCCTTCCATAACATATGCCCTACATGATGTGTTTAGTCCTAGGCGCATACATGTAGGAACATGCCCTTAGGCGTATAGCCTTGGGCGCATGCCACTCTCAGCACATGTATTTTGGGTGCATGCTCTTCATGACACCCCATTGACCCTTGTGCCATCTCTTGCAAATGTCCGTATTTGTCCCCATGGTCCTTAGTGTAAATTATGACTTGTTTGTACTCTTTACTTGACTAATCATATAATATTATTTTCTATGTTGCACATGTACTCTGAGATTTAAACACGATCTTGGTATAGCACGTACACTCTCTAACAACTTCTTGATAGTGGCCCGACATGGTGAAATTACATGAATACGACATGACAATGTGACTTTACATGATAACTCTCGATACTGACCCGTCGTGGTGCACTCTTGACAAGCAACATGACATGAATGGACTTGATAGCGGCCCGCTGAGGCACACTCTTGACAAGAAATCTTGATAAGTAACCTAACATGATAAATCTTGATATACTGTTGCGACGGCTATCTTGACTTGCTAAGTAACTCTTGTCTTGACACCGTGGATGGTTGTGCTTGTATAAGCTACATGTCTCGTCTTGCATCATGTCTAGGACATGAATTCCTAATTTCTACGGTCAGGGATTTATACTTAATCTGACTAAGTTAACAACTAGATTGATCGAGTAGTCCATGAAGAGATTTCCCAGCTACAGGCAGTCCCGTTATCTGGGCGCTCTAATTGGGCTTGTAGCCTGCCGTCGAGTAGAGAATATTTCCAGCACACTGTTATGTGTTGCACCCCCAAGTCACCTATTCCAACTCTCTCAACTTGTGACTGGATAACCTGGATTAAGACTGCAGGACTTGTGGCTGTTGGAACATCTCGATGCATCTTGTTAGTAACTAAGCTTGTGATAACCCTAGTTAGTTAAAGTATCAAGCCTTACACCTTGTTTGGTCGTGATTGATGGATGGAGTCCCGTCTAGTCTTGCCTAGGCAAGGCCAGTACATGGGTATTTCAGCACGTTACCGTTTATGCTTTGCTTTATCGATAATCGGTCAGAGACTAAGTTCTGTTCCGGTGAAGGGTTACAATCCCGGTCCTTATTTGGTTTACGGGTTGTAACTTGGTTACTGGAATAGCCTTTAGTTATCTTATCGTTTATCGCCTTATTTCTCTAACTCATGTCTTTCGTTATCATTGATGTATTTATGTGCTAATATGTTGGTTTTTAGTTCTTAAGTGAAGCCTCCCTTGTGGCACTTGCTCTTTCTGGGGTCTGAACCAGCTGGTTTTGTATGGCCAGATTTCGGAGTAGCACCCGAGGATCATCTAGCCTTCCAGCCAGATGGTGAACACTAGACGCAACCCTGGCAACGAGTGGGTTTTATTTTGCTCTCCCACTCTATTATAAATTATTCTTTTGAGGCGTTTAGCCGCCGAGCAAGTGTTAACTCGTGTTAAATTTATATTTCTGTCTGCCTAAGGGCTGTAACATGATTGATAAATCCTTGGGTTGATCATGTATGACTTAAACTCTTGCTAGTCCTCGTATTTTGTATGACTAGCTTCATGATCATCTGAATATGTAATGTATGGGATGCCTTACCTTGTATGTCTGATGATCTACCATCTTGTTTCATTTACTTGCTTGCTTGAGATTGAGACACTAGGCTTGTTTTTTACCATAAGTAACTGTTGGCTTGTAGTTAAATCCTCATGCATCTAGACAGCCGTGACCGTATTGCGAGGTGGGATTCACTTCAATGTACGTAGCTGGCTGTGTCTGTCCCCCGCTCTCTAGTATTCTGGTTTTGGGGCGTGACAATGGGAGCGCGAGGTTGATATCCAAGCTCGTTACCCGTATCTGTTTGACTCGTGAGGTATACTTATCTTTGTGCCTATACTCTACCTTTTATTTGAGTGTGATTGTAGGAATATATCATAGTGTTGCTATGTGCTTATTGCTTTTACATTTCTTGTATATTGCTCTAGTTGGATTTCATGATTTATGAGCTTCCTATCTTGATTCCGATAGCATATTTTCCTGGATTTCTTGTCTATTTTCTTGTTTTAGGAAATTCTGAGGATGAAATTTTTCTAAGGAGAGGAGAGTTGTGAGATTCGTCTCACAGTATCGGTATTTATATACGGATACAAGAGTAATTACTAATTTATTGAGTTTTATTGACTATGATTATTTTTGCATTGTTCGAGACTGTTATAATACCTGTTGGCATTGCCATAGACATGTGTTAGGATCAGCAAGTAGAATGGTGAACCCGAAAATTTCTCTAAGTAAAGAGATTTCAGACTTTTCGGATCATCCGTCGGTAATTCGCGAAATTCTGATAGATTGTCCGAATGTCCCCACATTAGATGCAAAAACTTGTTGTGACGACCCGGATCATCCGTCAAAAATCTGTAAAAATTCGTCGGATCATTCGACTGTCGGTAGAAATGAGATATTTTGATAAATAGTGTCCTGACATTTTGATGAATAGTATTAATACATTCTTTCGTCCAGTGGTTTCTTGGGTTTGATATGTCTTATTATCCATTGGTTTCTTAGTTTACTTTGATGAAAGGTCCAGATTAATCATGATCGAGTCGTGAATCGTGATCGAACGGTCACAATTAATTCCCCTTCTCTATATATACGAGTTCGATTTCTTTCGAAATTTCTTTTCACTTTCTCTCTCTACTCTTCTTCTCTTTTCGTTTCCACTCTGTATTCCTCGACAACTTGGAGCTTGGTTTTGAGACCTCAGAGTATGGTTTATGAACCCTTCTTGGTGGTGGAGTGAAAGAGTTAGGCTGGAAGCTATCTTAGAAAAGTACATCTTGTCGAACTACTGGACATTTATTGTTTTATAGTTGTTCCGATTTCTGTTGCATTGATAGTTTATTATTTCATAAAATTTGTTTTACTAAAATTGTTTCTCTTGAGATTCTCGTCATTTTCACCACCTCATATTTTGGTTTTATTTAGGTTTTGTTTTTCTGCGATATCCTGATTTTTTTTGGTTGGAAAACTCGATATCGATGATGATACGAGAACTTCTACCACTAGATTTAATCCATATTGGTATATGAGACTTACCTTCTATATTGAGTGCAGCTGGACTAGATTGGACGAGATTTGGGACCGAATTTTGGTCCCGGAGAATCGTTCTTACACTACTGAGCTTTTTACATGTTTTCGGGTCACCTTTCGAAAATCCGCTAAAATTTGACGAATCTTTCGAATGGTCCATTTTATGTACAAAAACTTGTGATAAAACGGATCATCCTTCGAAAATCTGCGGAAGTCCGACAGGTCTTCCGAATGGACTCTCAAGTTTTGTTCTTTCTTGATTTATTGTTTAGTTTCTGAATTTTCTTTGATAGTATAATTTTTTATATGCCATGCCATGTTTCCTACCTTATACTACCATGTTTACCTGGATTTCTTGTACATATTTTTGTCTTGTCGTGATAGTGGCTCGTCGTGGCGCACTCCTGATTCTTGTACATGCTTAGCTTGATATAGTGGCTCATCGTAGCGCACTTCTGTCTTGATACATGTCTTGTCTTGTCTTGTTGTAGCTTGTTATAGTACACTCTCTTTCTTATCTTGTCAAGTCAAGTCTTGCATGTCTCATATCTAGGATAGGTTCTGCGGAATGCCACGCCCGAAATCTCGAACGAAAATGTTAAGGACTAAACAACTAGTTGATTACCTAGGAAAGATTTTTCGGTTGCCTGCAAGCCCTTTATTCAGGCCCCAACATGAATGGACTTATGGCTATCTGTCATGATGAGCACATTTCTAGCACACCATCCAGTGGGACAATATTGTTTATTATACTTATTAGCTAGTCGTCGTACGGAGCATACTACTTAGGCTACATTTGTCTTCTGGGCGATGTAACCACTATTTTATATTTATTATTGCTTTATCGGCCTGGATAAATTTGGTAGTCTATAGGGCAGGTAGTTGTATCGGATTTCTCAAAATGCATATGTTATTAATTAGGATTGTGATAACCCTTGTTAGCTAATGTATCAAGTCGTACTCATTGTTTGGCCGTGATTGACGGATGGAGTCCAGTCATGTACAGTCTTGTCTTACTTGTTGAGCTCTTGTCCTGCTTACTTATTACGGTAAATGATTAGAGGCTAAGTTCTGTTCAGGAGAAGAGTTGCAACCTCGATCCTTGTTTAGGTTTACGGGTTGTAATTCAGTTCCGGAATAGTTCTTAAGTCATCTTGTCATTTGTCGTTATATTCAGTACTTACATGCTTATATATCCTGGCTTTATTACATGCTTACATGTTCAATTTATCTTACATGTTCGTATACCTTACATATTTCCAATTTTCTATCGTATACACTGTGGTACCAATTTATTATTCTTGTCTCGTTTACTGCTTTACATTAGTGTTGTTATGATTTGTATATTGGTTTTAGTTCATAGTGTGGCTTCCTTTATGGTATTTGCTATTAGGGGTCTGACCCTACTGGTTTTGTTTGCCAGATCTAGTTGAGGAGCCCGAGGATCTTTCGTACCTTCCACTCGATGGTGACCACCTGGAGCACCAGGGAGCCTGAGTGGGTGTTCTTCTTTCCACGTACTCTTATCTATATAGTCTCCTGTGGCATTTAGACACCGAGCACGTGTTTAGCTCGTATTTTGGACATGGCATTTTGGCCTACGGGCTTATACATAATTGTATATTTTTCTAGACTGCAGCTAGAGTTGATCATGTATGACTTAGTCATGCTAATTCTTTATTTTGTATTACTAGCTTCATGATATCTATATATTATAGTTTAGGACGCTTTACTGTCTTATATGCCTGATGATCATATCCTTGTACATTATTTACTTGCCTGTGATTGAGATATCTAGGAATCATTCAACCTAGTAACGACTGTTGGTTAGTAGTAGTAACACACATCTTCACAACTTATACGTTATTTCAGAGTACTATAGTACTTTGGTATACGTAGATGGCCTAGTCTATCCCTACTTGCCAGTATTTTGGTTCTAGAACGTGACAAGCACCCAAGGTAGAGTATATGCCACTACTTCCTCCTCAGTTTTTACCTCAGATGCCCTATGTACCACCTTAACAACATTTTCCCAAACTGATGGGACTTCGATGACATAGTTCTTACATGCTATATTGCAAGCTCAGTGGCAACATAATGAGCTTATGAGGCAGAGTTTGATAGCAGCACTGAACAGGCCTCCACCTGCACCATCGGCCCAAGTACCAGCACCATTACCAAAGCCACAACCATATATGGATAATATTAAAGGTTTCAGTCATATGAACCCAAAATGCTACAAGGTTACCGAGAGACCACTAGAGACCACTTCATGTCTTATTAGAATGGAGAAGTTATTAAAGGCGTCATAATTGCCTACTAATATGTGGATGACAACAGTTGATATACTACTTGATAATAATCTTCATCATTCGTGGAAAGCAGAGGAGAGATGTTTGGGTGCCAAACAGACTTGGAAAGAGTTTTAGAAACTTTTCAATGAAAAGTATTTCTCGACCAATGTCAAAGATGCATTATATGACCAGTTCCTTCATCTTAAGAAAGGTAACATGACAGTGGATGAGTATACAGAGTTTAACGACTAAGCAGATTTTGTACCATTTTGATTTTAACAGAGTTAGAGAGAGCCAGGAGGTTCCATCATGGTTTGGCACATGAACTCAAGAGATATACTAAAGTGCAATCGAGGATTTTGTACGTTGTCGTATTAGTCGAAGCAAGAAATCAAGAGACCCTTTACAAAGATGCACAACAAGCATAGAGGTGTAATGCCTTGTTCCCGTTGAACGATGCAATATGTAATGGCCTCATGGCCAGTCAACTTGGTCGGAAACTTAGATGGCTAGTCTGACTCTGTTGGGAGGTTGGTATACGAAACCTTTTTGGCATTACAAAATTGATTTGGACAAATTATATGATAACATTTCCAACTAATAAATCGGCTTCTGTTGGAATAAGTCCTAAATGCAGCAGACTATGTCTTGGCAAGTGAGCTCTATATAAGAGTCCCTTCAACGAGACTGGTCTATTGTATGATTTTTTTGAATGTTTTCGCAACTTGGATTTGATGAATTTATTTTTTGTCAACTTCTGCATTCATTCTTAAGAATTTTGAGAGGAAGGATAAAGAAGGATTCTAATACGATGTTGGTACCATTGCAGGAGCTCATGTAATTGATGCTTGATCGTTGTGAAATGAACTCCTACTCTCGGTACATTCTCTACTTGGTGGATGGTTCAGACCCTTCTTTTCTACTCCTTCACATCAACAAATTCTTATCGTTTCAAACATTCAAAACGATGATGCCCGGTTAAATGTATGTTGTACCACTAAGATATATAACATGGTATAACTATAGCTATCTAGTCTAATTAGGCCTAAAACTTAACATGATAAGCTTCGCACGCGAAGCGAGCAATTTTGGGTCGAAACTGTAAAACTGTTGGATGGAACAAAATAATGAAACGTCAGTTGTGGCATGGTGCCTCGGGGTATTTTGTGCCTACGGGTCGCCAAATCAGGACGTACGGCTTTGAAAGAAATGAATCGCTGCATGAGTATATGATAATATTGCTTAATTTTGTTTTATGTCATGCATATGTTTCATATATTTAACTGTTCATGCACTTACATGCATGGTCATGGACAACTTGTGCACAAGGTATTGATTTCCTTGAAGCGATATACAGGGCAATGGAACCGAATTGACCTAGGGGGAATTCGTATTCGTGCTTTGGTACAAGGCATTACAGAACCTTCAGTTGGACTTGCAACCCAGGCTGATAGGGCGCATTGCAGTACCATATGATAGTCCTTCATGGTGTCGTAACACGGATGACTATATATAAGATAGATAGCATGCTCACCTATTGTCTTATGCAAGTAGTAAGTATTATCTCTGTTTTTATGCAGGGACGAGCACAGTCGTAGTAAGAAATGATATGAAATGTTATGTTTCACTGATTTCAATTATGTTATCGATATGAACTATAATTCATCTAGTTCTAAATAGCAAGACAACTTTGAATACATGCTTCCCTTAATAAGCAGTATCGGTTTTGTCAAGTGTGTTTGTCCTACTCACTAGGGCATTCCCGAGCGTACTAATTCCCAACTCCCCATGTGACGAGCATGTTGCGGGTGCACGAATTTAAGATGAAGCTATAGATCGGGAGGCGATCGAAGCTCTTCATATTTTGAAGTATTTTGAAGTTAATTCATCTCGAAGGCTCTTTTGGTTTCAAATGTATAAAAGGGTGTGTAAACGTATGGAACAACAAGTATTATTTCATGGCAGCTTGTCGATCGTTTTGTTATTTCAATGAATGTAGCCGCATCGGCATATATAATGTAAATACGACATTGCACTCCGTTACAAATTATCAATGAAAAGTTATTTTCTTTCTATACTGCATTTTCAACTCTGTGCGATTGTTTAATTTCAATATGTTGTTTCAAAAGAATTATCAAAATGCACGTTCTTGTCTTGTACAAGTGCAACTTAGACTTATACGATATCATGCCCCAATGAGGACGATCGATTCAGCAGAAATCGATGTGATGAATAACAAGTTAGCAAATTGGGGCGTGACAAGGGTGCCATGTTCCAGCAGCCACACCAATGGTGAGTTATAGTGCATTTTTGACAACTTAACTTTCCACTGCTCGGTTTTGGTACACCCAAATTTATAAATTACTCTTTTGAAGCATGTTTCGTCGATTTTGAAGCACGTCGAGACCACTTTAAAAGCATATATTATAGTACAAAAGCGCAATTTAAATACTTGTATTGCCAGATATTCTTTTGAAGTGGTCCCGATGTACTTCAAAATTGACGAAAAGGTGCTTCAAAAGGGCAATTTATGAAGTTATGGTGCCAAAATTGAGCAATAGAAAGTTAAGGTGTCAAAAACGTCCGAGCGCTATAGTATTTTTAAATAACTAGAAACAACTTGGGTTGAAAGTATGCATGTTAGGTGAAAAGTAATAAACTAAATAATATCTTTATAAGAAAGTGTGCTAGATAACATGCTAGAATCAATAATGGAAAGAAGAAAAAAATGGAAAGACATACAAGATGCATTTAGAAAACTCCTTTCAGTACTGCCAATAAACAACTAGACTGGAATCGTATATAACTACCTTATATGAGATAGTAACTAGATGTAGTCCATATACCTATTAGGTGTTTTCTTCCATACCCATACTATACTAGAATCAATAATAATTGAAACTTGAACTGGAACTAAACTGGAATAATCATGTTCCTAGAGTAATACTAGAATACAATGCACGTCCAAGATCAAAGAATATAACGAGTAGTGAAAATAACATTATATATATAAGGCTAAATTATCCTAACGACACCCCAACTACAGAGATCAACGTTTTTGGCACCTTAACCTTCACTACTCAATTTTGGCATCCCAACTTCATAATTTGCGTTTTTGAAACAACCTTCGTCAATTTTAAAGCACATCGGAGCCGTTTCAAAGGAATATCTGACAATACAAATATTTAAATTACGCTTATGTACTATAATATATACTTGTGGGAAAATTTATGAAATGCCCAAAAACTAAAAAAGTTTCATGAAAAACCTACCGCTAAAAAAACTTTTATCGCGTGCCCAGAATTAGAGAAACTTATCCAAAGCGGGTTCCGAATGACCCTTTTGCCCTTCCTTTTAATTTATTGAAAACTCTTAAAAAAATGTTTCGATACTCCATCTTCTTCCATACGCTGCTCACTTTCGAATCTAGGTTTTCTCCTCAAAAATCTTCAAAAACTCGTCAGAAAATTTCGGAAAGACCGAGACAAACGGCAAAAGTGCTAAAACGGAGGTCCAAACATTATTTTTTTGTGATTCTAAAATTTCGGAAGGTCGTCAAACGAAGAAGCTGTTAATCTCAGGCTCCTCGACGATACGCTCATTTTGCGACAAACGGGACCTCGTTTCGACCTCCCAGTCAAAAGTTATGGCCCTCCAAAGTTTCAACTGACCATAAAATGCAGGAGAATGGGCATTCTCCGTGTTAGAACACGAATAATGTTAATTTTGCATGAGGGTGGCCATTCTCCGTATTAGTAACACGGAGAATGGCATTCTCCGTCTTAATTTACACGGAGAATGGCCATTCTCTGTGTTAGTAACACGGAGAATGACATTCTCCGTCTTAATTTACACGGAGAATGGCCATTCTCCGTCTTAATTTATACGGAGAATGGCATTCTCCGTGTTTCTAACACGGAGAATGGTCATTCTCCTGCGTTTTAACACTGGAATGACCATTCTCCGTGTTAGAAACACGGAGAATGTCATTCTCCGTTTTATTTAACACGGAGAACGGTATTCTCCGTTTTATTTAACACGGAGAATGCCATTCTCCGTGTTTCTAACACGGAGAATGGTCATTCTCCTGCGTTTTAACACTGGAATGTTCATTCTCCGTGCTAAATTACACGGAGAATGGCCATTCTCCGTGCTAAATTATACGGAGAATGGCCATTCTCCGTGTAATTTAGCACGGAGAATAAACATTCCAGTGTTAAAACGCAGGAGAATAACCATTCTCCGTGTTAGAAACACGGAGAATTCTAACACGGAGAATGCCATTCTCCGTGTTAAATAAAACGGAAAATGACATTCTCCGTGTTTCTAACACGGAGAATGGTCATTCCAGTGTTAAAACGCAGGAGAATGACCATTCTCCGTGTTAGAAACACGGAGAATGCCATTCTCCGTGTTAAATAAAACGGAGAATGGCCATTCTCCGTGTTAAATAAAACGGAGAATGGCCATTCTCCGTGTAATTTGGCACGGAGAATGGTCATTCCAGTGTTAAAACGCAGGAGAATAACCATTCTCCGTGTAAATTAACACGAAGAATGCCATTCTCCGTGTTAATTTACACGGAGAATGGTTATTCTCAGTATTAATGACCATTCTCCGTATAATTTAGTACGGAGAATGGCATTCTCCGTGTTACACGGAGAATGGCCATTCTCCTGTGTTTTAATATTTGAATGACCATTCTCCGTGTTAAATAAAACGGAGAATGTCATTCTCCGTGTTAAATAAAACGGAGAATGGCCATTCTCCGTGTAATTTGGCACGGAGAATGCCATTCCAGTGTTAAAACGCAGGAGAATAACCATTCTTCGTGTAAATTAACACGGAGAATGGCATTCTCCGTGATAAATAAAACGGAGAATGCCATTCTCCGTGTTAATTTACACGGAGAATGACATTCTCCGTGTTAATTTACACGGAGAATGGTTATTCTCAGTATTAATGACCATTCTCCGTATAATTTAGTACGGAGAATGGCATTCTCCGTTCTAAATTACACGGAGAATGGTCATTCTCCGTGCTAAATTACACGGAGAATGGCATTCTCCGTGTTAATTTACACGGAGAATGGTCATTCAAATATTAAAACACAGGAGAATGGCCATTCTCCGTGTTAGAAACACGGAGAATGCCATTCTCCGTGTTTCTAACACGGAAAATGACATTCAACACGGAGAATGGCATTCTCCTTGTTAAAATGCAGGAGAATGACTATTCTTCGTGAGATATCGACGGAGAACAGTTGACAGAAATCTAATTTTTTATTTTTTTGTTTTGTGGGAAGAAATTTGACATGAATAAAGATTCAAGGATTTTCGTTCTTCTTTCAAAACGATGCTAACTCTTATGGAAAAGAAGAAGATCTTCTCTCCATAATTGACCTAATTGTCGGAAAAGAAGAAGAATCTCCATAATTGACCTAATTGTCGGAAAAGAAGAAGAAGAAGAAGAAGAAGATGAGTGATGATCGGAGTTCGACTGAAAAAAAAAAAGCACGGTGAACTACGAACGATCTTTGCGATCTCTGCTGAAAATGAGAGCAATGGAATTCAGATCTCTCGTGAAGAAGAAGAAGAAGAAGAAGAAGAAGAAGACGACGACGAGAATCGCAATCCAAATCTGAGTTTTGTGCGGAGGGGTATTTATGGTATTAATTTTGTAAATACAGAGTATCTAAAAAGAATATTGGAATATTTAACGTAAAAATACTTAATTCTGGGTATTTCATAAAACTCATCCAGCGGGTGAATTTTTCATAAAAGCCCACCCCGAAATTGGGTTTCTCGGCAATTTCCAGCTTTTGAAATAGTCTTTATGTGCTTCAAAATTGACGAAAAATATTCCAAAATAACAATTTATAAAATTGGGATGCCAAAATTAAACATTGCCAAAATTGAATATGCCAAAACTGCTTCGTGGGTACCATTAGGATAATTTAGCCAACATATTTATCCACATCTTGTTATCCAGTGAGAAAGAAAATCTATCAACACTTAAAACACTTACTGACCAATATTATTTCTCACAAAAATCCTAGAGGAACTCGTATGTCTTCACGTATTTCCCAGCATCAGAATTCCCCCTTCCATTTACAAACTCAAAACTGATACACCCCAACTGGATGCCCAAAACACTAAACCATGCCTGCATCTACAACATTCCACCTTTTAGTTGCAAACCCGAAAAGGGTTCGACGACTAGCTCGAGACAGGACGACACAGAAGTCGTCCTTCGGTAAATAAATGTACAGATAGATACAGTTTGAAACAAGAGAGCAGACTGACATAACCTAGCTTTCCAACAGGCATCGAAGGCTGCGAAGCCCCTCTGCTGATATGCTCCTCCGAACCCTAGACCTGGGCACCATTATCCGTGCAGGAGCTTCCAAATGGAATCCGATAAGGACAACTGTCAGATTGTCCGCAGCTCCTCGTCTCACTGCCTCTTCTACTAGTTCCTTGCAGCAAATCTTCACGTCGTTGTGTTCTTGGAGCCTCCTACGAGCAAAGTCCACCGCGTTTTGGTTTGTGAAGACATCCCAGATCCCGTCACTACCTATGATTAAGAACTCGTCATCTTTTGTTAGGGTAATCAGCTTCAGCTCTGGCTCGGCACTCAAGGGACCACCTGATCCGCCAGCCTCCTTCATTCCCTCGATGTGCCAGTCGCCAAGAGCTCGGGTCACCCCCAGCTGTCCATTTAAGTAGCCGTCATCGACATATCCACCAAGAGATTCAACGCGCTTCCGTTCTTTGATGCAGCAGGGCCTGTGATCTCTGGACATCTCTATTGCTGTTCCTAGACGAGAGAGGACCGCCCGACAGTCCCCAGCATTAGCAACCAGCAAGGACCTGCATTCCGAAGTCAAACCAAACAAATCAATTAGATAGGTAAAAAGTTGCCACACTTGATTAACACTATAAACAGGCATTTGACAGTAAAAGACATCACCATATATCACAACTATAACCAGAATCTTTATCTGGCTATCTGCAGTGCGTCATAAGACACCCTTTTCTAGGCCTTTCAGATACCATCTCTGAACTAATTACCAGACAAGGTTTAGCAAAAAACCACCAAGAATCATCATGAAAGCCCATATTTGTCTTGAATGGTTAAGCCGTCTTCATTGCCCATAAAGAATACACAACATAGAATACAAGTAGGTCTCCTGCCTTTCTATGGAAATATTCACAAAGCTGCCAAAGCAAATGACTATCACAGCACAAGTAGTAACTCTCCACTTTATCTACCCGTCTTAAACCTGTCAATAATGTTCTCATTCGTCACTTCACCCCTACAGCTGTCTATATTTACATCAGAGAGATTGAACTACATGACCAATTTTCAATGGCAAGTGGTTGGTGGTATACTCGTGATCCAATGGCTAGTAGTCAGAAGAATTCATGAAGATTGGTCATGATCCTGTGATTCTTACAATTTTCAATGGCAAGTGGTTGGTGGTATACTCGTGATCCAATGGCAAGTAGCCAATATAATTATCTCCATCCATGTTAAGTTGGGTATTTTCTCTTCTTTTCTAAGACTTCGACCAAATCAAAGCACCTAACTTCTGATTTTATGATCGTGCCTAAATAATTGATCGTGCCAAAACGACTTCGATTTGATCATTCTTAAACGATTTTGATCGCGACTACACTATTTGACTATATTTCAATCGTGCCCATTTGCATATTTTTCTAAATTCTATTCGCTGACCAATTTTGATCGTTATCATATCGTTTCTTGATCGTGCCTAGTCATATCCTTTGAAATTTCGAGGACAGAATTTTTCTAAGGTAGGTTGATTTGTAAGCCCACTTCCCAAATTTTAAAAAAATTTATTTATTTTACTTTAGCTTTAAATACTTTCTAGTTAGAAAATAATTTTCATTTTTTAAATTCCATTATAGATATTTTGATTAACGAAATGAGTTGTCAAATTATTAGTTTAAATTAATTTTGTATTTATAAAAATATATTTTAAAATATTACTTGATTATTATCATTTATTTTCTAGATTTAAATTTATAAAATCTACTAGATAGTATTTTAACTGGTGTTGCCCTCAATTAATGGATGGAGATTCAATCAATCTAATTGATTGATTTAAATCTTGAAAAGATTGGATCAAATCATAATCCTTTCCTATCTAGGAAACCTCCACTCCTATATATAGGGGAGGCCTCCCTTTATTTTTCTCACATATTCTCAAAACATCATCTAGCCAAACACCATAGTCATCAAATTCCGTACCGTACATCTTGTCCATGTCCCTATTTTCTTTTCCACTATTTTATTACAATTATATTATTTCTTCCGTGTTCGACACCCCGGACACTTTCTTGTGTCTCGCAGGACACATACAACCCGATACGCCGACACAAATTCCCCAATTCCTAACCCTAACCTAAATCTAGCTGGAGCCACCGAGAGCCGCCACCGTTCTCTGAAATCTCCCCACAACCGCCACGACCACATCGCCTCAACGCCTCGACCGGCCTCCCATCCCCGCAACCCAGCGTCACCACTACAGAAACCACCTCGAACCGGCCGGTCGCTCGCCTACCGCCACTCACCGACAATTCCGAGCTGGCGACCCCAAATCCGCAACCACCACCATCCCGAGCTGCCACCACATAGCTGCGCCACCTCCCTCCACTTCGACCACAACCACACCGCACACGCCGGACCACCTCATCACCAAAAACTTCGACCAAATCAAAGCAACTAACTTCATATCATACTACAAACCACCTATAATTATTGTGAAAGCCACAGTACCACATTTATCATGTATTTCTTTCCACAAAGAACTATTCCAATCTTCCCATGTCTTCTTCCTCTACCAAACCCCAACCTTACCCATCTCCTGTTGGCATATCCTGCATCCTAATTAAGTTCTCTGGTCCCAACAAGTCGATTCAGTTTCTCCACCCACCCAAACACCCCCCCCCCCCCCCCCCCCCCCCCCCCACCCTGCCACAGACAACAAACACCCACTTCTAGGGCTGGCCTTGGCCCAAGGCAACCAGGATGACCGCCCAGGGCCCACGGACCAGGAGGGCCCAAAAAAATACTTGTATAAATATAACCTTTTGTAATATGTTACATATTAGTATTAATACAACATAACATAATATAACATATTTAGTGTAGTTGGTTTTAACTTAAACCTTCTATGTAAAAGGGCATGGGTTCAAGCCCAGTGGCCTTGTTTTTTTCCTTAAAAAAAATTTCAATTTTTTTAAGAATTGGCACCATTTTACTTTTTGTCTTGGACACCCAGAAACTCTGTCTGCCCGCTTCTCATGCTGGTTGTCCAAATGGAGACTGAGCGGAAGAAGGGCGAGAAAGAAAAGATGGAAAGGGCGAAAGAAAGGATTGAACAGCTTCTGGCTGCCACCTCCAGTGGACTCCACTCAAGAGGATCTTCATGCACTTGAGCTTCTGTTCAAGGCGCAGAGGGGATAGGCGTAAGAAGGGGCATACTTCTTGTTTACAAAAAAAAAAGAGGCTTAATTACGGATTTCTCAATGTGCACAAGTGTGGTGGTCAAGCTATAGGCACCAATCATACTTGAATACTTCAATCGATTTACTTTTCATGTCATTCCCATTTAGGTCCGATATGGATCCCTCTGTTGTTTCCCTTTCTTCCCGAACCCTTCATAACCACTATAAGACTTCACATGTTAGGATGTGACTTAGGTTTAAAAAACTTTCAGGCTAAATTGATTTTTTTTTTTTTAAATTCACCTGCATTTTGAGCCACAATTATGGCCAACATGACCTTGGAAGGGAATAAAGTGTAAATATGATGAAAAATTGAGGTCATAAAGTGTGAGAACATAAATTATGTGATATTTAGCAGTAGTGTGGTGAAAGTTGCATGTATTATCTGCAATAAAATTTTCTAACTAACACATTAAAATATAATAAAAGCAAGTAGGCACGTTACAGGTGCAGTTCATTCTGGAGAAAGAGAACATCTGCAATATAACTTTCACATATCAAGGCAAAATAGAAATACTGGAAAACACAAGTAGATAAAGTATAGCTTAATCTGGCAAAAAGCCCATCACTAATTTCATGGATCCTTTAAGAAAATTTATTGGCGTCGTAATATTTTTTTTTCTTTTTTCACTGACGTCGTAATAGCTCTTTCAATACTATGAAAAATATATGTTGAGAACTAATAAGGGATTTAGTCCCACATTGAAAAAATGTAGTATGAAGAGGAGCTAGACTCCCTACAAGTAGTGGAGTAGCCAATCAATAAAAATACAACAATTATTCTCTACATGGTATCAGAGCCATAACCACACCCAAAAAAAAAAAAAAAATTCCCAACCCGCCCGACGCCCACCCCCCCTGCCCCGACTTCCACCCCCCCCCCCCTTGCCCCGCCGCCGACGCCCCCCTGCCGCCGACGACACCCCCCTTGCTGCCCCCCCCCCCCTCCGCCCCCTCCTCCCAAGCCGACGCCCCCCTGCCCCCCCCCAAGCCGACGCCCCCCCCCCCCTGCACCCCCCCACCGACGCCACCCCCTGCCCCCGACGTCCACCCCCTGCCCACCGCCGCCCCCCCCTGCTGTCCACACCCCTGCTGTCCACGCCCAACCCCAAGCCTTCATTCCCCCCCTGCTGTCCACGCCCCCCCCTGCTGACCCCGATGCCCCCCCCCCCCACCCCCCTCTCTCTTCCGACCACATCTACGGCCGACCCCCCCTCCACAAACCCTAATTTGCGAGCGCGATTATGTGGACGATTATTCGAAGACGGATGGATGTCAAATATTTTATTTGCACCTTCTGTTCCTAGATTACGTCCTCCGGAACTACAAATACTTTATTTGTATTCCGTTCTCGATCTGCAAATTATGATCTACATGCGTGCGCCAGTGTTGGCCACGTTAGCAGCGCATTCGTAAGGTCTCTGTTGGAGACTTTACATAAAGACGAAAACGACGAAGCCGACGACGACGACGAAGCCGACGACGACGACGACGAATCACAGTTGAAGACGCCATCGATTCGATCAGTGGTAAACTGACAACAGAAGAGATGAAGGCCTTGGTTGATGATATTTTATCAAAACGATTAACCGAGGCAACCCTACGTGTGATCCATACTGATGTGGATCCGTCACCCTACAAAATGGAAAAGCTGGACAAGCTGGAGACGAAGTTGGAAGGCACGTCCAACTACTTGAGATGGTCACGGCAGGCACTACGGACGCTCAAGGGACGAGGCTTGGTTGGCTACGTCAATGGCCAAACCAAGGCGCCAAATGATCCCTCCTCAAAGGAATTTGCTATTTGAAAAATTGTCAACAATGTTGTGGCTGGATGGTTGACAGTCTCCTTGACCGACCAGGTGTCGGACAATGTAGAGGCAATGGAGGCTGCTGCTGATATATGGCAGACTTTGAAGGATATGTACTCAGGCTTCGGCAATCCTATGCGGGTCTTCCAACTGCATGGTGAACTTGATAGGGTGGCCCAAGACGACTGTACCATCTCTGAGTACGCCGCACTGTTGAAGAAATACTGGTCTGATCTGGATCACTATGATCCTCTTAGGGATGGAAGATGTACAAGTCGAACCAGCATTTGCGAAATATTTCCAAAAGTTCTTAGATTATATTTCGCGACAACGGATGATGAAGTTCTTGAAGGGTCTTAACCCTGCGTTTGAGCATAGAAGGAATGTACTCCTAGCACAGCCCCTGCTTCCAACCTTGGAAGAAGCCATAGCTGCTATGGCACAAGAAGAGGCTCGATTGAAATTGATGCCCAACAAGGGCTCTTTCCAGGGGGGAGCAAGCCGCTGTTGACAAATCTGCCCTTGCCGCCTTCAATCAGCCTCTCTCTGTGGCCGGTGTTTGCCACAACTGTGGTGACTCAAGGCATTACATCAAATTTTGTCCAAAACTCCTGTCGAGTGATCGTGGACGGGGCCGCGGAGGACGTCGAGGTGGTAGAGACGGTTATGCTGGAAGAAGGGGAAATTATTCTGGCGGCCACAAAGCAAATCTGGCGAAAGAAGCGGGCGAACATCACCTGGCTGAGTTAACCCCTCTTGAGAAGGAGTTCCTCGAGAGGTTACGTAGCACGAAGCTGGGTTCGGACAGCAGTCATGGGGCGTCATCTTCCTCGGAGGATCACATCACTCGCTTTGCCCAGACCAGCACACTTATTCCTGCGCGTGCTCTTGCGGTAGCTGTCTACCAAACAGGTTGGATTATGGACTCTGGGGCATCTCGCCATGTTACGGGATCCCGCTGTGAGTTCCAGGACTATACTCACCTACCGACGCCGAAGAGCATTCAGACTGTTGATGGTAACTCCAGCCCTGTCATGGGTAAAGGCACTGTCGCATGCACCCCTTCTCTCACTCTCACCAATGTGTTACATGCACCGTCTTTTTCTGTCAATCTTCTTTCTATTAGTGCCATTATTCTTGATCTTAACTGTACAGTTTTCTTTGACATTCCTACGGTGACTTTTCAGGAGAAGGGGACAGGACGACGACTAGGGACTGGCACATGGCATAAGGGGCTGTGGTACTTGGACAAGACTGGACTGGACAACACATTGGCATCTCTGGTAGCAGACACACCACCTGAAGATTCACGGCGCAGAGTAGAAGATGCATTGCTACTCCACCACCAGCGTGTCAGTCATTCTTCTTTTAAAATTATTAGTCGAATGTATCCGTCCTTATACCAAAGGGCTAATAAAGAGAAGTTATTTTGTAATGCATATGAGTTGGGTAAACATACCAGAAGCACGTATGTGAGTTCAGGACATCGAAGTTCAGCTGCATTTGATATGACGTCTGGGGCCCTTGTCCTACAACCGGTATTAACGGTTTTCGATGGTTCGTCACTTTTATTGATTGTCATACTCGCGTGACATGGGTCTACCTTATGAAGAATAAAAGTGACGTCTTTGAGGCGTTTCGCGACTTTCATCGCCGGATTGAAACACAATATTGCACTAAAATTAAGTGCTTACGGTCTGACAATGGGACGGAGTATACAAATAAGCAGGTGGCTGAGTATTTATCCACTCATGGAATACTACACCAAACTTCATGTGCCTACACACCGGCACAAAATGGTGTGGCCGAACGGAAGAACAGACACCTGCTGGAGGTCGCACGAACGATGATGCTGGCTATGAATGTCCCGAAACACTTATGGGGGCAGGCGGTGTTAACGGCCTCTTATCTCATCAACAGAATGCCATCTCAGGTATTGGACTGGAAGACACCGTTGGAGATGCTTACTGGTGCAACCACGTACACTGTTCCACCGAAAGTATTTGGGTGTGTATACTTTATCCAAGATAATAGGCCAGGCGTTGGCAAACTGGATCCTGGAGCGGTTAAATGTGTCTTTGTCGGGTACACGACAACTCAGAAGGGATACGCATGTTGGAGCCCGGTTGAGCGGATGATGTTTGTAAGCATGGACGTTACATTCAGAGAACTGGAACCATATTATGCTTCGGATGACGGTTCGGCGTTTGGTGACACACCTAACACAGAGGGTGTTAGATGTGAGGGGGAGAAAATAAGTCCATCTGTGGTAGTCGGATCGGTCCCATGCCCGGTCGTGAAAAACTGGACGAAATGGGGAGAAAGCAGTGACTCCGATACAGAAGATGAAGAAGATACATATGTTAAACAGGGGGAGCAGCAGACAATGGAAAAGGAGCTCCAAGTCTACATAAGAAGACAGCAGAAGTCCAGTACTGTGCCTGTACCGTGCCCTGTGCCTACTGTACCAAGTCCCTCGTCTACTCCTGCTCCAACTCTTGAAGATGTTGCCCCCGCACAGAATCAATCTGATTCTGATGCGGATCTCTCTAACTCTGATGGTATGATCTCTCCACCACCTATTGCTCCCTTAAGGAGATCTTCTCGCATCAATGCGGGTAAGATTCCTAGTCGTTTTGATGATTATGAACATGATATTGCCAACTACCTATCTTATTCTAACATTTCTTCGAATTATCGAGCCTTCATTGCATCATTAGACTCTACTTCATTGCCCAAAAGTTGGCAGGAAGCAAAGAAAGATCCAAGGTGGAAAACTGCAAAGATGGAAGAACTTGGGGCACTGGAGAAAAATAAGACGTGGAAGATGGTTCCATTACCCAAAGGGAAGAAAACTGTGGGATGCAAATGGATGTACACAATAAAGAAGACGTCAGAAGGAAAGGTGGAACGATACAAGGCGAGGTTGGTTGCAAAGGGATACACACAATCATATGGCATCGACTATGATGAGACGTTTGCTCCAGTAGCGAAAATGAGCACCGTAAGAACTCTGGTCTCCATTGCAGCAAACTATGGGTGGAAGCTATACCAATTAGATGTGAAGAATGCCTTTCTCCATGGGAACCTACAAGAAAAAGTGTACATGGAACTCCCGCCAGGGTGCTACGCTACAGAATCAGACGGAGGGACGTCGCATGGAAAAGTGTGCAAACTAAAGAAGTCACTATATGGGCTCAAGCAATCTCCTCGAGCCTGGTTTGACAGATTCAGAAAGGCTGTTACAGGCATGGGATACCATCAAGCAAATGCAGATCATACGGTCTTTCTTCAGCACGCAAGAGGCAACATCACTATACTTGCTGTATACGTGGATGATATAGTAATCACAGGTAATGATGAAGCCGAGATCGCTAAGCTGAAGTCAAAACTCGCGAAGGAGTTTGAAGTGAAGGATTTAGGAGCGATGAGGTACTTAATAGGTATCGAGGTGTGTGAAGGCGAACAAGGAATTGTTCTCACAGAGAAAATACACACTAGATCCGCTGAAGGAGACAGGGATGCTGGGATGCAAAGCAGCAGTCACTCCAATTGACCAGAAGTGCAAGTTGGGAGCAGAAGCAGGAGAGCCAGTTGATCGTGAAAGATATCGACTTGTAGGGAGATTGATTTATCTAGGGCACACTCGCCCTGATATCTCATTTGCGGTGAGTGTAGTAAGTCGCTACATGCATGATCCAAGAACGGGTCATATGGATGCAGTGTTTCAAATCTTGAGATATCTGAAAGGGACGCCGGGAAAAGGGCTATGGTTCAAGAAGAATGGATGTATAGAAGTTGAGGGATACTGCGATGCAGACTGGGCGAGCTGCATAGACGATAGAAGGTCTACCACGGGATATTGTGTCTTTGTAGGAGGAAACTTGGTCTCATGGAGAAGCAAGAAACAGCCAGTGGTAGCACGATCTACAGCTGAAGCAGAATACAGAACAATGGCCTTAGGAGTGTCGGAATTGCTGTGGGTGAAAGCGTTGCTGACAGAGTTGAAGCTGGACAAGGGAGCACCGTTACGTCTTCTGAGCGATAGTCAAGCTGCAATAAGTATAGCTAACAATCCAGTTCAGCACGACAGAACGAAGCACATCGAGATCGATCAATTCTTCATCAAAGAGAAGCTGGAACAAGGGATACTGAAGATTGATCATGTTCGCTCAGAAGAACAAGTGGCAGACTGTTTGACTAAGGGTCTTAGTTCATTAAGTCTGTCGAAGCTACGTAACAAGATGGGAATGATTAATATCTATCGCCCATCTTGAGGGGGAGTGTTGAGAACTAATAAGGGATTTAGTCCCACATTGGAAAAATGTAGTATGAAGAGGAGCTAGACTCCCTATAAGTAGTGGAGTGGCCATTCAATAAAAATACAACAAGTATTCTCTACAATATATATAATTATTAAGCATCAATAAGCAGATAGTAGGGAAGAAATGCCATCTCATATTCAACTGAAACTAGAAAATAATCAAGTTGCTAATATCTGTAAGAATAAGATTTAAATAATTCAGGATGGGGAAAATCAACCTTCCAAATATCATTGCAGTGAGAGCAGTCGTGCCCGAAGAAAGCATAGACTGAAGCGTGCATGTCTTGGCAAACTGAATGTCGGTCTGCATGAATGACCTTGTGACAACTTTTTCGAGTTTAAGAGGGAAATCAGAATCCTCCACAATCAGCCTAGGCAGGTTGTCCCGTACAAAATGTGCAGCACCTTTTCCTCCATGCCCATCAAAAACCTAGGTCACAATTTTCACAAGCTACTTTAGGAAACAATTTTTCACTGCAATATCTACTCTCTCTTTTAAAACAATGTCCTGGAGGCGTCTGTGTAGCATAAAAAAGGGGTCTTGCAGTGGAGGTTAGTCCTTACCTGTCATAGTCAAAATAGCAACTAGCAGATAGACTGGAACAACTCACAGGCGAGAGACATACATAGGATAAACAAACATTCATAGTACATGTTCTGATCAAGAAGAGTTACAGCAAAGAAACATACAATAGAAAAGTTATAGATCCTTTTGAAAATAAGTATAAGCAAAGCGACTACTTTGAATCATCTCCACATCCCAAAGGTAATTTAGTATGATAATGCTTCAATCTGTAAAGAAAAAAAAAATTACCTATGAAACTCTACACACCCAAAAATGATATTCTTACTATTGATACTTACTCTTACCTAAGTCTTTATCTATAAAATAGGGTCATCTAACAGCGTATGTTTCACTTGAAGAACCCTCAACTAGGAAGGACCAAATTCTTGCTACTGATCATCAACTGACCACAAGCCAGTCAACTTATGCTGATCTTCCACAAATCAGAAGGAACTTACCATCAGACCGTCTGAACATTCACAATGCGACATATTGTGTTAAATTTCCCATTAGCAAAAGACAAACATTAGATTGAAGGAAGGTCAAAAGATGCTATGGAAATTTCCATTTATCCAATTGAAGAAGGAACAACAGTATAAATACAAACACAGTAGACGCCTATAAGTAACACATCAACTACTCTCAAATTAAAGAAACAGAAGTCGTCAAACCACACAAAGATGACAAATAAATGGTTGTGCAAAAACATGGTACTTTTAAGAACTTATTTTCCTGAAGGAAATGAAATTCATTTAAAATATCATGTATATGATAACTGGTTAAATAAATAAAAATACATGTACAACAACTTCAGTGTAACTAAAATGAGGATAGTGGTATAGCATGAAAATCATTACATAAACACAAGTCTAACACATAAACAGTTGCATGGTTTCCAAGAAAAAGCATGATTGAAAAAATAAGGACATAAGAAACAAAAATACTTACTCCGTAAAAGGAAACAACCTCCCCACCAAGAGAACTATAGCCGAACTTCTGTGCCAGGTCAGTGATACAAACATGAGTATCTTCCATATGATCACGACTGCCTATATCAGACCACTCCCCTGACCGAATTGACGGGACAAAACTAGTTAACTGGTTCTGCTTGCCTTCTGCAGACACAGTGTTCTCACATATCCCTTCCATCTGCCAAATTTTAAACATCAAAAACATTATTAAAAAAAATAACAACATTTATGGAAAATCTGAGCTTTGAACATTTTATGATACAAATAATTCATGCATTACTGGGATTTCTTGATTTGCTATGGATATAAGTTGGTCATAATAAACTAGTTAATCTCAGTATGGGAGTAGAGCTCAGCCTTTTCTTTACAAGTTGAAGCTCCACTTCTTCATTACAAAAATTAGGTTCAATAAGACTCACTAAATTGAACAAGTATTAGTTTCTAAGGTTCAAGCCCAAACTATAATTACAGAATCCTATCATACTGCATTAATTCTGTTAAAATAAACCTAGTCTATCAAAGAATTTTAAGAAGACTCCATAAGAGCAGTATCCTCTCCAGTCATGAGTTCCGGAACAAGTGTCCTGGGTTCAAGAGAGAGAAAAAGCTCCGAGATGTCTAGTACATTGGCTAGAAGTCAATCTAGCTTCAGTAAGATCTGGTGCATTCATTCTCCAAGAAAGGTGTTCTAGCCCAAAAGGGAAAATTATAAATAATTTTAGAGATACATCAATCATTCATTTGAACATTCTCGAAGCACAAATAGGTTCGAATGCTCTTTATAGTGAAAAGGGGGAAGGAAGTAGGATTGCACATTGATCTAATAGTCTATAACATGACCATGGGTGATATCAAATACTGTTCAACAGTAGAACTTTGAAAAAGTAGAATAAATAACAGTAGGTATACAAATCATAGGTCTTCATTCCGTTTTTGTAGATAAATACATTGAGAATAAAGCCCCTGCGTTTCACTAAAGATAACTAAAAAAACAAATCCCAAATGCAAAAGGAGTTGACTGATAATACAATGTAAGAGAAAAAACAAGATTCGAGACTCCAACAAGACAATAAATGATAACCATGTAACATGTAGCTCAGATCACGTAAGCTGCTGGGCCCTGCAAGATAGCTGATGTCACGACATTGTCGGATCCTTGTGAAGGTGCAATAACACACATTTCAGCGCAACTATAACACCATGGCTGCACGTGGGCGCCCACTAATTTATGTATATATGTGAAACACAGATAGCCACCAACATGATTAACAAGCCCATAAATAAACAACTAACATGTATGAAGGAACTATATACTCCACAAATGGCACAAAGATAGCAAATCATTCTTGCAGAAAGTTCACCATTCGACAGTAAATAAAGAGCCCTAGACAACAACCTATCACTGATTTGAGAAATATGTAAACTAGGTGTTGCGCCCTTACTTTCTGAAGGAAAGGATAATTCATGAACACATCTGATTGAGCCGAGAGCACTAGCTGGAAAAAAATCAAATATAGATGCTTCCTGCATACTGCTATACCTACTGTTCACCATTTTCCCACTTATCCTAAGTATCAGACCGGCCAATAGTGTGATTATCTTGATCGCATTTTCATCATTCAAATCTTTCTAGCAATGAATTTCCAGAATTAGTCATTGAGAAAATCAATAAAGCATCCAAATCAGACTAAGATGCTAATTCAATACTAATAGCTTAGTGAACATTACAGGCTTGCATGTTCCATCAAGCACCAAGTTAAAACATCATCGCAACTTTTCTTGTCCAAGTCGTGTTCAACATGACTCCCACGTCGATATCAATTATTTGTTGTTAACATATCAGTTACCTTATCTAAAGGGTGTAGTCCGAGACACCAAATTGCCACCCGCATTTGTTCTCTCCTCGTTTTCCCTCCTTTCCTCCTCCTTCTGGACGAGGAGTAGCCTCCGGGACTACATCGGGTGGGATGAGGCTAAGACCCTTGGCCACCGACCTTCCACACCTCTAGCACCTCCGGCCCTAATGCCCTATGGGTGTTACGCGACCAGATCCACCAACCAATGCACACTATGTTGGGACCCCATTGATCCACCACCAAGGCATTCGATGTGGCCTCGACAATGCTTGCAAACACCACCCGGTACCGGCATGAGGCTTGCGTACAGATCCCACAATTTCAAGCTGGGCAGCGCTTTCTGGCACAGGCATACCACTAAGGTTGCTGTTCATGGAGCTGTCTTGAGAAGGTTTGGAGTTGGGGTAGGATTATGTTCCACTTCGATCATAGTGCAGAGCATCGATTACACTTAGGCCTCGTTTGGTTACCGGAATTTGAGCTTGGGAAAGGAAAGTGATTCCTTTCCTATGTTTGGGAGCCAAAGGAAAGTTGTTGGAAAGGGAAAATGATTCCCAAGAGGTAGGAAAATATGGGGGAAAGTGGTTCCTCCCATTTATCTAAGGAATCACTTTCCCTCCAACTTTCCCGCATTTATTACAAAAAGTTTTGACCAAAATATCCATGTTCATAATATTATTTACCATTTTTATCCATAATATCTTTTAGACAAAAATATTTTTAAGTAATAATTATTTTTATTAGCACGAGGGTATTTTTGGAAAATTGACTTGATTTTGTTTCCTTTCCTTACAAACACCAAACACTATAATGGAAATTAAAGATATATTCCGGCTATAATCCCGATCTTTCCAAACACCGGAAAGGAAAGTTTATAGGAATTATAATTTCCTAAAGGAAAGGAAATACCAAGGAATCAGTTTCCTTTCCTTTCCATTCCGCGAACCAAACGAGGCCTTAGATCATAGGGCAGAGCCTCCATAATTCACTATCCTTCATGTGACTGTCTTGGTTTCTGAAGCAGGCCTTGCTCAAGAATCTGAGATTTGGCATCTACATGCGCATCAGCTCGCAAACAGTGAGCCGAGGGCCGACGGTCATCAATGGCAGTGTCGAGGATGGTTCGCTGCCATGAGAGTCATTGTCACATGTTTGTCATCCGACGGTACACAATTCGCTAGCGCAATAGTCATCTTTGTGTGCAGAAGATCCACCTCTATCATCACAACATGCTGTTGGGGTGCGATATTCAACAGCAACGGGTTTTTCATTTCACTTTTCAGTTGTTTGTCTTTGTTCCAATCGTCTCATGGGAGGTTCTCATCAGAGACATTGACCTGGTACCAATAAGTGTGAAAGATGACAATGAATATGGCTACTGGGTGATCCGAGGTGAATAATCGGTAACTGGCATGACACACTCGTATATTGTGGAAGACATTGTCCGTTGTGTTATTCGACAAGGAAGAAAAATGTGTTGAATCAGTGAGAGAACACAGTACATGGGGGAGATGAAACCATGGCACGGTGCAGATGTTTCAACTAACACCATGGTAGGGGTGCTAAAAAACGAGTGTTCGTATTCACTTGGGTCACTGGAAGGCGGGTGGGTTACGAACGTGGTACCAACGATGAAGAAAAACAATCACAGACATGATTTAACGTAGTTCGAATATCTGGTATGAAAAACGGGATTTTCTGCAAGATGAATTATGCTCTCATTGTCGCAAAAAAGAACTGCTATCTTAACTTTTGTCAAACTATTATAAGAAACTTTTGACTCATATTATCTCCTTGCTTACTTCTATGACTGCCACATATTCAACTTCATTAGTAGAAAGTGTTACAATCTTCTGCAATTAGAAAATCCAACATAAGGCAGTTCCACCAAATGTACAAACATAACCCCCTGGTACCCCTACTATCAATATCTCCCCCCAAGTTTGCATCAACAAAATCTTGGAGAGACAAGCTTCCTCTTATGTAACAAAGTCCTATATCGTTACTTCATTTTAGATATCAGAAGATCCACTTGACAACCTCCCAATGTTGCTTTTATGGATTAGACATGTACCAACTCACACCTCCCGTTGCATATGCAATATTGGATCTTGTACAAACCATGGCATACATAAGCCTACCAACAGTCGATGTATATGGGACTTTAGACATGCATCTTCGCTCTTCCTCTGTCTTGGGTGATTGCTCCTTTGAAAGTCAAGTGGCTCGCCAAAAGAGTACTAACGAGCTTTGCATTATGCATTCTAAATGTTCATTTTCAATATACCTAGCATGTGATAATGTCAATTTACAAGCTGACTTCTTGTCTCGAACAATCCACATCCTAAGTATCTGCTTCGCGGCTCCTAAATCCTTCATTACAAACTCCTTAGATAATTCCAACTTCAATTTGTGCATCTCCTTTATATTGGATCATGCAACAAGCATATCATCTACATAAAATAGCAATATAATGTAGGAATCGCTAACACTCTTAAAATAGCAGTATTGCTCCATACCACTTCTCCTGAAGCAATGACTATGCATGATGATATCATTTCTTGTACGATTGTCTTAGACCCTAATTTAAGCCATACAAATTTTTATTCAATACAAGATTTTTCTTACTTGGCAACTTAGTGTTGAAAAACCTTCTGGCTGCATCATATATGTCTTCTTCAATATGTGTATCTCCTTTATACTGGATCATGCCACAAGCATATCATCTACATAAAATAGCAATATAATGCAGGAATTGCTAACACTCTTAAATAGCAGTATTGCGCCATATCAATCTCCTGAAGCCATGACTATGCATGAGAATCCATGTACGATTCTTTTGAAGCGACTTCATCTCACCTTCATTGCTGATTCCTCCTGCAACTTCTCTTCAACTTGTATTATCTCTGTATAAGACTTCGACTTACCTCCATCAAATAACAACGGACAGTACAAAGATGGAAAAAAACCGCTAGGGCGGTCGAGATATTCTACTTGATCTTCTAAGTTCAGCTAAAAGGTGTGGTAGGATTTGTGTCTCGTACATCCTCACCAATGATATCTTCTGAAACATCTTTCACCTGTTACGATTTTTACTGCCCTATAACCAATTTGGTCCCAAGGTAAGGAATAACACAAAAAGATGCATTTAATACACAAAACTACACTTACAACCCAAGTTAATTCGCGAGGAAGTGCTAGTGTCAGTCAATCCACTTTGACTCGTTTTTATAATTTATACATCTTTATATTGCCTCTTTTTACTATTGTATTTATGTTAATGCACTTTCCAATGATACGTAAGTAAGATATTTCGGTCCTTTATAGAGAAGACAGATCATAGATATTTGTCCTCTCTCATTTACAGATATCATATTGGAGAAGGAACAATAGTATTTCATTGCTACAAATATGGGTTGTTGAATAAAAAATGATAAGACATTATTTGGATACTTCTCTTCAACTTTGAAGTATTGTATTCTTTTTATTTAATACGAATATTTGAAGTGGATTCTCCGAAGAAAAGGTAGATTAATGGATGTGAGACTTGAACTATTGATGGGAGGTGGATTCTATGAAGAAAGGGCTTGTCCGTCCAAGAACTCCCAATCAACATCCGGCACCTCCTCTGGTTTCTGTCACAAGTGAGGTTGATGCATTTTCATCGAATACAAATAATCTTCAGTCTGCACCTGCCAGAAATCGAAATTGTTTCTATCTAACTTGTCAATCTTGATCTTTCCTTCTTTTGTTGCCCTCGCTCTCAACCCAATAACCTCCGAACAAGGCTCTGATGCCAATTTTTATGAACGTAATGCCAACGATAAAAAAGAACGATCATAAAGACAAGATTTAACGTGGCTCGGAGATCTATTTTCTCCTACGGCAACGGTCGCACACGTGTTATTTTATTATTTAGAAAAAGTTACAGCTACAAGAGATTGAAGTCCTATTTATAACAAGAGATTACGACAACCGCCGACTTCAGTTTATTCACCAAGCTACCCCTACTAATTGATGTATGAACCAAACTCATTCTACTCATGTAGGGACACTTAATATAAAACTTGTTGGTGAATCTCTAATAGTAGGAAGTTGATCAGAAAATATAGGGTTGGATGCTCAGTAGAAAATCTGATCAAAGCTCCAAAATCTCTAATAGGGGGAGGGTAATAAATTAGTGCACAACCACCTCTCTCCGAGAGTGCCTAATTGGTAGAAACTACGATCATGACGATCATGAGTGTGGGTGGTGAAAAGGAAAGGGTCACATCAAACATTGAAGACACGAGAGGGCTCACTAAGACATCTACTTTAATCGTCTTTTCTTTTTTATGATGGACTTTTGGGCAGGGGACTCCCGATGAAGGGCACTTCAATCTATTCAAGTGTGTTATGCCACAACCTTGATAGCTTTTAGTTGTTGCAAGCTAGTGACTCGCCAATAATCAATTTCGGTTTGTATCATTGTTGACATATCTCATCCTATTCTCAGGCCACGTTTGGTTCACAGAATCGGAGTCCTGGGAAAGGAAAGTTATTCCTTTCCTGTGTTTGGATGCGAAAGAAAATGAACATGAAAGGAAAATGATTCCAAAGGAAAAGAAAAATAGGGGGAAATGATTCACCCACTCACCCTATGGATTCACTTTTTCCCACCCCCAACTATTCACTTTTCCTCTCAATTTCCCGGACCTTTTCGAACACCGGAAAGGAAAATTAATAGGAATTACAATTTCCCAAAGGAAGGGAAAGAATAAAGAATTGATTTCCTTTCCTTTCCTTTCCTTTCCTTTCCACGAACCAAACGAGGTATCAGAGTAATCTCCTTTTGTAATTGAGACTTATTTCGTTATGTGTCCTTCACGAAATGGGGGAGGAATTTATTCCTACCATTTTATCTCCAAAAGTAAACACCCAAATCTTCCATGCGAATATGTGATTATAAGGTAAACATATAATTCAATTCAACTACTTTGCACATGTAACATCCTATCCCGTAATCGAAACTTCGAATACATAACAGAGAAGCACATAATTTATCTAATTGTCACAAGAAATGAAAAATCATCCAATTTTATAAAAAGAGATGAGTAATCCTATTATGAGGCAATTCATATCAAAGATCACTATAACCAACATCACACTTATGCTATCAGATGGGCTTCCCTTTGGCATTGTAATCAAATTAGGTGGAGCAATGCCCTGAATTAAAGCTTATACATTAGCACCTACAACTCAATAGTCACAAGCAAGCAAGATTAATTCCAAATAGAAAGAAAACAAAACTCTGTAAAGAACATAAACCTTCAAATACAGACAAATATTTCTACTCAAATTGCAAAAAGGAGCCAAAAATGTGGAAATAGAAGGGAAAAAAAAACCATTAGTTTCTTCTCCTGTCACAACAGAGGACAAACCCAACAACAAAAAACCAATCTTTCCCCCCTTGCTCTCTCGAAACCATCTAAAAGCCAACAAACCACAACCCAAACAGAAGACGACCCAGGTGCCAAGATCACACCTTTAGCACTTCTCCTCAAACAAACATAACAAAAGAGTAACAAACAACGAAGAACAAGATTTAAGGAAGAAGAAAAAGTGGAAGAAGAGAGAGAGAGAGAGAGAGAGAGAGAGAGAGAGAGTAAACTTCACTCACATGGGACTGGACAAGATCGGGGCTTTTCTCCATCTGGGCCTTCCCAAAATCGGATCTTTCGGCCGCTTCTCCACAAGCTTCGAGCTTTTCCACGCACATAGTGCTCTGTTTGTTTCCGAGAACCAGAATGAAGAGCTCCGCAGTCCGTCCGAGAAGGAATCTTTGGGGAATATCTCAAAGGAATCAAAGTCGGAAAGAAATGGAGGAGGAAGTGTTGTTACTTGTTGGGTTCCAAGTAATAATGCAGTGGAAGTAACAACAGTAGTTGTGGATTTATACATGCACATCATAGGTGAAATGTATGAGAAAGAAAGGATGAAGAAAAGAAAAAGAAAAAAAAAAAAGGAGATATTTGTTGTGTGTTGAACCAACGACCAAGAGTTTTTCTTTATTTATTTATTTTTTCTTTTCTGAGGAGGGGGAGAGAGAGAGGAAGCAGTTACCACGTGTGCTGCAACAAATATGCTAACAAATATGCAGATTGCCACCTGGGTGTTTCTTTTATGTTGTTTAAATTTTTTGCATGACCAAGTGTGTTATGGTAATGAGACTACACCCAACTAAATTACTTAATTGGGAAGAAACACCACACGGCTCTTCACTCGTTTGTCAGACCAGGATTAGTCATATATGTATATATACGAGTTAGACCAGGATCTCTCATATGTTGGGAAAGAAGCACGAAAATCTTTTTCCAAATCGGAGAGTACCTGCGAGAGGACCGAGCAAACAACGCACGAACCCAAAAACAAGCACACAAAAACAACCACGCAGACACAGAGAATTTTTGACGTGGAAATCCTTGCGGGAAAAAACCACGGGACGATCGGAGTCCAACCCTGAGAAGCCTCCACTAATGGAATAGAAGAAATACACCCTCTACAAACTCCTCCCGATCCAAATCGGATCCCCACAACACTCAGAGATAAGAACAATGATTACAAGGCTACGAAGAGCGAGAACGACGAGTAGAGATTACCCGAACACGATCTCCTTCGAACAGCGACCTTCAATCCTCCGTCTTCTTCTCCGAAGTTGTAATGGCACTCTTGCCTCCTTCTCTCTCAAACTTGTGTTGTCCAATGCGATTATACCATAATGAATTAAGGTTGAGAAAACTCAATATATCTCCCTAATCCCGCAACCAACCTGGACCGTTGGATTAGATCCAATGATGAAAACTCATCCTGAAATCCGCTTCAGCCCCCCGACACACAGAGTTCGGCCAGAACTCTGTGTGGGGCAACCAGCACTGGGTGGCCAAACCCTGGAACGGCCAGACCGAGTTCGGCCAGAACTCGACCTGGGACCGAGTTCGGCCCGAACTCGGCAGACTTGGTCCAGAACCCCCTTTGGGGCAGCAGCAGCAGTAACAACTACTCCCGAGCTTCTCCGACATCGGACGGCGCTCGTCGCACTCCGGGATCTTCTCCACATAGGTTGGGAACCCCACCCACTCCAACAAATCTTCCCCTTCACAACTATGGGGAGGACGTCGTCATCCCGACGACCTGCCTGCAGTACTCAAACTTCCCCCTTGGTAGAATCTTCGTGAACATATCAGCTCCGTTGTCATCTGTATGCACATTCTCAAGCTCCGCGCCCTTCTTCTCAACCACATCCCGTATCCAATGATACCGAGTCTCGATGTGCTTGGACCGGCTATGAAACGTCTGATTCTTCACAAGATGGATAGCACTCTGACTGTCGCAAAGCAAAGTATACTGCTCTTGCTTCAGTCCCATTTCCTGCAACAGCTTCTTCATCCACAACAGCTCCTTGCAAGCCTCCGTCGCCGCAATGTATTCCGCCTCCGTCGTCGACAAGACAACACACTTCTGCAACCGCGACTGCCACGACACTGCTCCTCCCGCAAACATCATCACGTAGCCTGAAGTCGATCGCCTCGTGTCTACATCTCCAGCCATATCAGCGTCGATATACCCCAACCAGCTTCGGCTCGTCACCACCAAAGGAAAGTCTCCAACCAGCATTGCCCTGAAGATATCGTAGAATCCACTTGACCGCACTCCAGTGTACCCTTCCAGGATTCGAAAGATACCTGCTAACCGTACCAACTGCATGAGCAATATCTGGCCTCGTACACACCATGGCATACATAAGGCTTCCCACAGCTGAGGCATATGGAACCCGCTCCATATCTTCCTTTTCGTCCTCGGTAGATGGACACTGCTCCTCAGTGAACTTAAAGTGAGCCGCGAAGGGGGAACTCACTTTCTTCGACCCGTCCATCCCGAAACGCTGAAGTACCCGGTGAATGTACTTCTTTTGGGACAAGTGTAGTAGCTTGGACTCTCTCTCTCTCTCGGCTGATCTCCATCCCAAGAATAGTCTTCGCTGCGCCCAAATCCTTCATAGAGAAGGCCGCGCCCAGTTGGCGCTTCAACTCCGCTATCCTAGTGGCATTCCGACCCACTAATAGCATATCATCAACATAGAGCAATAAGATGATAAAATCATCATCGGCAAAATACCTCACAAATGCACAATGGTCCGACGTCGTCCGTGCATAACCATGCTCCTCCATAAACGACTCGAACTTTCTGTACCACTGCCTCGGAGCCTGCTTCAGACCATACAAGCTCTTCCTCAACCGGCAGACCAAATGTGACTTGCCCTTCTCACAGAATCCCTCCGGCTGCTCCATGTACAACTCCTCCTCAAGGTCACCGTGGAGGAACACCGTCTTCACGTCCATCTGCTCGACCTCCAAGTCGAAACTGGCTGCTAATGCTAGCACCACCCGAATAGACGAATGCTTGACGACAGGCGAAAAGATTTCATCATAATCCACGCCTTTTCGCTGACCGTAGCCCTTGACTACCAGCCTCGCTTTGTATCGAGGGCGAGTAGCATCATCCGTCTGCTTCACTCTGAACACCCATCGATTCTTCAAAGCCTTCTTGCCCTTTGGCAACCGCACCAGATCATAAGTAGAATTGGTGTGCAAGGAACTCATCTCCTCCTGCATAGCCACCATCCACTCCTGCCTGTGTTCGTCTTCCATAGCCTCTGCGAAACTTTCGGGCTCTCCCCCGTCAGTCAATAGCACATACTCATCCGGCGAGTATCTCGTAGATGGTCGACGATCCCTGTTGCTCCTTCTCAGTGGAGCCACTAGTGCTGGCTGTATACCGACAGCCTCCTCCCCTTCAGGAACTGCCTCTCCGGCATGCTCATCCTCCTGAGGGACACCCTGACCACCATCAGCAGGCTGATGATCAAGGTTGGGAGCAACTCCATGTACCGGCTCCCCCATAACTGGATCCTCCGCGATGTCCTCTGGAAACTGCTCGAAGCGAAATGACTCTAACTCAGGCAATTCCTCAGCCTCAGAAGGCGTCTCGGAATCCTGAGTGTTGGTCATGGTCTGATCCTCGACGAACACCACGTCCCTGCTTCTGTAGAGCTTTCCTTCCACTGGGTCGTAGAGTCTATAGCCAAACTCATCCCGACCGTAGCCGACAAAGACGCATCGCCTCGTCTTCGGCTCAAGTTTGGTCCTCTCGTCCTTCGGTACATGCACGAAGGCTTTACAACCAAACGCCCGCAGGTGACTGTATGACGGCTCCTTGCCGTACCATACTTTGTCAGGCACATCACCCTGCAAAGGAGCACTAGGAGACAAATTAATAATATAAGCAGCTGTGAGAAGAGCCTCACCCCAATAACTGCCCGGCAAGTTTGCTTCTGACAGCAAACACCGCACCCTCTCCATCAGTGTCCTGTTCATGCGCTCCGCTACACCATTGAGCTGAGGTGTCTTTGGCGGAGTCTTCTGGTGTCGTATCCCTTGCTCTCTGCAATACGCATCAAAGGGACCGATGTATTCGCCGCCATTATCGGACCGAACACACAACAACTTCTTGCCCGTCTCCCTTTCAACGGAGGCCTGAAACTCCTTGAAAGTAGGCAGCACCTGATCCTTGGTCTTTAAGGCATAGACCCAAACCTTCCTGGAACAGTCATCAATAAAAGTCACAAAGTAAGAAGCACCACCAAGAGATTTTACCTTCATAGGACCGCAGACATCCGAGTGAATCAACTCGAGCAACGCCGGCTTCCTCGAACTTGGGTGACTTTGGAAAGACACCCTATTTTGCTTCCCAGCTAAACAGTGTGTGCATTTCTCCAACTTTGTAGACTTGAGCCCCGGAATCACTTTCCTGTTCACCAAGTAGCTCATCCCCTTCTCGCTGATATGGCCGAGCCGCCTGTGCCACAACTCGGTAGACGCGTCACTGACTACGTTCACCTCCTGTGCCTCCTCTGCGCTCCCCTCCATATAGTAGAGACCGGACTTCTTGCTTCCTCTGGCAATCACCATCGAACCTCTGGAAAGCTTCCACTGACTGTTCCCGAAGAGACTGAAGAATCCCTCGTCATCCAACCTTCCAACCGACACCAGGTTGAAACGGATATCAGGGACATGACGAACATCCTTGAGAACAAGAACCGCACCCGTCTTCGTTCTCAAATGCACATCTCCAACGGCAACCGCCTTCGACACATCTCCGTTGCCTATCTTCAACACGCCACAGTCGCCTGTCGTGTAAGTGGCAAACAGTGCCCTATTGTGAGATACATGTGCTGAAGCCCCTGAGTCCACCAGCCAAGAATTGTCATCGCAGGCGAGGTTAGTAATGACCTCATCACCTACGACGATCACATCGCCTCCATGCACCGAGGCCACCGCTGTAGTGTTCTCTTCTTGCTTCCCCTTTTCGCCCTTCTTCTCTCTCTTCCAAGCGAAACAATTCCGCTTGATATGGCCCTTCTTACCGTAATGATAACACTCTGAGTCCTCGTACCGACCTTTGGACTTCCCCCTGCTCTTGTCTCTGCCACTACCTGGACCCCTGCTTTTGCCCCTTCCGCGGCTCTCTGAAACAAGTGCCTCTGAGTGGTGGGATGTGGATGAAGTGCCCTGAGAACGTCTCCGCATCTCTTCATTCAATACCCCGCTCTTGGCAAACTCCAGACTGACCACGCCCTCTGGAGCAGAAGCGATCATAGATACTCGTACGGTCTCCCACGAGTCTGGCAAGGTACACAGCAGCCACAGTCCCTGAACTTCGTCGTCGAACTTGACTCCCATAGAAGATAGCTGGTCAACCACGCCCTGGAACTCACTCAAGTGATCCGAAATAGACGCCCCATCCTTGTACCGCAGACCCATCATCGTTCGGATCAGGAACAACTTGTTTACCCCGGTCTTCTTCGCATACAAGGATTCCAGCTTATCCCACAACGTCTTCGCGTGCTCAATATTGGCAACGTGATTATACACGTTCTCATCAACAAACTGCCGTATGTACCCACACACCTGTATGTGCTCGAACGTCCAGTCCTCCTCGGATTTATCACTGGGCCTCTCGGATGCAAACACGGGTAGATGTAGCTTCTTGACAAATAGCAAATCCTTCATCTTGCTCCGCCAATAATGATAGTTTGTGCCATTGAGGTTCACCATGCGCACCGGCTTCGCGTCCATCTCTCCTTTCTGGTTCCTCTGTCAACTCCTGACACCCTTTGAACCCAAAGCTTTGATACCACTCTGTTGGGAAAGAAGCGCGGAAACCTTTCCCCAAACCGAAGAGTACCTGCGAGAGGACCGAGCAAACAACGCACGAACCCAAAAACAAGCACACAAAAACAACCACGCAGACACAGAGAATTTTTGACGTGGAAACCCTTTGCGAAAAAAAACCACGGGACGATCGGAGTCCAACCCTGAGAAGCCTCCACTAATGGAATAGAAGAAATACACCCTCTACAAACTCCTCCCGATCCAAATCGGATCCCCACAACACTCAGAGATAAGAACAATGATTACAAGGCTACGAAGAGCGAGAAGACGAGTAGAGATTACCCGAACACGATCTCCTTCGAACAGCGACCTTCAATCCTCCGTCTTCTTCTCCGAAGTTGTAATGGCACTCTTGCCTCCTTCTCTCTCAAACTTGTGTTGTCCAATGCGATTATACCATAATGAATTAGGGTTGAGAAAACTCAATATATCTCCCTAATCCCGCAACCAACCTAGACCGTTGGATTAGATCCAATGATGAAAACTCATCCTGAAATCCGCTTCAGCCCCCCGACACACAGAGTTCGGCCAGAACTCTGTGTGGGGCAACCAGCACTGGGTGGCCAAACCCTGGAACGGCCAGACCGAGTTCGGCCAGAACTCGGCCTGGGACCGAGTTCGGCCCGAACTCGGCAGACTTGGTCCAGAACCCCCTTTGGGGCAGCAGCAGCAGTAACAACTACTCCCGAGCTTCTCCGACATCGGACGGCGCTCGTCGCACTCCGGGATCTTCTCCACATAGGTTGGGAACCCCACCCACTCCAACATCATATATAATCTTTTATGTTGTTTAATTTTGTCGGCTGTGTGTTTTTATGTTCACACACATGAGCAAAAGCTCAAACTTCCTATTTCATTTTAGTCCCACATCGGCTAGATTGTGGAGTTGATTGTGGATATATTACTTTGCTTTATACTTTTTTACTAAGATAATGTATGGGAGCCCTATAGGTCACACGTGCGCACTGTCGCTATTACTCATTCTGGGTTGATTCGGTTTTGTTCGGGTACGTGCCCACACCTGCGGGCTCTGAATGCCGATCCGATTTTTTCTTTGTTTCGGGTTGAGATCCTAAACGTTACAAACAGTTTTTTTTGCTCCTTTAATAATCTTCTGAATGCCGATCCAATTTTCTCTTTGTTTCGGGTTGGACAGTTTTCACATTAAATCCAAACGGTAGAAACACGTTGTTTTTTTTTTTTTTTTTTTTTGCTTTATATATATATATATATATATATATATATATATATATATATATATATATATATATATATATATATATATATAAGTGTAGAACTTGTTTGGTATATATAACTCAAGAGTACTACTTAAAGAGTACTACTTAAATAGTGTAGAACTTGAGTTATATATATACCAAACAAGTTCTACACTTTTATATATATATATATATATATATATATATATATATATATAAGTGTAGAACTTGTTTGGTATATATATAACTCAAGAGTACTACTTAAAGAGTACTACTTAAATAGTGTAGAACTTGAGTTATATATATACCAAACAAGTTCTACACTTATATATATATATATATAAAAAAGAGTACTACTTAAATAGTGTAGAACTTGTTTGGACCTTTTCCTTACAAGGTTTGACTTGATTCATATTTGGAAGTCTTGTCTATTGGGGGACTTAGGACGTTCGCCCAACGCTCCCCCCCCCCCCCCCCCCCCCCCCCCCCCCCCTCCGTCCTCCTGCTCCTCTAACAAAATCATGTTGTCATAACCGGATCTACGGTTGGACTGGATCTGACTGAATTTTGTCAAAAAATCGATCCACCAGAACTTGGACTATGATTTTTTTTTTAAGAACCGAATTTTTTTCAAAATCGGATTTTAACCGGCGAACCGATACACGATTGAACCAGCCGATTATGTTTTTTGTTTTAAAAAAGCTCAAAAAAACTTATCACGTGAGATTTGGACCATTTAATTTTTTGTTTGATTTTGGAAGACTTTATAGTTGTAAACCCAAACCAAATATTGGTATTTTATATAGTTGAATAAAAACAAACCAAATTAAACTAAGCCTATTTGAAAAACTGGTTGAACTCCGATTAGGCATGTACCAAATATTTTCGATTCAACCCTCGGTGTCCGGTATTTAAAACATTGCACAAAACTTTCAAGAGTACATATTTTTCACACCATCTAGCCTCTGCTCGCGACAAGTGTAGCTAAAGCGTAAGCCAATAATGTTTGCAGAAGTGGCGAAGAGTTTTTTTTTTTTTGGTAATAATTAAATCGGTCAATATGCAGATGTTCGGTCGGTACGTACTTGTCTAATGGGTGGGTGCCGGGAGCTTTTCCACAAAAGTTGAACAAAACACACAATCATAACAGCCCTCTTGTTTTAAAATAGTGCTAATTATTCTTGACTCCTAATTTTATATCAATTTAGAATTTGAGTCGTAACAACGTTCAATTGAAAAGTTTAGTCCTAAATTTTTATTTTCTGTTTACTTTTTTACCATTATATTCTCATTCATACCGTGTGTTAATTGTTATAATTGTACTCATGTTCAGAGTCTTGTTAGCAATCATCCGGATAAAAGTTGTATTATACGTAAATTTTTTCGTCTTTCAGAAATGTATAATACTTGCGTACTTTTGGATGATTTGAACCAGTACATAAATTTTAAACATGCAAAAAATTTAAACAATTCTTATAAATTATTAAAATATTTGGCATAAACAACGTGGTGGAAACCTGTTTAATTAATTAAATTTGATAACATATCTAAAAATATGAAGTTTTTAACCTCAATATTTTTATTTTTTGGATTTTTGACCAATTTTTGAACGTATTTTATTTTCTATCAATGTTTTTATTTTTGAATTTTTGAACGTATTTTGTTTGCACTGAACCATTTATAAGACTGGAAATTGCTGAGAAATCCAATTTCGGGGTTGGTTTTTATGAAAAATTCATCCGCAGGATGGGTTTTATGAAACGTCCAGAATTATATATTTCCATGTTAAGTATTCAAAGATTTTCTTTAGATGCTCTGTATTTACAAAATTAATACCATAACTATCCCTCCGCACAAACTCCTATTTGGATTGCGATTCTCGTCGTCTTCTTATTCTTCTTCTTCACGAGAGATCTGAATTTCATTGTTCTCATCTTCAGCAGAGATCACAAAGATCGTTCGTAGTTCACCATGCGAATTCTGATCATCGCTCATCTTCTTCTTCTTCTTCTTCTTCTTCTTCTTCTTTTCCGACAATTAGGTCAATTATGGAAAGAAGAACTTCTTCTTCTTTTTCATAAGAGTTAGCATCGTTCTGAAAGAAGAACGAAAACTCTTGAATCTTTATTCACGTCAAATTTTTTTCCATAAAACAAAAAAATAAAAAATAAGGTTTCTGTCAACTGTTCTCCGTCGATATAACACGAAGAATAGTCATTCTCCTGCATTTTAACAAGGAGAATGCCATTCTCCGTGTAAATTAACACGAAGAATGTCATTCTCCGTGTTACGGAGAATGGCCATTCTCCGTGTTACTAACACGAAGAATGGTCATTCTCCTGTGTTTTAACATTTGAATGACCATTCTCCGTGCCATTTAACACGGAGAATGGTCATTCTCCTACGTTTTAACACGGAGAATGCCATTCTTCGTGTAAATTAACACGGAAAATGGCGTTCTTCGTGTTTCTAACACGGAGAATGGCCATTCTCCTACATTTTAACACTGGAATGACCATTCTCTGTGCTAAATTACACGGAGAATGGTCATTCTCCGTGTAAATTATGACGGAGAATGGCGTTCTCCGTGTTATTTAACACGGAGAATGGCCATTCTCCTGCGTTTTAACACTGGAATGACCATTCTCCGTCTTAATTTACATTGAGAATGGGTATTCTCTGTGTAAATTAAGATGGAGAATGTCATAACATTCTCCGTGTTACTAATACAGAGAATGGCCATTCTCCGTGTAAATTAAGACGGAGAATGCCATTCTCCATGTTACTAACACGGAGAATGGTTATTCTCATGCGAAATTAACATTCTTCGTGTTCTAACACGGAGAATGGCCATTCTTCTGTATTTTATGGTCAGTTGAAACTTTGGAGGGCCATAACTTTTGACTGGGAGGTCGAAACGAGATCTGATTTGTCGCAAAATGAGCGTATCTTCGAGGAGCCTGAAATAAATTGTTTCATCGTTTGTCGGCCTTTTGAAATTTTAGAATCACAAAAAAATGATGTTTGGACCTCCGTTTTAGCACTTTTGTCGTTTGTCTCGGTCTTTCCGAAATTTTTTGACGAGTTTTTGAAGATTTTTGAGGGAAAAACCTAGATTTGAAAGTTAGCAGCGTATGGAAGAAGATGAAGTATCGAAACGTTTTTTTTAAGAGTAGTTTCGTGGGTGTTTTCAATAAATTAGAAGGAATGGCAAAAAGGTCATTCGGAACTCTCTTTATATATTTTTTGCTAATTCTGGACACGCGATGAAATGTTATTGCGCGATAAATTTTTCATAAAACTTTTTGTTTTTTGGACATTTCATAAATTTTTCCTTTATAAAATTCAGAATCTAAAAATTAACGAAAAATTTCAGAGAGAGCATTATAGTTTAAATTTATTTTATAAAAGGAACAAAGTTTGGAATAATTGCAAATTGAGCATCGTCGTGCCCGAAAGATGGGCGTGCAATTTTACGCCCTACATTTGGGCGTAGAAAAGCAAGGTAGGATTGTTATGGAATTGTTAATTTGTTAATTGGAATTGTTAATTTGTTAATTGTAATTGTTAATTGTATGTGGTTAACTATTGTTGTTGTCAGAAAAAGTGGCGCTCTTCTTTAGGGAGTGAATTTTTTGGCACCCTTCTTTAGGGCGTAATTTTTTTGCTTAGCTTTATTTTACAACAGCTCCCTTATGTTTTACAACGGCTACTATGGCTTTTACAACGGCTAGTTTAGGTTTTACAATGACTACTATGTTTTACAACGACTATTTTACATGTATATTGTCTATATATATAATTCATCCTATTGAAAATTTTCACATTCAATTCATCCCCTCACTTCTCAAGTTACTTCTCGGAGAAAAAATTTCTTCTCCTTTGCAGTGAAGCTTTCAAGAAGAATCTCCAAATCACCACCTGGTGTCAAGAAGAATCCCTCAGAAAGAAGTTACAATTTTTAAATTTTTTTCATGGATCAAGTTTAACATTGATCTGCTACCAGGGAGGTACACTTAGTGGACTATCTTATGAATGAGGTACAACTAATCTAATTTCTACCTATCCTAATATATCCTTAGAAAATATACGTAATATTATCGTGGAACGTTTTTCTATTACATATGAATTCGTAATAAGATATTTTTTTACCGATACATTTTTAGTAATAGATAGTGAAGAAGCATGAAACTTTGTTATTCAGGATAATATAGGTGCATCTTGTATAAAGATTTATATTAATCAAGCATTAACAAATATTAGCAGAAATCTTTCTTCTACTCTACTAGTCAACCTGTTTATAACAGCCAAAATTATCATGTTGGTCATAGCACTTCAAACCAAGTAAATTTAGTTGAAGAGAACGTTGATGACGTTGATAGTGACGACTTAGTCGAAGATTTAGACTATTATTTAGATAATAATGATGATAATTTAAATGGTAGCACCCCTGAGTTATTTGTTGGAAAAGAATTTCCTTTATCTTATGCAATTCAAAAATTTATTAGTGAGATAGCAATTCTTCATAATTTTAGTTGTAGAGCTAAACATAACAATTCTCAAAGAATTGTATACATTTGTGACTATCCAGATTGCAGTTGGAGAGTGTATGCTAAAGCAATTGGTAACGGTACAATCTTTGAGATTCGTACATTTGAATCTCGACATTCGTGTACCGGTGTGTTACCAAGAGGACATCATCGACATACTACTGGTGCATGGATTTGTGAAAAAATAATGGGTAAAATTAGAGATAACCACTCCTATAGTGCATCTCATATTGTAAAAGATATACTTAGAGATTATTGAGTACATATTACGTATTCTAAAGCTTGGAGAGCCAAAGAACTTGCATTATCTGAAATCAACGGTAGTTATATTGATGCATATGACAGTCTTGAAAGATATTGCTTAACAATTGCGGAAACAAATCCTGGTAGCAAATATTTTTTTAAAGACCGTAGAAATAATGTCTTTCAAAGAATATATTTGTTTTAAGGCATGTATAGACGGTTTTTTAAGTAGTTGTTTACCTATAATTAGTATTGATGCAACATTTTTGACATCAAGATATCAAGATAATTTATTTGTGGCATGTGCACATGATCCTAACTACCAGTTATATCCTATTGCATATTGTATTGCTGAAAATGAGAATACCGAATCATGGACATGGTTTTAAACAATTTGAAGATTTCTTTTGAAAATTTCTTTGACCGGTGGGATAGTATTTTATTCATATCAGATAAGCAAAAAGGATTAATTCGTGCAATGCGCGATACTTTTCCTACCTCTCCACATTTTTTTGCATTCAGCATTTTAAACAAAATATGAAAAGTCAATGCAGTAGTAAACCTAAATATCTAGAATGGTTGGATAAACTTGCTCGATCTTATAATATTGTGGATGCAACAGAATGGTTTGAAAGAAATAAGTCCGCGGATGTTCGTGTTTTTAATTGGATAGTTGGTACCAATTATGAAAATCGTAATTTCTCACATTGGATAACAGCTTATGCACCCTGTTCTAGACTCGATATCAACACATCCAACATTGCAGAATGTTTTAATAATTGGATTAAGAATTTGCGTGATAAACCAATAACAACATTGCTTGACGATATTAGAGCGAAGATCATAATAATTCATGAAAAGCATCGACAAAATGCTGAAAATATGGACAACAACTTCTGTCCAAGGATGCTTAAGACTATGGCTCGCCTAAAAAGAGAGAAACATCATTTTCAAATATTGCGTATTGAAGGTTATTTATTTGAAATATTTGATCACGAAACAAGTAGATGTTATGTGGTACAGTTATAAAATATAACATGTACATGTTTTCGTTGGCAACACACTCTTTTACCATGTGTACATGCTTATTTTGCCTGTGAATCTACTAACTTACAGATTGAAAGTTATTATCCTGCTCAATTTTCTGTTGAAACACTTAAAAGTGTTTATGCGTCTTGTATGGAACCAATTCCATCTCCATACACTCCCCAAGGTGAACTGGTAAGAGGTAAAATTGGAGTACCTAAAGTTGGACGTAGAGCTGGCAGACCTAAAAAAGAATCATTTTATGACAAAGGAGTTGCCGACAAGAGATCTACATTGCAGCAATTGTAACGTACTTGGACACAACAGGAGAAATTGCACAAGACAAACGACACAGTAAATGTGTGAAATTTTTATTATTTTTTAAATGTTTTGTAATCTAGTAAGTTTTATTATTTTTTAAATGTTATTGTCATTTTTTTAAATATTTTGTAATCTTGTAATTTCGAAAATTTATAAAGCTGGCATAAATGAAAAAGTCATAAATAAAATTTATACATACTTGCACAATACAACATGACTTTTAATCATTCACCTCTATTCATTCTATCATAATGCCTACGGGGAACTGGCCTAAGACCTAATCCTAGCTGCCGTTTCTTCTGGTGTCTCCCCTGGCAATGGCTGGAAGTCATCCCCTCCATACTGGGGTGTCTGCGTAGATGGATAAGGTTGGGGTGTGTCAAATAATGAAGCTCCGGCGCTGTACATATAAGATTCCCAGTCAAAGTCATTCGAAGCATACTGCGAACAACCAGTTTGGGATGTGCCCTCGCCCGTCTCTTGATCAATATGTGACCCAGAATAATATGATGCATACTGTGAACAACCAGGTTGGGATGTGCCCTCGCCCGCCTCTTGATCAATATATGACCCAGAATAATATGATGCATCTTGTGAGGCACCAGATTCTTCCCTCGCCTCTTGGTGTGGCCTATGGGGCTGTGCATGTCTGCGCCTCACAATTCCTACAGGATGATCCTGAGGGATTGCCAATGTAGCACTGGGGGCCTATGGGGTGGCTCAGAAATTGTGCAGAAAAGTCTAGCAATTCACGTGGATCTACTCTTGGGTCCTGGGACAACCCTTCCCAATTTTGGAGCTGAAATTATTTACATACTCAGTGAGTGAGACTCAGAATGATCATAGTTTATTTAAATAAAATTTAGACACATACCATTATATTTACCTGTGTATCCCGTACACGTAGGCTAGTATCATCCAGAGCTCGGTGAGAAAATCGGGCTTCTTCAAATTGTCAACGTCGATTTTTGACGCGGGGAGTCCCATACCAAAGTACAAAGGATTCGCTACCTTGCACTGCAAGAGAGATAATATAGCATGACAAATATAAGAAAGTAATTGTATTTATACAGGTTTTTTCTAAGAGATGACTTACAATCAAGTATCGATGTCATCGTTTGAGACAAATGTTCCACCTCGTACGTCTCAAACCTGTTCTCCCAACCTGGAAGATGTGAGCGAGCCCGCGATGCGACTGACCCTCTGCTCCGACTAGCAGCCAAAGGTTCTTGAGGTATGAATTATTTCATCCCAAACTGTCGCCTGACACGATCAGCCGGATGAAACATGATATAAGAATGGTAGATGATGTAGTATCTGTGCATACTAGCTCCAAGTGCACCATCAATCACATTTTGAGGTACACTAATATGGTGCCATTCGACCTATATGATGTTTATGTAGTGTGAAACAAATTATTTAGATAAAGTGTGACAAAGATGTATAGCTAATAGGCTCAGCTAACCTCATTTGCAGAAATTGTGTCAAATAGATGACGATAAATTGAGACCACTTTAGTAAGTCCGTGAGCTGTATCTACATCATCTGAATTCCATCTCACTCCTGCGGGCATAACCCGCTCATCTACACTGTATCTTGTAAGTGGCCTATCAATATAAAAATATTCGTATGACCATAGTTGCAGATTAATAGACAATAAAAATGATATCAATTTTCTAACTTATATAACCATTTATGAAGAATTTTTTTCCCAATTATACATGTATAAGTGTAATACATCCACATATATTGGTGTGTACAGCACCTTCCGATCCAATAGTAACAAAACTAGTCATCGAATGATAAACATAGGCTAACACTGCGGCACCCCATGCATGCTTTGTAGGAGTTTATAAGTCTTCAAAAATGGGAGGAGGTTTGCAGTAACCTTATTTCCGGTCCCGTTGGGAAATAACAATGCACCGCACAGGCTTAGTAAAGAAGCTCTAGTGCAACACACAAGCTGCAAATATAAACAAATATTAAAACTATATTATATAGTATAATAATTATAGAAAACTATATAACGTACCCGTTGCTCGTCTACAGGAGCCGGTGTATTTCCAATCCGATGAACATGCATAAAAGTTGTTCGAAGCCAAGTCATTTTGATACCGGAACTAGTACCTTGATCCGGTTCCGGCTCCACACTAAGATATGTTCAGATAAGATCTCCAACACTTCTCTCATCTTCAAAATATATAGGGCTACCAGTAATCGGTAACCCCAAAATCATGGCCACGTCGGCCAGAGTGATCGACATTTCACCGAAGGAAAGCTGAAATCTGTTGCGTCCTGGCCACCATTGCTCTATCAAACTCAACAATAGATCTCTATCGTGACGCCTTAGACGAATAACGTCAACATAGGAAAAGCCAAAAGATGAAACAAGTTCATTCTGACGAGTTGTGAGATTCCATCCGTGGCGTCAGTCTCCATGCTCACGTAATTTTACCGTTGGATAATCATATAACTAAATAATGTCTGAAATTTTTTTAGTGCCTATAATTATCAATTATAATAGTGATAATTTACTTTAACTAAAATGCCTTTCCGTCGAATACCAGATCTGAAACATGACGGACTCGTTCCTGGATAATACCCTATGTTGTAGGTCCACCTGGTATCCGACCGTCATTTCGAACATCCATCTATAAAATTAATGACAAATATTATACATTAATTTGAGCAGAACTTGTACGGTATAGTAAAATCTACGCCCTTCTTTAAGGCGTATTTTTTTTCGGGATCTCTGAGACTATACTAACACACTGGCTAGACAAAAAAGTTTCACTAATCTTTATTTGATAGAGAATTATTCTTCTCCTCCGACTGCATGTGTTACTCTCTTCCTCTTCCTTCTTCTACTTCTCTTCTCTGCTTATGCAAGAAGTGTTCTTCACTTCACTTCATATACATGTAGCTAACAATACAAGACAAAACACATTTTACAATGTCATCTTAAAGCCGGCAATCCTAACACTAACCTACAAAAATTGCCATATCTTTTTGGTCAAAAGTGACCTAAAAAAGAGCGGAGAATCTCTGCAACCAGGCACGCGCACCAACCCGAGGGGCACGCGGCACAAGCCGAGGCCGCACAGCCGAAGGCCACGCATCAAGGGGGAGAAATTCCACGCCCTTGATTAAGGCGCATTTTTTTGGTCTGAAATTTGGCGCCCCATTTAAGGGCGCGCTTTTTTAGTATAGTTTTTTTATTCCGGAGATTAAGAATAAGAGGAACGGATTAAGAATAAGGAATGGGATTAAGGAGGAATGAATTTTGATGACCTAAATTAGGGCGTCAAAATTTTCTACACCCTATTTTTGGACGCGACTGTGCTCATTTTGCTAATACCCTAAACTTAATGTCTTTTACACAATTTTTACAAACATTTTTGCTTCTCATGAAATTTTTCGAAAAATTAATTAGACCTTACGAACATGCGACGTTGTTGCCTTGGTTTCCTAACTAATACTTTATATTTCGAGCCATGTTTCTTTCAATGGATCCTTATCAGCTAGAGGACTGAAATTATTGGCGTTTTCGTGCCTAAAATAGTAAAGGAAGAAGGTTTGCATCAGTCTCTTTTGCGTTACTGTCCGAGTTGATTATAGGATTATTTAGTAATAGGGTTTCACATATATATAAAAATTAGAATTTGAGTTTCTAAAATGACCAACGTAGAATTTGTATTTCAAAATCATTGTTCACATAGATTAATGAACAATGATTTTGAGATCTTGATCATTTTTAAGATCCAAATACAAATTTCTATATATACTTGAGACCCTATTACTAAATATCTATTCTACTATATAATAGGAAAACTTAGATGGTAAAACTTTTAAATTCCAAAAATACCCTTACATACTTATACTAATTAAAAATAGTACATTAATTTTAATAAGGACAACTTAGTAATTAGGAAGACTACCCTTTGATCTTCCTAAAGAGTCTTCATAAACTAATTAAGAAATATTAATACGTGCAAGGCACGTGCACATATGCTAGTAACTCTATAAGCTCAATGCCTCTATGTTTGCGACGCAAGACGTAGCAATTTAGACATTAATAAGCATTGATAACCAAGGAGAACATGCATTGTTGTAGAAATTATAGTACCTAGTTTTTAGACTAAACAACTTCTAGCTAAAATAACAATTATAACTTGCTTAAGGGATTGATAGGAATAATTTGCTAAAAAAATGTTGAAGCAAAAAAATTGGTAAAGAGATGGAAGGAGTAAAAACTGATTAAAAAAACTTGCTAAAAGGATTAACAACCTGCAGGAGTGATCAAAATCACCGTTGTTCAAAGTAAAATTCGACTTTCTCTCCTCGTCGATTCACTCTCATAAACCAGCAAGTTCTGCACACTCAATCAAGCTTCTGAAAAAAATTAATAAAAAAATAAAAAAAGTAAAAAAGTAAAAAAATAAAATCAAGCTTCTGAAATGACTTTGAATCACCTTCTTTCATGAAATAAACGTTAATGTGTTGATGCAAAGTCTCGAACGATCGTCGATGCGCGGATGCAAAAAACACTGACCGCTAAAAAGGAAAATTAGGTGATGATAAAAAAATTTATCTGCAGTTTTGTGACCGCCATTTTGCTCTATCACAAAAAAAAATTATCCACAGTTTTGTGACCGATGTTTCGAACCAACGGTGGTCACAAAACTGAGAACAAAATAACAATGTCCATGATTATGATAAAATTTAGGAAGGACTAAGAAAGAGCATGGATGCAAAAGAAAATCAGGTGATAATAAATAAAAAATCTACAACAACTTAACAACACCAAATACAAGATTTGAACACTGGACCACCTACATAAACAGCCTATCACCCAACCAACTAAGCTAAAGCTTACATGTGATAGTATAGTGGTAGCTCCTTGTATTTATTCTCAAAGCCCGGGCTATAGCCCAGGACAATCCGGCTTATGCTCCGCCACTGTGCCTTGTCATATCAGATATATATAACCATGGACATTGCTATTTTGTCCGCAGTTTTGTGACCGCCGCTGGTTCGTCCACCACGTGGGGGGGCTTCCATTGGCTCCCTATCCGAGTTTTTAGGGGGTGAGATCCGATGTTAGCAGAAGGACCGATGTATAGCTGCCACGTGGCAACAGGCCAATTGACGATCAAGTAAACTACGGACAAAAAAGCATTTTTCTATACTCATACACACCACATGCAGCCAAAATACACTAGGACAAACATGTCTGTATCATTGATATTGTGTTTTATGGGCTCGTTTGGTTTGTAGGAAAAAATCATTACTTTTCTATGTTTGGGTGCCAAAGGAATTAAAGAGGAAAGAAAAGTGATTCCCAATGGAAGAAAAATTAGGAAAGAAAATGATTTTATCCATCCAAGTAAGAAGTCACTTTCCCACCTTGAAGTATTCACAATCCTTTCTACTTTCCTTTGCATTTCCAAACATGGAGTGAGAATTGTATTTTCCCAAATGAAAGAAAATATCAAAGAATTGATTTCTTTTCCATTACTTTCCGTGAACCAAACAAGGCCTTAGGGTGCATATCGTATTATATCTGTGTCCATGCATAACATTGATTTAAAAAAGAATTTTTTTGAGTTGCACTCCACTCTTTTACCATAATTCTAGGTACACCCCACATAATTACCATAATATACAAATTTCTTCACTTTTGATGAAAATCATTTGTGACTGACGGTCAACTCCTTTGACCAAACATTTAAGACAAAAATACCCCTTACCATCATCATCTTCCTCGTTCCCCCTTCATGACCTCGACCATCGCTCTCACCCCGCCCCCCGCGGCAATCCGCTCCCACCTATCACATCCCAGAACCAGAATACTGGCAAGTAGGGACGGACCAGGCCAGCAACGTATACCAAAGTACTCCAGTACTCCGAAATAACGTATAAGCTGTATAGATGGGGGTTACTACTACAAGCCAACAGTCGATTCTAGGTCAAGCAATCCTAGGTATCTCAATCACCGGTAGTAAACAATATACAAGAAGTAAGATCAACTGGAATATAAAATAGTAAAGCATCCCAAACTATCATATATCAATGATCATGAAGCTAGTAATACAGAGTGAAGACTAGCAAGAGTAATAGTCATACATGATAAGCTCTAGCTATAGTCTAGAATACGCAAATCATGTTCTGGCCCGTAGGCTAAATGTCAAGTCCAAAACACGAGCTAAACACGTGCTCGGAGGCTAAATGCCATAAAAGAATAATGTACATAACTAGTGGAAGAATGAAATAGAACACCCACTAAAGTACTCTGGTGCTCTGGGTAATCACCAACGAGTGAAAGGTACGGAAGATCCTCCGGGCACCTCTATCAGATCTGGCCAAACAAAACCAGTGGGGTCAGACCCCTAATAGCAAGTACCACAAAGGACGCCAAACTATGAACTAAAATCAACATGCAAATCATAGCAACGGATAGAGACAGAAATAAGTAAAAGCAAATCGAGACTTGTACGCTACCAATGCACTTATCCCGAGAATAGAAAAGATAATAAGTAAAGCAACATGTAGCATAAGGTAAAGGACATGTGACATAATATAAACTGTGTACATGTAAGAAAAAGGAAGCATGTGAACATGAAAGATAAACTAGACATGTGAGAATGTTAAGTAGCCAGGACATGTGAGCATGTTAGATAACTGGAACATGTGAGCATGTTAAGTAACTGGAACATGTGAGCATGTAAGATAACTGGAACATATGAGCATGTTAAGTAACTGGAGCATATGAGCATGTAAGATAACTGGAGCATGTGAGCATGTAAGATAACTGGAACATGTAAGATAATTGGAACATGTGAGCATGTGGGATAACTGAGACATGTGAGCATGTGAGATACTATATAGAACGACAAATGATAAGATGACTTAGGAACTATTCCAAAACCCAAGTTATAACCCGTAAACCAAACAAGGACCGGGGTTGTAACCCTTCTCATGAACAGAACTTTAGTATCTAATCATTTACCGGCAAAAGTAAAGCATAAACAAAGATGTACTGAAAATAAACAAATCCGGACACTACCTAGACAAACTAGACTAGACTGGACTCCATACAATAGTCACGGCCAAGCAATGAGTACGGCTTTATACATTAGCTAACTAGGGTTGTCACAATCCTAATTACTAAAAAATGCAAGTCTGAGAATTCCAAGTCCAGAACCTGCCTGCTACTACCTGAATAGTCCAAGCCAAAAAGAAAATAAGTATAGCAGACACACTGCAGTAAGATACATGTGTCCTAAAGAGGTGCCCCATTCGACGGTGTGCTGGAAGAGTGCTCATCATGACAGATAGCTCCAAATCACAAGGATATATATATAATGCCAAGACCAAAGGGGCAACAGGTAACTGGGAAATTCTCAATGATCTAAGTAATTAAGCTAGTTGTTTAGTCCTTAATATTTTTTTGTTGGATTCCGGGTATGGCATTCCGCAGAATCCATCCTAGACATGAGACATGCAAGACTGGACAAGACAAGCAAGATTGTGCGCTACAACAAGTCACAACAAGACATGACAATATCAAGACAAGAGTGCGCTACGACGAGCCACTATCAAGGAGTAAGACATGTACTGGAATCAAGAGTGCACCATGACAGACCACTATCATGTAAGCAAAGAAAGACATGTACAAGAGTGTACCACGACGGGTCACTATCTAATAAGCAAAGAAGACATGTAAGAAGAGTGCGCCACGACAGGCCACTATCATGTAAGCAAAGAAGACATGTAACAATTATCATAGCTTGTAAGAAAGAATCTATCAAAAGACATATCATGGCATGTGGGAAACAATAATTAAAGCTAAGTACATTTCATAGAAAAATGATTGAACATATGCTAGTGTCAAGTGTATATAGGGTGTATAATCATTCTCTAACTATGCAAGATCATCTAATCATGTTAAAAAATTATTACAATCAAAGAAAATATCAAAAACGAACAAAAACGGGCAGAAACGGACAAAAACAGACAAAAACAGCCTAACCGGATTATCCGACGGATTACTGCGAATTTTCGACGGATTTTCGGAAGTGTCACAACAAGTTTTGTGGTGCAAGTTCGGATTTTCCGACAGATTTCCGCGAATTTTCGACGGATTTTCCGAACCGTCACAGAAAGTTGATTTTTGAAAACTCAAAACTTGTTTCGGCCATAAAAACTTCATTTTAAATCAAAATTCGGATTTTCAAAAGTCAAAATTGCTTATAATTGAATTTCCTACAACATGGAAGTATTAGTTTTCAAAAATTCCAAGATTTGATAGATTAATATCTAAAAATACTCCAAAATTGAGGTTCTCGGAACACCGAAACGAGTTCCGATTGCCACCAAACTCAAAATTCATGATATACAAATTAGGTGAGGGCCTCATATATGTATATGTGACCAAGATCCATGATGGTAACACTAGTATCACTCTTGATACCAAGTTTTCTACTAAGTCCATATTGGGTTTTAACAGAAAATCAAAACCTTGCTTAAACAAATTTTGGAAACATGCAGATAGACGAGAATCATAAGGTTTAACAAAATGAGTTTAAGGCAATCCTAAGCATTTAACACCAAGGAAAACAAAAATGACAACCAAATAATATGGTTCATAGATTTGGCAAGATGTACTTGTCTAGGTTAAGCTCCAAGCCTAATCTTCTACTCCACCACCAAGAGGGGTACGAAACCACACCCAAGGCCTCAAGGCCAAGATCTTGGCAAGCTCTAAGGAGGAGAGAAGAGAAGAAGAAATGAAAAGAGAGTGAAGAGAATGAAAAGTGAGAGGAGAGAGAAAGTGAAATGGTATATATAGAAGGGGGATTAATCTTAACCGTCGGATCGTGATCCATGTGAAAATCTAAGTCAATCATAGCCATCGAAACAAAACCAAATATCCAATGGGTAATAGGGTACATCTACACTATTCACGAATATATCTAAACACTATTTATCAAAATATCTAAAATACTATTCATCAAAACATCGGAAACACTATTCATGAAAATATCTGAAATCGAAAATATCTAAAATATGGAAAATCTGTCTGGACGGTATGCCGTCGGTATACACCGGTATACTGGCGGTATGCCAGCCATAAGAAAATCTATAAGTTAAGAAATTTTTTAAAGCATTACTAAAACCAAAAAATACGAAATACACTATAAAATACGTATCCGTATATAAATACCGATACTGTGAGACGAGTCTCACAACTCTCCACAACTTAAAAATAAATTCCTTCCTCGGAATTTCCTAAATCTAGTCAAGCATGAAAACCAAACCAAAGAGCTGAAAAATTATGTCAATCAAAACAAAGCATGGCATGTTGGTACGATAAAGGCAACAGTAATATAAGTAAATGCGTAAGAAGTAACATAACCACAATCAAGAAGGGATGGAGGCATATGAATAAATATGTCGCCTGAGTCAGTTGAGTAGGAGCAGGCCTACGCTGACTCCACAATTTAGATAAAAGTCAATTCTCAAAATAAGCCGGTACTAATGACTTAATCCAAGATATGACTCTACCCAGGACGTATCTTCGTAGTCGATACCAATGAAGTTATCACATGCCTCAACTACGAAGACAGAAGAGTTGGGACAAAAACTTGCCTAATATGCGTAACCCAAGAGATAAATAGAGTGGAAGAAGAACAGGACAATACCTACAACATGACCGCCCTCAGCCAAAACCAGCTCTAATATACCAAACTCTGTCTGCCCACGTCTCAGAACTGCTGCTCTAACCTGCTGCTGCTGAACCGATACATGAGCCATATATTGCTGGACTGCCGGGGTAGCCAGTGAAGCTGGACTCTGGCAGGACTAACCCTGCTGGCTAATCAGGCTGACCTGACACCTCCGCCCTCGGGTCAACTCTGAACTCTGCTCCTGAATGCTGAGACTGATCCTCCATAACTGGCCTAACAGAAGACTGCTGACATGCCATCCGCAAAATCCAAACAAGATGATCGGAAGGATTAAGAACCGTGCCCTTGAAAGTTAAAGGACACAAGGATTAAATCGAGAGAACAGGAAAGATCAACGATCAAGGCAGATATCAGGTCAAAGGATCAGAGATATAGAATAACATGAAGGATATCAATAAAGCAGAATTGTGACTGAGATATCTAAACATTAGTAACCCCCACATATCTGATAAATCAGACCTGCATGGGCCACCCCTAAAACCTATGTCACGCCCCAGAACCAGAATACTGGCAAGTAGGGACGGACCAGGCCAGCTACGTATACCAAAGTACTCCAGTACTCCGAAATAACGTATAAGCTGTATAGATGGGGGTTACTACTATAAGCCAACAGTCGATCCTAGGTCAAGCAATCCTAGGTATCTCAATCACCGGTAGTAAACAATGTACAAGAAGTAAGATCAACTGGAATATAAAATAGTAAAGCGTCCCAAACTATCATATATCAATGATCATGAAGCTAGTAATACAGAGTGAAGACTAGCAAGAGTAATAGTCATACATGATAAGCTCTAGCTATAGTCTAGAATACGCAAATTATGTTCTGGCCCGTAGGCTAAATGTCAAGTCCAAAATACGAGCTAAACACGTGCTCGGAGGCTAAACGCCACAAAAGAATAATGTACATAACTAGTGGGAGAATGAAATAGAAAATCCACTAAAGTACTCTGGTGCTCTGGGTAATCACCAACGAGTGAAAGGTACGGAAGATCCTCCGGGCTCCTCTATCAGATCTGGCCAAACAAAACCAGTGGGGTCAGACCCCTAATAGCAAGTACCACAAAGGAAGCCAAACTATGAACTAAAACCAGCATGCAAATCATAGCAACAGATAGAGACAAAAATAAATAAAAGCAAATCGAGACTCGTGCGCTACCAATGCACTTATCCCGAGAATAGAAAAGACAATAAGTAAAGCAACATGTAGCATAAGGTAAAGGACATGTGACATAATGTAAACTGTGTACATGTAAGAAAAAGGAAGCATGTGAACATGAAAGATAAACTAGACATGTGAGCATGTTAAGTAGTCGGAACATGTGAGCATGTTAGATAACTGGAACATGTAAGATAACTGAAACATGTGAGCATGTTAAGTAACTGAAACATGTGAGCATGTAAGATAACTGGAACATACGAGCATGTTAAGTAACTGGAGCATATGAGCATGTAAGATAACTGGAGCATATGAGCATGTAAGATAACTGGAACATGTGAGTATGTAGGGTAACTGAGACATGTGAGCATGTGAGATACTATATAGAACGACAAATGATAAGATGACTTAGGGACTATTCCGAAACCCAAGTTACAACCCGTAAACCAAATAAGGACCGGGGTTGTAACCCTTCTCATGAACAGAACTTTAGTATCTAATCATTTACCGACAAAAGTAAAGCATAAACAAAGATGTACTAAAAATAAACAAATTCGGACACTGCCTAGACAAACTAGACTAGACTGGACTCCATACAATAGTCACGGCCAAACAATGAGTACGGCTTTATACATTAGCTAACTAGGGTTGTCACAATCCTCATTACTAACAAATGCAAGTCTGAGAATTCCAAGTCCAGCACCTGCCTGCTACTACCTGAATGGTCCAAGCCAAAAAGAAAATAAGTATAGCAGACACTGTAGTAAGATACATGTGTCCTAAAGAGGTGTCCCACTCGACGGTGTACTGGAAGAGTGCTCATCATGACAGATAGCTCCAAATCCCAAGGATATATATATAATGCCAAGACCAAAGGGGCAACAGGTAACTAGAAAATTCTCAATGATCTAAGTAATCAAGCTAGTTGTTTAGTCCTTAACATTTTCTTGTTGGATTCCGGGTGTGGCATTCCGCAGAATCCATCCTAGACATGAGACATGCAAGACTGGACAAGAAAAGCAAGATTGTGCACTACAACAAGCCACAACAAGACATGACAATATCAAGACAAGAGTGCGCTACGACGAGCCACTATCAAGGAGCAAGACATGTACTGGAATCAAGAGTGCGCCATGACAGCCCACTATCATGTAAGCAAAAAAAGACATGTACAAGAGTGCACCACGACAGGTCACTATCTAATAAGCAAAGAAGACATGTAAGAAGAGTGCGCCACGACAGGCCACTATCATGTAAGCAAAGAAGACATGTAACAATTATCATAGCTTGTAAGAAAGAATCTATCAAAAGACATATCATGGCATGTGGAAAACAATAATTAAAACTAAGTACATTTCATAGAAAAATGATTGAACATGTACTAGTGTCAAGTGTATATAGGGTGTACAATTATTCTCTAACTATGCAAGATCATCTAATCATATTAAGAAATCATTACAATCGAAGAAAATATCAAAAACGGACAAAAACAGACAGAAACAGACAAAAACAGCCTAACCGGATTATCCGGCGAATTACTGCAGATTTTCGGCGGATTTTTCGAAGTGTCACAGCAAGTTTTGTGGTGCAAGTTCGAATTTTCTGACGGATTTTCGCAAATTTCTGACGGATTTTTCGAACCGTCACAGAAAGTTGATTTTTGAAAACTCAAAACTTGTTTCGGCCATAAAAACTTCGTTTTAAATCGAAATTCGGATTTTCAAAAGTCAAAATTGTATAGAATTGAATTTCCTACAACATGGAAATATTAGTTTTCAAAAATTAAAAGTTTTGATAGATCAATATCTCAAAATACTCCAAAATAGAGGTTCTCGGAACACCGAAACGAGTTTTGATTGCCACCAAACTCAAAATCCATGATATACAAACTAGGTGAGGGCCTCATATATGTATATGTGACCAAGATCCATGACGGTAACACTAGTATCACTCTTGATACAAGTTTTCTACTAAGTCCATATTGTGTTTTAACAGAAAATCAAAACCTTGCTTAAACAAATTTTGGAAACATGCATATAGACGAGAATCATAAGGAAAACATATTTAACAAAATGAGTTTAAGGCAATCCTAAGCATTTAACACCAAAAAAAAACAAAAATGACAACCAAATAATATGGTTCATGAATTTGGCAAGATGTACTTGCCTAGGTTAAGCTCCAAGCCTAATCTTCTACTCCACCACCAAGAGGGGTACGAAACCACACCCAAGGCCTCAAGGCCAAGCTCTTGGCAAGATCCAAGGGGGAGAGAAGAGAAGAAGAAATAAAGAGAGAGTGAAGAGAATGAAAAGCGAGATAGGGGAGAGAAAGTGAAATGGTATATATAGAAGGGAAAATTAATCTTAACCGTCGGATCGTGATCCATGTGAAGATCTAAGTCAATCATGGCCATCGAAACAAAACCAAATATCCAATGGATAATAGGGTATATCTACACTATTCACGAAAATATCTAAATACCATTCATCAAAATATGCAAAATACTATTCATCAAAATATCGAAAACACTATTCATAAAAATATCTGAAATCGAAAATATCTAAAAATGGAAAATCTGTCTGGACGGTATGCCGTCGGTATACACCGGTATACTGGCGGTATGCCGGCCAAGGAAAAAATCTATAAGTTAGGATAATTTTTAAAGCATTACTAAAACCAAAAAAATACGAAATACACTATAAAATACGTATCCGTATATAAATACCGATACTGTAAGACGAGTCCCACACCACCCCCTAAAGCCAGAGCTCGCTACCCCCTCCCCCCGCATGCCGTGCGCCCCCTCCCTTCCCATTGTTGCTGCTCGTCGATGCTGCTCCCGCTGTCACTGCTAGCTACTGCTGCACGTCATTGCTGTCGCCAGAGGGGCGCTGCGGGAGAGCGGAGGAGGGAGGGAGCGACCGGGGGGTGTCACCCCCAGTTTTCAAATTAGGGGTATTTTCGTCATTTTTCAAGTTTTATAATTTTTAGGAATTTTTATTTATTTTATGTGATTTTTTGGGATTTATTTGGTTTGGTTTGGATTTTATCCAATTCGGACCCAAATTGGAGACCCGGGTAGCCTGGACCCTAGTGGGACCCACATACTAGCTGGGCTTGGCCCACATGCCATCATAATTAGGCTAAAAATCATTAACCCAACTTTCATGGCTTAATTAGTCATTATAGAGGCTAATTTAGTTAGTTAGGGTTAAACCGAACCAAACCGAAACAAACCGAACCCAACTTGAACCAAGTCTATTGGGTTGGAGGGTTATTGGATCCACCCAAAACCCAATAACCCCCCACCATGGCCGGCCACAAGAGAGCACCCCCCCTCTTTCTTCTCCATTAAGAAAACTCTCCCTCTCTCTCTCTCTCTCAAAATTCATTTCTTCTCTCAAGCTCTCCTTCCACCAAGAAAAACCCATTCTAGGTAAGCTTTTAATCCTTCATTTATTCTCTTTTGCCTTTAATTCCTTCACATTAATTGTAGAGAAGAGAGTTCTCTACATTTTGCCCATAAATTTATTAGGTTTCCTAATAATCTAGGTTAAGGATTTATTTGGGGGTTTTTCCATTATATATATATATATATATATATATATATATATATATATATATATATATATATATATATATATATATATATATATATATATATATATATATATAAGTATTTATATATATGTATTTGTGTGTGTGTGTAGAGAAATGGTGGTGGTGGTGTTGTGTCATGGAGGTGGTGGTGAGAGTGTGAGTGAACTTGTGTGAGTGTGAGAGTGTGAGTGTGTGTATGTGTTTGTGAGGGTGTGTGTGTATGTGTTTGTGAGAGTGTGTGTGTGTATGTATATAGAGGAGTGTGTGTGTTTGTAGAGATGAGGGTGTTTGTGTGTCTATAGATATATACATATAGATGGTTAGATAGATAGATGGATGGATAATGGATATATATATATATATATATATATATATATATATATATATATATATATATATATATATATATTATATATACATACATATATATATATACATACATATATATATATATATATATATATATATATATATATATATATATATATATATATATATATATATATATATTATAGGAGTAGAAGAGGAAGTAGAAGAAGTAGAGGAGAAGAAGAAGATGAACAGCAGCTGCAGCAGTAGCAATAGCAGCAGGTTGCAGCAAGTAGCAGCAATATGTGCAGTAGCAGTAGAGCAAGCAGTAGCAGGATCAGCAGTAGCAGGATCAGCAGTAGCAGGAGCTGCTATGGCAGCTCCTCCCCCCCCCCCCCCATTTTCACCCCTTTAAGCCCCCTATATACCCCCATTAAACCCCCCCCCCCCCCCATAGTAATATATGTATGTATATATATATATAGATATATATATATATATATATATATATATATATATATATATATATATATATATATATATATATATATAGGTAGAAGTTGAGAGAAATTAGAAGAAGAAGAAGTTAGGAGAGGAAGAATTAGAGGAAGTTAGAAGTTGAGAAAAATTAGAATAAGGAAGAGAAGAGTAGGAAAGTAGAAGGAAAGAATAAGAGTAGGTTAGGAGGAGAAATAGATTAGGAAAAGAATGACAAGAGGATTAGAAGAGAATAGGAAAAGAGATTAGGAATTAGAAAGAGAAGGTAAGAAGAAGGAGAATTAGAATAGGAAGTGAAGAGAAGTGGAAAGATAGGAAATAGAATATGGAGGATAGCGAGTTAGAGGGTAAAACGGAGCCCGGAGTATCGGAACGCGATGAAACTTGGCGTAGACCAAGATTACGTGAATTAGATTTTGCGGGTAGGCTCCCGAGTTGAAATCGGGGTCGTAGGGCGCCGGTATCGTGTCGTATTAGTGCGTATCTTGAAATATTCAAGATTTTGGCAACGGGCCGTATCATGGACCGGATGTCCACGTTACCTAGGTATTTTGGTAGATAATATTTGTATAGGCTAGTATCATACTACCCTGGGGAGATCGGGTCAAAATATCAAGCGTAGGTAGGCTAACTAGATAATCGCCGAAGGTAGAATTTTACCCTTTTTAAGGGTAAAATAGGTAATTGGCCTATGGCCAAGATATGAGTATCGAAGTCCAGGATGGACTTGGATATGGGTTGTAGAGGTTGGTAATGGGTAGAAATAGCCGTCTAGACCTAGTCTTGACCCCGGTTGACCACGATTGACTTTTTAGACCAAAAGTCAACTATGGGTCAACACTTTGACCATTTAGTTCCAAATTCATTAGACTTGTGCAGTTGACCCAAAAGTCAACTGTTAGTCACCAGTGACCTAGAGTTGACCTAGGTTGACCAGAGTTGACCATGTTGACCATAGTTGACCGTTTGACCAAAAGTCAACTGTTGACTCAAATTGACCTAGATTAATTCCGTTTGACTTGCGTTGACCCAGTTTGACCCAGTTAGACCTAATATGACTTAGTTTGACCCCGTACAACCTAGTTTGAGTGCCTTGACCTAGAATAAACTTAATAGGGTCTAAATTGATTTGATTTTACTTTCTAAACATAGTATTGATACGTCTTTTCTATAGGTCCTCGAGACGTGGCATTTGCTCCGGTTGACGTACCATATCATATTCAGGCGAGGTCCACTCCCCGATCCCGATATACGTATTCTTTTATGAATTCTGTACATGGTATCCCGTATTTAACATGTACATAATTCTATTATTATTATTTAGTGGTTGCATGTAGATTTTAAGCATGTCATTAGTAGAATGGTTAGAGCATGTTTAGAGATTAGGGTTTTCATAAGCCAACCCAACCCCTATTTATATCTTTCCTCACTTCTCTCCCTCATTCCTCCTCATTTATTTTCCTCAACCACCATCCTTAGGCAAGTACAACTTGCTCAAAAGTGAAGATTTGTGATTTTTATTCTTGATTTTCCTTTGATATTATTTGTCTATAATGTTCTTCTCTTCATTCTCTACAAGTTTAGTTCTTGGAGTTTTTGATTTTAATGGCTACTTTTGTGTAGATCTAAGTTTCTAAAATTAGGGTTTTATGTCTTCACATGGTTTTGATCTATAAAACTTGGTTATTTTTGAAAACCAATGGTCCTAGGTTGTAGGAAATTCGATTCTACATAATTTTGACCTTTGAAAGTTAGATTTCGACTTATTTTGAGGAAGTTATGGCCAAAACAAGATTTGGACATTTTCTATGTCATCTGTCCTGGTTTTGGCAGGGACGATGAATAGTGCCGCATGAATAGTACCGCAGCCGCATGGATGCATAGTGCCGCAGCCGCAGGAATGAATAGTGCCGCATGAATAGTACCGCAGCCGCATGGATGCATAGTACCGCATGAATAGTACCGCAGCCGCATGGATGCATAGTGCCGCAGCCGCAGGAATGAATAGTGCCGCATGAATAGTGCCGCAGCCGTATGGATGCATAGTGCCGCATGAATAGTACCGCAGCCGCATGGATGCATAGTGCCGCATGAATAGTACCGCAGCCGCATGGATGCATAGTGCCGCATGTATAGTGCCAGCCGCAGGAATGAATAGTGCCGCATGAATAGTACCGCAGCCGTATGGATGCATAGTGCCGCAGCCGCAGAGGAATGAATAGTGCCGCATGAATAGTACCGCAGCCGCATGGATGCATAGTGCCGCATGCATAGTGCCGCAGCCGCAGGAATGAATAGTGCCGCATGAATAGTGCCGCAGTAGGCCGCATAGTGCCGCAGAAGGCTGCATAGTGCCGCAGAAGGCCGCATAGTGCCGCAGAAGACTGAATAGTGCCGCAGAATGCCGCATAGAGCCTATTTTGGCTGGTTTTGGCTATTTTATGTCCTATTTGACTGAATTGTGGCCAGAATTTCCCCCAACTCCCAACATGAAAGTTGTAGATCTTTGTCTTGGCTTCAAGAATCTTCATAACTTGCTAGCACTTCACACCCTAAGTGTATAGTACCTTCTTGTTCTATTTCCTCTTGTGTCTTGGTCCTCATTCCTGATCTGACTCCTATGCGTATGCTGGATAACCCTATGTGTGTACTAAGGTACAATCTATGTGAGCATCGATGTGCTATCCTATGTGCTAAGTGTTCCTATGTGATACCTGTCAGTACCTCCAAGAGTCCAGCATTTACATAGCAATTGGTCAGTAGCAATGATGTGGTATGTGTTGTGTGTCGCATTACACCAAGAAGGGGGTACATACGTATGACTCTATGAGCCCGTAAGGATCACTTCTTGGGGTACTCGTACAATGTACGACATATAGGGGAGTGAGCATGTGACCACGATATGTGAACTCCGAGAATAACCTAGGGATTAACTAGGCAACTAACTTGGTAGATGCATTGGGTGGAAAGAATCCCGAGATCGTGCCATACTAGCCACCCCAGGACCAGTCCTGACGTGTCGGGTTGGCCGCCACGGATATGGTTCCACTCGCCTATAGCGGATGGCTATATCCGACTCCTACGAGCTATGTGTTATATGTTTTAGCGCGGTAGCCCCCCGGGGGACCGGTGCATACTCTATGTGCTATATGTCTTATGGTTTGGCTAGCCCTGCTGGGTTGACACGATCTGAGAATTCCTTTTAATCAATAACGCGGGGATAACTCCGCCAAATCTAGAAAGCCGCATGAATGAATGGTCGCTTGAAAAATGACTTGACTGTGCCTTGAAACTTCCGTTAGTAGCCGAGGGACATGGACTGTCATGGTGCGTGGTCCAACCCATGTCCTTGTTTGGTTGTTGGGTTGGGCTATCGTGCTAGGACAGGCTGTGGACCGAGGTTACGACCGGAAGCTTTTATTATTACTAGTATAATTATTTTATCATGGGTTTTATCTCACTCTTTTGTGCTCCCTTGTGGTACTTGCTATTCGGGGCTGACCCCGCTGGTTTTGTTTGGCCAGATCTCGTAGCAGCGCCTGAGGATCCAAACTTTCTTCCCGACGTCAATGGTGCATACTAGGAGCATGGCGGGCGGGGGACTCGAGTGGGTTTCTTCTCCACCACTCTAGTATCTTTACTTATGTTCTGGCGTTTAGCCACCGGCACCTGTTAGCCGGCTAATCTGGATATTTTGCCTTGCATAATTTGTAATTAAATCAGACTGCAGCTGAATACAATTATGTACCTATGACTCTCCGGGCTAGCTAACTTATAAAGCTAGATCCCCCTGATCATTTTGATGATGCGTCGGGGACGCCTTACTGCTTTATCTTATATGATCATTATTTACTGTTTCTTGTTTGATTGATTGAGACCTAGATGCTCTGTGAGACCATAGGAGACTTGATTGTAGCATGCACCCCCTTGTCTCTTGACAGCCACGATCGTCGTATGACGTTTATATACCTCATATGGAGTAGCTGGCCTAGTCCGTCTCCGTATTTCGGTACTGGGGCGTGACACGAGTACATTCTCTGACACTTTTCTAATTTACGATGATTATTATAATTTATGTAATTAGTGTAGATATGCTTATTCTCGACACATTGGTCACACGGATTGGTATTCATGGATCCCGACATGAGATGTTATTCCTCGTTATCTTGGTATATCCTGTGCAAGCCCCTTCTAGTTCTTGTGCAGTATATGGACACCGATTCTCGAGGAGACTTGCTCCCTTCTCGTGGAATCCCGTGTCGTAACGTATCTTGCTTGGATCCACTCTACCAGTCGGGGACGGGGAGTACTAGTGTAGATGTGTGGTCATTATCCACCTTGTTATTCTTTTAGACCTTGTGAGTGTTAATCATACACTCCACGTATGATTAACCAGGCCAGTAGACCTTGTGCAAGACCCAAGCCGGCCACATGTCGTAGCTAGTATTCACACACCTAGATGATGGTTTCTTGATTCTTGTACATGCCATGATCAGTTTACTTGTCTTATTCTAGCTCTAGATTTACATCTTACCTTGCCATGATATTCACATGTACATTCCATGATTTTTTTGTATATACTATCTATTTACAGTTTTGTAGCTTTTATCATATCTTGTGAACTGCTGTTAGTAGATTGTACTCGTTCCATCCTGACAGGATATGTTGAAAATATTACAGATGCTGACGAGGGAGATTATTGTACCTACTACGGTCCGGATGACGTAGTGGGCGTAGACTTGGAGACTTTGGTCCAGCAGGGCTTAGCTCCGCCTGACGAGACCTTACCACTTGCTTAGTTAGAGTAGGTCTTTTATACTGGACTTTGTCTCTAGCTACTTTTGAGACTGTTATTACTATGGATTGTATTAGAGACTTGGACTTGTATATATTCTTGTGTTGGACTTGACAGGTTATTATTTTATTATCGTCTTGTTGTCTTTATCTTTCAGTCTTTACTTTGTTACCTTAGAGTCGTGATTGAGTACTCATATATATTCATTGCTTGTCCTCCGTTCGGAGTTGACCATATTCTCGACAGGTTTTTGTTATATATATAAACTGTTTAGAGTAGAAAAATCTACAGCGTTCCACGCCGATTTTTCGGTGAGGGCTGGGCGTTGTCGCGTCACGTGCCCTTTTAGTAGGTACGGGTCGTGACACATTTTAGTGGTGGCCCATGCAGGTCCTGTAGTCGCAATTAGTACGATGTCGTGGCGGCACTCGTCTTAGAGTGTTGACTACGAGCCTGTGTTACACATAGGAGGTAGTAGGCTAAGAGGGCTCAATCACAGTAGGATCTTTCCTTGCTTACCTTGCTTACCGTCTTTGATATTGATTTACTGCATTCTAGCTGTCCTCCTTTGATATTGCCTTCATGTGCCATATTGATATCTTCTTTTCAATTTGTCTCCAGGATAGTTATGACTCACTCTCCTGGTGAGGAGCACGGGAAGACGGAGAGGTCTGCCACCTCTGGCGGGCAGGCTCCGGTCACTTCCCCTGCAGATGGGACTTCTGTTGGAGCTCTCGGGGGTACTCCTCCAGCTACCTCGATGACAGTCCCTGGGGTTGCGGGTGCTCTTTCCGTAGTGTCGAGAGCTATCGGGGGCGCTCTTCCTTCTCCTGCGCAGCGGATTCCTCCGCCAGTTGCAGACGTACTTCCACCTCCACCTCCTCTGTCTACAGATATGGGGCAGATGCTTACTTTCCTCCAGCAGATACTGGAGACTCAGAGAGCCCAGGCCGAGGCTCAGCAGAGGCAGACAGACGCGATGCGTCAGGGCATGGAGGATGCCCATCAGTTGGTCCTTGCAGCCATGGAGCAGAGGGCTCCTCGTCCGGGGACGCGACCGAGGTACGGAGATATCCAGGACTTCAAGAAGCTCGGGCCCCGTGACTTCAGCGGGACCGAGGGTGTGGTCTATGCAGATGATTGGCTCGAGGATATCGAGCGGCAGATAAGGGCCTCCCTCCTGGCAGACGACCTGAAGGTCGAGGCGGTAGGTTTGCAGTTGCTAGACATTGCGCGCACCTGGTTCAGAAACGAGCCAGCCCTAGCTGGAGAGGGCCGTACTTGGGCAGAGTTCAAGCTCCTCTTCAAGGAGAAGTTCTTTTCCCCCACGGACAAGATTGACCTGGTGCGACAGTTCCAGGATCTGCAGCAGGGCAGTCTATCTGTGGAGGAGTACGCCGCGGAGTTTGGCCGTCTGAGCCGATACGTAGAGTACATGGTTCGAGATACGGAGATCAGGGCGAGCCGGTTCAGGGAGGGACTCGCTTGGGATATCAAGCACCTCATTCCCTTCTTCTATGAGACATATACCCAGATCTATGCGGAGGCCCACAAGGTAGAGCGAAAGTGGGGCTTGAAGCCCAAGAGGGAGCGTGATCATTTCTCGGGGGCTACTAGCAGCGCAGGGGCTGCTAAGCGCCCTCAGCTTCAGCATCATTCTTTCCAGCATCACCAGCCGCAGGTTCAGACCCGAGCATCGGTTCAGCAGGTGCAGCACACTCAGCCGAGACAGGCTCAGCATGGGGCTCCTTGCCACTTCTGTAGGAGGCCTGGTCACGTCTGGGAGGTTTGCCGAAAGAGGCTGGGTTTGTGCCTCTACTGCGGGGAGGCTGGACATCAGTTGAGGGATTATCCTGGGAACCCTCGCAGGGTAGTCCGTGGAGCGGTAGCAGCTCAGGGGGCACCGGCGAGAGTTCCTGCAGTACAGCAGAGTGGTCCACTTCCGACCCAGCAGCAGCGGTTTGTTCAGCACCACCAGCAGCGGGGTGGTCAGGGTAGAGCCTTTGCTCTTGCGGCCGAGGAGATCGAGCCAGTCGCAGATGTAGTTGCAGGTTCGATTCTTCTTAATTCTTTTCCTGCCTTAGCATTGTTTGATTCAGGTGCTACGCACAGTTTTGTGTCAGTTTCTTTTGCACTTAGGCACAACATCATTGCTGAATATCTGGGTAGGACTTGCAAGATTATGACTGGGAATGGCATCATCCTAGTTAATAATGTTTACAAGGGGCGGAGAGTTTCTTTGAGAGGCCGGGAGCTGAGTGCGTGTTTGCTCGTAATGCCACTTCCGAGTTACGATGTGGTACTCGGTATGGATTGGTTGAGCACGCACCATGCTAGCATCGACTGCAGAGGGGACAGGATTCTGTTTAGGCCGCCGGGAGAGCCGGAGTATGAGTTCACCAGGGGTGCAGTGGAGCAGGGAGATGGATTCTGCGGAGCGTTGTTGGCGGGGCCGGTGTTGCCACATCCACTCATTGCTGAGTTCTTGGATGCCTTTCCCGAGGAGCTGCCCGGGATGCCGCCAGATCGTGATGTTGAGTTTTCTATAGACCTAGTGCCGGGCGCTGAGCCTATCTCCCAGCACGTCTATAGAATCAACAATAACGAGTTAGCGGAGCTGAAAAAGCAGGTCGACGAGCTAGAGGACAAGGGCTTTATTCGATCTAGCTCTTCACCTTGGGACGCGCCAGTTCTTTTCGTCCCCAAGAAGGATGGTACGGTACGTCTGTGTATTGATTACAAGGAGCTCAACAACCTTACCATCAAGAAGAAGTATCCTTTGCCAAGGATTGATGACTTGTTCGACCAGTTGAGCGGGGCGAGAGTGTTCTCGAAGATCGACTTGTGCATCGGGTACCATCAGCTGAAGGTAAAGCGGGATGACATTCCGAAGACTGCCTTTCGGACTCGCTATGGCCAGTATGAGTATACCGTCATGCCGTTTGGGTTGACTAACGCCCCGATGGTATTCATGAACTTGATGAACAAGGTATTTCATCAGTACCTTGACAAGTTCGTGTGGTCTTCATTGATGACATCATCATCTATTCGAAGACGCCAGAGGAGCACGAGGAGCACCTGAGGATTGTGTTGGACACTCTCAGGAGGGAGCAGCTGTATGGGAAGCTGTCCAAGTGCGAGTTCTTCTTGGATCGCGTGGAGTTCCTAGGCCATGTTGTCTCTAGCGAGGGGATTTCAGTGGATCCGAAGAAGATTTCTGCGGTGGAGTCCTGGTCGACGTCGAGCTCAGTAGCAGAGGTTCGGAGTTTTTTGGGTCTGGCAGGTTATTACCGGAGGTTCGTGCAGGACTTTTCCAGGATTGCCCAGCCGATGACCCGCCTTACCATGAAGGACGAGGAGTTTGTTTGGTCCGATGAGTGCCAAGCCGCCTTCGAGGAGCTGAAGGCGAGGTTGACTACAGATCCTATCTTGATGTTGCCATCTGGATCTGGTGGTTATACGATCTACATTGATGCTTCAGGACGGGATTTGGGTTGTGTGCTTTAGCAGCACGGGAAGGTAATTGCCTATGCATCTAGGCAGTTACGTCCTCATGAGAGGAATTACCCTACCCACGATCTGGAGCTGGCAGCGGTCATCTTTGCTTTGAAGCTGTAGAAACACTATCTGTACGGAGAGCGTGTGAAGATCTATACTAACCACAAGAGCTTGAAGTACGTGTTTACCCAGAAGGAGCTGAATATGAGGCAGAGGCGATGGTTAGAGCTGATGAAGGATTTTGATATATCCTTACAGTACCATCCAGGGAAGGCCAACGTGGTCGCGGATGCTCTGAGCAGGTATCCCGTGGCCATGTGTTTGACGATGGATCGTCACCTTCTGGCTGATCTGGAGAGCTTGGGCATAGAGGTGATAGTTCCTGGGTTCGAGGCGCAGATGTGGGGTCTGTAGGTGCAGTCGGAGCTGATGGAGAGAGTCAGGGCAGCTCAGTTTAAGGATGAGGCTCTGAGGGTCATCAGGGAGCAGGTCCAGATAGGACTGTTGGATGAGTTCTCTATAGCATGGGATGGGTCGTTGAGGCATGGTACCAGATTGTGCGTGCCGAGCGGAGGACTTCGGGAGGAGGTTCTTCAGGAGGCGCACCGTTCTCAGTACTCTATGCATCCAGGAGCTAACAAGATGTATAGAGACTTGAGACAGCATGTTTGATGGTATGGCATGAAACGTGAGGTGGCTCAGTTCGTGTCGAGATGCTTGGTGTGCCAGCAGGTGAAGGCCGGGAGGCAGAGACCCGGTGGATTGCTCCAGCCACTACCCATTCCTGAGTGGAAGTGGGAGCATATCACTATGGACTTTGTATCTGGGATTCCGCGCTCTCCAGGAGAGAAGGATATGATTTGGGTCATTGTTGATCGATTGACCAAATCGGCCCACTTTTTATCTTTCAAAGTGGGTTTGTCGACGGAGAGGTTGGCCGAGATGTACGTGTGACAGATAGTCCGATTACACGGGGTTCCAGTGAGTATAGTCTCGGATCGGGACAGCCGATTCACTTTCCACTTCTGGCGGAGTTTGCAGCTTAGCTTGGGTACATCGCTCAAGTTCAGTACCGCATACCACTCCCAGACAAACGGGCAGTCGGAGAGGATGATTCAGACCCTTGAGGATATGTTGTGTACCTGTGTCTTGGACTTCGGGGGATCTTGGGAGGACCACCTTCACTTGGTAGAGTTTGCTTACAACAACAGCTACTAAGCCAGTATAGAGATGTCACCTTTCGAGGCTCTATACAGACGGAGGTGCCGTACTCCCTTGTCTTGGGATGATGTCGGCGAGTGGGTTTTGCTTGGCCCTGAGATGGTAGTGGATACTGCGGAGAAGGTCAGGGTTATCAGAGATCGACTTCGGCTGGTGCAGGATAGGCAGCGGCATTGGGCCGATAGCCACCGGAGGCCATTGGAGTTTGAGGTATAGTTTAGATTTTTCTAGTATTTGAGTCTGATTGTGATTGTTTGAGATCAAGCTCTAAGTCTTGTGTTTTGTTCTAGGTTGGTGATCTTGTCTTTCTGCGGATTTCTCCGACGCGTGGCACGATTCATTTTGGTGGCGGCGGGAAGCTTAGCCCACGATACATCGGACCATTCCGTATCTTGGACAGGGTCGGTGTAGTGGCTTACCGACTGGAGTTACCGCCCGCACTAGAGGGAGTGCACTGTGTGTTCCACGTGTCGCAGCTGAGATGGTACGTGACAGATCCCAGTCACGTCTTGGACCACTCAGAGATCGTAGTGGGACTGACACTCAGCTATCCAGAGAAGCCGGTTGAGATCTTGGACCGAAGAGAGAAGGTGCTCTGAAACCAGGTCATTCCCTTGGTTCGCGTTGCATGGAGACACCACTCTCCAGGTGAGTCTACCTGGGAGAGGGAGGACGACATGCGGGAGAGATTCCCATATCTCTTTGAGCCTTGAGGTAAATTATATCTTTTTTTTCCTTGTTCTGTTCATGATTGCTGTGTTAGTTCTCATTCAATTTCGAGGACGAAAATTTTTAAGGAGGGTAGATTTGTCACCCCCAGTTTTCAAATTAGGGATATTTTTATCATTTTTCAAGTTTTATAATTTTTAGGAATTTTTATTTATTTTATGTGATTTTTTGGGATTTATTTGGTTTGGTTTGGATTTTATCCAATTCGGACCCAAATTGGAGACCCGGGTAGCCTGGACCCTAGTGGGACCCACATACTAGCTGGGCTTGGCCCACATGCCATCATAATTAGGCTAGAAATCATTAACCCAACTTTCATGACTTAATTAGTCATTATAGAGGCTAATTTATTTAGTTAGGGTTAAACCGAACCAAACCGAAACAAACCGAACCCAACTTGAACCAAGTCTATTGGGTTGGAGGGTTATTGGATCCACCCAAAACCCAATAACCCCCCTCCATGGCCGGCCACAAGAGAGCCCCCCCCTCTTTCTTCTCCATTAGAAAACTCTCTCTCTCTCTCAAAATTCATTTCTTCTCTCAAGCTCTCCTTCCACCAAGAAAAACCCATTCTAGGTAAGCTTTTAATCCTTCATTTATTCTCTTTTGCCTTTAATTCCTTCACATTAATTGTAGAGAAGAGAGTTCTCTACATTTTGCCCATAATTTTATTAGGTTTCCTAATAATCTAGGTTAAGGATTTATTTGGGGGTTTTTCCATTAGTAGTAGTAGATATTATATATATATATATATATATATATATATATTATATATATTATATATATTATAATATATATATATATGTATTTGTATATATGTATTTGTGTGTGTGTAGAGAAATGGTGGTGGTGGTGTTGTGTCATGGAGGTGGTGGTGAGAGTGTGAGTGAACTTGTGTGAGTGTGAGAGTGTGAGTGTGTGTATGTGTTTGTGAGGGTGTGTGTGTATGTGTTTGTGAGAGTGTGTGTGTATGTATATAGAGGAGTGTGTGTGTTGTGAGATGAGGGTGTTTGTGTGTCTATAGATATATACATATAGATGGTTAGATAGATAGATGGAGGATAATGGATATATATATATATATATATATATATATATATATATATATATATATATATATATATATATATATATATATAGGAGTAGAAGAGGAAGTAGAAGAAGTAGAGGAGAAGAAAGATGAAACAGCAGCTGCAGCAGTAGCAATAGCAGCAGGTGCAGTAGCAGTAGCCGCATTGCAGCAGCAGTAGCAGGATCAGCAGTAGCAGGAGCTGCTATGGCAGCTCCTCCCCCCCCCCCCATTCACCCCTTTAAGCCCCCTATATACCCCCATTAAACCCCCCCCCCCCCATAGTAATATATGTATGTATATATAGATAATAATATTATATATATATATATCTATAATATAATATATATATATATATATATAATATATATATAGGTAGAAGTTGAGAGAAATTAGAAGAAGAAGAAGTTAGGAGAGGAAGAATTAGAGGAAGTTGAAGTTGAGAAAAATTAGAATAAGGAAGAGAAGAGTAGGAAAGTAGAAGGAAAGAATAAGTAGGTTAGAGGAGAAATAGATTAGGAAAAGAATGACAAGAGGATTAGAAAGAAATGGAAAGAGATTAGGAATTAGAAAGAGAAGGTAAGAAGAAGGAGAATTTAGAATACAGTGAAGAGAAGTGGAAAGATAGGAAATAGATATGAGGATAGCGAGTTAGAGGGTAAAACGGAGCCCGGAGTATCGGAACGCGATGAAACTTGGCTAGACCAAGATTACGTGAATTAGATTTGCGGGTAGCTCCCGAGTTGAAATCGGGTCGTAGGGCGCCGGTATCGTGTCCGTATTAGTGCGTATCTTGAAATATTCAAGATTTTGGCAACGGCCGTATCATGGACCGGATGTCCACGTTACCTAGGTATTTTGGTAGATAATATTTGTATAGGCTAGTATCATACTACCCTGGGAGATCGGGTCAAAATATCAAGCGTAGGTAGGCTAACTAGATAATCGCCGAAGGTATTTTACCCTTTTTAAGGGTAAAATAGGTAATTGGCCTATGGCCAAGATGAGTATCGAAGTCCAGGATGGACTTGGATATGGGTTTAGAGGTTGGTAATGGGTAGAAATAGCCGTCTAGACCTAGTCTTGACCCGTTGACCACGATTGACTTTTTAGACCCAAAAGTCAACTATGGGTCAACACTTTGACCATTTAGTTCCAAATTCCATTAGACTTGTGCAGTTGACCCAAAAGTCAACTGTTAGTCACCAGTGACCTAGAGTTGACCTAGGGTTGACCAGAGTTGACCACTGTTGACCATAGTTGACCGTTTGACCAAAAGTTAACTGTTGACTCAAATTGACCTAGATTAATTCCGTTTGACTTGCGTTGACCCAGTTTGACCCAGTTAGACCTAATAGACTTAGTTTGACCCCGTACAACCTAGTTTGACGTGCCTTGACCTAGAAGACTTAATAGGGTCTAAATTGATTTGATTTTACTTTCTAAACATAGTATTGATACGTCTTGTTCTCTATAGGTCCTCGAGACGTGGCATTTGCTCCGGTTGACGTACCATATCATATTTCAGGCGAGTTGTCACTCCCCGATCCCGATATACGTATTCTTTTATGAATTCTGTACATGGTATCCCGTATTTAACATGTACATAATTCTATTTATTATTATTTAGTGGTTGCATGTAGATTTTAAGCATGTCATTAGTAGAATGGTTAGAGCATGTTTAGAGATTAGGGTTTTCATAAGCCAACCCAACCCCTATTATATTCTCTTCCTCACTCTCTCTCCTCATTCCTCCTCCATTTATTTTCCTCAACCACCATCCTTAGGCAAGTACAACTTGCTCAAAAGTGAAGATTGTGTATTTTTTATTCTTGATTTCCTTGATATTATTTGTCTATAATGTTCTTCTCTTCATTCTCTACAAGTTTAGTTCTTGGAGTTTTTGATTTTAATGGCTACTTTTGTAGATCTAAGTTTCTAAAATTAGGGTTTTATGTCTTCACATGGTTTTGATCTATAAAACTTGGTTATTTTTGAAAACCAATGGTCCTAGGTTGTAGGAAATTCGATTCTACATAATTTTGACCTTTGAAAGTTAGATTTCGACTTATTTTGAGGAAGTTATGGCCAAAACAAGATTTGGACATTTTCTATGTCATCTGTCCTGGTTTTTGGCAGGGACGATGAATAGTGCCGCATGAATAGTACCGCAGCCGCATGGATGCATAGTGCCGCAGCCGCAGGAATGAATAGTGCCGCATAATAGTACCGCAGCCGCATGGATGCATAGTACCGCATGAATAGTACCGCAGCCGCATGGATGCATAGTGCCGCAGCCGCAGGAATGAATAGTGCCGCATGAATAGTGCCGCAGCCGTATGGATGCATAGTGCCGCATGAATAGTACCGCAGCCGCATGGATGCATAGTGCCGCATGAATAGTACCGCCGCATGGATGCATAGTGCCGCATGTATAGTGCCGCAGCCGCAGGAATGAATAGTGCCGCATGAATAGTACCGCAGCCTATGGATGCATAGTGCCGCAGCCGCAGGAATGAATAGTGCCGCATGAATAGTACCGCACCGCATGGATGCATAGTGCCGCATGCATAGTGCCGCAGCCGCAGGAATGAATAGTGCCGCATGAATAGTGCCGCAGTAGGCCGCATAGTGCCGCAGAAGGCTGCATAGTGCCGCAGAAGGCCGCATAGTGCCGCAGAAGACTGAATAGTGCCGCAGAATGCCGCATAGAGCCTATTTTGGCTGTTTTTGGCTATTTTATGTCCTATTTGACTGAATTGTGGCCAGAATTTCCCCCAACTCCCACATGAAAGTTGTAGATCTTTGTCTTGGCTTCAAGAATCTTCATAACTTGCTAGCACTTCACACCCTAAGTGTATAGTACCTTCTTGTTCTATTTCCTCTTGTGTCTTGGTCCTCATTCCTGATCTGACTCCTATGCGTATGCTGGATAACCCTATGTGTGTACTAAGGTACAATCTATGTGAGCATCGATGTGCTATCCTATGTGCTAAGTGTTCCTATGTGATACCTGTCAGTACCTCCAAGAGTCCAGCATTACATAGCAATTGGTCAGTAGCAATGATGTGGTATGTGTTTGTGTCGCATTACACCAAGAAGGGGGTACATACGTATGACTCTATGAGCCCGTAAGGATCACTTCTTGGGGTACTCGTACAATGTACGATATAGGGGAGTGAGCATGTGACCACGATATGTGAACTCCGAGAATAACCTAGGGATTAACTAGGCAACTAACTTGGTAGATGCATGGGTGGAAAGAATCCCGAGATCGTGCCATACTAGCCACCCCAGGACCAGTCCTGACGTGTCGGGTTGGCCGCCACGGATATGGTTCCACTCGCCTATAGCGGATGGCTATATCCGACTCCTACGAGCTATGTGTTATATGTTTTAGCGCGGTAGCCCCCCGGGGGACCGGTGCATACTCTATGTGCTATATGTCTTATGGTTTGGCTAGCCCTGCTGGGTTGACACGATCTGAGAATTCCTTTTAATCAATAACGCGGGATAACTCCGCCAAATCTAGAAAGCCGCATGAATGAATGGTCGCTTGAAAAATGACTTGACTGTGCCTTGAAACTTCCGTTAGTAGCCGAGGGACATGGACTGTCATGGTGCGTGGTCCAACCCATGTCCTTGTTTGGTTGTTGGGTTGGGCTATCGTGCTAGGACAGGCTGTGGACCGAGGTTACGACCGGAAGCTTTTATTATTACTAGTATAATTATTTTATCATGGGTTTTATCTCACTCTTTTGTGCTCCCTTGTGGTACTTGCTATTCGGGGCTGACCCCGCTGGTTTTGTTTGGCCAGATCTCGTAGCAGCGCCTGAGGATCCAAACTTTCTTCCCGACGTCAATGGTGCATACTAGGAGCATGGCGGGCGGGGGACTCGAGTGGGTTTCTTCTCCACCACTCTAGTATCTTTACTTATGTTCTGGCGTTTAGCCACCGGCACCTGTTAGCCGGCTAATCTGGATATTTTGCCTTGCATAATTTGTAATTAAATCAGACTGCAGCTGAATACAATTATGTACCTATGACTCTCCGGGCTAGCTAACTTATAAAGCTAGATCCCCCTGATCATTTTGATGATGCGTCGGGGACGCCTTACTGCTTTATCTTATATGATCATTATTTACTGTTTCTTGTTTGATTGATTGAGACCTAGATGCTCTGTGAGACCATAGGAGACTTGATTGTAGCATGCACCCCCTTGTCTCTTGACAGCCACGATCGTCGTATGACGTTTATATACCTCATATGGAGTAGCTGGCCTGTCCGTCTCCGTATTTCGGTACTGGGGCGTGACACGAGTACATTCTCTGACACTTTTCTAATTTACGATGATTATTATAATTTATAATTAGTGTAGATATGCTTATTCTCGACACATTGGTCACACGGATTGGTATTCATGGATCCCGACATGAGATGTTATTCCTCGTTATCTTGGTATATCCTGTGCAAGCCCCTTCTAGTTCTTGTGCAGTATATGGACACCGATTCTCGAGGAGACTTGCTCCCTTCTCGTGGAATCCCGTGTCGTAACGTATCTTGCTTGGATCCACTCTACCAGTCGGGGACGGGGAGTACTAGTGTAGATGTGTGGTCATTATCCACCTTGTTATTCTTTTAGACCTTGTGAGTGTTAATCATACACTCCACGTATGATTAACCAGGCCAGTAGACCTTGTGCAAGACCCAAGCCGCCACATGTCGTAGCTAGTATTCACACACCTAGATGATGGTTTCTTGATTCTTGTACATGCCATGATCAGTTTACTTGTCTTATTCTAGCTCTAGATTTACATCTTACCTTGCCATGATATTCACATGTACATTCCATGATTTTTTGTATATACTATCTATTTACAGTTTTGTAGCTTTTATCATATCTTGTGAACTGCTGTTAGTAGATTGTACTCGTTCCATCCTGACAGGATATGTTGAAAATATTACAGATGCTGACGAGGGAGATTATTGTACCTACTACGGTCCGGATGACGTAGTGGGCGTAGACTTGGAGACTTTGGTCCAGCAGGGCTTAGCTCCGCCTGACGAGACCTTACCACTTGCTTAGTTAGAGTAGGTCTTTTATACTGGACTTTGTCTCTAGCTACTTTTGAGACTGTTATTACTATGGATTGTATTAGAGACTTGGACTTGTATATATTCTTGTGTTGGACTTGACAGGTTATTATTTTATTATCGTCTTTTCTTTATCTTTCAGTCTTTACTTTGTTACCTTAGAGTCGTGATTGAGTACTCATATATATTCATTGCTTGTCCCCGTTCGGAGTTGACCATATTCTCGACAGGTTTTTTATATATATAAACTGTTTAGAGTAGAAAAATCTACAGCGTTCCACGCCGATTTTTCGGTGAGGGCTGGGCGTTGTCGCGTCACGTGCCCTTTAGTAGGTACGGGTCGTGACACATTTTAGTGGTGGCCCATGCAGGTCCTGTAGTCGCAATTAGTACGATGTCGTGGCGGCACTCGTCTTAGAGTGTTGACTACGAGCCTGTGTTACACATAGGAGGTAGTAGGCTAAGAGGGCTCAATCACAGTAGGATCTTTCCTTGCTTACCTTGCTTACCGTCTTTGATATTGATTTACTGCATTCTAGCTGTCCTCCTTTGATATTGCCTTCATGTGCCATATTGATATCTTCTTTTCAATTTGTCTCCAGGATAGTTATGACTCACTCTCCTGGTGAGGAGCACGGGAAGACGGAGAGGTCTGCCACCTCTGGCGGGCAGGCTCCGGTCACTTCCCCTGCAGATGGGACTTCTGTTGGAGCTCTCGGGGGTACTCCTCCAGCTACCCTCGATGACAGTCCCTGGGGTTGCGGGTGCTCTTTCCGTAGTGTCGAGAGCTATCGGGGGCGCTCTTCCTTCTCCTGCGCAGCGGATTCCTCCGCCAGTTGCAGACGTACTTCCACCTCCACCTCCTCTGTCTACAGATATGGGGCAGATGCTTACTTTCCTCCAGCAGATACTGGAGACTCAGAGAGCCCAGGCCGAGGCTCAGCAGAGGCAGACAGACGCGATGCGTCAGGGCATGGAGGATGCCCATCAGTTGGTCCTTGCAGCCATGGAGCAGAGGGCTCCTCGTCCGGGGACGCGACCGAGGTACGGAGATATCCAGGACTTCAAGAAGCTCGGGCCCCGTGACTTCAGCGGGACCGAGGGTGTGGTCTATGCAGATGATTGGCTCGAGGATATCGAGCGGCAGATAAGGGCCTCCCTCCTGGCAGACGACCTGAAGGTCGAGGCGGGGTAGGTTTGCAGTTGCTAGACATTGCGCGCACCTGGTTCAGAAACGAGCCAGCCCTAGCTGGAGAGGGCCGTACTTGGGCAGAGTTCAAGCTCCTCTTCAAGGAGAAGTTCTTTTCCCCCACGGACAAGATTGACCTGGTGCGACAGTTCCAGGATCTGCAGCAGGCAGTCTATCTGTGGAGGAGTACGCCGCGGAGTTTGGCCGTCTGAGCCGATACGTAGAGTACATGGTTCGAGATACGGAGATCAGGCGAGCCGGTTCAGGGAGGGACTCGCTTGGGATATCAAGCACCTCATTCCCTTCTTCTATGAGACATATACCCAGATCTATGCGGAGGCCCACAAGGTAGAGCGAAAGTGGGGCTTGAAGCCCAAGAGGGAGCGTGATCATTTCTCGGGGGCTACTAGCAGCGCAGGGGCTGCTAAGCGCCCTCAGCTTCAGCATCATTCTTTCCAGCATCACCAGCCGCAGGTTCAGACCCAGCATCGGTTCAGCAGTGCAGCACACTCAGCCGAGGACAGGCTCAGCATGGGGCTCCTTGCCACTTCTGTAGGAGGCCTGGTCACGTCTGGGAGGTTTGCCGAAAGAGGCTGGGTTTGTGCCTCTACTGCGGGAGGCTGGACATCAGTTGAGGGATTATCCTGGGAACCCTCGCAGGGTAGTCCGTGGAGCGGTAGCAGCTCAGGGGGCACCGGCGAGAGTTCCTGCAGTACAGCAGAGTGGTCCACTTCCGACCCAGCAGCAGCGGTTTGTTCAGCACCACCAGCAGCGGGTGGTCAGGGTAGAGCCTTTCTCTTGCGGCCGAGGAGATCGAGCCAGTCGCAGATGTAGTTGCAGGTTCGATTCTTCTTAATTCTTTTCCTGCCTTAGCATTGTTTGATTCAGGTGCTACGCACAGTTTGTGTCAGTTCTTTTGCACTTAGGCACACATCATTGCTGAATATCTGGGTAGGACTTGCAAGATTGACTGGGAATGGCATCATCCTAGTTAATAATGTTTACAAGGGGCGGAGAGTTTCTTTGAGAGGCCGGGAGCTGAGTGCGTGTTTGCTCGTAATGCCACTTCCGAGTTACGATGTGGTACTCGGTATGGATTGGTTGAGCACGCACCATGCTAGCATCGACTGCAGAGGGGACAGGATTCTGTTTAGGCCGCCGGGAGAGCCGGAGTATGAGTTCACCAGGGGTGCAGTGGAGCAGGGAGATGGATTCTGCGGAGCGTTGTTGGCGGTGGCGGTGTTGCCACATCCACTCATTGCTGAGTTCTTGGATGCCTTTCCCGAGGACTGCCGGGATGCCGCCAGATCGTGATGTTGAGTTTTCTATAGACCTAGTGCCGGGCGCTGAGCCTATCTCCCAGCACGTCTATAGAATCAACAATAACGAGTTAGCGGAGCTGAAAAAAGCGGTCGACGAGCTAGAGGACAAGGGCTTTATCGATCTAGCTCTTCACCTTGGGACGCGCCAGTTCTTTTCGTCCCAAGAAGGAGGTACGGTACGTGTGTATTGATTACAAGGAGCTCAACAACCTTACCATCAAGAAGAAGTATCCTTTGCCAAGGATTGATGACTTGTTCGACCAGTTGAGCGGGGCGGAGTGTTCTCGAAGATCGACTTGTGCATCGGGTACCATCAGCTGAAGGTAAAGCGGGATACATTCCGAAGACTGCCTTTCGGACTCGCTATGGCCAGTATGAGTATACCGTCATGCCGTTTGGGTTGACTAACGCCCCGGGTATTCATGAACTTGATGAACAAGGTATTTCATCAGTACCTTGACAAGTTCGTGTGGTCTTCATTGATGACATCATCATCTATTCGCGACGCCAGAGGAGCACGAGGAGCACCTGAGGATTGGTTGGACACTCTCAGGAGGGAGCAGCGTATGGGAAGCTGCCAAGTGCGAGTTCTTCTTGGATCGCGTGGAGTTCCTAGGCCATGTGTTCTACGAGGGGATTTCAGTGGATCCGAAGAAGATTTCTGGCGTGGAGTCCTGGTCGACGTCGAGCTCAGTAGCAGAGGTTCGGAGTTTTTGGGTCTGGAGGTTATTACCGGAGGTCGTGCAGGACTTTTCCAGGATTGCCCAGCGATGACCCGCCTTACCATGAAGGACGAGGAGTTGTTTGGTCCGATGAGGCCAAGCCCGCCTTCGAGGAGCTGAGGCGAGGTTGACTACAATCCTATCTTGATGTTGCCATCTGGGATCTGGTGGTTATACGATCTACATTGATGCTTCAGGACGGGTATTTGGGTTGTGTGCTTTAGCAGCACGGAAGGTAATTGCCTATGCATCTAGGCAGTTACGTCCTCATGAGAGGAATTACCCTACCCGATCTGGAGCTGGCAGCGGTCATCTTTGCTTTGAAGCTGTAGAAACACTATCTGTACGGAGAGCGTGTGAAGATCTATACTAACCACAAGAGCTTGAAGTACGTGTTTACCCAGAAGGAGCTGAATATGAGGCAGAGGCGATGGTTAGAGCTGATGAAGGATTTTGATATATCCTTACAGTACCATCCAGGGAAGGCCAACGTGGTCGCGGATGCTCTGAGCAGGTATCCCGTGGCCATGTGTTTGACGATGGATCGTCACCTTCTGGCTGATCTGGAGAGCTTGGGCATAGAGGTGATAGTTCCTGGGTTCGAGGCGCAGATGTGGGGTCTGTAGGTGCAGTCGGAGCTGATGGAGAGAGTCAGGGCAGCTCAGTTTAAGGATGAGGCTCTGAGGTCATCAGGGAGCAGGTCCAGATAGGACTGTTGGATGAGTTCTCTAGCATGGGATGGGTCGTTGAGGCATGGTACCAGATTGTGCGTGCCGAGCGGAGGACTTCGGGAGGAGGTTCTTCAGGAGGCACCGTTCTCAGTACTCTATGCATCCAGGAGCTACAAGATGTATAGAGACTTGAGACAGCATGTTTGATGGTATGGCATGAAACGTGAGGTGGCTCAGTTCGTGTCGAGATGCTTGGTGTGCCAGCAGGTGAAGGCCGGGAGGCAGAGACCCGGTGGATTGCTCCAGCCACCCATTCCTGAGTGGAAGTGGGAGCATATCACTATGGACTTTGTATCTGGGATTCCGCGCTCTCCAGGAGAGAAGGATATGATTTGGTCATTGTTGATCGATTGACCAAATCGGCCCACTTTTTCTTTCAAAGTGGGTTTGTCGACGGAGAGGTTGGCCGAGATGTACGTGTGACAGATAGTCCGATTACACGGGGTTCCAGTGAGTATAGTCTCGGATCGGGACAGCCGATTCACTTTCCACTTCTGGCGGAGTTTGCAGCTTAGCTTGGGTACATCGCTCAAGTTCAGTACCGCATACCACTCCCAGACAAACGGGCAGTCGGAGAGGATGATTCAGACCCTTGAGGATATGTTGTGTACCTGTGTCTTGGACTTCGGGGGATCTTGGGAGGACCACCTTCACTTGGTAGAGTTTGCTTACAACAACAGCTACCCAGTATAGAGATGTCACCTTTCGAGGCTCTATACAGACGGAGGTGCCGTACTCCCTTGTCTTGGGATGATGTCGGCGAGTGGGTTTTGCTTGCCCTGAGATGGTAGTGGATACTGCGGAGAAGGTCAGGGTTATCAGAGATCGACTTCGGCTGGTGCAGGATAGGCAGCGGCATTGGGCCGATAGCCACCGGAGGCCATTGGAGTTTGAGTATAGTTTAGATTTTTCTAGTATTTGAGTCTGATTGTGATTGTTTGAGATCAAGCTCTAAGTCTTGTGTTTGTTCTAGGTTGGTGATCTTGTCTTTCTGCGGATTTCTCCGACGCGTGGCACGATTCATTTTGGTGGCGGCGGGAAGCTTAGCCCACGATACATCGGACCATTCCGTATCTTGGACAGGGTCGGTGTAGTGGCTTACCGACTGGAGTTACCGCCCGCACTAGAGGGAGTGCACTGTGTGTTCCACGTGTCGCAGCTGAGATGGTACGTGACAGATCCCAGTACGTCTTGGACCACTCAGAGATCGTAGTGGGACTGACACTCAGCTATCCAGAGAAGCCGGTTGAGATCTTGGACCGAAGAGAGAAGGTGCTCTGAAACCAGGTCATTCCCTTGGTTCGCGTTGCATGGAGACACCACTCTCCAGGTGAGTCTACCTGGGAGAGGGAGGACGACATGCGGGAGAGATTCCCATATCTCTTTGAGCCTTAGGTAAATTATATCTTTTTTTTCCTTGTTCTTTCATGATTGCTGTGTTAGTTCTCATTCAATTTCGAGGACGAAATTTTTAAGGAGGGTAGATTTGTCACCCCAGTTTTCAAATTAGGGATATTTTTATCATTTTTCAAGTTTTATAATTTTTAGGAATTTTTATTTATTTTATGTGATTTTTTGGGATTTATTTGGTTTGGTTTGGATTTATCCAATTCGGACCCAAATTGGAGACCCGGGTAGCCTGGACCCTAGTGGGACCCACATACTAGCTGGGCTTGGCCCACATGCCATCATAATTAGGCTAGAAATCATTAACCCAACTTTCATGACTTAATTAGTCATTATAGAGGCTAATTTATTTAGTTAGGGTTAAACCGAACCAAACCGAAACAAACCGAACCCAACTTGAACGTCTATTGGGTTGGAGGGTTATTGGATCCACCCAAAACCCAATAACCCCCCTACCATGGCCGGCCACAGAGAGCACCCCCCCCTCTTTCTTCTCCATTAAGAAAACTCTCCCTCTCTCTCTCTCAAAATTCATTTCTTCTCTCAAGCTCTCCTTCCACCAAGAAAAACCCATTCTAGGTAAGCTTTAATCCTTCATTTATTCTCTTTTGCCTTTAATTCCTTCACATTAATTGTAGAGAAGAAGTTCTCTACATTTTGCCCATAATTTTATTAGGTTTCCTAATAATCTAGGTTAAGGATTTATTTGGGGGTTTTTTCCATTAGAGTAGTATATATATATATATATATATATATATATATATATATATATATATATATATATATATATATATATAGATATATATGTATTGTATATATGTATTTGTGTGTGTGTAGAGAAATGGTGGTGGTGGTGTTGTGTCATGGAGGTGGGTGTGAGTGTGAGTGGAACTTGTGTGAGTGTGAGAGTGTGAGTGTGTGTATGTGTTTGTGAGGGTGTGTGTGTATGTGTTTGTGAGGTGTGTGTGTATGTATATAGAGGAGTGTGTGTTTGTAGAGAGGGGTGTTTGTGTGTCTATAGATATATACATATAGATGGTTAGATAGATAGATGGATGATAATGTATATATATATAGATTATATATATATATATATATATCTATATATATATAATATATATATATATATATATGGAGTAGAAGAGGAAGTAGAAGAAGTAGAGGAGAAAAAGATGAAACAGCAGCTGCAGCAGTAGCAATAGCAGCAGGTTGCATCAGTAGCAGCAGCATGTGCAGTAGCAGTAGCAGCAGTAGCAGGATCAGCAATAGCAGGTGCTGCTATGGCAGCTCCTCCCCCCCCATTTCACCCCTTTAAGCCCCCTATATACCCCCATTAACCCCCCCCCCCCCCCATATTATATGTATGTATGTATATATATATATATATATATATATATATATATATATATATAATATATTATATAGGTAGAAGTTGAGAGAAATTAGAAGAAGAAGAAGTTAGGAGAGGAAGAATTAGAGGAAGTTAGAAGTTGAGAAAAATTAGAAAAGGAGAAAGATAGGAAATAGACGGAAAGAATAAGATAGGTTAGGAGGAGAAATAGATTAGGAAAGAATGACAAGAGGATTAGAAGAGAATAGGAAAAGAGATTAGGAATTAGAAAGAGAAGGTAAGAAGAAGGAGAATTAGAATAGGAAGTGAAGAGAAGTGGAAGATAGGAAATAGAATATGGAGGAGAGCGAGTTAGAGGGTGAAACGGAGCCCGGAGTATCAGAACGCGATAAAACTTGGCGTAGACCAAGATTACGTGAATTAGATTTTGCGGGTAGGCTCCCGAGTTGAAATCGGGGTCGTAGGGCGCGGTATCGTGCCGTATCAGTGCGTATCTTGAAATATTCAAGATTTTGGCAACGGGCCGTATCATGGACCGGATGTCCACGTTACCTGGGTATTTTGGTAGGTAATATTTGTATAGGCTAGTATCATACTACCCTGGGAAGATCGGGTCAAATATCAAGCGTAGGTAGGCTAACTAGATAATCGCCGAAGGTAGAATTTTACCCTTTTTAAGGGTAAAATAGGTAATTGGCCTATGGCCAAGATATGAGTATCGAAGTCCAGATGGACTTGGATATGGGTTGTAGAGGTTGGTAATGGGTAGAAATAGCCGTCTAGACCTAGTCTTGACCCCGTTGACCACGGTTGACTTTTTAGACCAAAAGTCAACTATGGGTCAACACTTTGCCCAATTTAGTTCCAAATTCTATTAGACTTGTGCAGTTGACCCAAAAGTCAACTGTTAGTCACCAGTGACCTAGAGTTGACCTAGGGTTGACCAGAGTTGACCACGGTTGACCAGAGTTAACCGTTTGACCAAAGTCAACTGTTGACTCAAATTGACCTAGATTAATTCCGTTTAACTTGCGTTGACCCAGTTTGACCCAGTTAGACCTAATATGACTTAGTTTGACCCCGTACAACCTAGTTTGACGTGCCTTGACCTAGAATGACTTAATAGGGTCTAAATTGATTTGATTTTACTTTCTAAACATAGTATTGATACGTCTTGTTCTCTATAGGTCCTCGAGACGTGGCATTTGCTCCGGTTGACGTACCATATCATATTTCAGGCGAGTTGTCACTCCCCGATCCCGATATACGTATTCTTTTATGAATTCTGTACATGGTATCCCGTATTTAACATGTACATAATTCTATTTTTATTATTTAGTGGTTGCATGTAGATTTTAAGCATGTCATTAGTAGATGGTTAGAGCATGTTTAGAGATTAGGTTTTCATAAGCCAACCCAACCCCTATTATATTCTCTTCCTCACTCTCTCTCCTCATTCACTCCTCCATTTATTTTCCTCAACCACCATCCTTAGGCAAGTACAACTTGCTCAAAAGTGAGATTGTGTATTTTTTATTCTTGATTTTCCTTTGATATTATTTGTCTATAATGTTCTTCTCTTCATTCTCTACAAGTTTAGTTCTTGGAGTTTTTGATTTTAATGGCTACTTTTGTGTAGATCTAAGTTTCTAAAATTAGGGTTTTATGTCTTCACATGGTTTTGATCTATAAAACTTGGTTATTTTTGAAAACCAATGGTCCTAGGTTGTAGGAATTCGATTCTACATAATTTTGACCTTTGAAAGTTAGATTTCGACTTATTTTGAGGAAGTTATGGCCAAAACAAGATTTGGACATTTTCTATGTCATCTGTCCTGGTTTTTGGCAGGGACGATGAATAGTGCCGCATGAATAGTACCGCAGCCGCATGGATGCATAGTGCCGCAGCCGCAGGAATGAATAGTGCCGCATGAATAGTACCGCCCGCATGGATGCATAGTACCGCATGAATAGTACCGCAGCCGCATGGATGCATAGTGCCGCAGCAGAGAATGAATAGTGCCGCATGAATAGTGCCGCAGCCGTATGGATGCATAGTGCCGCATGAATAGTACCGCAGCCGCATGGATGCATAGTGCCGCATGAATAGTACCGCAGCCGCATGGATGCATAGTGCCGCATGTATAGTGCCGCAGCCGCAGGAATGAATAGTGCCGCATGAATAGTACCGCAGCCGTATGGATGCATAGTGCCGCAGCCGCAGGAATGAATAGTGCCGCATGAATAGTACCGCAGCCGCATGGATGCATAGTGCCGCATGCATAGTGCCGCAGCCGCAGGAATGAATAGTGCCGCATGAATAGTGCCGCAGTAGGCCGCATAGTGCCGCAGAAGGCTGCATAGTGCCGCAGAAGGCCGCATAGTGCCGCAGAAGACTGAATAGTGCCGCAGAATGCCGCATAGAGCCTATTTGGCTGGTTTTGGCTATTTTATGTCCTATTTGACTGAATTGTGGCCAGAATTTCCCCCAACTCCCAACATGAAAGTTGTAGATCTTTGTCTTGGCTTCAAGAATCTTCATAACTTGCTAGCACTTCACACCCTAAGTGTAGTACCTTCTTGTTCTATTTCCTCTTGTGTCTTGGTCCTCATTCCTGATCTGACTCCTATGCGTATGCTGGATAACCCTATGTGTGTACTAAGGTACAATCTATGTGAGCATCGATGTGCTATCCTATGTGCTAAGTGTTCCTATGTGATACCTGTCAGTACCTCCAAGAGTCCAGCATTTACATAGCAATTGGTCAGTAGCAATGATGGGTATGTGTTGTGTCGCATTACACCAAGAAGGGGTACATACGTATGACTCTATGAGCCCGTAAGGATCACTTCTTGGGTACTCGTACAATGTACGACATATAGGGGAGTGAGCATGTGACCACGATATGTGAACTCCGAGAAACCTAGGGATTAACTAGGCAACTAACTTGGTAGATGCATTGGGTGGAAAGAATCCCGAGATCGTGCCATACTAGCCACCCCAGGACCAGTCCTGACGTGTCGGGTTGGCCGCACGGATATGGTTCCACTCGCCTATAGCGGATGGCTATATCCGACTCCTACGAGCTATGTGTTATATGTTTTAGCGCGGTAGCCCCCGGGGGACCGTGCATACTCTATGTGCTATATGTCTTATGGTTTGGCTAGCCCTGCTGGGTTGACACGATCTGAGAATTCCTTTTAATCAATAACGCGGGATAACTCCGCCAAATCTAGAAAGCCGCATGAATGAATGGTCGCTTGAAAAATGACTTGACTGTGCCTTGAAACTTCCGTTAGTAGCCGAGGGACATGGACGTCATGGTGCGTGGTCCAACCCATGTCCTTGTTTGGTTGTTGGGTTGGGCTATCGTGCTAGGACAGGCTGTGGACCGAGGTTACGACCGGAAGCTTTTATTATTACTAGTATAATTATTTTATCATGGGTTTTATCTCACTCTTTTGTGCTCCCTTGTGGTACTTGCTATTCGGGGCTGACCCCGCTGGTTTTGTTGGCCAGATCTCGTAGCAGCGCCTGAGGATCCAAACTTTCTTCCCGACGTCAATGGTGCATACTAGGAGCAGGCGGGCGGGGACTCGAGTGGGTTTCTTCTCCACCACTCTAGTATCTTTACTTATGTTCTGGCGTTTAGCCCCGGCACCTGTTAGCCGGCTAATCTGGATATTTTGCCTTGCATAATTGTAATTAAATCAGACTGCAGCTGAATACAATTATGTACCTATGACTCTCCGGGCTAGCTAACTTATAAAGCTAGATCCCCCTGATCATTTTGATGATGCGTCGGGGACGCCTTACTGCTTTATCTTATTATCATTATTTACTGTTTCTTGTTTGATTGATTGAGACCTAGATGCTCTGTGAGACCATAGGAGACTTGATTGTAGCATGCACCCCCTTGTCTCTTGACAGCCACGATCGTCGTATGACGTTTATATACCTCATATGGAGTAGCTGGCCTAGTCCGTCTCCGTATTTCGGTACTGGGGCGTGACACGAGTACATTCTCTGACACTTTTCTAATTTACGATGATTATTATAATTTATGTATTAGTGTAGATATGCTTATTCTCGACACATTGGTCACACGGATTGGTATTCATGGATCCCGACATGAGATTTTTCCTCGTTATCTTGGTATATCCTGTGCAAGCCCCTTCTAGTTCTTGTGCAGTATATGGACACCGATTCTCGAGGAGACTTGCTCCCTTCTCGTGGAATCCCGTGTCGTAACGTATCTTGCTTGGATCCACTCTACCAGTCGGGGACGGGGAGTACTAGTGTAGATGTGTGGTCATTATCCACCTTGTTATCTTTTGACCTTGTGAGTGTTAATCATACACTCCACGTATGATTAACCAGGCCAGTAGACCTTGTGCAAGACCCAAGCCGGCCACATGTCGTAGCTAGTATTCACACACCTAGATGATGGTTTCTTGATTCTTGTACATGCCATGATCAGTTTACTTGTCTTATTCTAGCTCTAGATTTACATCTTACCTTGCCATGATATTCACATGTACATTCCATGATTTTTTTGTATATACTATCTATTTACAGTTTGTAGCTTTTATCATATCTTGTGAACTGCTGTTAGTAGATTGTACTCGTTCCATCCTGACAGGATATGTTGAAAATATTACAGATGCTGACGAGGAGATTATTGTACCTACTACGGTCCGGATGACGTAGTGGGCGTAGACTTGGAGACTTTGGTCCAGCAGGGCTTAGCTCCGCCTGACGAGACCTTACCACTTGCTTAGTTAGAGTAGGTCTTTTACTGGACTTTGTCTCTAGCTACTTTTGAGACTGTTATTACTATGGATTGTATTAGAGACTTGGACTTGTATATATTCTTGTGTTGGACTTGACAGGTTATTATTTTATTATCGTCTTGTTGTCTTTATCTTTCAGTCTTTACTTTGTTACCTTAGAGTCGTGATTGAGTACTCATATATATTCATTGCTTGTCCTCCGTTCGGAGTTTGACCATATTCTCGACAGGTTTTTGTTATATATATAAACTGTTTAGAGTAGAAAAATCTACAGCGTTCCACGCCGATTTTTCGGTGAGGGCTGGGCGTTGTCGCGTCACGTGCCCTTTTAGTACGGGTCGTGACACATTTTAGTGGTGGCCCATGCAGGTCCTGTAGTCGCAATTAGTACGATGTCGTGGCGGCACTCGTCTTAGAGTGTTGACTACGAGCCTGTGTTACACATAGGAGGTAGTAGGCTAAGAGGGCTCAATCACAGTAGGATCTTTCCTTGCTTACCTTGCTTACCGTCTTTGATATTGATTTACTGCATTCTAGCTGTCCTCCTTTGATATTGCCTTCATGTGCCATATTGATATCTTCTTTTCAATTTGTCTCCAGGATAGTTATGACTCACTCTCCTGGTGAGGAGCACGGGAAGACGGAGAGGTCTGCCACCTCTGGCGGGCAGGCTCCGGTCACTTCCCCTGCAGATGGGACTTCTGTTGGAGCTCTCGGGGACTCCTCCAGCTACCTCGATGACAGTCCCTGGGGTTGCGGGTGCTCTTTCCGTAGTGTCGAAGCTATCGGGGGCGCTCTTCCTCTCTCCTGCGCAGCGGATTCCTCCGCCAGTTGCAGACGTACTTCCACCTCCACCTCCTCTGTCTACAGATATGGGGCAGATGCTTACTTTCCTCCACGATACTGGAGACTCAGAGAGCCCAGGCCGAGGCTCAGCAGAGGCAGACAGACGCGATGCGTCAGGGCATGGAGGATGCCCATCAGTTGGTCCTTGCAGCCGGAGCAGAGGGCTCCTCGTCCGGGGACGCGACCGAGGTACGGAGATATCCAGGACTTCAAGAAGCTCGGGCCCCGTGACTTCAGCGGGACCGAGGGTGTGGTCTATGCAGATGATTGGCTCGAGGATATCGAGCGGCAGATAAGGGCCTCCCTCCTGGCAGACGACCTGAAGGTCGAGGCGGTAGGTTTGCAGTTGCTAGACATTGCGCGCACCTGGTTCAGAAACGAGCCAGCCCTAGCTGGAGAGGGCCGTACTTGGGCAGAGTTCAAGCTCCTCTTCAAGGAGAAGTTCTTTTCCCCCACGGACAAGATTGACCTGGTGCGACAGTTCCAGGATCTGCAGCAGGGCAGTCTATCTGTGGAGGAGTACGCCGCGGAGTTTGGCCGTCTGAGCCGATACGTAGAGTACATGGTTCGAGATACGGAGATCAGGGCGAGCCGGTTCAGGGAGGGACTCGCTTGGGATATCAAGCACCTCATTCCCTCTTCTATGAGACATATACCCAGATCTATGCGGAGGCCCGCAAGGTAGAGCGAGTGGGGCTTGAAGCCCAAGAGGGAGCGTGATCATTTCTCGGGGGCTACTAGCAGCGCAGGGGCTGCTAAGCGCCCTCAGCTTCAGCATCATTCTTTCCAGCATCACCAGCCGCAGGTTCAGACCCGAGCATCGGTTCAGCAGGTGCAGCACACTCAGCCGAGGCAGGCTCAGCATGGGGCTCCTTGCCACTTCTGTAGGAGGCCTGGTCACGTCTGGGAGGTTTGCCGAAAGAGGCTGGGTTTGTGCCTCTACTGCGGGGAGGCTGGACATCAGTTGAGGGATTATCCTGGGAACCCTCGCAGGGTAGTCCGTGGAGCGGTAGCAGCTCAGGGGGCACCGGCGAGAGTTCCTGCAGTACAGCAGAGTGGTCCACTTCCGACCCAGCAGCGGTTTGTTCAGCACCACCAGCAGCGGGGTGGTCAGGGTAGAGCCTTTGCTCTTGCGGCCGAGGAGATCGAGCCAGTCGCAGATGTAGTTGCAGGTTCGATTCTTCTTAATTCTTTTCCTGCCTTAGCATTGTTTGATTCAGGTGCTACGCACAGTTTTGTGTCAGTTTCTTTTGCACTTAGGCACAACATCATTGCTGAATATCTGGGTAGGACTTGCAAGATTATGACTGGGAATGGCATCATCCTAGTTAATAATGTTTACAAGGGGCGGAGAGTTTCTTTGAGAGGCCGGGAGCTGAGTGCGTGTTTGCTCGTAATGCCACTTCCGAGTTACGATGTGGTACTCGGTATGGATTGGTTGAGCACGCACCATGCTAGCATCGACTGCAGAGGGGACAGGATTCTGTTTAGGCCGCCGGAGAGCCGGAGTATGAGTTCACCAGGGGTGCAGTGGAGCAGGGAGATGGATTCTGCGGAGCGTTGTTGGCGGGGCCGGTGTTGCCACATCCACTCATTGCTGAGTTCTTGGATGCCTTTCCCGAGGAGCTGCCCGGGATGCCGCCAGATCGTGATGTTGAGTTTTCTATAGACCTAGTGCCGGGCGCTGAGCCTATCTCCCAGCACGTCTATAGAATCAACAATACGAGTTAGCGGAGCTGAAAAGCAGGTCGACGAGCTGAGGACAAGGGCTTTATTCGATCTAGCTCTTCACCTTGGGACGCGCCAGTTCTTTTCGTCCCCAAGAAGGATGGTACGGTACGTCTGTGTATTGATTACAGGAGCTCAACAACCTTACCATCAAGAAGTATCCTTTGCCAAGGATTGATGACTTGTTCGACCAGTTGAGCGGGGCGAGAGTGTTCTCGAAGATCGACTTGCATCGGGTACCATCAGCTGAAGGTAAAGCGGGATGACATTCCGAAGACTGCCTTTCGGACTCGCTATGGCCAGTATGAGTATACCGTCATGCCGTTTGGGTTGACTAACGCCCCGATGGTATTCATGAACTTGATGAACAAGGTATTTCATCAGTACCTTGACAAGTTCGTGTGGTCTTCATTGATGACATCATCATCTATTCGAAGACGCCAGAGGAGCACGAGGAGCACCTGAGGATTGTGTTGGACACTCTCAGGAGGGAGCAGCTGTATGGGAAGCTGTCCAAGTGCGAGTTCTTCTTGGATCGCGTGGAGTTCCTAGGCCATGTTGTCTCTAGCGAGGGGATTTCAGTGGATCCGAAGAAGATTTCTGCGGTGGAGTCCTGGTCGACGTCGAGCTCAGTAGCAGAGGTTCGGAGTTTTTGGGTCTGGCAGGTTATACCGGAGGTTCGTGCAGGACTTTTCCAGGATTGCCCAGCCGATGACCCGCCTTACCATGAAGGACGAGGAGTTTGTTTGGTCCGATGAGTGCCAGCCGCCTTCGAGGAGCTGAAGGCGAGGTTGACTACAGATCCTATCTTGATGTTGCCATCTGGATCTGGTGGTTATACGATCTACATTGATGCTTCAGGACGGGTTTGGGTTGTGTGCTTTAGCAGCACGGGAAGGTAATTGCCTATGCATCTAGGCAGTTACGTCCTCATGAGAGGAATTACCCTACCCACGATCTGGAGCTGGCAGCGGTCATCTTTGCTTTGAAGCTGTAAAACATATCTGTACGGAGAGCGTGTGAGATCTATACTACCACAAGAGCTTGAAGTACGTGTTTACCCAGAAGGAGCTGAATATGAGGCAGAGGCGATGGTTAGAGCTGATGAAGGATTTTGATATATCCTTACAGTACCATCCAGGGAAGGCCAACGTGGTCGCGGATGCTCTGAGCAGGTATCCCGTGGCCATGTGTTTGACGATGGATCGTCACCTTCTGGCTGATCTGGAGAGCTTGGGCATAGAGGTGATAGTTCCTGGGTTCGAGGCGCAGATGTGGGGTCTGTAGGTGCAGTCGGAGCTGATGGAGAGAGTCAGGGCAGCTCAGTTTAAGGATGAGGCTCTGAGGGTCATCAGGGAGCAGGTCCAGATAGGACTGTTGGATGAGTTCTCTATAGCAGGGATGGGTCGTTGAGGCATGGTACCAGATTGTGCGTGCCGAGCGGAGGACTTCGGGAGGAGGTTCTTCAGGAGGCCACCGTTCTCAGTACTCTATGCATCCAGGAGCTAACAAGATGTATAGACTTGAGACAGCATGTTTGATGGTATGGCATGAAACGTGATGGCTCAGTTCGTGTCGAGATGCTTGGTGTGCCAGCAGGTGAAGGCCGGGAGGCAGAGACCCGGTGGATTGCTCCAGCCACTACCCATTCCTGAGTGGAAGTGGGAGCATATCACTATTGGACTTTGTATCTGGGATTCCGCGCTCTCCAGGAGAAGGATATGATTTGGGTCATTGTTGATCGATTGACCAAATCGGCCCACTTTTTATCTTTCAAAGTGGGTTTGTCGACGGAGAGGTTGGCCGAGATGTACGTGACAGATAGTCCGATTACACGGGGTTCCAGTGAGTATAGTCTCGGATCGGGACAGCCGATTCACTTTCCACTTCTGGCGGAGTTTGCAGCTTAGCTTGGGTACATCGCTCAAGTTCAGTACCGCATACCACTCCCAGACACACGGGCAGTCGGAGAGGATGATTCAGACCCTTGAGGATATGTGTGTACCTGTGTCTTGGACTTCGGGGGATCTTGGGAGGACCACCTTCACTTGGTAGAGTTTGCTTACAACAACAGCTACTAAGCCAGTATAGAGATGTCACCTTTCGAGGCTCTATACAACGGAGGTGCCGTACTCCCTTGTCTTGGGATGATGTCGGTGAGGTTTTGCTTGGCCCTGAGATGGTAGTGGATACTGCGGAGAAGGTCAGGGTTATCAGAGATCGACTTCGGTGGTGCAGGATAGGCAGCGGCATTGGGCCGATAGCCACCGGAGGCCATTGGAGTTTGAGGTATAGTTTAGATTTTTCTAGTATTTGAGTCTGATTGTGATTGTTTGAGATCAAGCTCTAAGTCTTGTGTTTTGTTCTAGGTTGGTGATCTTGTCTTTCTGCGGATTTCTCCGACGCGTGGCACGATTCATTTTGGTGGCGGCGGGAAGCTTAGCCCACGATACATCGGACCATTCCGTATCTTGGACAGGGTCGGTGTAGTGGCTTACCGACTGGAGTTACCGCCCGCACTAGAGGGAGTGCACTGTGTGTTCCACGTGTCGCAGCTGAGATGGTACGTGACAGATCCCAGTCACGTCTTGGACCACTCAGAGATCGTAGTGGGACTGACACTCAGCTATCCAGAGAAGCCGGTTGAGATCTTGGACCGAAGAGAGAAGGTGCTCTGAACCAGGTCATTCCCTTGGTTCGCGTTGCATGGAGACACCACTCTCCAGGTGAGTCTACCTGGGAGAGGGAGGACGACATGCGGGAGAGATTCCCATATCTCTTTGAGCCTTGAGGTAAATTATATCTTTTTTTTCCTTGTTCTGTTCATGATTGCTGTGTTAGTTCTCATTCAATTTCGAGGACGAAATTTTTAAGGAGGGTAGATTTGTCACCCCAGTTTTCAAATTAGGGATATTTTTATCATTTTTCAAGTTTTATAATTTTTAGGAATTTTTATTTATTTTATGTGATTTTTTGGGATTTATTTGGTTTGGTTTGGATTTTATCCAATTCGGACCCAAATTGGAGACCCGGGTAGCCTGGACCCTAGTGGGACCCACATACTAGCTGGGCTTGGCCCACATGCCATCATAATTAGGCTAGAAATCATTAACCCAACTTTCATGACTTAATTAGTCATTATAGAGGCTAATTTATTTAGTTAGGGTTAAACCGAACCAAACCGAAACAAACCGAACCCAACTTGAACCAAGTCTATTGGGTTGGAGGGTTATTGGATCCACCCAAAACCCAATAACCCCCCTACCATGGCCGGCCACAAGAGAGCACCCCCCCTCTTTCTTCTCCATTAAGAAAACTCTCCCTCTCTCTCTCTCAAAATTCATTTCTTCTCTCAAGCTCTCCTTCCACCAAGAAAAAACCCATTCTAGGTAAGCTTTTAATCCTTCATTTATTCTCTTTTGCCTTTAATTCCTTCACATTAATTGTAGAGAAGAGAGTTCTCTACATTTTGCCCATAATTTTATTAGGTTTCCTAATAATCTAGGTTAAGGATTTATTTGGGGGTTTTTTCCATTAGAGTAGTATATATATATATATATATATATATATATATATATATATATATATATATATATATATATATATATATATATATATATGTATTTGTATATATGTATTTGTGTGTGTGTGTAGAGAAATGGTGGTGGTGGTGTTGTGTATGGAGGTGGTGGTGAGAGTGTGAGTGAACTTGTGTGAGTGTGAGAGTGTGAGTGTGTGTATGTGTTTGTGAGGGTGTGTGTGTATGTGTTTGTGAGAGTGTGTGTGTATGTATATAGAGGAGTGTGTGGTTTGTAGAGATGAGGGTGTTTGTGTGTCTATAGATATATACATATAGATGGTTAGATAGATAGATGGATGGATAATGGATATATATATATATATATATATATATATATTATATATATATATATATATATATATATATATATAATATATATATATATATATAGGAGTAGAAGAGGAAGTAGAAGAAGTAGAGGAGAAGAAGAAGATGAAACAGCAGCTGCAGCAGTAGCAATAGCAGCAGGTTGCAGCAGTAGCAGCAGCATGTGCAGTAGCAGTAGCAGCAGTAGCAGGATCAGCAATAGCAGGTGCTGCTATGGCAGCTCCTCCCCTCCCCATTTCACCCCTTTAAGCCCCCTATATACCCCCATTAACCCCCCCCCCCCCCCCCCATAGTAATATATGTATGTATGTATATATATATATATATATATATATATATAATATATATATATATATATATATATATAGGTAGAAGTTGAGAGAAATTAGAAGAAGAAGAAGTTAGGAGAGGAAGAATTAGAGGAAGTTAGAAGTTGAGAAAAATTAGAAGAAGTAAGGAAGAGAAGAGTAGGAAAGTGAGACGGAAAGAATAAGAGTAGGTTAGGAGGAGAAATAGATTAGGAAAAGAATGACAAGAGGATTAGAAGAGAATAGGAAAAGAGATTAGGAATTAGAAAGAGAAGGTAAGAAGAAGGAGAATTAGAATAGGAAGTGAAGAGAAGTGGAAAGATAGGAAATAGAATATGGAGGAGAGCGAGGTTAGAGGGTGAAACGGAGCCCGGAGTATCAGAACGCGATAAAAACTTGGCGTAGACCAAGATTACGTGAATTAGATTTTGCGGGTAGGCTCCCGAGTTGAAATCGGGGTCGTAGGGCGCCGGTATCGTGCCGTATCAGTGCGTATCTTGAAATATTCAGATTTTGGCAACGGGCCGTATCATGGACCGGATGTCCACGTTACCTGGGTATTTTGGTAGGTAATATATGTATAGGCTAGTATCATACTACCCTGGGAAGATCGGGTCAAAATATCAAGCGTAGGTAGGCTAACTAGATAATCGCCGAAGGTAGAATTTTACCCTTTTTAAGGGTAAAATAGGTAATTGGCCTATGGCCAAGATATGAGTATCGAAGTCCAAGATGGACTTGGATATGGGTTGTAGAGGTTGGTAATGGGTAGAAATAGCCGTCTAGACCTAGTCTTGACCCCGGTTGACCACGGTTGACTTTTTAGACCAAAAGTCAACTATGGGTCAACACTTTGCCCAATTTAGTTCCAAATTCTATTAGACTTGTGCAGTTGACCCAAAAGTCAACTGTTAGTCACCAGTGACCTAGAGTTGACCTAGGGTTGACCAGAGTTGACCACGGTTGACCAGAGTTAACCGTTTGACCAAAAGTCAACTGTTGACTCAAATTGACCTAGATTAATTCCGTTTAACTTGCGTTGACCCAGTTTGACCCAGTTAGACCTAATATGACTTAGTTTGACCCCGTACAACCTAGTTTGACGTGCCTTGACCTAGAATGACTTAATAGGGTCTAAATTGATTTGATTTTACTTTCTAAACATAGTATTGATACGTCTTGTTCTCTATAGGTCCTCGAGACGTGGCATTTGCTCCGGTTGACGTACCATATCATATTTCAGGCGAGTTGTCACTCCCCGATCCCGATATACGTATTCTTTTATGAATTCTGTACATGGTATCCCGTATTTAACATGTACATAATTCTATTTATTATTATTTAGTGGTTGCATGTAGATTTTAAGCATGTCATTAGTAGAATGGTTAGAGCATGTTTAGAGATTAGGGTTTTCATAAGCCAACCCAACCCCTATTTATATTCTCTTCCTCACTCTCTCTCCTCATTCACTCCTCCATTTATTTTCCTCAACCACCATCCTTAGGCAAGTACAACTTGCTCAAAAGTGAAGATTTGTGTATTTTTTATTCTTGATTTTCCTTTGATATTATTTGTCTATAATGTTCTTCTCTTCATTCTCTACAAGTTTAGTTCTTGGAGTTTTTGATTTTAATGGCTACTTTTGTGTAGATCTAAGTTTCTAAAATTAGGGTTTTATGTCTTCACATGGTTTTGATCTATAAAACTTGGTTATTTTTGAAAACCAATGGTCCTAGGTTGTAGGAAATTCGATTCTACATAATTTTGACCTTTGAAAGTTAGATTTCGACTTATTTTGAGAAAGTTATGGCCAAAACAAGATTTGGACATTTTCTATGTCATCTGTCCTGGTTTTGGCAGGGACGATGAATAGTGCCGCATGAATAGTACCGCAGCCGCATGGATGCATAGTGCCGCAGCCGCAGGAATGAATAGTGCCGCATAAATAGTACCGCAGCCGCATGGATGCATAGTACCGCATGAATAGTACCGCAGCCGCATGGATGCATAGTGCCGCAGCCGCAGGAATGAATAGTGCCGCATGAATAGTGCCGCAGCCGTATGGATGCATAGTGCCGCATGAATAGTACCGCAGCCGCATGGATGCATAGTGCCGCATGAATAGTACCGCAGCCGCATGGATGCATAGTGCCGCATGTATAGTGCCGCAGCCGCAGGAATGAATAGTGCCGCATGAATAGTACCGCAGCCGCATGGATGCATAGTGCCGCAGCCGCAGGAATGAATAGTGCCGCATGAATAGTACTGCAGCCGCATGGATGCATAGTGCCGCATGCATAGTGCCGCAGCCGCAGGAATGAATAGTGCCGCATGAATAGTACCGCAGTAGGCCGCATAGTGCCGCAGAAGGCTGCATAGTGCCGCAGAAGGCCGCATAGTGCCGCAGAAGACTGAATAGTGCCGCAGAATGCCGCATAGAGCCTATTTTGGCTGTTTTTGGCTATTTTATGTCCTATTTGACTGAATTGTGGCCAGAATTTCCCCCAACTCCCAACATGAAAGTTGTAGATCTTTGTCTTGGCTTCAAGAATCTTCATAACTTGCTAGCACTTCACACCCTAAGTGTATAGTACCTTCTTGTTCTATTTCCTCTTGTGTCTTGGTCCTCATTCCTGATCTGACTCCTATGCGTATGCTGGATAACCCTATGTGTGTACTAAGGTACAATCTATGTGAGCATCGATGTGCTATCCTATGTGCTAAGTGTTCCTATGTGATACCTGTCAGTACCTCCAAGAGTCCAGCATTTACATAGCAATTGGTCAGTAGCAATGATGTGGTATGTGTTGTGTGTCGCATTACACCAAGAAGGGGGTACATACGTATGACTCTATGAGCCCGTAAGGATCACTTCTTGGGGTACTCGTACAATGTACGACATATAGGGGAGTGAGCATGTGACCACGACATGTGAACTCCGAGAATAACCTAGGGATTAACTAGGCAACTAACTTGGTAGATGCATTGGGTGGAAAGAATCCCGAGATCGTGCCATACTAGCCACCCCAGGACCAGTCCTGACGTGTCGGGTTGGCCGCCACGGATATGGTTCCACTCGCCTATAGCGGATGGCTATATCCGACTCCTACGAGCTATGTGTTATATGTTTTAGCGCGGTAGCCCCCGGGGGACCGGTGCATACTCTATGTGCTATATGTCTTATGGTTTGGCTAGCCCTGCTGGGTTGACACGATCTGAGAATTCCTTTTAATCAATAACGCGGGGATAACTCCGCCAAATCTAGAAAGCCGCATGAATGAATGGTCGCTTGAAAAATGACTTGACTGTGCCTTGAAACTTCCGTTAGTAGCCGAGGGACATGGACTGTCATGGTGCGTGGTCCAACCCATGTCCTTGTTTGGTTGTTGGGTTGGGCTATCGTGCTAGGACAGGCTGTGGACCGAGGTTACGACCGGAAGCTTTTATTATTACTAGTATAATTATTTATCATGGGTTTTATCTCACTCTTTTGTGCTCCCTTGTGGTACTTGCTATTCGGGGCTGACCCCGCTGGTTTTGTTTGGCCAGATCTCGTAGCAGCGCCTGAGGATCCAAACTTTCTTCCCGACGTCAATGGTGCATACTAGGAGCATGGCGGGCGGGGGACTCGAGTGGGTTTCTTCTCCACCACTCTAGTATCTTTACTTATGTTCTGGCGTTTAGCCACCGGCACCTGTTAGCCGGCTAATCTGGATATTTTGCCTTGCATAATTTGTAATTAAATCAGACTGCAGCTGAATACAATTATGTACCTATGACTCTCCGGGCTAGCTAACTTATAAAGCTAGATCCCCCTGATCATTTTGATGATGCGTCGGGGACGCCTTACTGCTTTATCTTATATGATCATTATTTACTGTTTCTTGTTTGATTGATTGAGACCTAGATGCTCTGTGAGACCATAGGAGACTTGATTGTAGCATGCACCCCCTTGTCTCTTGACAGCCACGATCGTCGTATGACGTTTATATACCTCATATGGAGTAGCTGGCCTAGTCTGTCTCCGTATTTCGGTACTGGGGCGTGACACGAGTACATTCTCTGACACTTTTCTAATTTACGATGATTATTATAATTTATGTAATTAGTGTAGATATGCTTATTCTCGACACATTGGTCACACGGATTGGTATTCATGGATCCCGACATGAGATGTTATTCCTCGTTATCTTGGTATATCCTGTGCAAGCCCCTTCTAGTTCTTGTGCAGTATATGGACAACCGATTCTCGAGGAGACTTGCTCCCTTCTCGTGGAATCCCGTGTCGTAACGTATCTTGCTTGGATCCACTCTACCAGTCGGGGACGGGGAGTACTAGTGTAGATGTGTGGTCATTATCCACCTTGTTATTCTTTTAGACCTTGTGAGTGTTAATCATACACTCCACGTATGATTAACCAGGCCAGTAGACCTTGTGCAAGACCCAAGCCGGCCACATGTCGTAGCTAGTATTCACACACCTAGATGATGGTTTCTTGATTCTTGTACATGCCATGATCAGTTTACTTGTCTTATTCTAGCTCTAGATTTACATCTTACCTTGCCATGATATTCACATGTACATTCCATGATTTTTTTGTATATACTATCTATTTACAGTTTTGTAGCTTTTATCATATCTTGTGAACTGCTGTTAGTAGATTGTACTCGTTCCATCCTGACAGGATATGTTGAAAATATTACAGATGCTGACGAGGGAGATTATTGTACCTACTACGGTCCGGATGACGTAGTGGGCGTAGACTTGGAGACTTTGGTCCAGCAGGGCTTAGCTCCGCCTGACGAGACCTTACCACTTGCTTAGTTAGAGTAGGTCTTTTATACTGGACTTTGTCTCTAGCTACTTTGAGACTGTTATTACTATGGATTGTATTAGAGACTTGGACTTGTATATATTCTTGTGTTGGACTTGACAGGTTATTATTTTATTATCGTCTTGTTGTCTTTATCTTTCAGTCTTTACTTTGTTACCTTAGAGTCGTGATTGAGTACTCATATATATTCATTGCTTGTCCTCCGTTCGGAGTTGACCATATTCTCGACAGGTTTTTGTTATATATATAAACTGTTTAGAGTAGAAAAATCTACAGCGTTCCACGCCGATTTTTCGGTGAGGGCTGGGCGTTGTCGCGTCACGTGCCCTTTTAGTAGGTACGGGTCGTGACACATTTTAGTGGTGGCCCATGCAGGTCCTGTAGTCGCAATTAGTACGATGTCGTGGCGGCACTCGTCTTAGAGTGTTGACTACGAGCCTGTGTTACACATAGGAGGTAGTAGGCTAAGAGGGCTCAATCACAGTAGGATCTTTCCTTGCTTACCTTGCTTACCGTCTTTGATATTGATTTACTGCATTCTAGCTGTCCTCCTTTGATATTGCCTTCATGTGCCATATTGATATCTTCTTTTCAATTTGTCTCCAGGATAGTTATGACTCACTCTCCTGGTGAGGAGCACGGGAAGACGGAGAGGTCTGCCACCTCTGGCGGGCAGGCTCCGGTCACTTCCCCTGCAGATGGGACTTCTGTTGGAGCTCTCGGGGGTACTCCTCCAGCTACCTCGATGACAGTCCCTGGGGTTGCGGGTGCTCTTTCCGTAGTGTCGAGAGCTATCGGGGGCGCTCTTCCTTCTCCTGCGCAGCGGATTCCTCCGCCAGTTGCAGACGTACTTCCACCTCCACCTCCTCTGTCTACAGATATGGGGCAGATGCTTACTTTCCTCCAGCAGATACTGGAGACTCAGAGAGCCCAGGCCGAGGCTCAGCAGAGGCAGACAGACGCGATGCGTCAGGGCATGGAGGATGCCCATCAGTTGGTCCTTGCAGCCATGGAGCAGAGGGCTCCTCGTCCGGGGACGCGACCGAGGTACGGAGATATCCAGGACTTCAAGAAGCTCGGGCCCCGTGACTTCAGCGGGACCGAGGGTGTGGTCTATGCAGATGATTGGCTCGAGGATATCGAGCGGCAGATAAGGGCCTCCCTCCTGGCAGACGACCTGAAGGTCGAGGCGGTAGGTTTGCAGTTGCTAGACATTGCGCGCACCTGGTTCAGAAACGAGCCAGCCCTAGCTGGAGAGGGCCGTACTTGGGCAGAGTTCAAGCTCCTCTTCAAGGAGAAGTTCTTTTCCCCCACGGACAAGATTGACCTGGTGCGACAGTTCCAGGATCTGCAGCAGGGCAGTCTATCTGTGGAGGAGTACGCCGCGGAGTTTGGCCGTCTGAGCCGATACGTAGAGTACATGGTTCGAGATACGGAGATCAGGGCGAGCCGGTTCAGGGAGGGACTCGCTTGGGATATCAAGCACCTCATTCCCTTCTTCTATGAGACATATACCCAGATCTATGCGGAGGCCCGCAAGGTAGAGCGAAAGTGGGGCTTGAAGCCCAAGAGGGAGCGTGATCATTTCTCGGGGGCTACTAGCAGCGCAGGGGCTGCTAAGCGCCCTCAGCTTCAGCATCATTCTTTCCAGCATCACCAGCCGCAGGTTCAGACCCGAGCATCGGTTCAGCAGGTGCAGCACACTCAGCCGAGGCAGGCTCAGCATGGGGCTCCTTGCCACTTCTGTAGGAGGCCTGGTCACGTCTGGGAGGTTTGCCGAAAGAGGCTGGGTTTGTGCCTCTACTGCGGGGAGGCTGGACATCAGTTGAGGGATTATCCTGGGAACCCTCGCAGGGTAGTCCGTGGAGCGGTAGCAGCTCAGGGGGCACCGGCGAGAGTTCCTGCAGTACAGCAGAGTGGTCCACTTTCGACCCAGCAGCAGCGGTTTGTTCAGCACCACCAGCAGCGGGGTGGTCAGGGTAGAGCCTTTGCTCTTGCGGCCGAGGAGATCGAGCCAGTCGCAGATGTAGTTGCAGGTTCGATTCTTCTTAATTCTTTTCCTGCCTTAGCATTGTTTGATTCAGGTGCTACGCACAGTTTTGTGTCAGTTTCTTTTGCACTTAGGCACAACATCATTGCTGAATATCTGGGTAGGACTTGCAAGATTATGACTGGGAATGGCATCATCCTAGTTAATAATGTTTACAAGGGGCGGAGAGTTTCTTGAGAGGCCGGGAGCTGAGTGCGTGTTTGCTCGTAATGCCACTTTCGAGTTACGATGTGGTACTCGGTATGGATTGGTTGAGCACGCACCATGCTAGCATCGACTGCAGAGGGGACAGGATTCTGTTTAGGCCGCCGGGAGAGCCGGAGTATGAGTTCACCAGGGGTGCAGTGGAGCAGGGAGATGGATTCTGCGGAGCGTTGTTGGCGGGGCCGGTGTTGCCACATCCACTCATTGCTGAGTTCTTGGATGCCTTTCCCGAGGAGCTGCCCGGGATGCCGCCAGATCGTGATGTTGAGTTTTCTATAGACCTAGTGCCGGGCGCTGAGCCTATCTTCCAGCACGTCTATAGAATCAACAATAACGAGTTAGCGGAGCTGAAGAAGCAGGTCGACGAGCTAGAGGACAAGGGCTTTATTCGATCTAGCTCTTCACCTTGGGACGCGCCAGTTCTTTTCGTCCCCAAGAAGGATGGTACGGTACGTCTGTGTATTGATTACAAGGAGCTCAACAACCTTACCATCAAGAAGAAGTATCCTTTGCCAAGGATTGATGACTTGTTCGACCAGTTGAGCGGGGCGAGAGTGTTCTCGAAGATCGACTTGTGCATCGGGTACCATCAGCTGAAGGTAAGCGGGATGACATTCCGAAGACTTGCCTTTCGGACTCGCTATGGCCAGTATGAGTATACCGTCATGCCGTTTGGGTTGACTAACCGCCCCGATGGTATTCATGAACTTGATGAACAAGGTATTTCATCAGTACCTTGACAAGTTCGTGTGGTCTTCATTGATGACATCATCATCTATTCGAAGACGCCAGAGGAGCACGAGGAGCACCTGAGGATTGTGTTGGACACTCTCAGGAGGGAGCAGCTGTATGGGAAGCTGTCCAAGTGCGAGTTCTTCTTGGATCGCGTGGAGTTCCTAGGCCATGTTGTCTCTAGCGAGGGGATTTCAGTGGATCCGAAGAAGATTTCTGCGGTGGAGTCCTGGTCGACGTCGAGCTCAGTAGCAGAGGTTCGGAGTTTTTTGGGTCTGGCAGGTTATTACCGGAGGTTCGTGCAGGACTTTTCCAGGATTGCCCAGCCGATGACCCGCCTTACCATGAAGGACGAGGAGTTTGTTTGGTCCGATGAGTGCCAGGCCGCCTTCGAGGAGCTGAAGGCGAGGTTGACTACAGATCCTATCTTGATGTTGCCATCTGGATCTGGTGGTTATACGATCTACATTGATGCTTCAGGACGGGATTTGGGTTGTGTGCTTTAGCAGCACGGGAAGGTAATTGCCTATGCATCTAGGCAGTTACGTCCTCATGAGAGGAATTACCCTACCCACGATCTGGAGCTGGCAGCGGTCATCTTTGCTTTGAAGCTGTAGAAACACTATCTGTACGGAGAGCGTGTGAAGATCTATACTAACCACAAGAGCTTGAAGTACGTGTTTACCCAGAAGGAGCTGAATATGAGGCAGAGGCGATGGTTAGAGCTGATGAAGGATTTTGATATATCCTTACAGTACCATCCAGGGAAGGCCAACGTGGTCGCGGATGCTCTGAGCAGGTATCCCGTGGCCATGTGTTTGACGATGGATCGTCACCTTCTGGCTGATCTGGAGAGCTTGGGCATAGAGGTGATAGTTCCTGGGTTCGAGGCGCAGATGTGGGGTCTGTAGGTGCAGTCGGAGCTGATGGAGAGAGTCAGGGCAGCTCAGTTTAAGGATGAGGCTCTGAGGGTCATCAGGGAGCAGGTCCAGATAGGACTGTTGGATGAGTTCTCTATAGCATGGGATGGGTCGTTGAGGCATGGTACCAGATTGTGCGTGCCGAACGGAGGACTTCGGGAGGAGGTTCTTCAGGAGGCGCACCGTTCTCAGTACTCTATGCATCCAGGAGCTAACAAGATGTATAGAGACTTGAGACAGCATGTTTGATGGTATGGCATGAAACGTGAGGTGGCTCAGTTCGTGTCGAGATGCTTGGTGTGCCAGCAGGTGAAGGCCGGGAGGCAGAGACCCGGTGGATTGCTCCAGCCACTACCCATTCCTGAGTGGAAGTGGGAGCATATCACTATGGACTTTGTATCTGGGATTCCGCGCTCTCCAGGAGGGAAGGATATGATTTGGGTCATTGTTGATCGATTGACCAAATCGGCCCACTTTTTATCTTTCAAAGTGGGTTTGTCGACGGAGAGGTTGGCCGAGATGTACGTGTGACAGATAGTCCGATTACACGGGGTTCCAGTGAGTATAGTCTCGGATCGGGACAGCCGATTCACTTTCCACTTCTGGCGGAGTTTGCAGCTTAGCTTGGGTACATCGCTCAAGTTCAGTACCGCATACCACTCCCAGACAAACGGGCAGTCGGAGAGGATGATTCAGACCCTTGAGGATATGTTGTGTACCTGTGTCTTGGACTTCGGGGGATCTTGGGAGGACCACCTTCACTTGGTAGAGTTTGCTTACAACAACAGCTACTAAGCCAGTATAGAGATGTCACCTTTCGAGGCTCTATACAGACGGAGGTGCCGTACTCCCTTGTCTTGGGATGATGTCGGCGAGAGGGTTTTGCTTGGCCCTGAGATGATAGTGGATACTGCGGAGAAGGTCAGGGTTATCAGAGATCGACTTCGGGTGGTGCAGGATAGGCAGCGGCATTGGGCCGATAGCCACCGGAGGCCATTGGAGTTTGAGGTATAGTTTAGATTTTTCTAGTATTTGAGTCTGATTGTGATTGTTTGAGATCAAGCTCTAAGTCTTGTGTTTTGTTCTAGGTTGGTGATCTTGTCTTTCTGCGGATTTCTCCGACGCGTGGCACGATTCATTTTGGTGGCGGCGGGAAGCTTAGCCCACGATACATCGGACCATTCCGTATCTTGGACAGGGTCGGTGTAGTGGCTTACCGACTGGAGTTACCGCCCGCACTAGAGGGAGTGCACTGTGTGTTCCACGTGTCGCAGCTGAGATGGTACGTGACAGATCCCAGTCACGTCTTGGACCACTCAGAGATCGTAGTGGGACTGACACTCAGCTATCCAGAGAAGCCGGTTGAGATCTTGGACCGAAGAGAGAAGGTGCTCTGAAACCAGGTCATTCCCTTGGTTCGCGTTGCATGGAGACACCACTCTCCAGGTGAGTCTACCTGGGAGAGGGAGGACGACATGCGGGAGAGATTCCCATATCTCTTTGAGCCTTGAGGTAAATTATATCTTTTTTTTCCTTGTTCTGTTCATGATTGCTGTGTTAGTTCTCATTCAATTTCGAGGACGAAATTTTTTAAGGAGGGTAGATTGTCACCCCCAGTTTTCAAATTAGGGATATTTTTATCATTTTTCAAGTTTTATAATTTTTAGGAATTTTTATTTATTTTATGTGATTTTTTTGGGATTTATTTGGTTTGGTTTGGATTTTATCCAATTCGGACCCAAATTGGAGACCCGGGTAGCCTGGACCCTAGTGGGACCCACATACTAGCTGGGTTTGGCCCACATGCCATCATAATTAGGCTAAAATCATTAACCCAACTTTCATGACTTAATTAGTCATTATAGAGGCTAATTTATTTAGTTAGGGTTAAACCGAACCAAACCGAAACAAACCGAACCCAACTTGAACCAAGTCTATTGGGTTGGAGGGTTATTGGATACCACCCAAAACCCAATAACCCCCCTACCATGGCCGGCCACAAGAGAGCACCCCCCCTCTTTCTTCTCCATTAAGAAAACTCTCCCTCTCTCTCTCTCAAAATTCATTTCTTCTCTCAAGCTCTCCTTCCACCAAGAAAAACCCATTCTAGGTAAGCTTTTAATCCTTCATTTATTCTCTTTTGCCTTAATTCCTTCACATTAATTGTAGAGAAGAGAGTTCTCTACATTTTGCCCATAATTTTATTAGGTTTCCTAATAATCTAGGTTAAGGATTTATTTGGGGGTTTTTTCCATTAGAGTAGTATATATATATATATATATATATATATATATATATATATATATATATATATATATATTATATATATATATATATATGTATTTGTATATATGTATTTGTGTGTGTGTGTAGAGAAATGGTGGTGGTGGTGTTGTGTCATGGAGGTGGTGGTGAGAGTGTGAGTGAACTTGTGTGAGTGTGAGAGTGTGAGTGTGTGTATGTGTTTGTGAGGGTGTGTGTGTATGTGTTTGTGAGAGTGTGTGTGTATGTATATAGAGGAGTGTGTGTGTTTGTAGAGATGAGGGTGTTTGTGTGTCTATAGATATATACATATAGATGGTTAGATAGATATATATATATATATATATATATATATATATATATATATATATATATATATATATATATATATATATAGGAGTAGAAGAGGAAGTAGAAGAAGTAGAGGAGAAGAAGAAGATGAAACAGCAGCTGCAGCAGTAGCAATAGCAGCAGGTTGCAGCAGTAGCAGCAGCATGTGCAGTAGCAGTAGCAGCAGTAGCAGGATCAGCAATAGCAAGTGCTGCTATGGCAGCTCCTCCCCTCCCCATTTCACCCCTTTAAGCCCCCTATATACCCCCATTAACCCCCCCCCCCCCCCCCATAGTAATATATGTATGTATGTATATATATATATATATATATATATATATATATATATATATATATATATATATATATATATATATATATATATATATAGGTAGAAGTTGAGAGAAATTAGAAGAAGAAGAAGTTAGGAGAGGAAGAATTAGAGGAAGTTAGAAGTTGAGAAAAATTAGAAGAAGTAAGGAAGAGAAGAGTAGGAAAGTAGACGGAAAGAATAAGAGTAGGTTAGGAGGAGAAATAGATTAGGAAAAGAATGACAAGAGGATTAGAAGAGAATAGGAAAAGAGATTAGGAATTAGAAAGAGAAGGTAAGAAGAAGGAGAATTAGAATAGGAAGTGAAGAGAAGTGGAAAGATAGGAAATAGAATATGGAGGAGAGCGAGTTAGAGGGTGAAACGGAGCCCGGAGTATCAGAACGCGATAAAACTTGGCGTAGACCAAGATTACGTGAATTAGATTTTGCGGGTAGGCTCCCGAGTTGAAATCGGGGTCGTAGGGCGCCGGTATCGTGCCGTATCAGTGCGTATCTTGAAATATTCAAGATTTTGGCAACGGGCCGTATCATGGACCGGATGTCCACGTTACCTAGGTATTTTGGTAGGTAATATATGTATAGGCTAGTATCATACTACCCTGGGAAGATCGGGTCAAAATATCAAGCGTAGGTAGGCTAACTAGATAATCGCCGAAGGTAGAATTTTACCCTTTTTAAGGGTAAAATAGGTAATTGGCCTATGGCCAAGATATGAGTATCAAAGTCCAAGATGGACTTGGATATGGGTTGTAGAGGTTGGTAATGGGTAGAAATAGCCGTCTAGACCTAGTCTTGACCCCGGTTGACCACGGTTGACTTTTTAGACCAAAAGTCAACTATGGGTCAACACTTTGCCCAATTTAGTTCCAAATTCTATTAGACTTGTGCAGTTGACCCAAAAGTCAACTGTTAGTCACCAGTGACCTAGAGTTGACCTAGGGTTGACCAGAGTTGACCACGGTTGACCAGAGTTAACCGTTTGACCAAAAGTCAACTGTTGACTCAAATTGACCTAGATTAATTCCGTTTAACTTGCGTTGACCCAGTTTGACCCAGTTAGACCTAATATGACTTAGTTTGACCCCGTACAACCTAGTTTGACGTGCCTTGACCTAGAATGACTTAATAGGGTCTAAATTGATTTGATTTTACTTTCTAAACATAGTATTGATACGTCTTGTTCTCTATAGGTCCTCGAGACGCTGTATTTGCTCCGGTTGACGTACCATATCATATTTCAGGCGAGTACATTCTCTGACACTTTTCCAATTTACGATGATTGTTATAATTCATGTAATTAGTGTAGATATGCTTGTTCTCGACACATTGGTCACACGGATTGGTATTCATGGATCCCGACATGAGATGTTATTCCTCGTTATCTTGGTATATCCTGTGCAAGCCCCTTGTAGTTCTTATGCAGTATATGGACACCAATTCTCGAGGAGACTTGCTCCCTTCTCGTGGAATCCCGTGTCGTAACGTGTCTTGCTTGGATCCACTCTACCAGTCGGGGACGGGGAGTACTAGTGTAGATGTGTGGTCATTATCCACCTTGTTATTCTTTTAGACCTTGTGAGTGTTAATCATACACTCCACGTATGATTAACCAGGCCAGTAGACCTTGTGCAAGACCCAGTCGGCCACATGTCGTAGCTAGTATTCACACACCTAGATGATGGTTTCTTGATTCTTGTACATGCCATGATCAGTTTACTTGCCTTGTTCTAGCTCTAGATTTACATCTTACCTTGCCATGATATTCACATGTACATTCCATGATTTTCTTGTATATACTATCTATTTACAGTTTTGTAGCTTTTATCATATCTTGTGAACTGCTGTTAGTAGATTGTACTCGTTCCATCCTGACAGGATATGTTGAAAATATTACAGATGCTGACGAGGGAGATTATTGTACCTACTACGGTCCGGATGACGTAGTGGGCGTAGACTTGGAGACTTTGGTCCAGCAAGGCTTAGCTCCGCCTGACGAGACCTTACCACTTGCTTAGTTAGAGTAGGTCTTTTATACTGGACTTTGTCTCCAGCTACTTTTGAGACTGTTATTACTATGGATTGTATTAGAGACTTGGACTTGTATATATTCTTATGTTGGACTTGACAGGTTATTATTTTATTATCATCTTGTTGTCTTTATCTTTCAGTCTTTACTTTGTTACCTTAGAGTCGTGATTGAGTACTCATATATATTCATTGCTTGTCCTCCGTTCGGAGTTGACCATATTCTCGACAGGTTTTTGTTATGTATATAAACTGTTTAGAGTAGAAAAATCTACAGCGTTCCACGCCGATTTTTCAGTGAGGGCTGGGCGTTGTCGCGTCACGTGTCCTTTTAGCGGGTGCGGGTCGTGACAGGGGGGAGCAGGCGAGGGCACGCGCGGAGGGGTTACAAAGGAGGGAGGAAGTGGCTGAGGAATGGGGTTACGGGTAGGAGCCGCACGACCGGGAGGGGGCCCGGAGCGGGCGGGGGCACCCACGGAGGGGAGGCACAAAGAAGGAAGGAAGTGGCTGAGGAATGGGGTTGCGGGTAGGAGGCGCACGGCGGGGGAGGGAGCGAGCAACGGAGAGGGGAACGTGCGGAGGGAGACGGGGGACAACACCCGGAAAAGATGATGAGGATAATTTAGTTTGAAATATTTAATCAAATGAGTTGACCGTTAGTCATATACGATTTTCGTAAAAAGTGAAGGATTTTGTGTATTATGGTAATTGGATGAGTGCACCTTCAATTATGTTTTAGAAAAAAAGTTGGAATGTAACTCAAAATTTATTTAAAATAGAAAAGAAAAAATAAGTTATAAGTTAAGTTCCTAAGGGTGTGTTTGGTAGGAAGAAAAAATGGGAGGAAGGAAAATGGAGGAGTGAAAAGTGGGAGGAGAGAAATATTTTCTCTTGTTTGGTATGAAAAGAAAAGTAGATGGAAGAAAAAGTGGAGGTATTGATTTTTTCTCATAAGCTAAGAAAATCAATCACCCCAAAAGTGGGAGAAAAAGTGGAAGGAAAAGTGTATACCCATCTTAGGCTGTGTTTGGTAGGAAGGATGGAAAAGTGGAAGGAAAATCAAAAAGATTTATTTTCCATCCATATGGAAAGGAAATACTATTTCCTTCATTCGTGTTTGGTAGGATGGAAGTAAAATAGAAGTGATATATTTTTCTTTGTTTGGTATGGAAAGAAAAGTGGTAGGAAGGAAAATAAAAAATATAGACTTTACCAATTATATCCGCAACTAATAATATTTATTTACCATTTGAATTTATTGAACTACTTTAAAATAATATAACTTCTATATGGTATAATTGTAAATTAAGATTGGGCATCCACTTTTTCTTTCACTTTTGGGGTGATTGATTTTCTTTGGTTATGAGGAAATTTAAGCCAATCCCTCCACTTTTGCTTCCATCCATTTTTCTCTTCATACCAAACAAGAGAAAATGTTTCCTTCCTCCCACTTTTTTCTCATCCAAACAAGGGAAAACCAATCCCTCCACAATTATACCCTATAGAAATTATATTAGTTCAATTATACCCTATAGAAGTTATATTAGTTTAAAGTATTTCAAAAAATTCAAATGGTAAATAAATATTGTTAGTTGAGAATATAATTGATAAAATCTATATTTTTATTTTTCTTCCATCCACTTTTTTTTTCATACCAAACAAACAAAAATATATTACTTCCATTTTCCTTCCATCCTACCAAATACAAATGAAAAAGTAGTCTTTCCTTTCGGCTGTAAAATAAAATTTCTTGGTTTTTCTTTCTTCCACTTTTTCAACCATCCTACCCAGGGGCGGATCCAGAAATTATAGCTGGGGTGGGCTACCAAAGTTTTGGGTGACTTGAAGTGGATAAATCCATACAAAAAAAATCAAAAAAAAATTATATAGAAAAAATATGTAAAAAAAAAAAATTGGGGTGGGCTTTAGCCCACCCCAGCTCCCTCTTGTATCCGCCCCTGATCCTACCAAACAAAGCCTAAGAGCATCTCCAACCCTATTGTGAGTTTAGAAAAAAATGGTTGCCACATAGGAATGACAATCTTTCATTTCAAAAATCCTTCTCCAATGCAAATGTAGAATAAATCATGAAGTTGACATGACAATGACATGGCAAGGACAATGTGAAGTTGGTTGTCTAGATCTAGACAATGCACTTCACAATGACTTTGTCTCCATATCATCAATTATGAATAGAAATATTTATATAAAAAAAATGAAGAAGTGGCGGAGTTGTCTTGAAAGTTGGAAAAAAATATTTTTTTATTGTCTTCTCAATACTTTTGCATTGGAGAACACTTTATTATTTCATTGTCTTGTGTGAATATTATCTTGCCACATAGGAAAGATATTATCTTGTGTCTCGTGCCAAATATGAATCACAACATAAAACAAGACAATAGGGTTGGAGATGCTCTAAAAGTTCTTTGGGAATAGCTGCAACAACAGATACCTGATTGGAAGGGTTACCGAAGTTGGTGGCCAGCATGCAAACCACGCCAAAAGTATTGTTGGTAGGGTCGAGCTTTATTAAAAACGCTTCTATTGAGAGGCACTCGGAAGGCGAAACGTATCAAGGAACGAATACTTGTGTGTTTCATACCAACTTAGCTTTTTCTAGTCCTCCTAATTTTGTGAATTGTGATACCAAACTCATAAGAGGATAAAGATGAGGTTCCAATTATTCTCCATCTTAATTTCTTCCCTCTTTGCTGCATATAAAAAAGGAAAGAGGAAGGAAGATCAGTAGGTGGGGAAATGAGTTGTTGCGACGACAATATACATCATGTGTATAATGTGAGTAGATGCTAGATATAGTTGAGTGTTAATATCATCTAAAATCCCTTTCAACTTCAATACTTTTCGTACCATCTTCAAAAACGATTCTCTCGACAAACTCCAGCCAGCTCTAGTACTTTCTAGGTCTTCATATTTGGATGAACTCTCTTCATTCCTTGTCATACGAGGCACCCAAATCCTGATGTCGACAACACACATGTGCAGAATACGAGTACATGCTAACTAGATATTATTACCGTCCCGTGCTGGTCGTGTGTATGTAAGATTAATATCATCTAAAATCTAAAATCATGTTCGTCTTCTAGTAAGTTGTGAATCACAACTTACTTGGTGTAAGGCAGTGAAAAGCGCTAGGCGCTAGTCCGACGGACACCCGCCGCCTAGCGCCTAGTCCGCATACGCGGCCTCCTAGGCGTTCGCCTAGATCTAGGCGGTTAAAATAAAAATAAAAATCTAAAAAACGAATAAAAATTGTAGAAAAAGTTCGTAAAATATAAAAACATGCATAATCAGACGTCGGGGGACTAGGCGGACGCCTAGGGTGTATCGGACTGGCACCAAGGAGGCATCGGACAGGTACCAGGTGCCTAGCGCCTAGACGGCCGCCTAGACCACCTTTCAGAACAGTGCTTGGTGGTTACGAAACAAAAGTTGAGTAGAAGCGTTAAAGTGGTAATTTGAAGATCTAGCAGAGCTAAATTAATTTTCACTTTATTTCATTTAACAGGCAAAATCTTTTTCCATACTTGAATAACTGCGATGTCAAATATCTGCGAGAGACCGGAGACCTGGTAAAAAAGAAAAAGTAGATACTTATGTGTGAAATATCTTACTTGTCCAACATTAATTTAGATCAGTGTTCTAAAAGGCGCCATTAGGCGGCGCCCAGATTTCAGGGGGAATCGGTCTGCAGGCGGGAGACCCAAAAAGGCGGGCCGAGGCGGCCGCCTAGGCGGTCGAGGCGGTGGGGCGGCCGCCTAGGCGAACTTGCTCGAGGCGGGGGGCGGCCGCCTAGGCGGTCGAAAAATTTTGTGAATTTTTTTTTTTTTTTTTGTTCTCTGCAGACCCGAGACCCGAAACCCGAAACCCGAGAGAGGAAGAAAAGGCAGCAGCAAAACTCGAGAGAAAGCACAGCAGAAAAACTCGAGAGAGGAAGAAAAGGCAGCAGCAAAACTCGAGCAGAAGGAAGGAGAAGAAGTGGGATCCATGCCGACGGACACTTAGAAGAAAGAGAGGAGATATTCTTATTTTGTTGCTATAATATTGTTAGCTACTTGAATTATGTTTGAACTTGTAGTCTTGTCTATGTTGTCTTGAACTATGAATTTGACTTTGTTTACTTATTATGAGAAACTTTAAATTTGGAGTATAATTTTCACTTTAGCATATTTTAATTTCTATGTTTTTTGCGGTGACCGCCTAATATTAGAAGGCCGCCTAGGCGGCCTAGGCGCTAGGCGGTAGGTGGCCGCCCGCCTACCGCCTAGCGCCTTTTACAACCTTGATTTAGATACTAAAATGATTTATTCTTGAGTAATTTCTACATCAAGCATCAAAACAAGATCCAATAAGTTTATTTAGGACATATTCTTTAGATGCATGTTTACTTATTATATGTCAGTAACAGGTATGAGTATGCCTGGAGGATCAGGAGAGGTTACAATAGTTGGATAAGAATTTAAGTTACAGAAGGACTCTGAACTCCATTATAGGAGATCCAAAAGAAGATATGGATAGGGAGGATGTGCTTGCTTGCTTAAGACCAACTACAGTCAGTAGCTGAAGCATTAACATCCCCCCCCCCCCCCCCCCCCCCCGCGCAAAAAAAAAAAAAAAAAAACCCACAAACAAACAAATTGCATAGCTAAACATGTTTTGGAGGTTAGTTGGTGCCACTAACATACTAAATTTTATCAATCTATCTTCCATCTTATAAACCAGAAGAAAACAACTAATAAAACTTCACACGTTTTGAATTCATCAGGATTTGCAGGTAGGAAAGTCACAAGAATTTGCGATAGTGCTGATTTATATAAAAATAAGCAACAATATTTTTTTTTCATCTTGATCTATTGACAGATAATAAAAAAATCTTAAAATTTCTCTCAGAGAGTAATTCCATATCGACATCGCACCACTCACTAGCAGACAAAAGTATCCTCTGAAATGAAGGACCTGGAGTGCTAAATTTTCTGATACTTTTGTTCTTCCTCTGCAAAGATGACGTGGCAACAAGTTACGTCTCTAATACTAGTTAGCTAAGCATATGGAGGTAGAAAAAAAAACATGCACAATGGAGTGAATCCCTCATGAAAACAAGCAATTTCATAAAATCCAATGACATGTAGAGAACATATATCATCTACTGAAATTTATTCGGCAAAAAAAATCACCAGCTCCTCGAGCACAATGTTATCCCCTTCAAGAACATACAAATTATCCCCCTTCAATTTGTCATTTCCACACATGAGATGACAAATCAAGTATTTTCTTGAGCATCCTCCTCGGAAAACTTATGAATATTTGTATACATGATCTCTCTGCATCAAACCAACTACCTCAGCTTTCGCGAGGTGAATCAGAAACATGATTGCAGGAGAATTTGACATAATTAGCATGACAAAAACACCATTCCAACTCCTAGCTGAAACATATCCGGTAAGCACATACAAGCATTGGAACTTACAAAATTAAAAGTATATTTTGTTCCAGTGGTGGATCCAGATTTTTTATTTTGGTGGTGGTGGTGGTGGTGGTGGTGGGGGTAGGGGATGGGGGGGGGGGTTGGTTGGGGGGGGGGGGGGGGGGGTGGTTGGGGGGGGGGGGGGGGGGGGGGGATGTGGGTGGAGGGGGGAAGGGGGGAGGGGAGAATTTACCTTAAATTAAAATTTAAGGAGACATTGAAAATTGAATTTGTGACGTCTGAGGCCATCTCCAATGGTGATTTCTAAAATTGAGTTTCTACCTACTTGGCATTGTATTTTAAGGAGATTTATGTCCTACTTGGAAGAGTTTCTACATAGAAATTGTAGATACAAAAAATGCTCTCACATGGTTCTCTATCTTTATCCTAGGTGACACAAAATAAAAGGATCAATTTACTTGTGTGGGACGCAGTAATAGTTATCATGAGAGATGGAGAGTTTCTTATGCGAAACTCTCATAGAAATTCTCCATCCTACATCAATGCCATGTAGGATAGAAATGAGGATAGAAAAAATATTTTGGCCCCTGCTTTACAAAACCTATTAGGCCCCAACCTAGCCCTTCGGGTTTCGGGCCGGCTCAACTACGTTAAAAAAATTTCTTATATAATCACAAATTATATGGCAAAATAAATAAATTTGACAATTGTTCTTTATTAATATGATTAAAAAATGCGTCGACATCCACATTATCGTTCGAGGACTGCTTGACGACGACGCTTAGGCCTCGTTTGGTTGGCGGAATCTTTGGGTTGGAAAAGGAAAGTGATTACTTTCCTATGTTTGGGTGCCAAAGGAATTGAGGAGGAAAGGAAAGTGATTCCCAATAGAAGGAAAATTATGGGGAAAAGTGATTCCCTCCATCCAAGCAAGGTATCACTTTCCCACCTTGAAGTATTCACTTTCCTTTCCAAATTCTTTGGCGTTTCCAAACATCGGAAAAGAAAATCAATAGGAATTTTAATTTCCCAAAGGAAAGAAAATGACAAGGAATTGATTTCTTTTCTCTTCCATTCCGCGAACCAAACGAGGCCTTAGTGAAGAGGTCGAAGAGGAGTGGAGTTCAATTATAAGAAGTTTAGTTTTATGGTAGTACCAACTATCTTTTCCAATATGTTTTTCAAAGCCAATCCATCATTGTGTATATGAATGGGTAAAGAACCTACAAAAGTTTGGGTTTCAAGCCGAGCATGGCCAAAAGAATTAATTGGGCTAAAAAATTGAGCCTGACCTTTAGCCACTTCACAATCGGATTAGGGACGGATCGAACTTTGTTTTGGCCAACTTGTGAACCATCAGGTTGGCCCTAGGCCATTGTCATCCCTAGCTAAGAGATGTCTCTTCTTCGATTATACTTGTATATATACCTTTGTTCTGTAGTCTAATACATTTAGGGCCCGTTTGGTTTGCAGGATTGGACAACGTAATGTAATTGACATTACGTTGTCAATCTAACTCGGATGTTTGGTTGGACAAAAAAAATTAGATGTAATGTAATCGCGATTACAAGTTTGATTATATTGCATCAATTTCTTCTAAACTCAATTACATCATAAAACCTATGTAATCGCAATTACATTACAACTTAAACGGAAGGTTGGTATGCTATAATTTGGTCTTTTTGTTCGTTTTTGGTCATTTTTTGTTTTTTTTGTTTATTTTTTTGTCGTTTTTGTTCGTTTTTTGTCGTTTTTGTTCTTTTTGTCATTTTTGTTCGTTTTTGGTCATTTTTGTTTATTTTTTGTCTTTTGGGTCGTTTTTGTTCGTTTTTGGTCATTTTTTTTCGTTTTTTTTTCGTTTTTTTGTCATTTTTGTTCGTTTTTTGTTGTTTTTGTTTGGTTTTTTTGTCTTTTTTTGCGTTTTTGTTCGTTTTTTGTCGTTTTTGTTCGTTTTTTGTCGTTTTTGTTCGTTTTTTTGTCGTTTTTGTCCTTTTTTGGTTGTTTTGTCCGTTTTTTGTCGTTTTGTTCGTTTTTTATCATTTTTTGTTCGTTTTTGGTTGTTTTTGTTTATTTTTTGTCGTTTTTCTCCTTTTTTTGTTATTTTTTTTTCCATTTTTTGTCGTTTTTGTTCGTTTCTTGCCTTTTTTTTTTGTTTTTGGTTTTTTTTTTGTCGTTTTTGTTTTTTTTTTTGTCATTTTTGTTCATTTTTTTTTGTCGTTTTTTTGCTTGTTTTGGGCCCTTTTTTTAATTTTTGATCGTTTTTGCACATTTTTGGCCATTTCTTTGCCGCTTTTGCACTTTTTAAATCTTTCTTGTCGATTTTGTGTTTGTTTTTGTCATTTATGTTCGTTTTTGTTTATTTTTTGTCGTTTTTGTTTGTTTTGGGCCATTTTTTTCGATTTTTTTGTCGTTTTTTTTTTTTCACATTCTTGGCCATTTTTTTTGTCGCTTTTGCACTTTTAAAATCTTTTTTGTCGATTTTGTGTTTGTTTTTGTTTATTTTTTGTCGTTTTTGCTCGTTTTGGGCCGTCTTTTTTTCGATTTTTGGTCGTTTTTTTCACATTCTTGGCCATTTTTTGTCGCTTTTGCACTTTTAAATATTTTTTGTCGATTTTGTACATTTTTTGTCGGTTATGCACTTTTTTTTGTTGGTTTTGCTTTATTTGTACGTCTTTTGCCTTTTTGCACGCTTTTTTTATATCGTTTTTATCAATTTTTTTACGTTTTTTATCGTTTTTTTTGTCGATTTTGCACATTTTTTGCCTTTTTTATCGTTTTTTAAATTTTTTTTTGCTCTTTTTTATCTTTTTTTTTGTCATTTTATTTCTTTTTTTTGTCGTTTTTGTTCATTTTTTTGCCCCTTTTTTGTTTTTGGTCGTTTTTTCGTCTTTTTTTTCCTTTCATTTATTGTTATTTTTTGTCAAATTTTGTGTTTTTAGTCATTTTTTTTATCATTATTGGTCACTTTTTATGGTTTTCACATTTTTGATTTTTTTTTGTCGTTTTTCTTTTTTATCGCTTTTTCATTTTTGGTTGTTTTCCTTCTGTTTTGTTCGTTTGTCAATTTTTTTATTTTTTTTTTGTCTTTTTTTTATTTTTGGTCTTTTTTTTAGCAGAAAATAAACCATTTTCTCCTTATTTATTTATTATTTATTTTTATTTTTTTCTTTTAAATTTTTTAAAAAAAATTTAGTGATCCACTTTTTAAATTTTATGTTGTATTTAAAAAAATATTAAATTAGAAACTTAATTACATTACACGGTAAACCAAACATATGAATGCAATTGACATTACATTACATGGTTTGATTACATGCTTCAATCAAACATAGTAATGTAATTGTAATTCTATTACATTACAAACTCAATTACATTACAAATCCAATTCTATTACGATTACGATTACATTACAATGAACCAAACGCAACCTTAGTTCTAACATTTAGCATTCTCGTTTTAACTATGCCAATTTTCTGGACATGTTTCATAATTGCCTATTACTTCAATACATAAAATATGGTTGGTCTTATCGAGCAACTTCAATGGTTTCTTACAATCACACAGTACTCCACGAACACTCTTTGTCAACCATCATATTTTAATTATATGCACCATCCTTCTTAATCTCAAATATATGTACTCCATTTCTTTTGTTTTTGGCTTAAGTTATTTTCTACTCTGTATTGGTCCTACTAATTTTAAAATTCCTATATTCCAAAGTTTTTGGATTGTTTATTCCTTCATTCTGTGGTGAAATGTGTCATAGAGATGAATGCAATTCCCAACCAAAATAGATCATCTTATATTTTCATCTAGACTATTTATAGTAGAATAATGTTATTCGTACCTCCAAATTGGCTCTCCAATATATCCCTCCTTATGTGGCAGCTGACGTGTCATGTTAAATAATATTATGTGTCATCTGACATGGTCGATGACATGGCAAATTATAACCCAAAAAGTTAATTATCCAATTTTGTCCATGTTAATTTAATGTTAATATTAATATTAATTAATACTAATATTAATTAACATTAATATTAATGTTAATGTTGATTTTAAGGTTAATGTTAATATTAATATTATTGTTAATGTTAATGTTAACGTTAATATTAATTTTAATGTTAATGTTAACATTAATTTTAATGTTAATTTTATGTTAAAGTTAATTTTAATTTTAAAATTTGCCACATCAGCTGCCAAATCAACATACCGTGTCAGCTGCCACGTAAGGAGGAATGGTTTGGAGATGCAATTTGGAGGGACAAATAACATTATTCTTTATAGTATAGGAAAACTTGGAGGGTGTTCATTGGTTGCACGAGCTTAAATTGCAATCCAAAAGGTAGGTTTATCTACTTGCCAACTGGCCACCTAGATTTTATGACATGGCCCTCTGATGCAACCAGATAGACCTTTGTCAAAGTTTTATGCTAGGAATTTGGCACCAAAATATAGGGTTGAAGTCAAGTCGACATTCGGTTATAAAAAGTGGGAGAAAGCTTGGATGATAATATTCCAAAGTTTCACTCGACATATTTTTTAACATTAACCTTTCTCTACTCTGACCAACCAGCAACAATATCGTCATCTTTTGGTCCGTGACGCCCGAGTGTCTTTCAAGCATCATGTGAAAGTGTTGACCCAAATGAATTGAGGAGCAATGGAGATGTCAATAGAGCCTAGATAGGTAAGTTGAATCCCTGTTGGATTGGGAATGCGGGGTGATCTGAGTCGGAATTGGTCCATGAGGTACAATATTGAATTGGACCCATATGTCTTAAAAAAGAATTCTTATATAAGACGTGAACCAATCCCAATTATCTACACCACATGATTCCACCTCCTAACCGATGTGGGACTAAATTACTAATTTTATTATCACCTCTCCATTTGAGCGCTCAACCGGAAACGAGATACAATTCAACAAATGACAATGTCATAGACCAACAAAGAGTTGCCTTCGACATGGTTATGCATGCGATAGACACGAAGGAATGGCTTAAAGCGAGTCTCCATAAATGATAGTTATTGTTGTCGAGTCTAATCACTATGTTAGGAAGGAAATGACTAGAGGAGGAAGATGTGTGGGAAATAGAAGAATCATCAGCCATAAACTTGTGAGGCTCTGATACCACGAAAAGAACAAAATTTGGAGAACCGCCTAAATTGATTCTTTTGATAGATGATGATTAAATACAATTTATACAGTAATAATTTGATATCTGACCCATTTTTTTTAGGTTTTTTTTAAAAGCATCACCATTTTTGCTAGGGGGCAGTCCTTACTTGGGGACAGCCCAAGGAGATAGAAATTTTGCTAGGGGCACCCACATTTGGCTAGGGGGGCAGCCCAACCCTCCAAGCCCTTCATTCCTTCCCATAACTCATTCTAAACTCTCTCTCCTTCAAAAGAAAAAAAGAGAACTCTCCCTCTCCCTCTCCCAAAATCCTACTTTCTTCTCCTTCACCACTCCACTCCCAATTCCTCCACCAAGATTTCTTCAACAACATTCGTAGATTCGAAGAGATGACGTGCAAGTCGAAGCAACCGGAATCTAGGTACGTTCTTCTCTAATTTCTTCAAAAAATTTGTACACTTTATTCAAAATCCTAGAATATTTTTAATTCTCTAAAAGTTTTGATAAATTAGGTTTAAAATCTCTTTATGGTTCATGAAAGGAATTTTCGAACACGACAAACCCACATTTTTTCTTGAAACCCTAACCCTAGAAGACGACAAACGAGCATCTCGTTTTGGCCGTTCGGCTGCAACAGTCGAATTTAAATACAGTAGGGACTGCCAGGCCTGTGGCAGTCCTAATGTAATGAGATATGGGAGTGGAAATGGTGGGGGAGAGGGGGGGGAAGGGGGGAGGGTTGGTACTCTATGTTGCTCATATGGAGGGGGGAGGGGGTGGGGGGGGGGGGGGTGGGTAACTGCATGATACTCATATGCGGGAAAAAAACTGCATGTCCTATACTCTCATGTTTGTAGACTTAATTCACTTATACTTTCATTTACAGTCTCAAAAGGTGAAGGAATTGGCCCAGACACTCCGGAGAGGTTGCCAAAGTGACACTACTGTCGCGGTCGCCAACAAGCTTGATCGCATCGATGACGTGGTCGAGTTCCCCTTCATGAATAATAGGAAGTCTCGTTCAAAGGTCCGGCATGAGATGTAGTTGGATGTGTCACGACCCGTTACCCAAATTGTTGGGCCAGCCCGAGCCATGTCCAGTCTACGCTTGTTAAAGCGTAGTAAGCTGTTCTAAGAATAGATAATAAAGGATCTAAGCTGCTAACAGTTCTAATATCACATTTAAAGGTTTATCACAACACAGCATCTATAAGCGAAGGTAAACAAGTACGGACTTAATAATACACTTCAAAGTATCTAACTGGAGACAAAGTTCAGTATCCAAATATAAGTATAGACAAAGTCTAAGTCACAAAACACATGAAAGATAACTAAGCAATGTTCCCCGCTGGGGCCTCTTCTGGAGCTAAGGCCATGTCCTCAATGCAGTACCATAATATGTAACACATAGCATTTTCTCCTCGGAAAGTGAACCTACAACGTTATCCTGTCAGGACGGGAGCAAGTACAACCTCTACAACTAAAGTACTGAATATATAATGAAAGAGATGTACAACAAGAAATATGGTGTGATAAATCTATAAAACAGGAAATACTGGAAACATGACCTCATGGTACAACTGGGATCACAGTATCATAGTAACATAGGGAACATGACATATCTGGAATTATGGTATGACTGGAATCACGGTAAAATATATTTGTCAAGATGACACATGTATATCTAATATTTAAAACTGGAGCAGGTACGTGATTGGTCAGTAGGTGGTGCTGTGGCACCGGTAAGAACCATATGTACTTCCGTACATGCCTAAATGTACACACGTACAAGTGCTGTCACGCCCCGCTCCCGTAGGAGCGATCGTCCTCGCTAAGGCGTGATGCCGCACGAGCCTAGATTGCGCTCGTGCAAGGCGGGTTCCAGAATGGCCGATTTCAGCGGCTGCGACGGGGTCGTCGCACAGAAGTCCCAAGCAGAGACGTTAAATAATAGCAGCAGAATTTAGAACAAACACAAGTTTTTCAAAAGATGATCTTTATTGATATTGAAACAAAGATTTCAATGGGGCGCAAGGCCAATGTTACAAGTCTCTCAAGCTCACTCAAGCTCACTTTTCTCTCATTACAAGTTCACTCTGCTCTCTCTCTCTCTCTCTCTCATCTCTCAATATTTGTCGATCCAGCGGAAGCTTCGGAAGGCGATGTCCATACATTATGTCCTGTATAAGTCTTCAATCCATGCGGCCGCACGCTTCGAATCGCCAAGGAACTCCTGTGCCTCGACGCATCCAAGCGGGCTCCACGCCACGAGCTTCTACATGTGCCTGCACATGAACACTGTGTGGGTGTCAGTACTCAACTGTACTGGTGGAGTGAGCTTCTCGCCCACCCATACAAAACCTACATGTTCATTTACTTTGTGCAGCTTAAATCCCTTTTCGATTGTCTTTCTACTCTTGCCTTAGGTTCAGTCTTAGGACCGGCGCCTTGGCGCAACTTGTGTGTCAAAACCATCCCGTGCTTGCAATGTCAACGTTACTCATACTTTGCCTATAGACCACTTCTCGTGCCATAACGTTAACCTATCAGGTCGTGCTTGCCTTTCGGCCAGAATCAGAGACGCAACTACGCGGTAGTACCCAATTTCCTTACGACCGTGCTATAACTCCTTCGTGCCGTGCCTCGCAACTCAGTACGACTCAACCATATCGCCGCCTCGCGGCCCCTTTGTTACTGTGATCGCCAACTGTCCCAATCAAGACTTGTGGGTTTAGTGTCACACGACTGACTTTGCCTTGCGGCGGTTTCCCGACTTACACTCAAACAACTCAACCAACTTATGCAACTATATGCCGACAACTCAAGACTCAATGCCACATCTCGTGCCGAAGCACGTCGCCTATGTTGTAGCCATTCTTTAAGTCCAATACTTGTATTCTAGCTTGTATACACCTTCGACAACTCAACTCAATCCAAAGGCATACCCGCGGATCTGCCGCTATGCCGACTCATCTATATGATTTGGTCACTGACTCCCAGAGCCATAGTGGACTCCTTTTTGCTGAGTATAGGATGGACCTTCTTTGGGTAGCTAGCCCTATTCCGCGTCCACCGAATACTTTGCCCCAGGCGCAGCTTGGCTCCCAGAGCCTTTATGTTTCCTTAGGCCGCAATCGGTCCCGTGGCGCCACAGGTTGCCGATTCGGGGAAACTCTACCTTGTCGACAAGTTGTCCATGACCATGCAAGATCGACTCAAACTGACGTCTCACATAGTCATTCACTTCTGGTGTTACCATCTCTTTTAGTGCCATTCCTCTCTTTTAGTACCATTTCTCACATCTGAGATCTTGCCTCGACGACCCGTAGTCGCGAGCATTGTTCTTTCTTGCCTCAACGACCCAGTCGTGAGCATTTCTTTCTTTCTTCCTTTCTTTTAACTCAAGACAACAACTTATTTAGACACTTTCCAAAACTCAACTAATCAATCGTGGCCCGTGCCTTTAAAAGCTCTAGGATCGTGCAATCGTGCCTCAACTCGACTTCCGCTCTACGCGGCGCTATCGCCCAAGTCATACTTTATATGACGGGCCGTAGAATCGTGGGACTATTTAAGTTGACAGCCGCAGAAAGAGCGAGACAGCACTAGAAATGACTTAGGTCGATCGGCATAACTTTGTCTAACTTAATCGAGCCTATAACTTGACTTAAGGGACGAGCAAAGGCTATGCCAAGCCTTGCGTTATGGAAACGTGCATGCTTTGTCGAGCATTTACGTGGGCAACGCCTATGACTTAGGCCAACTCAAGTGTCGGGACAATTCGACGGGACCGTGCATGCTTTAACAAGCATTCACGCAGGCGACGCCTATGACTTAGGCTATTTCATAACTTTGTGTCGAAGACCAACTTCCCTTCTCCCAAGCCACGGGACGAAGGACCGAGTGTCATTTTCAAAGCACGCCGTGCACCAACTCTAAGCCGACCGTGGGACGTTTTTCATGTTCTAACTCATTTTGACCCATCGGGATTATTCCTTTAGTTATGTGGATTCATCTCTTTTATTATTAAGCCTACTTGTGCAAGTTGAAAATACAATTTATTATGTGAAGGCAAAGATGAGGCAAGTTCACCGAAACTACCCCACCTGAGCGAGCGGTCGCCTTGACCGAGATGTCTTCGAGTCGCCGTTGTAAGGCTAAGTCCGAACGCCGTCGGCGTTTCGATTCCTCCGATTGACTGAGCGAGACGGGTACTACAACATACACCACTCAGAACAAGTCTCGTCCTCGAGACTTATTGAGTACTTACTTATTGACTTATCACCTTACTCAACATTCAGGAACTCTCGCATACACTATGCCTATGCGTTTCCTCAATCCGAGCCACGCTCGCACTACCCTCAATCTTTTCTTCGAATCTCTATTTCAAAATCCTCAACACTTTCCATTCCTCAAGTCTCACTTGATTCAACTTATCACTTGGTTGGATCGTGCACATATTCCAGGCGTCCCCAAAATACATGCATTTTAGCCAAGCCTTGTGATAGAGAATCCGACATCACCACTCGAGTCGGATCGTGTACGTATTCAAGCGTCCCTGATATACATGCATCTCAACCGAGCTCACGAGTGGTGCCACCATAACTCCTATCGCTTTTCGCCGGGACGTCTGCCTAATCGCTAGGCTATATCTTTTGGCTAAAGTCATTCGTCAGTATTGGAATCATAGTTCCCAAACAACAATATCAACACTGACCCCCATCCTAAGGTCAAACCAAGTTGATAGTACGGGATTTTCTACCCAAGCTCGCATCACTCCGATTTCTAAACATCGAGCATCGATTCCCTACGCACATCCCAACATTCGTCGCACGGGACCTGAGTCATTTAGCAAAGCCATCCTACAACTCACGTTCAACCAAATTCTCCGACGTATCAATATCGCCCGTTTAACAAGCCATCTTGCATGGTCTATCTCTTCGAACACGTTCGACATAATCTGTCTATCAAACCCTTCCAAGTCAAGCACACTACTACGTAATTCACCGCTAAACCATAATCCATATTTCACATTTCCGAAGTCATCTATTCCAATTCACGAAATCGATCACAAGGTCGTCTAGCTTAACAACATGTTGCGCCCTGATCTCACGCGAGTCAGATTATCTGCGATGGGCATGAATCACCATGCACGCTTCCGCGAGATAGTCATTCTCATCGGGATGTAACTCTTGTTTTACGTCTAGACTAATTCATTCTCGATGAGTGGATTGGACCTACTCAATCCTCAAGTTCATTTCATTCATTGATCACAAGTCATCCTCGAATTCTCCTTTGCATCAAACCGACAAGTCAAGACAATCGTAGTTGCCGCATCCTGACTCCAAGTTCGATCATTCCCGCGACATGAATCACCATGTCTGCGCTCACGCGGAACGATCGCCTCAAACCTGACGCAACGCATGTACGAGGCTAGAGTTGCACTCGCGCAAGACAAGAATGTTGACGTTGTGATTATCCGCGTAACCATCAAGACACTTTCATTTTCATCCAACATCCATCTCAATCAAAATCCTAGGCATCACATCCGACCGAACGATAACACTGCACGATCGTCACTCGGCGAGTTGGAGTGCCCCCGAGTTATCGCATATCGATCTTTGATACGCCTCAATACCATCGACAATATGCGTAACCTGACGATCTTCCTTTGCAACCAAATTCTGAGTCGTGCGAATGGTGCTATCGTCCGACTGGATAATCTCCTCTACATTTATAATCATCAATTTCCCTCAGACCAATTTCGAGTATCGTTCATCCGTTAATCTTAAGTCATCGACCAACGTATTTTCCTCAATTCGCATCGTTCGACATCCCTGAGCCTATCGCATACACCACTCAAGGATGAAGTCATTCAACAAATCCTCAACTTAACATTTGATTCACAATCTACTTCTTCAAATTTTCTGTCCAAATCGTTCCTCGAAATCCAAGCACGCTCGTCTATATCGCACCGACGTTATTGTCGCTCGATAGTACCCCTGTCGATAGTCATCTCACTTTACCCAATCGAGTTCAACTCATTCTCGTCCGACATAATTTGAATCCCGCACTCGACTTTTCTAAGGTCGACGCAACTTTAGTGTATATGCCCAGCCCGACTTAGCTAACCGTGCTTACGCAAACTATCTTTTGTTTTGTTGTCAAAGAATGTTCTCCTACGTTTTGCAAAATAGATAGACTTATTGTATGGACATCCCGTAGGACATTTGAGAGAGAGCGCACCAACGATTTCAACTTTGCGGAAGCAACGATTCAGAGTTTGCGGAAACAACGGAGTTAAAAAATTCAATCGATAGTCCAAGGACGTAAAGCCGGGCTCTGATACCACTATGTCACGCCCCGCTCCCGTAGGAGCGATCGTCCTCGCTAAGGCGTGATGCCGCACGAGCCTAGATTGCGCTCGTGCAAGGCGGGTTCCATAACGGCCGATTTCAGCGGCTGCGACGGGGTCGTCGCACAGAAGTCCCAAGCAGAGACGTTCAATAATAGTAGCAGAATTTAGAACAAACACAAGTTTCTCAAAAGATGATCTTTATTGATATTGAAACAAAGATTTCAATGGGGCGCAAGGCCAATGTTACAAGTCTCTCAAGCTCACTCAAGCTCACTTTTCTCTCATTACAAGTTTATTCTGCTCTCTCTCTCTCTCTCTCTCTCTCATCTCTCAATATTTGTCGATCCAGCGGAAGCTTCGGAAGGCGATGTCCATACATTATGTCCTGTATAAGTCTTCAATCCATGCGGCCGCACGCTTCGAATCGCCAAGGAACTCCTGTGCCTCGACGCATCCAAGCGGGCTCCGCGCCACGAGCTTCTACCTGTGCCTGCACATGAACACTGTGTGGGTGTCAGTACTCAACTGTATTGGTGGAGTGAGCTTCTCGCCCACCCATACAAAATCTACACGTTCATTTACTTTATGCAGCTTAAATCCCTTTTCGATTGTCTTTCTACTCTTGCCTTAGGTTCAGTCTTAGGACCGGCGCCTTGGCGCAACTTGTGTGTCAAAACCATCCCGTGCTTGCAATGTCAACGTTACTCATACTTTGCCTATAGACCACTTCTCGTGCCACAACATTAACCTATCAGGTCGTGCTTGCCTTTCGGCCAGAATCAGAGACGCAACTACGCGGTAGTACCCAATTTCCTTACGACCGTGCTATAACTCCTTCGTGCCGTGCCTCGCAACTCAGTGTGACTCAACCATATCGCCGTCTCGTGGCCCCTTTGTTACTTTGATCGCCAACTGACCCAATCAAGACTTGTGGGTTTAGTGTCATACGACTGACTTTGCCTTGCGGCGGTTTCCCGACTTACACTCAAACAACTCAACCAACTTATGCAACTATATGCCGACAACTCAAGACTCAATGCCACATCTCGTGTCGAAGCACGTCGCCTATGTTGTAGCCATTCTTTAAGTCCAATACTTGTATTCTAGCTTGTATACACCTTCGACAACTCAACTCAATCCAAAGGCATACCCGCGGATCTGCCGCTATACCGACTCATCTATATGATTTGGTCACTGACTCCCAGAGCCATAGTGGACTCCTTTTTGCTGAGTATAGGATGGACCTTCTTTGGGTAGCTAGCCCTATTCCGCGTCCACCGAATACTTTGCCCCAGGCGCAACTTGGCTCCCAGAGCCTTTATGTTTCCTTAGGCCGCAATCGGTCCCGTGGCGCCACAGGTTGCCGATTCGGGGAAACTCTACCTTGTCGACAAGTTGTCCATGACCATGCAAGACCGACTCAAACTGACGTCTCACATAGTCATTCACTTCTGGTGTTACCATCTCTTTTAGTGTCATTCCTCTCTTTTAGTGCCATTTCTCACATCTGAGATCTTGCCTCGACGACCCGTAGTCACGAGCATTGTTCTTTCTTGCCTCAACGACCCAGTCGTGAGCATTTCTTTCTTTCTTCCTTTCTTTTAACTCAAGACAACAACTTATTTAGACACTTTCCAAAACTCAACTAATCAATCGTGGCCCGTGCCTTTAAAAGCTCTAGGATCGTGCAATCGTGCCTCAACTCGACTTCTGCTCTACGCGGCGCTATCGCCCAAGTCATACTTTATATGACGGGCCGTGGGATCGTGGGACTATTTAAGTTGACAGCCGCAGAAAGTGCGGGACAGCACTAGAAATAACTTAGGTCGATCGGCATAACTTTGTCTAACTTAATCGAGACTATAACTTGACTTAAGGGACGAGCAAAGGCTATGCCAAGCCTTGCGTTATGGAAACATGCATGCTTTGTCGAGCATTTATGTGGGCAACGCCTATGACTTAGGCCAACTCAAGTGTCGGGACAATTCGACGGGACCGTGCATGCTTTAACAAGCATTTACGAAGGATCGAGTGTCATTTTCAAAGCACGCCGTGCACCAACTCTAAGCCGACCGTGGGACGTTTTCCATGTTCTAACTCATTTTGACCCATCGGGATTATTCCCTTAGCTATGTGGATTCATCTCTTTTATTATTAAGCCTACTTGTGCAAGTTGAAAACACGATTTATTATGTGAAGGCAAAGATGAGGCAAGTTCACCGAAACTATCCCACCTGAGCGAGCGGTCGCCTTGACCGAGATGTCTTCGAGTCGCCGTTGTAAGGCTAAGTCCGAACGCCGTCGGCGTTTCGATTCCTCTGATTGACTGAGCGGGACGGGGCACTACAAGTGCCTCAGGATATTGGCCTCTGGCAAGGTCTACATGCATAATGTCGACCTTACACGGCTCAAGGTCGTAGCGTGGGGGCATGATCACGTACTCAACTATCAGTTTCCCCATAACCCATATTCTAACATGTGAGAGATACGAGAACAGTAAAAACATGTAGGAGATACTGGGAGCAGTATAAGCATGACAGGTACTGGGAGCAGTATAAGCATGGCAGGTACTGGGAGCAGTATAAAATATGTGAATACTCAGAGCAGTATATAGTATAGTGAAACATGTACTGAGAACCAGTAAGAAGCATGTGAAGATATAAGAACTGTTATAAGCATGGCAGGTACTGAAAGTAATACAACATGTGAAGATTTAACTTGCTACCTCAAGGATCAGTATTTTAACAGGGTTAATACATGTTCTAGCATTAAAAGACAGTAAATGAATTTGCAGATGTACTTGCCTCGAGCAAAGCAATAATACTAGTACGAAGATATAGATGCCTGGTGTCCTGTCAATAATGATATACAAACTCAGTTCTAAGCTATGTTCAATATTACACTAGTGGTGTGACACGACTCGTAATTGGATACTAGCCAAGTGGAGACCTAGCATAAAAGTCTAATGTGGTGTGACACTATATCCAAACTAATTTTCTAGGGCCTTTACACTAGTGTAGGGTGAGGTCCAATACTACAGTAACTCAAATCAACACAAAACTTGCAAGTCGTAACTACTCAATAAATAAATCAAACTGTACACTAAGTTCCAACAATTTTTGAGATAGATAAAAAGCTTAAATATACATAAAATAAAATACCAAAATGATCCTTGTTAATTATAGAAATTTATACTAATTTTTCTGGGATTTATAAACCTTCATAAATATTTATTAAAAATCAGCAAACATATGAATCCTAAAAATGAGTTCTGTTTTCCCATTTTTATAAAATACCAAAAACACTTATTAAATACTGGAAAAATTATAATAAATTATCTAAATTAACATAGTATTTAAATACAATTTTTTTAGATTTTTACATCAATTAAAATATATATAAAAATCCAAAAACAGAAAGTAACAATTTCTGAAAAAATAATTAATTACAAATTAAGGATGATACATAAGCAAAATCTACAGATGTTCTCGGATGATAAAATAAATATCACCAACGTGTCCAGAATGGTCAAATTAGCTAGGATAACCTACCCATAAGTCCAATTTGGACACATGAGCAAAACGATAATTTCGGGTTAAAATGATGTCCGCCGTTGAACACACCTTGTACCGAAAAACGTGTCAAAATAGAAGTCTATAAAACCTAGCAAATTATATGTCCACGAATCTAGAATGATGATACGAACCCAACGGTATGTCCGAAATGGAATTCCGATGTGCCGATCTCAAAATGATACGTTGATGCGGACACTTGGAATCCAGTTTGCACCGAAATGCGTGCCGGAGCAAATGTCTTCAAAACTTAGCAAAATATATGTCAACGAGTCCAGAATGACGATACGAACTCAATGATATATCCGGAACTGGATTCCGATGAGCTGATCTCAAAGTGACACGTTGACTCGAAAAGTGGGACCCGCTTTGCACTAAAATGCGTGCCAGGGCCCACGTTCTCCAAATCAAGCAAATTTTATATGAAAATATGCCAGAACGATGCCACGAGTCTACTAGTGGTGTCAGAAATTGAATTCGGAGTCCCGGGTTCAAAAATGGAATTTAACAAGTACAAATTAAAGAATTCGGACGGCCAACTTTGGCATCGAATTCGACCAACCAAACGTGCTTATAATGAAACAAAACTTAAAGGAGGCAGGAAGAGGGTTATACCAGCTGCGCACAGAAACTGGTAGTGCGCCAACCGAAGTTGCGACGGCGGAGTTACGAGCTGACGAAGTCGGCTCCATGTTAACCTATAGCCCTGTCACTCATTGCATTAATTTCAGTTTCCTATATATCAGTCACCAATCTACCCACACATACATATCACATATACACACACAAACTGGGAAACCTGAAACCTGAGATTTTGAATCATAAGTTGGTTTATGATTTAGAATGTGTGATATATATATATATATATATATATATATGTATATATATGTGTGTGTGTGAGTTTTAGAATGTGTATGGTATGGGTTACCTATTGTATTAGAGTGGGGTATTACCTATAGCCTATAGGTAGATGTATGTATGTGTGAGGTACCATTGAGTGTGGGTTGAGAGCTCACATTACTTATGATGCCTATATATATGTAGACATACACATATATGATTCCTATCTATATATTCATGAATATATAGTTGATGGATATATGTGATAGATAGGTATAGGTGTGTGGGTTTATTTGATAGACTTGTGTATGTCCAGGGCAATACACATTGGGTATGTATACATTGATAGGTAATATAATATATATAAATATGGTATCCTAGGATATGTAAGTCTGTGGTGTGGATCTGAGTTGTCTTTACTTAGAGTTGACTTGACAGTTAACCACCCTATAATTGACCATGGTTGACCCAATAGTTCAGGTTGACTTAGAGTTGACTGGAGTTGACCAAAAGTCAACATTGAGTCTAGATGTGACCAATTGACCTAGTTTGACTAGAGTGTTGACTTGGGTTGACCCAGAGTTAACCAAGTATGACTTGGACCTAGTTTGACCTAGACAGTTGACCAGGTTTGACTTAGAGTTGACTTTGACCTAAATCGACCTAAAAATCATGTAGATTGTATTGTATGTACTTATTTACCATTCTGGACATGTTATAACCCATACTGCTCTATTTAGGACATTGTGACTCCGGTGCAGACATCTGATATTCATTACTCTTTTCAGAGTATCAGGCGAGTACATTCTCTGATAGTTCTTTCATTTACTTGTCAATTACTGTACTTCAGTTCTAGTTAGTTGTATGTGATTCTCTGTTACAAACATGTATTATTATTTCTGAATCCATGTATGCGACACACATACTTACTCGTCTTACCTCTATTATTCGAATCACCATACGAATCACTATTCGAATCACCCTATTCGTATCTTCATATGCTGGTTGGACTTGTATTCGTCTTATGTGTTGGATTATGGATTCATTTGTATTAGACTGGGCGGAGAAATACTTGATTAGATATGTGAACATTCCCACTATTCGAACCACCCCCTGTGAATATATTCGAACGATAGCCATTCCACACCCGGCCAGGTGTGTGATGTGCCGGATTTACCCTTAGCTGTTTACATGTCTATCTAAGTATTTTAAAACACACTTAGAGAATTTATTCGAATCATTATTAGAACATCATGTGAATCACTATTCGTATCACCTTATTCGATTCACCTTATTAGAATAATGATTAGAATTACATTCGACTCATCTTATATTAGACTCACATTGGGATTACACTCGACTTATATTGTACTATCTGAAATCATTATGTTACTCTAGTTCAGCTAGATCTTATTTTTACAGTCTTCTTTGTTATGTTTCTCTTATTGTTTAGTTACCTTACTTTCATTGTACCTTAACTGCTTCTCTACATCACTACCTGTATAAAACTGCCATATTCATCAATACAACTGTCTATAACTGCTTTATAGTTCTCTGTCATTTACTTGGGATTTCTTGATGAAATGTACTCGTTCCTGTCCTGACTGAACCTGTTGAAAATATTACAAATGATTGCCCTGAGGACATTTGCCCTACTTGCCTTAGAGCAGGAGATGGCTTAGCTACCTATGGTCCCGACACTCAGGAGTGATCGGGAGACTAGCTAGTAGACTTGGTTTAGTTTTCATGTTTTAGAATTTGAATTGTAATAACTTGAGATACGAGTTTGTATTTGAGTTTGTTTGATATATTATTATTTAGTAGTTTTTAAATGTTGTTGTTAGTCTTTAGTTATAAACTTCTGTGTTATCTTATCGTTTTTAGACTGTGATTGAGATTCATTATATCTATACTTGTCCTCCGTTCGGAGTTGAGATTTGACAAGTACATTATATAATTGCGTGAGTTGTTGATTAGATAGTAACCTAGGACAGCGTTCTACCGCCGACACTGCGGCGTAGGCTGGACGTACCCACTTCTCGTGCCCTTACTCTAGGGTGCGGGTCGTGACACTCCACGAAACTGTCCAAAAACAGTTCAATTTAAAACGTCAACTTGGTGGCCAGTTTTGAGGCATCAAACGACGAAATTAACGGACGAAAATTGAGGAAAGTGAAGTGCTATATACCAAAATTACGAGGAGCAAGGAGTTCGCCGATCCAACGGTCGGATTAACCAGAAAATCCGTGCGAAGTCGCTGTCCCGAGACACGAATTTTGAAGTTGAAATCGCACGTCACGGCGGAATTTCGACGTAAATGCACAAATAGCCTATTTGGCTCGTCGAGAAGGAGCGTGGTGGCCATGGGGTGGCTCACCGGAGGTCGCCTGGGCGAGGAGGACCGGCCACGGCGGCGGCAGAGCGGCGCAGCGGCGGCACGGCGGCGAGGGTGCGGGGTGGTGGTGGCTCGGGTGAAGGTGGAGGAAGGGGGTGTTGGCTATGGTGGTGGTGAAATGGTAGTGGTGATGGAGATGGTGCATGGTGATGATGGAGAAGGAAGAGGAGAAAGGAGGAGCTCGGCCAGCCATGGGGTGGTCGGCCGGCCATGGGTCGACTGTGGGGGTGGGGTGGTGTGTGTGTGTGTTGAGTGAGAGAGAGAGAGTTGTGTGTGTGCGTGTTTGTATGGAGAGGAAGAGAGAGAGTGATATATGTATATATAATATATATGAAGAGAGAGAGATATATATTTGAGAGGGAGAGAGAGTGTGAAGTTGGTCCACACAGGGGGAGTTGTGTGCTGTGAGGGGAGTGAGGGGGTGTAGGTGTAGGTGTAAAGGAAGAGAGAGATTATATATATATATATATATATATATATATATATATATATATATATATATATATATATATATATATATATATATATATATATGTATGTATGTATATATATTTATATATGGGATATTTGTAAAGAGAGAGAAGATATTTTTAAATAGGAATAAGAGGAAAATTAAGCGGGATATTTGAGCACTCTTAGGAGAACAATATGGAGCTTGGGTTCGGGTTCGGTCGAGCCAGGTCGGGTCAAAATCGGACAGGGTGACATAATAAAATTAAATACGTATTTATGATCATGGGTAAATAAATAACATGTGGGGACTCAAATAAATGGGACACAAGCGTCATGTGGGTAGTAGGCTTCATATGGGCCACGTCCATACTTTGGGTCGACTATGTTGGATCGATGTCGGGTCCTGAAATTAAATTAAAAAATAAATTAGGTTTTACGGTAGAAAATAAATCGGCCTAAATTGACCCGGAAGTTGTGCGAAGAAAATGAAGCACAAAATGGAGTGTCTGAGTGGGAGACGAAGGTCATGGGTGAAGAGCGTCTCGAATAGATCATTTATGAGAAGTTGGTTCTGAGAAAACGACTGGCCTGGTGCTCCTAAATATAAAGTCACGGTAACGTGCAAACGAAGATCAAAGATAAAAGTGGGAATAATTATTCAACGATTAATTGGTCTAAGTTGACCTGAAATTGCACGATACAAAAAGAGCACAAGGGAACAAATTTAAGTGGGACATGATATATCAAAACGAAGATAATATTGTCTACTACAAAACTCGTAAAGAGAGTTTATAGAGATTGGTATCCCTGACGCTTCAGAAGTTAAAGTCACGGGAAGGTATATTAATGATCAAAAATAATTAAATAATAAAACATTTATCAAAAATAATTCATTCAGAAAATTTAAAATAAACCCTGAAATTCAGGGCCTTACAATGTGGAATGATCATTAGTTGGATGTAATCTGGAAGTTTTTGTAAAGATGTTTTTGTTATTTGAAACTTGAAGGATATATTTGTTGTTTGGAAACTTAAGTTGTTGGGCAGACTTTTGAAGGATATGTAGTTGACACTTATGTTATTTTTTGAAGTTGGATATTTTGTCTGATATGTAGTTGTGATCTATGTTGTTATTTATGTACTTGTTGGATATGTAGTTGTCTGATATGTAGTTGTTATTTACGTTTGGAAACTTAAGTTGTTGGCCAATTCCTGATATTCTTGATTTAGTATCAGGACTGTCAGCACGCTGGCAGTCCTAATTGAAATCCTCTGTGATGAGAGTTTCAAAATGAAACTCTCTGTCACAGAGAGTTTCAATTAGGACTGCCAACACCCTGGCAATCCTACATAAGTGTAGGACTGCCAAGGGGGTGGTAGTCCTATTTATAAAGGAAAATTTATGAAATGCCCAAAAAATGAAAAAGTGCTAAAATAGAGGTCCAAACATCATTTTTTTGCGATTCTAAAATTTCGAAAGGGCCGACCAATGAGGAAACTGTTAATCTTCGGCTCCTCAAAGATATGCTCATTTTGTGACAAATCGGGCCTCGTTTTGACCTTCCAGTCAAAAGTTATGGCCCTCCAAAGTTTCAACTGACCATAAAATGCAGAAGAATGACCATTCTCCGTATTAGAACATGAATAATGTTAATTTCGCATGAGGGTGACCATTCTTCGTCTTAATTTACACGAAGAATGACCATTCTCTGTGTTAGTAACACGGACAATGACATTCTCCGTCTTAATTTACACGGAGAATGCCCATTCTCCGTGCTAAATTACACGGAGAATGGCCATTCTCCGTCTTAATTTACACGGAGAATGGCCATTCTCCGTGTAATTTAGCACGGAGAATGGTCATTCCAGCCCAGTGTTTGTTAAAACGTAGGAGAATGGCCATTCTTCGTGTTAGAAATACGGAGAATGCCATTCTCCGTGTTAATTTACACGAAGAATAGCTATTCCCAGTGTTAAAACGCAGGAGAATGCCATTCTCCGTGTTAGAAACACGGAGAATGCCATTCTTCGTGTTAAATAACACGGAGAATGCCATTCTCAGTGTTAAAACGTAGAAGAATGACCATTCTCCGTGTTAGAAACACGGAGAATGGCATTCTTCGCGTTAATTTACACGGAGAATGGCCATTCCCAGTGTTAAATCGTAGGAGAATGATTCTCCTGTTGGCCCAATGATGGTATCATGTTTTTGAATATGGTTAATATGTTAAGTTTAGCATTTCATTATCACTAATCTTCATACTATCGCTATAGCATTTCTACTTATAATTATACCTTTGGTGATATGTGCCTATTGGTTTACATATTAGTGATATGAGCTTATCTATCTTAAATTTAATCGGGTTGCCAAAATCAAAACTATGTTTTTGATTGTGGTCATTCAATTAAGTTTAATCATTATGTTATCACTAACATTTATGCTATCACCTTAGTCATTATACTTAAACTCAGCATTGTCCTGATGTACATTAAACTTATCATACTTGCTACTATGTATATTGCTTTGTTCGTCTAACATGTACATGCAGAAAAGTAATAAACAAGATCAATGTGGACATATGCAATGAATAAATCATGGTGATCCAAAGACGATGGATTCCACAAGATTTTTCTGAACCACCCGACAACATCTCTGGAGCCACGCACCGGGGGTTCCGCTGCCCGGTCAGCGGACGGGGGTTGAGGGGGCAGCGCCCCTCGTCGGGGGTTCGGGGGCGAAGCCCCCGAAAGGTATTCAGTTTTTACAAACTGGATATCTTTGGACAGCTGTCGCCAAGGGAAAAAGCCAGCACCTATCAAAGGAAGAAGCCAAGCCATGCCATCATCATTTCAAGACTCTGAAGAAGCCTGCACCTGCCTAAGTTTATCTGGAGTCTGTAATGAGTCTTAGGAATTATTGTAAACACAAGAAATGGATGGTAAAATCGAAAGCTAGGGCAGAAATAAGCCCAGGATCATTTTTGGTAGAAAACGGCATACCGACGGTATACCGGTGTATACCGACGGTATACCGGTTTTTTGTTCACAGAAAGTTTCTGTTAACAAAACCGGCATACCGACGGCATACCGGTCCATACCGACGGTATACCGCTTCCGAAACGTTGAAATTCCAACGGTCGGATTTCCAGCAATTAATGATCCCAACGGCTATATTTCAAGCTGTTGCAATCCCAGACCGGTATACCGCCGGTATGCCGGATCATACCGGTGGTATGCCGGTTCGTGGACTGAAAAGTTGCCTTGAGCTCTTTTCAATGCTTTGGTTATAAATAGCCTTGAACCCCTTCATTCAAGGTTGATGCTTTGAGCCTAAAAATTTCTAAACCACCAAAGCCTATCCACAAACAACTCTACAAAGCTTTCATTTGCCATTCACAAATTGTGTTAGAGTTATTGAGTTGAAAAGTGAGATCTTCATCCTATTGTATAAGGAGATCAAAACCTATTGTGAAAGGTTGAAGTTGGAGAGTCTTCGTATCCAAACTCTCGGTTGAAGTTGGGGAGTCTTCGTATCCAAACTCTCGGTTGAAGTCGGAGAGCCCTTCGGATTAAAGCTCTTGTGTAAGAAGTTGGCGAGTTCTTCGGATCCAAACTCGTGTGTAACTATTTGCTCAAATAGTGGATTAAAGTCGGAGAGAGTTCCGGGACTGGACTGCCTCTTAGGAGGATACCAGGATACATCGGGTGTCGGTATTGTGTTTGCTTCTTCTCTTGCACTTATATTTTTAAATTGCCAACTAGCTTGTGCTAAGTGCTTGATTAGTTAGCTTGACCCTATTCACCCCCCCTCTAGGGTTCCTACAATTGGTATCAGAGCGAGGACTCTATTGTTAGGCTTAACATCCTTAGAGTAGATCCTTGTTATTTTTCTATGGCATCGTATTCCTCCTACTCCTCCTCCGATAAAGGGGGTTTTATTTCTAGTAGCATAGACAATCATGTTTCTTCTAAATACAAGAAATGCTCTAAGTGGAAAGCTATGGCTAAACAATCCTTAGAGATTCTTGACAACCTTCATTCTACCAATGAAGAATTTTCTGAAAAGGTTGTTCATTTAGAAGAATCTAATGAGTTATTGAGAAATGAAAACAATGTTTTATTATCTAGACTTGATTCTCAAAACTCATCATGTGTTTCTTTAAAGAGTTTGAATGAGGCTTTAATTTTGAAAATCAAATCTCTTTCCTCGTCAATAGAAGATCTTAAGAGGCAAACACATGAGCTAAATCATTTGCATGATTCTTCTATTGACACTTTAAAGAAACAAAATGATGATTTTATTTCTAGAATTGTTTTATTTGAAAAAGAGAATAATGCTTTAAATGTTAAATTTGATTCTCTTACTTGTATGCATGATGATTTGATATTAGAACATGATATTCTTAAGACCAAATCCATGCATGCTCACTCTAGAGACATTCATCATTCTAGTATGTCACATGTTCATAACCTTGCTCATTCTGATACATGTGCACACACTAGCATTAGATGCTTCTATTGCTCTCGTATTGGACACATGAGCTTTATATGCCCTATTCGTAGGACCTACACTACTAATGCTAGAGTAAGTGCTATATGGGTCCCTAAAGCTAATAAATGTGGATCCAAGTTTCTTTGGATACCAAAGTCTTCATCTAATATTGTAGGTGGAGCTTCTTTTGCCGGAACATAGCACCAAGGAGCGTGTTGGTGGTTGCAAAGCTCAAAGGTCATCTTTCAAGCAATTGCACCAACACAAGTGTGGCCACTAAAGCCACTTTGGTAACATGCTAAACGATTCTCTTCAAATAGTTTATATTAGTAGAATCTAGCATGTTTCTCTTGATGTTTTGCTACTAGCTCACATTGATATCCTTAGTTGCTTATTGTATAAATCAATGTGAGATATAATACTAGCATGCTTAGTTAATTCTCTTATTATTTCTTTTATCTAGCATGACTAGTTACTTAGCTTAAATGTTTAGTTCACACTTGTAGTTTATCGCTCATTCTCTATTAGTGTGACACATTCATATATGCATGCTCGTTGTTCTTAATATTTATTTATAAAGCATGCATATCACTCTAGTCCATAGGAGCTTGGTTTTGATATGAGTTAATATGATTTTAACTCTCCGCCTTTAAAGTTTTTAAATTAGTTCTTCTTGCCGGTTTGTATTTAACGTGTCTTATTTACTTTAAATCGGTCTTTGCGAATATATGTGTTTAGCACAAGCTTCTTATTACTTGACAAGTATATACTTATACTTCTTTTTATTCTTGTGCTTACATAATATATTCATTATTGATTCTCATACTTTATCTTGATTATCTTCTTGAGAATCAATTATGTCTTTGCCTAATATAGCTTATTTATACATGCTTTTGAATTTGTGATGATTTCTCAAATATTCATTAAGGATACATGACTATATTCATTAAAATTTTCATTTACTTATAGTTCATGTATCGCTTATATTGATATCTATTTTTGTATAAATACCTTTATGTAGGCATATGAGTTAAGCTAAAGTTTTATATTAACTTGAAGAGTATTTATTCATACTTGTTACTTCTAGACTCGTGCTTAACTCATACTCTAGCTATTGATTCTTTTGATCAAATTTGTGTATCTCTTTTTGAATCAATATGCTTCTTCCTTAAAGCTTTCTTTTAATGATGTCTTTTTAGCTTTTTGGTTGACTTTAGGGATACATGCTCTTAATTGATTTTTGATCTTTTCGTGTATGCCTATTCGTGATATATATATAGTTTTATATATATAAATGATTCCTAGCTTTTGATATTTATTTGTTTTATATCTTTAAGTTGGGATGGTGAGAGAAAATATTTGTTTATGTATTGCACTTGACTATTTATGGAAGTTCTTTTAAGAATCACAAGGTTTTGTGTTTTGTCTTGTTTTTATAATTAACCTCCATTTTTAGTGCACATTTTCAAATCTATATCATCTATATATTTCTATTGTGCACTATGAAAGTTTTTGAAAATGATTTTTACTATCCTTAGCATTTAGCTTTCTTGATCTTAATGATCTTTCTTTGCTCATTCCTTGGGTTATGCTTCCTTTTGAATTATTGTTGCCCAATGATGTTTTTGTAGCACATGAGAATACTTGTAATTGTTACATCATATTTCTCATGAATTTAGCTACTATGGTTTGAGCTTTTGTGTTGAGATTTTTCCACTTCTAGAGAATACACTTATTTTAATGTGGCTATAGTATTTTGCATTCTCTAGATTGATCTATCATTTCATTATCTTGGGTTAATCTCAATACTTGGCAAAGAGATTTATTTTATTGTGTTTTCATGAACATCTCTTTTGTCCTTTACTTGATAAGAGTCTAATTCATTTATTTATCATCTTATGCTCTTATCCTTGCTTAGTAAAGAGTCTCTAAATCATTTTGATCATTCAAAATGTATTCCCTTAATTGTGAACTCTATGCTTAAGCAAGTATTTTTTTTGTGTTAGTGACTTAAGAATTAATGAGCACATTTATCTTGTTAATGGCTTCTCTCATTAATCTTATTTGGATTATATAGTTTGCTTATTTGTGATATATTATTAAGCTATATAATTTTGGCTCACTTTCACACATCTAGCTATATTCCTATACTTCAATCTATATATGATATGCTAGTTTACAAAAACAAGATTTGTGATATGCTTAATCTCTAAAACTAGTTTTACAAATTCTTTATTAAATCTTGTTTTCTCTTAGAGGTTTGTGATTCCTTGTTTTAACTCTCTTCCATAACTAGTCATTAGCAAGTCCCTCTTAAATTTCTCTCACTTTTGAGTCATGATTTTATCATATTATCATTTACATCTCTTCTTTATTGAACTTGTAATTATTTAAATGAGAATGACTCTTTTCCATATTTTTTATTATTTTATGAGATTTTATCATAAATATGATTTGGGATTTTCTTTATGAGATTTGTTGGATCATGACTAATTATTTTTTTTTGATAAAAGATCCTAATGGTTGAGTAGTCCTATATTATCTTATTATGTGATTATCAAACTAATTTATTACTCTACCTTGACTACTCATGGATTGCCACATATGGGCCTTTGCTATTTGATTTTACCCGTTGATGGGTACATATATGGTGAAACATACCTAGTCCATGTAAGGTAATAAATTGGTTGATTCTCTCTTAATTAGATAATCATGGACATGATGTTTGAGTTTTATTTTTATTTTTATTTTTGAGCTATATTCTGTCTATCATCATGATTGTTCTTAATTGACTTTATTCTTTTTCATGATGACATTTTCTCAAAGGATAACATATATTGATCTATCATATTTAAATATGAGATCCTTCTAAATAGACTAATGTATGTCATCTTTTGATTATACGTGCTTAATTCGAATATTCTTTTGATCCTTCATCTTTAGTGGCTATTAATTGTATATCTCTTCTTGACTAAAGATGATATTTTTCGTCTTTTGACGATATTGTAGCCTTATATGCATCGAGCAAATGAGAGAAATCCATAGTTGATTTACCCCTAGATCTTGTCGTTATCTATTTTATGCTATAAGTGATTTGGAACTAGATACACATATTTTGAGGGGGAGCAAATCAATTGATTCTATTTATTTATACCCTTTAATATGTCGTATACCTAGTTCATCATGGACCCATTTTTTTCTTCTATTTCATATCTTATTGATTGAGGTCATGATATATTTTTTATTTTGAAGGGTTTATGAGAGTGTATGTTATTGTCCTTATTATCTTATCTCTCTCTTTCATATGGCTTGAATATGTCATCTTGCTAATATTAACTTTCAGATCTTACCTTGATGAATATTATGCTTTCGTTGATTTGGCTTTTCTTTTATGCTTAATTGGTTTGGCTTTCCTTGTTGAGGACTTATCCAAAATTCATGATTTTTATCAACCTTGGTAGTACTTTGAGGGAGAGCATTCAAGTCGAATGAATTTCTCCTTCTCAAGTATTTTTCTCCTTTACCTTCATGTTTATCTAAAGGGTATTCATATAGCATGATAAGGTAATTGAGTCCAAATGCATGAACTTGGATAAAATATATAGATCTTGCAAATAATGAGATTACTTTATATCAATTGCAATATTTTACATTGATCATTCTTTTATTTTGTTCCACTATTTATTTGTGGACAATTATGATTATTAATGGTTTCATTGATCAATGTTTCAAGTTTACATCTTTTCAATTGGTATCAAGTTTATTTAATTTCATATCTCAATTGGTATCTATTAGTTGCAATTATCTATTCCTCATGGCTTTTGTTTGAAATCCTTTATTTCATAGTTCTCTTCCAAAACTAGAGCAATATTTCATATCCTATTGTGTTTTGGATTTATTCCTTGGATTTCAAGTTGGTAAACTACTTATTTCTTGTTTTTCAAATTCTTTTAGTTTACCAACCATAATTGTGTTCTGACAAGCAATCTTCTATTTAGTACTCTACATTTGGTATGTAGTTTTATACACTTGTCTTTACACACTTCTCCTATTGTTCCTCAATTAGTATATCTTGATCATGATTGTCTTTGACTTCCCCATGCTCTGATTTCTATGCTTGAGATTGATTTCATTTTTATCTCTTAGTACGGAGGAGCCTATTTTTGATCATGTCAAATGGGGAGAAGTAAGTTTAAGTATGCTTTTATAAGTAATCTAAGTAGTATGCTTTTAGTGATATTGCTTATATCTTTTGTATATTAGTTATACATGCATCTATTATGTCCATACTAAACTTAACCGATTTGCCATAATCAAAAAGGGGGAGATTGTTGGCCCAATGATGGTATCATGTTTTTGAATATGGTTAATATGTTAAGTTTAGCATTTCATTATCACTAATCTTCATACTATCGCTATAGCATTTCTACTTGTACTTATACCTTTGGTGATATGTGCCTATTGGTTTACATATTAGTGATATGAGCTTATCTATCTTAAATTTAATCGGGTTGCCAAAATCAAAACTATGTTTTTGATTGTGGTCATTCAATTAAGTTTAATCATTATGTTATCACTAACATTTATGCTATCACCTTAGTCATTATACTTAAACTCAGCATTGTCCTGATGTACATTAAACTTATCATACTTGCTACTATGTATATTGCTTTGTTCGTCTAACATGTACATGCAAAAAAGCAATAAACAAGATCAATGTGGACATATGCAATGAATAAATCATGGTGATCCAAAGACGATGGATCCCACAAGATTTTTCTGAACCATCCGACGACATCTCTGGAGCCACGCACCGGGGGTTCCGCTGCCCGGTCAGCGGACGGGGGTTGAGGGGGCAGCGCCCCTCGTCGGGGGTTCGGGGGCGAAGCCCCCGAAAGGTATTCAGTTTTTACAAACTGGATATCTTTGGACAGCTGCCGCCAAGGAAAAAAGCCAGCACCTATCAAAGGAAGAAGCCAAGCCATGCCATCATCATTTCAAGACTCTGAAGAAGCCTGCACCTGCCTAAGTTTATCTGGAGTTTGTAATGAGTCTTAGGAATTATTGTAAACACAAGAAATGGATGGTAAAATCGAAAGCTAGGGCAGAAATAAGCCCAGGATCATTTTTGGTGGAAAACGGTATACCGACGGTATACCGGTGTATACCGACGGTATACCGGTGTATACCGACGGTATACCGGTTTTTGTTCACAGAAAGTTTCTGTTAACAAAACCGGCATACCGACGGCATATCGGTCCATACCGACGGTATACCGCTTCCGAAACGTTGAAATTCCAACGGTCGAATTTCCAGCAATTAATGATCCCAACGGCTATATTTCTAGCCGTTGCAATCCCAGACCGGTATACCGTCGGTATGCCAGATCATACCGGCGGTATGCCGGTTCGTGGACTGAAAAGTTGCCTTGAGCTCTTTTCAATGCTTTGGTTATAAATAGCCTTGAACCCCTTCATTCAAGGTTGATGCTTTGAGCCTAAAAATTTCTAAACCACCAAAGCCTATCCACAAACAACTCTACAAAGCTTTCATTTGCCATTCACAAATTGTGTTAGAGTTATTGAGTTGAAAAGTGAGATCTTCATCCTATTGTATAAGGAGATCAAAACCTATTGTGAAAGGTTGAAGTTGGAGAGTCTTCGTATCCAAACTCTCGGTTGAAGTTGGGGAGTCTTCGTATCCAAACTCTCGGTTGAAGTCGGAGAGCCCTTCGGATTAAAGCTCTTGTGTAAGAAGTTGGCGAGTTCTTCGGATCCAAACTCGTGTGTAACTATTTGCTCAAATAGTGGATTAAAGCTGGAGAGAGTTCCGGGACTGGACTGCCTCTTAGGAGGATACCAGGATACATCGGGTGTCGGTATTGTGTTTGCTTCTTCTCTTGCACTTATATTTTTAAATTGCCAACTAGCTTGTGCTAAGTGCTTGATTAGTTAGCTTGACCCTATTCACCCCCCCTCTAGGGTTCCTACATCTCCGTGTAATTTAATACGAAGAATAACATTCTCCGTGCTAAATTACACGGAGAATGGCCATTCAAATGTTAAAACACAGGAGAATGGCCATTTATAAAACTGTGTGATGAGAGTTTCAAACTGAATCTCATCACAGAAACTTACAAATATGACTGCCACCCCCTGCCAGTCTTACATTAATTATGACTGCCAGGGTGCTGGCAGTCATAATTGAAACTAGAAGTAACAGCAAATTTCAATTAAGACTGCCAGCACCCTGGCAGTCCTCTTTTTGTTTAGGACTGCCAGGGGGTGGCAGTCCTAATTAAAACTCTCTGTGATAGAGAGTTTCAAAACTCTCATCACAGTCTTACAAATAGGACTGCCACCCACTGGCAGTCCTACATTCAATTAGGACTGCCAGGGGGCCTGGCAGTCCAGAGAGTTTGGGTATGAAACTTTCTTCACAGAGAGTTTTATACAGGACTGCCAACACCCTGACAGTCCTTTATTAAGTAAGGACAGCCAGGGGCCTGACAGTCCTAACTTAATGTAGGACTGCAGAAAGTCTGGCAGTCCTACTTTACATTAGGACTGCCACAACCCTGACAGTCCTAATGTTGTAAGCCACGACTGTAGCAGCCGAACGGCTACAACGATTTGTCGTGTTCTAGGGTAGGGTTTCAAGAAATATGTGAGATCATGTTCGAAAAATTCATTCATGAACCCTAAAGTGATTCTAAACCTAATATTTATGTTTATGTTTTCTGATTTTGATTATGAGTGGAAACTTTTTTTGGTAGCTGATCTTAGACAAATTTGGGAAAAAATTTGTGCCAAACATGATTGAGATAGGAGAATTTTTTTGGAAATAATTTTCGGAAAGAAAGGAAGAAAATTTTGGGAAAAAAATTTGGACTAGGGTTTAATTCTATGACCTAGAAATGTTGGGAGAGAAGAAAAAAGTAGAGGAAGAGAAGAAAAGAGTTGAGGGAGAGAGGAAAAGAGTAGAGGGAGGGAGAGAGAGAAAAATTAGAAAAGTTGTCTTTTATACCTGATGTTGGGCTGCCCCCAAGTAAAAAAAAAACTGATGGCAAACTTGTAATATTTGCAAACATTTTTGGGCTGCCCCCAAGTAAAATTGGTGGTGCCCTTAGAAAAAATCTTTTTTTAATGTATTTTACTTGCAGTGTACCGGTTTATATCCGTACTTTCACCGTTTCGAATTTTCTTCGTTTGTCGAATTGCAAACAAGGATCACACGTAGCACCTGAAATCTCTTCATAATCCTAATTTATCAATCAAAAATATCTATTTACTTCGTAACTTGACATGTTTGAACATTTTCTATCATTGTAAGTTTATTTTGTTAATTGAATCTATTGTAGAAGAAAGCAAATATGTAGTCCTCAAATTTCGATTTCTATATTCTAAATTCTAGATTCAGAACGTACGAGTCTATTTTGTAGAATAGTAAGATTTAATTAAAGTTTCATGATGGTCCCATCCCAACTAGCTCTAGATTCATAATTATTTTGTAGAATAGTACGACTAAATTTGGAATTCTAATTTTTAGATTTTAGATTAATTTTAGGGAAAAAAAAAGATGACACATGCGTATATAACTATTTCATCTCATTTGGACCTCAATATTTATTTGTTTACTATTCTCGTACAAATCCAACCAATTATATATTTATTTTTAATTATAAATTTGGAATTCAAATATATTTTGGAGCTTTGACTAGCTCTAACTTTAAAGTATAGACGATTCATCCAGGATTATGTATTATAGAAATAGTTTCTCTAAAAATAAAATAAACAATATTGTCAATAAACAATTCAACGAAGATGTTGAGTACTTTCTATGCAAAAATGGAAGGCTTATTTGCAACTTGATACTCTCAACTATTCCTGCTTTTCAATTTGATACCATAAAAATTTTTTTGCTCAACAATTTTGATACCATAAACTGTTAAATATTTTCTAACTTCGTACCCTAAAATAATCCAAAACTACCCCTGCCCTCCACTACCTCTCCTCTCCCGCCCTCGCTACCCCCACCCTCGACTACACACCCCCTCTCTCTGTGCACGTGCGCAAACCGGCAGCGACGGTGGCATCGCAGGGGAGGGTGGTTCAGGCGGTGGTGTAGCAAGAGGGGTACAAAAGAAGTTTAAGGGTCTACTTGGATTAAGGGTTAAGAAAGTTAAATAAGAGAAGATTAAGTGAGAAAAAATAAAACTATGCTTGTTTTGAGGGTGGAGGTTTAAAAATGAGGGTTATAGAGGGTTGAGGGTTTGTTTAACCATCTTTTGTCTTTTTTTAACCTCCAAACAAGAGAGTTACTGAGAAGGATTGAGAGATTTTGTTTAAAAAAATCATATATATATATATATATATCTCTTATTTGTCCTATAAAATATCATAATTTTTTTTTTCATTTTCTCTTGCTTTCAACATGTTGCCTAGTAGCTTTGATATTGTGAAAATATTTTGACAACTTCTAATTAAAATTTTAATCAAATTTAATTTTTATGACATAATAAAAATATTTTAATAATTATTATATTTTATTTATTAATACTCGTCCCACTCAAACTTCAAATCCAAACAATAGTCCCTCTCCCTCACTTAATCCCACTTATCTTTTCAATTTTTTTTTTCTCTCAGTCCAAGCAGACAAAAAAATATCAAATTAAAATACTGAAATAGTTGAGAGCAAATTGGAGTTAAGCCAAAATAAAAATAAAAATAAACATCTCTCGTCAATTGCTAATGTACAATGCAATCAATAGAGATTGAAGAGACTGGTGCAGAAAGAAAGTAGTAGAGCAATCCTGGTAGTTCCCAACCCCACCATGCCCCCTCCCATCCGGCCACTAGCACCAGCATGCTCCTTCACCCCTGAGACCGTCCTCGCCACCCTCTCCTCCTACTCCAACGACTGGCGCCTCGCCCTCGACTTCTTCCACTACGTCTCCTCCCCTCCCCACTCCTTCCCCCACACCCCCAAAACCCTAACCCTAACCATCGACATCCTCGGCAAGCACCTCGAGTTCCCCCGCGCCCTCTCCCTCCTCCCCCCCTCCCCTCCCCTCCCCGCCCTCCGCTCCCTCTTCAACCGCCTCTCCGCCGCCCGCCTCCTCCCCGACGCCCTCTCCCTCTTCCGCTCCTCCTCCCCCTCCCCCGCCACCTACCACCTCCTCCTCGACGCCCTCTGCGAGCACCGCCACGTCGACGAGGCCCAGTCCCTCGCCCTCTCCCCCTCCCCTCCTTTCCCCGCCGACACCAAGGTCCACAACCTCCTCCTCCGCGGCTGGCTCACCGTCCGCTCCTTCCGCCGCGTCCGCGAGTTCTGGCTCGACATGGACCGAAAGAGCATCCCCAAAGACCTCCACTCCTACACCATCTACATGGACGCCCTCGTCAAGTCCAACAAGCCCTACAAAGCCCTCAAGCTCCACAAGCACCTGACCCAGACCTCCTCCCTCGCCCTGGACGTCGTCGCCTACAACACCCTCATCCAGGCCGCCGCCCTCGCCGGCGGTGCGGACCGCGCCGTGCGGATGTACCGCGAGATGCTCGACTCGGGCCTCCGCCCGAACGTGCCCACCTTCAACGCCCTGATCAAGGCGTTCTGCGGCGAGGGCCGGGCGAGGGAGGGGTACGCGCTCGTCGACCAGATGGGAAAGTACGGCCTGGAGCCGGACGTGATCACGTACCACTGCTTCTTCAGGCACTCGACGCGGCCGCAGGAGATCATGCGGCTGTTCGAGAGGATGCTCGCGGGCGGGTGCCGCCCGCGGACGGACACGTACGTCATGCTGATGAAGAAGTTCGGGAGGTGGGGCTTCCTGAGGCCGGTGTTCGCGGTGTGGGAGAAGATGGGGGAGCACGGGGTGAGCCCCGACGCGTTCGCGTACAACGCCCTGATCGACGCCCTGCTGCAGAAAGGGATGGTGGAGATGGCGAGGAAATATGACGAGGAGATGCTGGCAAAGGGGCTGTCGGCGAAGCCGAGGAAGGAGTTGGGGACCAAGGGGTTGGGCGATATGGTGTCGATGGACGACAGAAACAACGACGACGATAATGCGATGTGTGGGGTCTTTTGAGGTTGTAGTGGTATTGGCAATTTCCATTAAGCATTCAAGGAGTGTATCAGGAGAAGTCTTGTGGAGAGATGTCGAAAACTCGAAAGCGTAGAGTGCCTGCAGAAACGGTCCAATATATTCACAAAGAAAGAAACACTCCCTTGAGAATAGGTAAGTCATTTTTATTAGCTCTCATTCTTGCATTCCTCATAGTATCGAGTAATTCTTAGTACATTTCTATTCGACATTCGACAAGTTTATCACTTTGCATAATTCAATGGCATATTTCCGTGGTACCTTTTAAAATAAGGGAAAGGAATGCTTAAAGGTTTACCATGACACAACAGATGCCTCGATTACTTTTTTGTTTTTCCTTACCCCTATTTGTAGTTTGTGTATGTTGGTTTGACATCTATGAACAAGTTGCGATCCATGCAAAATCAATACTTATAAAAAATATTTTCGAAGGACTGAGTTGAGAGAAGAGTCAAACAAGCGAGGAGCCAAATGTTGGTGAAGAAAAGGGCAACCATTCAATGAATTTGACTGTTTTTTTACTAAAGATATACTGCTTTATTAGCTATTTTTGTGTAGACATGTACGATTCAAACAGTCAACTACTTGGACGCTGTTACAACTTTTAGTGTACCCTAATGTATTTCAGAGACTGTCGTTTCTATGGGCACAATACATGTGTCTCAAAGTTTCCGTGTGTCCATTTTTCTTTATTTGGAGGATGAAATGCATATTAAGAAAGTAAATTATTTTCGAAAAATGTGAAGATTATCAACGCTTAAAAGTTTATACATGAGACTAATTTGTCAGAGTTGTCTATCAGAAATTGATATCAACTTTGACTTGTTGAGATCCAACTGCAAGTTCTGCATCTACCAATTTTAACTTATACCATAGCTCTAAAGCTTCTTGCAATAGAAGTCTTAACCATTTGAGACCAACACTGATGGATTGTTTGCTAGTTGTTTCCTGTGAGCAACAACACATTCTGCACTAAAGTATTTCAGATCCTTGCTTACCATTCCATGCATCTTCATTTAATGTTTCTCCCAAGGTTCATAGTATCGGTATCGGACATTTCCTATGAGTATCAGGATTGGCGATATCGACAGTATCGGCGGTTTTCGATTGGAGTATCAGAAAGCAAATAATTATTTTAGCAAATAATTATTAATATTGATAATTATTTGCTTTCTGATACTCAAATCGAAAACCGCCGATACTGTCGATATCTCCAATCCTGATACTCATAGGAATTGTCCGATACCGATACTATGAACCTTGGGAGAAACATTAAATGAAGATGCATGGAATGGTAAGCAAGGATCTGAAATACTTTAGCGCAGAATGTGTTGTTGCTCACAGGAAACAACTAAAGAAAGCAAATAATTATTAATATTTTAGAAAATATATTTCATACAATTAGGCTTAATTTTAAGTATTCCCAGTGTTGTTTCTTAGTAGTTTTGAAATTGAATGAAATAGTAGTTACCATTGCTGATTGGTTTACATGCGATAGATAAGTTTTTTTTTTGTTTTACATGCTTTTACAACCTTACTATTCATTTACACAATGGATGATTGGTCTTTTTCGTTCAATTTTCTTTGCCGAATTGACCGTAAAAGAGATCCCTAATGTCGGTATCGATCAATATCGGGTATCGGTCAGTTTCGGATCGGGACATGCCAAACCGTATCGGTATCGGCTGATACTGCAAACTATGGTTTCTCCATTATAGTTCCTTACACAGGCGGATGCAAGAACATTGGTAAGAGGACAACATCTTTCGTCAGAGTGGACAAACAATTGCGCTAGATCCCAACATCCTGGTGTTCGTTGCGACAACACATAGATGTGGTCACAAGAGCACTATACTGCATTGTGGAAGCATTGTAGTACCTTCACGACAATATTGTGGTACAGTCGTTATGACACTGTTGTGAGCGTTGCGGTCACGTAATGAACTATGGCAACATTGCAATGGAGATAATAAGAATGTTTTGAGGTGAGTAGTGGGTGTATGTGGTCATTGAGAGCACTGTGGAGGCATTGCGTTGTGGAGGCATTTTTGTATCTTAACGACAATATTGCAGTGTAGTCGTGACAACACTGTTTTGAGCATTGCGGTCACGTGGTGAATTGTGGCAACATTGCAATGGAGTCACAATAGGAATGTTTTGAGACGTATAGAGGATAAATTCAAAAATTTTGAGGGGTTAAAAGACAATTAATTTGCCAATTATCTATTGGAATATTGTTTTTCTTCTAAAAGTTATACTCTTGCCTCATGTTCAGATATTTAGATATAATAGCTAATTTGAACATCCATAAGAACATAATGATGAATAAAATATAATAGAAAACTGGTGTATGACTATAACCTGGTAAGAAGGAGAACAAAGATTTGAAAAGGCATCATAAAGGAATGGGCTTGGTTTATTGTGTCAGTATGTGAGGACAAGGGCAGAACTATTCATAAGCCTAAGGGGCTTGAGCCCTCTCTAAAATTTTATAAATAATTTTTTTTATAGATTCCTAAAAGAGAAGAAAAATACATCCAATAGATATTTGGCAAATAAGTTAGGTCTTGTAAAGTGTAAACCCCTGTTTTTGAATCTATCCTCTACTCGCCTCAAAAGTCAAAACATTCTTATTGTCTTCATTACAATGCTGCTACAATTTATTATCTAACCGCAACGCTTACAATAGTTTGTCACAACGGCACCACAATATCGCCATGAAGGTACTGTAGTGCTTGCACCACACAGTATAGTGCGCCTGTGATCTTGTTGATGTGTTATCACAATTGGTTACTTTTGAATATCCATTGTATCCTAGTTTAAGGGTCATTCTAGTTAGGATGATTCTCGATAATTGGTTACATTTGAAGTTCTATCAATCTATTCTCCAAGGTTCTCAATTTCTGATGATGAAAAGAAAACATAGGTATGAATACTGTTAGCATCTTTTTTTAATGTGTGTCCAAGTACAGTTTTATATTTTTGTCAAAGTTCTAAGTATCGAAATCGCTTTCATAGCCTTCGTGTGAGTACCACTATCGGCATCATTGGTTATGGGTTGGAGTATTGGGTTTCTTTCTTTTGGAAGGCCATAAAGGATAAAGAAGTATTTTATATTGCTAGAAATATATTTGATACATTTAGATATAAAAAGGGCGTCCTAGTGTCACGAGCATTCCGCTTAAAATGTTGTTTCTGTGACCCAAACCTGCATCCTCTAGGATGCAAGCAACAAACCTTACTGTTGTGCTAGGCGACGCCCTCTTGATATATTTAGATGTAACTTTATTTATTATTTGGTATTTCTCGTTTGTTTTAAATGTAACAATATTCAACACTATTGAATTGTTCACTTGCAATAGCAATATATACACTATTTTTTATTTACTTGCCTTTAGACATAATACAACCACAATTCTTAATAGATAGTTTTGAATAGAATAATATTAAGGTGGATGCATTTTGTGAATTTATAGATATATAACTTCGACAAATTTTAATTACTAGTGTGTTATCGACATGTAACATTTCGATCTCGACACAACCTAATTATTGTGCTGACACTAATTTTTCATACTACTATGTTTTTCCGTTCAATTTTTTCATGTTGAATTGGTTGAGAAAGAGAGCCCCAACAACGGTATTGGCCAAGTTTCGGTCGGGTATTGGTAGGGGTCGGTATCAAATCGGGACATGCCAAAACTGACGGCCGATACATATCGGTATTGGCCGAGGATATCGTGAACCATGATTGTTGTGATGCAGAAAGTGATAGATCATGATTAACTAGGTTTGGATTGCAGCAATCTTTATCAAATAACACAATTTTCAATTGCAGTTATATATCCTTTTAAGTACTAGAATAAGTTAATTCCTATGAGAGACCAATTGGTATGATTGTGCTTTCAGGCCACTGAGTATGAGGCAACAAAATACGTACCTTTATCTTGTTAGGGAGTGGGTGCCTGGGTAGGGATGTGCATTTGGTTTGTTTAATCCGACAAAACCCATTCTTTGGCCAACAAACTCAAAACCATATATATATATATATATATATATATATATATATATATATATATACAAAAAGTCCGAGCGTGTCTCCATTTTGATCAATTCTTTAGTATAGGATCTAAAATCACCTTTTGTACTAGATTTTTTTTTTAGTGATTATGAAAGTAGGGTTGCTGAGACAATGAACTGATCTTATTCACCTCGTGGATGTCCAGTAATAAGTTAGAGTATTCTAGTTTTGAAGGAACCACAGTAAGAGGCTGAGACTCATTTTCCCCTAACTTTTATTTCAGTTGCGGGTCTTGTGACTTTAAAACATACTGCTCGTTTCACTTTGGGTTTTATGATGTGCAGGCTCAATGCACCAGCAACTGATGCGTGCACCTCCATGAAGCGCCTGCGATGACGAGGCGCCTCGATTGCACCACACGCCTTGATGCGCCATTGACACCAGTTGTTTTGCTTGTCCCGAGTAGAAAAATCCAAAGACGTTTATCATATTAGGAACCCCCTGAGTAGTATTTTGAATGGTTTATTGAGGGCCCGTGTTGATGCTATTGGTGAACTCAGCAGTCTATCTATATGAATTATTTTCTCCCGACTTGTAACATCATTCAGGCAAGGATTCACCAAATGAACAGAAAAGTCATTACTGGAAAATATTACGATATCTGTGTTTCTTTGTAGATTTTGGCTACCTGAGGTCCTGGACCAACTTTCAAAAATGATTCTGGCTATATTATCAAGTGTTTAGTTGCTGATGTAAGAGCATCATTAGTAAGGCTCATCTCCGGTCCCAATTTCTAGATTCAGAAATTTGATACTCATTTGGTTGAATAGTAAGCTCTATCTCCGGTTCCAATTTCTAGATTTTCGGTCCCATTCTATCCGTAGGACCGAAGGCTTGGGCCTCCCAATTTCTAGATTCTAGATTGTAAAATAGTAAGTCCTAAATTAGAGCCCAATTTTCTAGATCATAGATTTTACATTTTTTTTTTCATATCAATTTTTTGACCACAATCTTTGGGACCGGAGCTCACTTTATCATTTCCAACTATTCTCATACAAGACCAACCAATTCTACATTTACCTTTATTTTTAAAAATTTTTGGACCTTAAGATGAAATTTAGCACCATTTACTAATGATGCTCTAACTGGAACTATTAGTACAACAGTAGGGACAGGGACAACATGTTGAAGTTGAAAGTTGAAACTAACAGCAACACTAAAAGAAAACATGATTACAATAATTATGATACGAAATGAAGAAAACCAATGTTATATAAGAGATGAAAATTAGTTTTCAGAGCCCTGGAAAACCACTATATGCGCCTGCAACTTGGTTTCTGAGGGTACCCTTCTCTGCCATATGTACACACAGCTATAAAGGACTAAAGAAGTGGTGCAAGTGGTTACCAACATGATTTATTTTATTTTATTTATTTATATTTTTTTGCTATTGTTTGAAATGGTTATATCCATGAGAAGTTTGAGTTGATCCCAATTGAGACAAGATGAGAAAAAAATTTACTTAGCTGGTTTGGACATGTGCAATATAGACCAATAAATGCTATAGTAAGGAGGAGGGATATAGTAGTCTATGTAGCCGCTGGGAAGAGGATTCAAAAAGCCGACCCAGAAATTTGGTATATGGCTTTGTTGTTGTTGCCTGATGCTTGAGCTGGTTGAGAATATGATACAGTCTGAAAATCTGAAACTAATTTAACTAGGATTGTACTTTCCTTTCCCGCTCATCAGTATGATATTTATGCTGTCAACTAGATGTTGAATATTTATCAATGGAGATGAACAAGCTGCCTATTTATGGTTGAAATCCCAAATGTCTCCCTGACAGTAAAACAAGGAGTTTATATCACATTATCGGAATCGGTATCAGACCTTTCCTATGAGATTTTTTTTTTGGGTATAGGAAAGCAAATAAGTATCAGTAAATTGCTATTAGTTTGAAAGAAATATTTTATACGTTTAGACATAATTTAAGTATTTCGTGTGTTGTTTCTTAATAGTTTTAAAATAAAATAAAATAGTAGTCACCATTGTCGATCGTTTACCTGCGATTTACGAGTTTTGTTCTTTTATATGCGTTTATAACCTTACTAGTTGCTATGCACCTTTGCTGATTGTCGTTCAATTTTCTTTGTCGAATTAACTAGAGTCCCAACTTTTGTATTGGTCAATATCGGTATCAGTCGAATCGGGATAAGCCAAATCGTATCGGTATCAGCTGATATTACAAAGTACAAACTATGGTTTATATTGGGGCCTTTCATCTTTTAGGGTGCCACCTTTTGCGCATGACTTATTATAGGTTTTTTCACAGCTAATCTTTGAGACACGCTCGTAATGAGATTGTTCGTAATGAGATTGTTACACGGCTAGCATAAGATTTTTCACCTTGGCTGATGGAGTTTGAAACATTGCTTTAAAAACGGGATCGGCTGGTTCAATCGGTTCACTCGTGAACCGGTGACTTTTTTCCGGTCCGGTTCTGTGTTGACCCACTATTTTAAAAAAAATCGGTTATAAGTGAATATTTTTGTAAAAAATCAGTGTACATAAGGGATTAAATTTAGACTATTTAGATAAACCCAGTGGTTGAACCAACTAGTTGAACTGGTTTGATTCGATCCAATGTCTTGTTCGGGTCGATCTGATTTGGTCCAGTTTTTAAAACACTGGTTTGAAGACTTGAATCACAGTTAAGATGGGATAATGAAAACTTATCCTAGTCCGATTACTGGCTTGAAAGAAGAAAACATAGCCTTGAATGACTGCCAGTTATCTGATTCCATGTGTTAGTGTTATGTACACAATTTGTGTTTCTTGCACAATATATATTTCCAAATATTATATATTATGCCAACATGGTAATATAAAGTTCCCATGTGTCTGATGATTTTTTTTTTTAACAAGAACAGAATTTCCTTAAGGGATCAGAGAGGTACATGAAGGCATCTCTCCAGTGCCGTACTTTCGATTTTGAGGCCTGAGACAAACTCTAAAAATGGTGCCCTAAAAACTTAATATTCATATTATATTATTATTTTCATCAAAAATGATACAATAGTATTTTCAACCCGAAATTCAAGAAATAAATCCAATAACTAAAATTTAATATCCAAAATACAACAACTCTTTCTAAAAAACCTACAAAAAATACAATTAGAACATACATGTGGAGAAAAAAAAAATAAATTATAAAAAAACAAATAATTAGAACACACCTAATCATCAACATTACAAAATTATATATTAATAAATTATTAAACTCACCTACAAAAATATAAATTAGTAGATAATGGTTGCTATGTTAATTTCTAATATTATTGCTTATTTATTTTTATGATAATATTAGTAGCTATTAGCTAAGAACTTAAGAAGCAAGCATGGAGGGAACTTCTAAGGTCTGATAGGTGTGTAGTATAACAAATTTATCAAAAACTATTAATAAAATATTTAAAAAAATTCAAAAACTCACCTGAGCAATCATCAACGTGAAGGAGGAAAATATTTCAATTAAAAGTGCTTGGTCCTTGGAGCCAACAATGAGAAGGAAAAAAAGAGAGTTGTCTGTCCTCTTTGAATGTATAAAAAGAGACTTGTCCCTCAAGTACAGTCGGCGGCCTGAAGCAAGCAAGTTAGCAACTACAAAACCTAACAAAGTATTTCAATTAAAAGGGCTTGGTTTGCTTTGCTGTACAGACAACTAAGTTGGGCCCAATTGCAATGGACTATATATATATATATATATATATTGCAATGGACTATGTGATATATATATATATATATATATATATATATATATATATATATATATATATATAGGGAGCGGATCGGGAGCCCCCGTTGCAATATATATATATATATATATATATATATATATATATATATATATATATATATATATATATATATAGGGAGCGGATCGGGAGCCCCGCCCGCGGAGCCCCGCCGAAGCCCCCGCCCCCCTTGGCCGTTGGATCGCGCGGGTGGGGGCGGGCCCCACGCGGGCCCCGCGCGATCCGATGGTGCAGGGGGGGCGGGGCTTCGGCGGGGCTCCGCGGGCGGGTATCCCGATCCGTTTCCTATATATATATATATATATGCAAACGACCTCTAGCCTAGTGGTTAAGAGAGATGCATGCGGCCCAAGTGGTCGGGAGTTCGAGCCCCAATGGAGGCGAGTTCGCCACAATTATCCATTGCTTCAATATATATATATATATATATATATATATATATATATATATATATATATATATATATATATATATATATATATATATATATATTTTTTTTTTTTTTTTTTTTATATATATATATATATGCTAAAACAAAAAAAATTGGTGCCCCTAAAGTTTTTGGGCCTGAGGCAAGTGCCTCATAGGCTTTCTACTATGTCCGGCCCTGCATCTCTCTTAAGACATGGCCAGAAATACAGTTTGGAATAACTTCATACAATGTAACAGAGTCTGAATGACATGCTAGAGAATGTGCTGCTTGATTAGTACTTCTGGGAGAGTAAGAGAAAAAGATTTCCTTACCAGATCTTTGAATGTATGCTGTGCATCTTCGATTGTATGGCGTGCAAGCCATAATATTGTTATTGCCGGGGCATAATTTTTCGATGGAAAAACGGAGAATATGAAACAATTGTAAAAACAATGTTCCAACGCAACACTTCTAGGAAGGTTGCGCAAGTATAACGAAGATCTAAAAAGATCTTGTTATTGTATTACGAGAATCTAAAAAGATTTCGTAATCTACAGCAGCATATGATATACGAGAATCTAAGAAGATTTCGTAATCACAACAGCAAAGAAGATGACAGGCGAAAGATGGAAGATGACCTGCTGGGGTGAATGATCACCGTTGCTCAAAGCTATATTCGTCCCACACGAATAGCTTCCAGGAACCAGCAAGTTCGACGGAGAACTTTGGAACACTTCTGCTCTTCTGACTCCTCGGATCGTACACGGACACTCGTGCAAAAGCAACGTTGTTGTAAAGCTTCTCTTCTCTCTCACAGAGTCTGTTTACTTGTGTTAAGAAACACTTGTAAACTTTCGTGACTCTCTGAATGTATTCTGTATATATTTTTGCCTGTGAGAGAGAGGAGACCTTATATAGGCCCGAGTAGCAACTGCCCGGTTAGCACAATATTCGGGACGTGGTAATAACCACTCCGAATGTGTAGTAACCGCTCTGATCATGCACAGGCATGATCTGAAGCAAGTTATGCCACTCTGGCACCCTGCGCGCCTTGTATACTGCGCAGTGAGCCACTTGCGCCAACCTGTGCTACTGCGCGCACTGCGCCACTACGCAACCTGCGCGACCTGTGCCACCTTGTGCCACTCGCGCAACGTGCGCCACTTGCGCCACGCGTGCCACTTGTGCCACGCGTGCAACGTGCGCAACCAGCGCACCCGGTGCAACCTGTGCGCAACCTGCGCGCAACCTGGCGCAACCTGTGCGCAGCCTGGCGCGCACCCTGGTCGTGCAACCTGTGGCGCACAACGTGGCAGTGCAAGTGGCTCGTGCAACGAGCGCAACTAAAGCGCACTATGCGCCTAGCGACGATGCTGACGTGCTAAGTGCAAAATGCGCCAACAAAATGCCACATATCGCCTCATGAGCCCATGAGTCCGAGTCCGTGTCCGAGTTCGAGTCTGAGTCGCTAAGCCCCAACGGGGCTTAGCTCCCATGGAAATAAATTTCCCAAGAGCAAAAAGCGTGAATGCTTTCAATTGTTTATTTAGCTTTTTTTCTATTAGAAAAATAACTCCACATGGCACACCCATGTGCACCTCTACACCATATGTGCATCTCTAAACTAGCAAAGCTAATATATAGAGATACAACTCCTTTGGTCTAGCCGATGTGGGACTAAAATTTACTTTGAAAAAGACCAAAACCCAACAATTCCCCATATATCTCTATATATGGGTATAAGTGTTCCCCACAGTAAATGTTCATCATGCATTAGGAGAGATGTCGCTGACGACTTGAATCTTCCCGCATGGGTCAAACAACAGACTATAATACAAGAATGGACTGAGCATTGAATTCTGCATCATAGCTAAAATTCTTCCCACTCACATAATGTAGTTACATGTGCTTCTGGCTACACATTAAAGGTCCTGTGCCAGCCTGGTTTCAGTGTATAATTTTGGGTGTCAAGTTTACCCTCAAGAGACGGCCTGATCTCTCTTTGTCCATACACTATAGGTGAGTTCATTATAAAGAGACATGGCATGAAGCGCTTTGCGCTTCCCTTGCGGTGCTACGCCGCTATGACATGGCTTAAAGTCGAGGCCTTACCTCATACCGGGAACCTCATCGTAGTGTCATACTACTGTAGCATGAGGCAACCGCCTCTTTGTAGTGCCAAACTACCCAGCATGAAGCCTTAGGCTTCCTTGCGGTGTTACACCGCAACAACATGGCTTGCAAGGCCGAGGCTTTATCCCTAACCGGGTACCTCATCGTGGTATCGTGCCACTGTAACATGAGGAACTCCTCCTCTTTGTAGTGCTGACTACTCCCCTCTTTATTTTAACATACAACATTAGACTAACTGCCTATTTGCGGTGCTATGCCGCCGTGACTTGGCTAGCAAAGCCGAGGCATTACCCCATGCCTGGGAACCTCATGGTGGAGTCATCCCATAGTAGCATGGAGTTTTACTCCTTGTAGTGCTGTTCTACCGTGCTTCCTGTAAAGCACACCAGGCATTCACTCTGCTTGTGAACTCATTAAGGCATTTAAGCCAACCTTCCCACAGGATTCGTTTTCTGCAGAAAACAACAGTAGACAACAGTAGTTGTAGGTCCGTAACCTCTCCAAGCCCAATAGAACATGTATCCACTGTTCCTGATATTCTTCCGATTAGTGGTCCTCCCTTGAACCAAAAGCTAGATGCCTAGTAGATTTCTCTTTGAACTATTAGTATAAAACTTTATGGTAGGAATACAATAATACAATATCAGAATGCCTTCAAGCCCATTTTACAAGCTGTGTCATCGACCAGCTGGCGCTTGAGGTCCTTGGTGAACGGATCCGCCAGGTTCTCCTGACTCCGAACATCAATCACTGCAATAACACCTCTCTTGATAAGATCGTGTACTGCCCTGTGCTTCAACTGCACAGTCCTCTTCTTCCCGTTGAAGAGGTCATTTGATGCCACCGCCGCAGTCGCCTGGTTGTCGCAGTATATCGGTACCGCATAGTCTGCTTCTTCGACTTCCACGATATAGCAGCTCCACCCATTGTGAAAATAAATCCACCTGTGGACCTCTCGCTCTCCACCTCTGAGCACCAGCTGGCATGACTGAAGCCTTCCACTACCGGCGGATCTCCGTTGTAGTACAGTGCATATGTCTGAGTCTTCTTGAGATATCTCATAATCCGTTTCACAGCTTTCCAGTGTTCAGCACCTGGGTTGCTCATGAAATGACTCAGCATTCCCACAGCGAAAGCTATGTCAGGCCTTGTGGCAGTAGTAGCATACATCAAAGTCCCGATTACGCTTGCATACTCCAGCTGCCTGACGCTTTCCCCTGAATTAGGCTTCAGCTTCAGATCACACCTGTACGGCGTATCGATCCCTGGAAGATCCCGATATCCATAACGAGTGATCATTTTCTCAATATAATGAGACTATGACAGTGCTAGTCCAGTGTCTGTCCGGATGATCTTGATCCCTAAGATCACATCACCTTTCCCCAAGTCCTTCATACTGAACTTGCTCGAGATGACTTTCTTTGTCTCCGTGACACAGCTCATATCCGTACCGAGGATAAGCATGTCGTCCACGTACAGACAAACGATCACACCTCTTCTATCAGCGAACTTCGTGTAAACACACTTGTTCGTCTAGCTGACCATGTAGCCATTTGACCTTATAACTTTATCAAATTTCTCATGCCACATCTTGGGAGCCTGTTTAAGACCGTACAAAGATTTTACCAACTTGCAGACTTTATCTTCAAGACCCTTGACGACAAATCCCTCTGGCTGTTGCATGTATATCTCTTCGGTCAGCTCGCCATTTAAAAAAGCCGTTTTCACATCCATCTGATGTATCACCATCTTATGTATTGCTGCAAGAGCAATCAATACTCTGATGGTGGTCATCCGGGCTACTGGAGCATACGTGTCAAAGTAGTCAATCCCCTGCTTCTGAGAAAACCCCTTGGCTACCAACCTAGCCTTGAACTTGTCAATAGTTCCGTCTGCTTTCATCTTCTTCTTGAAGATCCATTTGCATCCGATGGATTTCGCTCCTTCAGGAAGATCAACCAACACCCAAGTGTTATTTGAGGTGATGAAATCAATTTCATTGTCAATCGCCTCCTTCCAGAAAACTGCGTCTCTGGTCTTCATCGCCTCATCATAGGTAATCGGATCTGCTTCCACATGATAGGTGACAAAGTCACTTCCGAAGTCCTTCGGCCTCCTCATACGCTTAGCTGACGGCTCAGCTTGTTCTGTTTCAATCGTTGTTTCAACGACAACATCTTCTTAGACCACATCTTCATTGAAGACTTCAGTCTCTGGCGCACCCTCATTGTTCTCCGGTACATCCGAAAGAACAATATTCTTGTGCCTTGCAAATTTGTCTTCAAAATATTCTGCGTCTCGAGATTCAATGATATGATTTGACTCAATATCAAAAAATCTTCGAGCATCACTCTTCTCGGCATACCCCAAGAAGATCGTCTTAGTAGTCCTTGTCCCAAGCTTCTGAATCTTCAGATATGGAAGCTTGACATATGCCAGACACCTCCACACTCGAATGACATTCAAGTTAGGTCTGACCTTGAACCAGAGTTCATGAGGAGTAACGTCTGAAGTTGTATGAGGCACTCTATTTAGAATAAAAGTGGCCGTCAATGCAGCTTCTCCCCAGTAACACTTAGGAAGACCAGCAGTCAAAAACATTGAGTTAATCATTTCTGTTAACGTTTTGTTCTTTCTCTCTGCTACTCCGTTTGATTGAGGAGAGTACGGAGCCGTAGTCTCATTGATGATTCCATGTTCTTTGCAGAACAATGCGAATTCATGAGACATGTACTCCCCACCTCGATCACTTCTTATTCTTTTGAGTTGTTGTCCAGTCTGCCGCTCAGCTTCGGCTCTGAACTCCTTGAAATTCTCGAATGCTTCATCTTTAGCCTTCAGCAAGTAGACGAACGCATACTTTGAGAAGTCATCGATGAAGGTTATGAAATACTTTATCCCGGCCTTTGTAGAGAACTGTTTGAAGTCACAGATATCGGAGTGTACCAACTCCAGAAGATCTGTACTTCGATTAACCCGAGGAAAGGGTTTCCTTGTGATCTTTGTTTGAGCACAAACTTCACATTTCTCTACCTTACCCCCACACTTGGAGATAAGTCCTAGACTAGACATTCTGTTTATTCGTTTATAATGAACATGTCCTAGCCTATTATGCCACAACTCAAGAGTATAAGCTGAAGGAGTGACTTCATTAATTACATTAATTATATTGGACTGATTTACAAGCTGAATTTTGAACATTCCTTCGGTATAAAAAGCTTTTTCGAAATATGTTCCCTTGATAGACATCACCATCTGGCCAGCATTGATGTCCATCATGAGGCCTGCGTTGCATAGTAGGCCTCCTGAGATCAGGTTCTTGGCGACAGCAGGTACGTGCTTCACGCCTTGAAACGTCAGAGACTTTTCCGAAGTCAGCTTCAACACTACCGTCCCGATCCCGAGCACTTCAGCTTGTGCCTGGTTTGACATCATAACCACTTCAGAAGTAGGTGTGTAGGTGGTGAACCACTCCTTACTGGAGCAGATATGGCTGGAGGCTCCAGTGTCTACCCACCAGTCAGAGTCAGTCCTTACCGCATCAACCGGCGCAATCATAGCAACAACGTCAGTGATCATAGATACCTTACTAGTTTCACGCCCCGCTCCCGCAGGAGCGATCGTCCTCGCTAAGGCGTGATACCGCACGGGCCTAGGTGCGCCCGTGTAAGGCTTTGTCCAGAAATGGCCGATTTGAGCTAGGCCACAGAGTTGCACAGAGTGTCCCCATTTGCAGCGGAAAGTAAATGAACACAAATTGAAGCGAATTCAACTCTTTATTGATATTCAAGAAGTTTACAAGCGGCGCTAGGCCGATATTACAAATCGCTCAAGCTCTCTCTCTCTGAAACATAAAAGGCGTGCCAAGCGGCTTACAACAGGGAATGATTCATGGCGATATTCCGATACATTATGTCCAGTATATGGTGCTCCAGCTCCTTGCAACGCTCCAAGGCTCCAGAGATAGCTCCGTGCCTTAGCACGTTCGAGGGAAGCTCTGCACCCGACGACGTCTCCTGCATCCTGCAAGCAGACTGTGGGGTTATCAGTACATTGTTATGCACTGGTGGGGAGGCTAGATCGCCCACAATGCTATCATTACCAAACATGTTCTATTTACTTTCGTGCACCGTCTATCATTCATTGTCTTTCTAATCTTGCCTTAGGATCAGTTTCATGCATATTTCATAACCTATCTCGTGTTGCCAATTTCAATGTGTTGCATGAAAATACATGCACGACATACCCATACTTACCGTCCGGCCTTCCCTGTCCAAAGTAAACCAAGTTAGTCAACAATTCATAGGAAATAACTTAACGTGATTCATGTGAACTTTTCAATGTCAAGGGCGTGTCCCTGCCTCGGGTCCTAGCACGTCGTAGGCGTATTTTCTAACTCCTTTACCGAAGTACTCTCGATTATCTGGTGTGTTATATTCAAGCCTGTTCAGAAGGCACTTCATTTAGTTAACTTAGACTACTTTGATTTCAATGCAGGGACTTGCACGTGGATTGCCACCAGCAAAGCCCACTTAATCTATATGCATCGGTCGCTGGCATCACAAGCCAATTTGGACATGTTTTCTCCTTTGGTAATTTCTCACCTATCATGGCGTGCGGCTTGGTACACCCTGATAGTCTTTTGAAATACTCGGCCTTATATCTCCTGGTGGCCAAGCCCGCACTCAGGCCTGGACAGTAAGCCATTTTTCTTTGATTCCGCCTAGGCCGGTCCCGATCCTACACCTTGCGTCAGGCCGCTGGAATCCCTTATTTCCCCTCTCCCCCGTAAACGATGGAGGTGTCCACGATCATTTCGTTTTATTTGTCATTTTAACTTAACGGCTGTCTTTGCGCCGTAGGCTAACCCTTAGCCTTAATGCGTTATCGACCAGGTTGGTGTCCGTGCAGTGCGGGTAGCGAGCCCCGTTGCACGTGCCCGTCATACCTGTCGCTAACCATTCTTTCCTTCTTATCTTTCATTCTTTCTTTCTTTCTTTCACTTGTTCGTTCGTTCATAGATTCATTCACATATTCATTTATTCATTCATTGATTCATTCATTCATTATGCAACTTCCCGTGCGGAAGTCGCCTTGGCGACCCATCGGTCCCATAGTCTTTCAATGTCGCTATACTCTACTCGGAACGACTATGTTGATAGTCTTCCCGTTCCATTGTTGTAACCCATTCATTGTTTCATTGTTGAATGTATAAGGAACATAAACGTAAGCTTGTGTCTTAGCAGGAGCATAGGGCGCGGTGCGAGAGATCTCACATTTTTTATGTTCTTTTCCATATCCTATACAAGCATACAAGATGGGATTATTCCCTTAGCTAGGTGCGTTGAGTCATTTATTAGCATGCGCGGTGTTATCGCCTAGCAATTCTAGCTATAGTGTCCGTATTGTTATGTGTCTAGGCTAAGCAAAGACGGGTTCATCGGAGCTACCCACCTTTGCGATGTTCGCATCGGCCGAGCGATACTCCGAGCGCGCATTTGAAAGTCTAAGTCTGGATTCATCTTGACGGGCCAATATAAGCCTTGCATCGATTCTTCATCCGGTCGATGCCAACTCTTCGGGTCGACGGCTCGTTTGAGTCGTTGCACTTGCCGTTTGAATCGGCGTTCCGCTAGGGCGGAGCGGGTCATCACATAATACACCACTCAAAACAAGTCTCGTCCTCGAGACTTTCTGAGTGCAGGTCATCCTACCGTTCCTTGACTCGTGTCGTCACGTTTCTTAGACAATCCTTATCGAATGGCTTTATCGTTCGATGGCATCGAACCATGCTCGGTACCTTTCCAAGTTTCGTGTCGCATACGTTTGGTCGATTTTTATTGAATAACTTTCCATTCATTTCAGAGTTGATGGTTCTTATTCAATTCAAGCGTTTCTTCGACTTGGTTGCTTTTTCGACGTGTCATAGGACTGAATTGGTCGCGCGAGGTGCGTTGTAATTTATCAAATACGAGAGACGTAAGCTTAGGCAAACTCACTCATTCGTTCATGCGCATCTCAACACCCACTTGCAGCTGCATTCGAGTTCATCATATCGCTAAGTTTGGATCGTGCACGCATTCAAGGCGTCCCCCAAATACGTACATTTCAACCAAGTATAGCGACTAGCGAAGTCGGACAAGCTACTCGTGATATTTTCGATTTGCCGATCGTTTTGCTAACTTCGATTTAAAACCGAACTCATGTGTGTATCACATATCGTTTATCTCGGTCCTCGAGATTATTCGATTCGCTTCTCAAGCGCTCTTGTCAATGAAATCAATGCGATTTCCTCTTAGCGAAGTCGACCAAGTCTATGTAATTTCTGTCCTGATTCGAGACCAAGTATTACACTATCATCGAGTACGTCTTCCGACCAATGATTCAATTCGTTATCCCGACTTTACTTGCGCATCATCCATTCATATCATTACCTTCGTTTGGGGCCATTCTCGTTGTCGTTCACGCACACTCCCAATTCTCCGTCCTACTCTAAGTCTTGTTGCCTCAAGTCTATCGTCCGTCCAGACGATACTCTATCGTCAATCGCACAGGTTCAATCACTCGGCATAGGGTCGTCCGCCTATCCGCTAGGTCAGCTCACAAGGTCATAGTTACAAGTCATGTCCGTGGCTCATCGTGCAAGGTCGTTGTACGACGCTCGCCCCAAATCCTATGGTCAAACCATTTGTTTGTTTGTACGGGAGTTTCTACCCAAGTTTGCTCCACTCAAACTTCTAAATATCAAGCAGCGTTCACCCTATTCACCTCAGCACATTCTCCGTTCCAAATCCGAGCTCATTTAGGAAAGTCATCCTACGATAGGTTGTCCTCAATCAAATCGTGTGTCTTGCAATAACAATTATCGTAGTCTATCTCTTCAAGTATGTTTGATACAATCCACCTATCCAATTCACGTAGTCGATCACAAGGTCGTCTAGCCTTGCAATATGTCGCGCCCCGATCTCATGCAAGTCTGATTATCCACGGCGGACATGAATCACCATGTCAACATTCCCGCAGAATAATCGTCCTCATCGGGACGTAACTCTTGCGTTGCGTCTAGACTTACTCATTTTTCGATACGCGGATTGGGCCTACTCAATCCTCGACTTTACTTCGTCGTCTATTATATGTCCGATCAATCCTCAAATTCGTCTTCGCTTCAAACCACAAGTCGAAGCGATCAAAATTGTCATGTCAAGGTATTTCGAGTTCGATCATTTTCGCTGGACATGAATCACCATGCCAACGCTCACGCGAAATAATCGTCCCAAATCCGACATGACGCATGTGCGAGGCTGGAGTTGCGCTCGCACAAGACAAGATCGTTGTTGTTGTGGTTATAACCGAACAATCAAGTCACTTTCCTTTCTCATTCCAAACATTCATTTCCAACATAGCATCCTTCAAAACAATAGCTTCTAACACGATCATCCTTCGTCGAATTAGAGTACCCTCGAGTTACTGTACATCGATCTTTGATACGCCTCAATACCATCGATGATGTACATAACCTGACGATCTTCTATTTGCAATGAATTCCGAGTCGTGCATCCTAATTTCTCAATTCGCATCGTATCGTGTTAACTCGTCATCGAGCAACATCAATTCCAATTCCTTAGTCATTCTCGTATCTCCAAATCAACGTTTCCTATGCACACTATCTTTCGATCATGCTATCTTTGATCTCGTCCATGGGTATTTCATCTCAACTCAAGTTTCAATCTCTTCGACTAAATTCAAAATCACATGCACGATCTTCTATGTTTCTTCGACCAAGACCTCCATTCGTTTCATCGTTCCGACTCTCTATTCGATTGTTTCATAATTCCCACTACGCATTCTTACTTCGTCCGAACGATATCTCATTTGAGACTATCGAAGTCGAAACCAACTAAGCGTTGCTCGTTCTAAGGCTTTGCGCGATATCATCGCTTGCCGACATACTCGTTCTATCCGTAAATCCTTTTATCTCGCTCGAACGATTTCTACAACGTCCATACACCACTCAGGGTTCGAGCCACTCGACTAGTCGTCGACACTCATTCTTATTCTTCTTCGAAGCTATCACATACACCACTCGGAGTCAAGTCATTCTACAAATCCTCGAAAGGTTATTCGACTCCCGATCGACATGTCCAATTGCGCGTTCGCTCATTCCTCAAAATCTAAGAACCATTTCCCCGTGTTCGCTTTAGCGCCGGTCAAGTAGCGTCTCTATCAACATACGTTCTAAGTCTCCCTTATTCTCGTCCGAGCGATAGTCGATCTCGCTCGCAACTCGTTTGCACCATAAAGTCTACGTGCGCGATACTCGGCACGACATAGCCAAAAGGCTGCGTGCATAACCATCCCGTTCGAACTATACCTTGGTCTCGTGTACTCGTTCGCTATTGCCAGTGTAAGGTTATTCAAGCACGCTTTGTGTTTGCTAACTTCTAGCATTTTATTTTTCTCTCGACATAAGTCCGTCGTGGTTTGGCACAAAGGCCTTCGTCTATCGATCCCGTTCAACCGATTACTTGTACGAGCTTTTGAAAATATTAGACTTATTGTATGGAACATCCCAAGGCACAATGAGAGAGAGCGTACACTTCTTTTTCCAACGACGAGCTTTCAAAACTGAGAAATCGACGTGAAGTCCAAGGAAGTAAAGTCGTGCTCTGATACCAATCTGTCATGCCCCGCTCCCGCAGGAGCGATCGTCCTCGCTAAGGCGTGATGCCGCACGGGCCTAGGTGCGCCCGTGCAAGGCTTTGTCCAGAAACGGCCGATTTGAGCTAGGCCACAGAGTCGCACAGAGTGTCCCCATTTGCAGCAAAAAGTAAATAAACACAAATTGAAGCGAATTCAACTCTTTATTGATATTCAAGAAGTTTACAAGCGGCGCTAGGCCGATATTACAAATCGTTCAAGCTCTCTCTCTGAAACATAAAAGGCGTGCCAAGCGGCTTACAACATGGAATGATTCATGGCGATGTTCCGATACATTATGTCTTGTATATGGTGCTCCAGATCCTTGCAACGCTCCAAGGCTCCAGAGATAGCTCCGTGCCTTAGCACGTTCGAGGGAAGCTCCGCACCCGACGACGTCTCCTGCATCCTGCAAGCAGACTGTGGGGTTATCAGTACATTGTTATGCACTGGTGGGGAGGCTAGCTCGCCCACAATGCTATCATTACCAAACACGTTCTATTTACTTTCGTGCACCGTCTATCATTCATTGTCTTTCTAATCTTGCCTTAGGATCAGTTTCATGCATATTTCATAACCTATCTCGTGTTGCCAATTTCAATATGTTGCATGGAAATACATGCACGACTTACCCATACTTACCGTCCGGCCTTCCCTGTCTAAAGTAAACCAAGTTAGTCAACAATTCATAGGAAATAACTTAACGTGATTCATGTGAACTTTTCAATGTCAAGGGCGTGTCCCTGCCTCGGGTCCTAGCACGTCGTAGGCGTATTTTCTAACTCCTTTGCCGAAGTACTCTCGATTATCTGGTGTGTTATATTCAAGCCTGTTCAGAAGGCACTTCATTTAGTTAATTTAGACTACTTTGATTTCAATGCAAGGACTTGCACGTGGATTGCCACCAGCAAAGCCCACTTAATCTATATGCATCGGTCGCTGGCATCACAAGACAATTTGGACATATTTTCCCTCTTGGTAATTTCTCACCTATCATGGCGTGCGGCTTGGTACACCTTGATAGTCTTTTGAAATACCCGGCCTTACGTCTCCTGGTGGCCAAGCCCGCACTCAGGCCTGGACAGTAAGCCATTTTTCTTTGATTCCGCCTAGGCTGGTCCCGATCCTACACCTTGCGTCAGGCCGCTGGAATCCCTTATTTCCCCTCTCCCCCGTATACGATGGAGGTGTCCACGACCATTTCATTTTATTTGTCATTTTAACTTAACGGCTGTCTCTGCACCGTAGGCTAACCCTTAGCCTTAATGCATTATCGACCAGGTTGGCGTCCGTGCAGCGCGGGTAGCGAGCTCCGTTGCACGTGCCCGTCACACCTGTCGCTAACCATTCTTTCCTTCTTATCTTTCATTCATTCTTTCTTTCTTTCACTTGTTCGTTCGTTCATAGATTCATTCACATATTCATTTATTCATTCGTTGATTCATTCATTCATTATGCAACTTCCCGTACGGAAGTCGCCTTGGCGACCCATCGGTCCCATAGTCTTTCAATGTCGCTATACTCTACTCGGAACGACTATGTTGATAGTCTTTCCGTTCCATTGTTGTAACCCATTTATTGTTTCATTGTTGAACGTATAAGGAACATAAATGTAAGCTTGTGTCTTAGCACGAGCGTAGGGCGCGGTGCGAGAGAGCTCACATTTTCTATATTCTTTTCCATATCCTATACAAGCATACAAGATGGGATTATTCCCTTAGCTAGGTGCGTTGAGTCATTTATTAGCATGCGCGGTGTTATCGCCTAGCAATTCTAGCTATAGTGTCCGTATTGTTATGTGTCTAGGCTAAGCAAAGACGGGTTCCTCGGAGCCACCCACCTTAGCGATGTTCGTATCGGCCGAGCGATACTCCGAGCGTGCCTTTGAAAGTCTAAGTTTGGATTCATCTTGACGGGCCAATGTAAGCCTTGCATCGATTCTTCATCAGGTCGATGCCAACTCTTCGGGTCGACGGCTCGTTTGAGTCGTTGCACTTGCCGTTTGAATCGACGTTCCGCTAGGGCGGAGCGGGTCATCACAACTAGGCTCTCCTTGCTCTGATTGCTTGGTCTTTGCTTTGCATTCATTCTTGAAGTGGCCCTTCTTGCCATACTTGAAACAAGGCATCTGAGACTTTGCCTTCTTTCGCTTGAAAGAAGTCCCCTTCACGTTCAGATTGTTAGGGTCCTTCTTCTTGCTGTGGGAAGCCGCCTGCTTTCCCCTTGGTTCCTTGGTATGAACCAGATTGGCGTTTGCCAATTGCTTGGACAGTGTGTCCACCTTCAGTTGAGCTCGCATCTGGTCCTCAACATAGATTTCCTGCAAGAGATCTTCAAGACTGATCTCAAGCTTCTTCCTATGCATGTTTGCATAGAACCTACTCCACCTAGCGGGGAGCTTTGAGACAATCCCTCCAACAACAAACTTGTCGGGGAGGGGCATCGCCTCGTCTTCCAACTTCTGTCGCAGCTTCAGAAATTCTTTTACCTGCGACAACATGGACTTCTCGTCCTCAAAGAGCCATTTGTGATATTTTTCAACCACAAATATCTTGCTCCTGTTCTTGTCTTCTTTGTACAGTTTCTCCAGAGACTCTCATATGTCTCTGGCAATTGGTTTTTTACTGTAAGATTCTGCTAAAAAATCCTCCATAGCATTCAGGATAAGCAGCCTGCAAATGCTATTTTCCCTTCTCCACTTGGCCTGAAGTTTAGTAGCCGCAGCGATTGCAGCAGCAGACCTAGTATCTAGAACAATAGGTTCCTCTTCAAGAAGCACGTGATCAACGTCTCTGAGTTGAAGAGTGAGATAAACCTTCCTCTTCCAGACTTGATAATGCTCTCCATCAAACTTTTCTAACTTACAAAAGTCAATATTGAGGAGTGAAGCATTAAAGTTTTCCATCGTAGCAATATATCTTTGAGATTGTTATTGCCGGGGCACAATTTTTCGATAGAAAAACGGAGAATATGAAACAATTGTAAAAACAATGTTCCAACGCAACACTTCTAGGAAGGTTGTGCAAGTATGACGAAGATCTCAAAAGATCTTGTTATTGTATTACGAGAATCTAAAAAGATTTCGTAATCTACAGCAGCATATGATATACGAGAATCTAAGAAGATTTCGTAATCACAACAGCAAAGAAGATGACAGGCGAAAGATGGAAGATGGCCTGCTGGGGTGAATGATCACCGTTGCTCAAAGCTATATTCGCCCCACACGAATAGCTTCCAGGAACCAGCAAGTTCGATGGAGAACTTTGGAACACTTCTGCTCTTCTGACTCCTCGGATCGTACACGGACACTCGTGCAAAAGCAACGCTGGTGCAAAGCTTCTCTTCTCTCGCACAGGCTCTGTTTACTTGTGTTAAGAAACACTTGTAAACTTTCGTGAATCTCTGAATATATTCTGTATATGTTTTTGCCTGTGAGAGATGAGACCTTATATAGGCCCGAGTAGCAACTGTCCGGTTAGCACAATATTCGGGACGTGGTAATAACCACTCCGAACGTGCAGTAACCGCTCAGATCATGCACAGGCACGATCTGAAGCAAGTTGCGCCACTCTGGCACCATGCGCCTTACATACTGCGTACTGAGCCACTTGCGCCAACCTGCGCATACTGCGCCACAGCACAACCTGTGCGACCAGCGCCACCTTGCGCCACTCGCGCAACGTGCGCCACGCACGCCACTTATGCCATGCGCACAACGTGCGCAACCAGCGCACCCGACGCAACCTGTTCACAACCTGCGCGTAACCTGGCGCGATGCTGACGTACTAAGTGCAAAGTGCGCCAAGAAAATGCCACATTACGCCTCATGAGCCCATGAGTCCGAGTCCGTGTCCGAGTCCGAGTCCGAGTCGCTAAGCCCCAACGGGGCTTAGCTCCCATGAAAATAAATTTCCCAAGAGCAAAAAGCATGAATGCTTTCAATTGTTTATTTAGCTTTTTTCCCATTAGAAAAATAACCCCACATGGCACACCCATGTGCACCTCCACACCACATGTGCATCTCTATACTAGCAAAGCTAATATATTGAGATATAACTCCTTTGGTCTAGCTGATGTGGGACTAAAATTCACTTTGAAAAAGACCAAAACCCAACAAATATTTCTGACACAGGTATAGTAATTGATTCAACTAAAGGTTTACAGTCCCCTTCTTCTATGATAACTTGGCATAGATCCTTCATATTGCAAATATCCATAGCTAAAGAATTCCCATAGCTTTAGCTTCAAGGGGAGTTCCTCCTTCTTGGTATTTTGATAAAGTGCCATCATATTTGACTTGCAGGTTACTTGCAGCTTCGATGATGTATGCAGAACTAATTGTCCTTTGTTCAAAGATTGCTTTGTTCGTTGACTTCCATATTATCCACATTAGTTAAAGGCTAGATTTTACTGCATCGCAGTCCCCTTCTTTGAGCAGACTAGTGATGAATGTGGTAATAGTTGTATGAGACTGGATGTGCTTCGAGATTGTATGTTTCGTAAGCCAAGAGGCACCTGTAATAGAATAATGTAGAATTGTGTGATCAATAGTTTCGATGTGTACCTTACAGAGGGGCAGCTTGCATCTATTTGTTAGACACGTCGATGAATGTTGGCATTACCAAGAAGCGAATTAGTAAGAGCCCTCCATGCAAACATCAACACCTGTGGACAAATGTGGTTTAGATTCCATAATTTGCTCCATTCCTTGAATGCAGTTTGATTATTAGATCTCTATACTCTGTTGTAGCTATCATGAATGACCCGATAAGCTAATTTAGTAGTTAACACTCCATCTTTGGGATACTTCCATATCAATTTGTCATTGGTACAATTAGCTGATAGCGGGATCTTTATGATAGTTGCTGCTTCAATGGGTGGAAAAGAATATGGATGGGGTTCTATTTCCAACTGGTCGTATCTTTGTGAATCATGTCACTCACAACAATTACCCATTGGTTTGCAAACTGATATGTTCAGAAACTCTGAAGTTATGCAAAGAAAGAACCCATGGATCTTGCCATATATTGATACATAAATCATCACCAATCGACCAAAGAAATATTATTGAAGAGGGTAGTCTCTGCTACTGAGAATACCGGACCAGATACAGGATGATGCAGATGAATGTTCAACATTCCGGAAGGATGAGGATGATAGGTATTTGCTTTTGAGTAGATCCACCCAGCACTACCAGAATATGTCATATTAGCGACGCCGAGAAACGTCGCTAATATACAAAAAAAATGTCGCTAAAAAATTTAGCAACGAATTCGTGATGTCGCGTAATCGATGGCTGCTTGTCGCGCCCCAGTACCAAAATACGGGGACGGACGTCGGCCAGCTACACCGTATAAGGTACGAATACGTTATACGACGATGACGACTGTAAATCTTGCTATGTATCCTAGCATGCAATCCTTCTATGGCCTAAATCCGATCTTATATCCACAGGCATTAACAATAAAATACTAAGCAAGAGAGAGAATCATATGGAAAGCAGGAAATACACATGATAATCAGAAAATCTACAGTATAAGATAATAATGTAGATGTACCTTCCCACAGTTCCTAGCATGGTCGAAAACTGAAGCATATCCTCCAAGTCAAGTCTGGAAGACCCACCGGGTCGGTCATAGGCAATCTGGAAACAATCCAGGGTTAGTCAACCGTAGCAAGTATTAGAAAGGAAGGCTCAAGGACGGACAAAGAAAAGCGAGCATGATAAAATATGAAGCAGGAGAGCATATATGAACAGTAAAAGAGGGTAAGGATCGTGCGGTGCCAACGCACGATAACAATCCACAACTAATGCAGCTAAATAACCCACAATCATCACAATCTCCCTAACATCCAATAACACCTGCATGGCCAACCGGGACTCATAATCTGTCATCGGAACAGTAATCCACCCCTATATCAAACAAGAACAAGGGAATGAATTTTTGTGCCAGGGCAGCATTACGGACCAGCCAGCTTAGCAAGCAACAAGCCAAACAATTATATGAATAAGCGGCCACTCAAATGCCTACGGCTGTCTAGGTGGGGGTTGGATTACCCCAACAATGCAATATAGGAATCCTCAGTTCGTGCCGATCTAGCAAGCTAACGAGGCCAAGAATATCAAGACTAGATGTGCACCGGTCCCTCGTAAGACCACCGGGCTCTGCATGTCACCACTGGTCCCTCGTAAGGCCACCGTGTCGAACATGCCATGTATATGGTAAGTAAAGCAGCCGGATACTGCCATCCCTAATACGGACGGTAACAATATCTGTAGCGGAAAGCCTGCACTCCATGACTAGATGTCTGGGAAGCGGCTAGTACTGCACGATCTCGAGATTCCGTTCCCTCCCAATGCTTCTACCAGTTTAAGTTGCCTAGATTATCCATACATTTATCCGGAATCACATGCCGTGGTCACATGATCATCCTCCTAGATGTCGTACCTCAGTACGAAAACGCTAAGTAAGAATCAACCTCGGAACCTATAGTCCCAGTTGTGATCCATCCTTAGTGTTATGCAACAAGCAAGCAAGCAATCCTGACCACGCTAAGACTAAAGGCCAACTACCAAATACCCGTGCATGTAATCATATAATATAGCTAGAATATCAAGATGGCATCGCAATGCCATATAATCATGGAAGTAGCACCTCAAGTGCCAGTAGACAAGGAGCACCGCAGTGCAAAATCAGGGCCAGTACCTTAAAGGGTAAGCTGGACTTATAGCACGGATACAAGTAGTCATGTCGGGGACAAGGTCAAATCTGTCAGTCACATGAAATCATCTGCCCACATCGTGGCATGGATATCAGGTCAAGTACATGGTCGAGATTTCTACTATAATATCCCATCAAGTATACAAGGGAGCCTACAGCTCTAATCATCAAGTCGGTCTATCCACTGGATCAATCTATCAGGTGTCTCCCATCCACGATGGAGTGAATATCACGTAAAAAGGATAATCACCAAATACCAAGCTCATCACTATAAACAATGCTAGGTCCTTTGGCTCACAAGAATCTTCTGAATCAATGATCAGAAGCTATCAGCTAACAAGTCTCACCACTACCAAGATCTGGCAAACAAACCAAGTTTTGGGCGCTTGGGAAGTCGAGTAAAAATCATATAAGGATACCCTCGATATTCTCCTCATTCTGCGAAACGCTCGTGTTCATCAAATCCAAGAATCCACATAGTCATATATGATCAAATTAGAACATCATCAAAAGAAATAACAACACTATCCAAGAATCCACGTGAGTCTATCAATCAATATCTCGAGATTATACTCTCTATAATACTCAATCCTCAGATATATCCAAAAATCACAAATCCCGATACATAGGACAACTATCAGTCCTAACTGGCTAGACTAGGATAACTTCTAGAAAGAATGGTCAGGGTGACAAGAGTCTATTAATTATGCCGCCGAAAAATGGCAAGGATTGCATGAACCGCTCTAAAGCAGATCCACAACCCTTAAACCAAACAAGGACTAGGGTTGCAGACCGTCTCCCGAGTGGAACCGCGCTCCTTATGCTATCCGACGGACAAGACATGTCAAGTAACTAGGCGACTAATCTAGTCAGAAGTCTACCTAGCAAGTACTGGAATCAGGCCACTATATCCAAAGTAAGCACGAGTCTAGATCAGAAAACCCAAGAAATGGTTCTGCCTAATTCTTCGAACCAAATTCCTGACCGAGAATTCTGAAAAAGTTCGGCAGAGTCTCCTATGTATTCCGGACGGGAGCTCTCAGCGAATTAGGGCTAAATCCACTCGGCGCAACCCGCCGCAGAATCACAGACTGAGAACACTAAGTCTCAGCTTCCAGCAGCGCTACCATGCGTACTGGAAACCAAACCATAGCCGAGAACACTAAGTCTTGGCCTCCAGCAGCACTACAATGTGTACTGGGCGCCAAGTCAACACATGCAACAAGAATCGCCACGCAGGGCGCATCACAGACCCACAATCATAATTGTAAGCCCACTTTCCAATTTTTTATTTTATTATTATTATTTTTATTTGATTATGATTTACTTTTATGGTCATTACTCATTAGGAGTCGTACCTAAGCTCATAAGGGAGCTATAATCATATTATGGTCATTTGGACCTTAGTAAGCATTGTTTAACTATTTTATAGCTTACTATAATTTTTAGATATTTTTAGATAATTTTTAGATAATTATTTTATTTAGTTATATATATTTTAAAGGATTCCATTATTTATTATGAGGCCATTTGGGGATAATTTGAGGTAAAGTATTTTTAATCATATTTTAGAAGGTTAAATATATTTTTTGTAATTTTGATAGAATTTTTCTGTAATTATTTTGATAATTTTAATATTGAAAAACCTATTTTCTAGAGCTTCTAGAATTTATTGTGCTAGCCTATAATCCAAATATTGACCCCAAATATTTTTCTAGGGTTCATTATGCTATTTTATATTTTCTAAAATTTTTCCATAATTTTTGGAAATATTTAAGTATTTATCTATTATGGTTTATATATTTTTAAAGGCTTCCAATATTTATTATGAGGTCATTTGTGATTAATATGAAGTAAATCATTTTTATTTATATTCTAGAAGGTTAGATATATTTTTTGTAATTTTTTATAATTTTTTAGGAATTTTTAGGATTTATTTGAGTTTATTTGGCCTTAAAATTATTTTAAATTAATTTCTGGAAAATTAATTACACAGTCATCACAAATCAGTGCTGCAGGTCCACATGTCAGCCGAACAGCGCTGAAAGGGGGGCCCGCCACATTGTGTGTGTGTGTGTATATATATATATATATATATATATATATATATATATATATATATATATATATATATATATATCGTAGAACAGTAAACCCTAATATTTTCTGCCGAATTTTGAGTTTTTGATTCTTTGGAGAACCCCGACTTCCCGAGGCGATTGCTGTCAACTCCGACCTCCTTTTGGCGTGTCGTTTTTTTTTTGGATTCGTATTCAGGTATACTTTCTGCAAATCTAATTTATTTTTATAAATTCTGAACCTTAATTTCTGTAAAATTCGTAGGGTGTCGGTTATCCGAAACTTGATACGTTTCGGTATTTTCAGGATTCTGGAAGAACCAGAAATCGAAATCACGAACCGTTTGAAGTTTCGGAAAGCTAACACAGAGCTCTAGGACATATTTTTCCCAGAAATTAGTTCATTAATCTAGTATTTTATTTATTCTGTTGAACTCAGAATTGATCAGTGAATCACCGTTTTGGTCATGATTAGCCATAACGGCGATATCTTTTGACCAAAACGTGAATTTGCGGCACGGTTGATTCCAGCACACTTGTGGCACTGAAATCTACCAAGGAGCATTTTCAAAATCTAGAGTTCACGGCATTTGACTAGATAGTCAACGACACGCCTTGATTTGCGTGCTATGGTTTCCAAAATTGGAAACATAACTTTTTATGGCCAAACTTCCATGTTTAGATTATATTCAGATTATTATTAGGTTAAATTAGGTTTTTAAGTAATTTATTTCAGAATTAACTGTTATTAGATTAGTCAACCCATTAGCCACTTATTTCATGAATTTAGAACTAGAACCTTAGAATTGACTTGTGGTTTTCGTGCATGGTTTGTGGTACGTTGTATGTTATAAGTTGACAACTTCTAGATTGGCAATCCTCTCATCCTCGACTTGTGACTACGGTTTGTGCAAGGATTCAGGCAAGTGCACTTTTCTGATTGCATTCGATTCATAGTAGTCTTTCTATTTCATGTTTATGCATATGCTCTCTTGCTTGTTGACACATTGTTACACGGATTAGTGTCATGGATCTCTATATACTTTATTTCATGATTGTTGTATTTTCGTGTTTCGTGACTTGTTCGAGTCCATGAGTACTAGTCGGGAGGGAAAATATCTTAGTAGACATGTGGACTACCCAGAACTATCCCTCGTGTTTTTCGTGGAGAATAGCAGCTGCACACAACACGTGCAGGGTGCCTGATTTATCCTCTAGCCGTTCACATGTCGAAACTGGTATTTTAAAACACATAGATAGTTGTCTTTACTTATTTTCCTCGTTTTCTTCACCACTTTCCAAGTCATCCTAGTTACATGTTCTTTTTCCAGCTGATATATCATGTTGTAGAGTTATCTATTTTCTCTCGTGATTTGCCATCATATCGGTCTTATTTTCTAGATCATCTCACATATGTTATTTTTATGTCTTGTGAATTCTATTGTGTTTTCATTAATTGTAAGAACCTTGTATTTTCTTTAAATATAAATGTTGTAAAAGTTGTAATCAATTTAGAAATATGAATGAGCAATAAATATTATATTTTATGATTTTGAGCATCTTGGCCGTGACAGCGTTCTACCGCCGACTCTGCGGCGTAGGCTGGTTTGGACACGTCTCGTATCCGAAAAGCGGGTACGGATTGTGACAATAATCCAAGCCACAAGCAGAGTCACAGACATAGTTAGCCAAAGCCGTTACCCGACCGCGAGTCGGACACGGGGCATATGGGGACAATCCATACTCGTGAGTCGTGCTCGTGTCCGCGGAGGTTTGGATGACCCGTCCGAGTTGTCCGATACGACCTAACCCGGTATCGAACCACGCTATCCTAAGTTATCATCATGGCAGTTCTACTACTATGCTACACTACTAATGGTTATAAATTTATAATTATAATTAATTAAAATGCAATAAAATCCAGGAGAGAGTGCAAGAGCCGTCGATCAGCAAGGGATACTTGCCTAGAGGGCTCGGCTAGGTAAGCAAGTCTTCGACGATCGCGATCCAAGGTGACACGTCCATCGAGGTCCTCAGATCACACAATAAACAATTATTAGAATTAAATAATAATATAATAACATGAAGCACAAGGATGGTTGAAGGCCATACCGTGTGGGTCCCACAAGCAGTACAGGGATCTGGTACGGAAATCGAGGCATGTACGTATATCGAGATGCACACAAGAATCGAGACGTGCACGTAGATCGAGACGTACGCGTAGATCAAGACGTATACGTAGATCGATACGGGCACACAAACCGAGATGTGCACGTAGATAAAAAATATACACGCAAATCGAGATAACATAAAGTCCAAGGTGGCACGCAAACTAATACGTCACATAAATTGGTATAGCACGGATCACGAGGTAGGCACAAAGGCCGAGGCACAAAAATCGAGACATACAAATCAAGATGGCACGATGCCTGAGGCAATGCGGGGCTCGAGGCGTCTTGCTGTCCAAGGCAGCACACACATCGTGGTAACACAAAACTAACACGTACACCGCGATGCACACAGATCAAAGGAGGCACAAGACACGAGGGCACACTGCCCAAGGAGCACGCTGCTCGAGGCTGTACGTGCACCGAGGCACGCGGCCCGAAGAGCACGGAGCCCGAGGCCGGCTCGCTGCTCGAACAGCACGGGACCCAAGGGTGTCCCGCACCTCAAGGCTGGCGCAGCCAGCGAGGCGCGGGGACGGCGATGGCGCTGGCCGCCGGGAAGAAGTGGAAAGAAGGGGGCGGAGGAGCTGCCGGTGAAGCCCTGGCCAGGTCGGGCCGACCTCGCGTTGGAGGAAGTATAGACAGAGAGAGGGGGAAGCTAGAGGAGAACCTGCGACGTCGTGGCCAGGTCGGGCGGAGGGGCTCGGACGCGGGTCGGCCTAAATCCGATCTCATATCCACTGGCATTAACAATGAAATACTAAGTAGGAGAGAGAATCATATGGAAAGCAGAAAATACACATATGATAATCAGAAAATCTACATTATAAGATAATAATGTAGATGTACCTTCCCACAGTTCCTAGCATGGTCGGGAACTAAAGCATATCCTCCAAGTCAAGTCTGAAAGACCCAACGGGTCGGTCACAGGCAATCTGGGAACAATCCAGGGTTGGTCAACCGTAGCAAGTACTAGAAAGAAAGGCTCAAGAATGGGCGAAGAAAAGCCAGCATGATAAAATATGAAGCAGGAGAGCAAATATGAACAGTAAAAGAGGGTAAGGATCATGCGGTACCAACACACGATAACAATCCACAACTAATGCAGCCAAATAACCAACAATCATCACAATCTTCCTAACATCCAATAACACCTGCATGTTCAACCGGGACTCGTAATCTGTCATCGGAACAGTAATCCACCCCTATATCAAACAAGAACAAGGAAATGAATTTTCGTGCCAGGGCAGCATTACGGACCAGCCATCTTAGCAAGCAACAAGCCAAACAATGATACAAATAAGCGGCCACTCAAATGCCTACGGCTGTCTAGGTGGGGGTTGGGTTACCCCAACAATGCAATATAGGAATCCTCAGATCGTGCCGATCTAGCAAGCTAACGGGGCCAAGTATATCAAGACTAGATGAGCACCGGTCCCTCGTAAGACCACCGGGCTCTGCATGTCACCATCGGTCCCTCGTAAGTCCACCGTGCCGAACATGCCATGTATATGGTAAGTAAAGTAGCCGGATACTACCATACCCTAATGCGGACGGTAACAATATCAGTAGCGGCCAGCCTGCACTCCATGACTAGATGTCTGGGAAGCGGCTAGTACTGTACGATCTCGAGATTCTGTTCCCTCCCAATGCTTCTACCAGTTTAAGTTGCCTAGATTATTCATATATTTATCCGGAATCACATGCCGTGGTCACATGATCATCCTCCTAGATGTCGTACCTCAGTACGAAAATGCTAAGTAAGAATCAACCTCGGCACCTATAGTCCCAGTTGTGATCCATCATTAGTGTTATGCAACAAGCAAGCAAGCAATCCTGACCACGCTAAGACTAAAGGCCAACTACCAAATACCCGTGCATGTAATCATATAATATAGCTAGAATATCAAGATGGCATCGTAATGCCATATAATCATAGAAGTAGCACCTCAAGTGCCAGTAGACAAGGAGCACCGCAGTGCAAAATCAGGGCCAGTACCTTAAAGGGTAAGCTGGACTTATAGCACGGATATAAGTAGTCATATCGGGGACAAGGTCAAATCTGTCAGTCACATGAAATCATCTGCCCACATCGTGGCATGGATATCAGGTCAAGTACATGGTCGAGATTTCTACTATAATATCCTATCAAGTATACAAGGGAGCCTACAGCTTTAATCATCAAGTCGGTCTATCCACCGGATCAATCTATCAGGAGTCTCCCATCCACGATGGAGTGAATATCACGTCAAGAAAGACAATCACCAAATACCAAGCTCATCACTATAAACAATGCTAGGCCCTCTGGCTCACAAGAATCCTCTGAATCAATGATCACAAGCTATCAGCTAACAAGTCTCACCACTACTAAGATCTAGCCAACAAACCAAGTTTTGGGCGCTTGGGAAGTCGAGTAAAAATCATATAAGGATATCCTCGATATTCTTCTCGTTCCGCGAAACACTTGTGGTCATCAAATCCAAGAATCCATATAGTCATATATGATCAAATTAGAACATCATCAAAAGAAATAACAACACTATCCAAGAATCCACGTGAGTCTATCAATCAATATCTCGAGATCATACTCTCCATAATACTCAATCCTCAGATATATCCAAAAATTGTAAATCCGGATACATAGGACAACTATCAGTCCTATCTGGCTAGACTAGGATAACTCCTAGAAAGAATGGTCAAGGTGACAAGAGTCTATTAATTTTGCCGCCGAAAATGGTAAGGATTGCATGAACCGCTCTGAAGCAGATCCTGTAGCTCCCCTTCCCGGAAATTTTGAAATTATTTTATTATTTATTTCATTGAAATGATTATTTTCAGAATAATTGTACGTAGTTCTAGGACCAAATAAGATGGGGTATGTTATGATTTTTCAAAAACTCGTAATGGTCATTTTGGTTGATTACTATTATTATTGTTATCGTTATTATTATTATTAATGTTTTAGTTATGAAATATTTATCCATGTATATAGATAGATATGTATTAATTGTTATAAGGATTTAAATATATAAAATGTAGGTGTGTATATATATAGATAATTATAAAGGTAAATATTCGGGTGTATATATATATATATAAATATATATATATAGATATAGATATTATAGATATGGGGATATTATATATTAATAGGTATTATACAGATATTATATATATGGGAATATTAGTGTTTATAAGATTTATTTAAAGTATTATAGTTTGTGTAGTTTTAAGGAGATATATATATATATATTTGTATAATAGAAAAAAAAAAAGGATAAGAAAAGTAGCAGTAGCAACCCAGCTACTGCTTGGTTTATTAGAGAGGAGTGTTTCCTCTTGGTCTCAAGTTGAGCTCGGCCCGGGCTTAGCCCAACAACCCCAAGAACTCAGCTTCCCCACAAACCCAAAGCAGCCCGAGCAAACCCCAACCCAGCCTTAGCAATTGGCCCAACCCAGCGGAAGCAGAACCCGAACTCTGCTCTCAAGCTTTCCCGTATATGTACAGTGCAAGCGATCGAAACTTCAAAGAAACTCCTAAACTCCCAAACCCTAACTCTCGACGCAAACTTCAACGCCGCCAACCCGACCTCAGGCCTGGGCGCACCCCCCCGCGCGCGCGCGCCACCGCGCGCGCCGCCGCCGGCCAGGCGTGATCAAGCCGCACGCGAGAACACAGCCCCATCGACAACAGCTTCCACCCAACTTCGCGGGTAATTTTCTCCCTCGTCGATTAATATTTATCCGAGCCGTAAATTTCTACGAGTAGCCTATATGACCACCTATCAATCCCTTTAATTAGATTCGGCTAGTTTTCCCTGGAAAAATTATGGTAATTCGTGAAAGTTCACGAAAAGTCTGTCAAAAACAGAACATAAAAACAGCCCAAGCATCCCCGTTGGAAGATCGTTTCCGATCGATCCAGTACCATATTAGGAATTCTAACTGAACACGTTTTTAGACAACATATAGGGGATCAGAAACCACTTCATAGTTCTGAATTCCATGAACCATGTACAGTTAAAACCATTCTTGAAAACTCAGAAAAACCTGTTTTAAAAACATTGAAAACGCTCCGCACGACGTGCGTCCCGCCATTCCGGGCGACGTGGTCGCGTACCGAAAGGATCGAAAGCTGCGTAACGGCTTTGTGGTCGTGTGGACTTTGACGGAATTCAAATTGGTCGCGTGTGCGCGACGAATTTGATGTGTATCCGTCGAAATTCACCGTATCGTGCACGTTGCAAATTCTCCAATTACTTTGTGCACGCTCGTCAGATCGAGACGAAACTTGCGCCATCAGGACCGTATCGTTTTTCTGGTCCTGTATGCCAAGTTTGATCCAATTCTGAGACAGTTGAATCCGACGTCGTTTTGCGGGCCCCACGGTCCCACTCAACGGACGATTTTGTGCACGGCCCGCCGGAATCCAACTTTGGACATACGGTTGGGTTCGTATCGGGAAACTGGATCCGTAGATATGTAGTTTGACGACTTTAGAGACCGTTGACCCTGGCACGCTTTTCGGTGCAAAGCGGGTCCAACGGCGGACACCGTTTTGGCCCGAAATTACCGTTTTGCCCCTGTGTCCAGAATTGGACTTAAGGACAGGCAATCCTAGCTAATTGGACTATTCTGAGATCATTGGTATTGTTTATTTCAGCTTTCGGGGACTGTTGTACGGGTTTTGACTAGTGTGGCATATTGAGTGATTTGGATCATCGGTTTCACCAGCACAGGACCACAGGCGAGTACAGTTTATTGTCTGCATTTCGATATTGATTTTCACTATATTTCATTGATTAGTCATTGATTATGTGATTATTTTCTATTATAAATTGTTGAGTCGGGAATGAGAAGTACCAAGGATGTGTGATCTGACCTTAGACCGTGTAGACCGTGTAGACCGTGTTGCATTTATTTCTTGTAGACCGTGTAGACCGTGTTGCATTTATTTCTTGTAGACCGTGTAGACAATGTTTATTTATTTCTTGTAGACAGTGTAGACAGTGCTTTATTTACTGCATTTAAACTGTGTAGTTAGTGATTATTATTCTGTAGACAGTGTTTCTCTATTGCTATATTTTCTGTAGACCGTGTAACTGTAGACCGTGTAACTGTAGACCGTATAATTGTAGACCGTGTAACTTTAGACCGTGTAGACCGTGTCGCATAATTGTCCCGAGACCGATCACATATCAAAGGTACTTCTAACAGTCGGGGAGAGTATTTTGTGTCTATTTACTTACTATTGGTTTTTATATTTCATGTTTATTTTCAAACCCATGATTGATGTCTAACCTTTGTTTATAGTCATCTTCTTTATTTGAAATTGCATTCAGTGAATTGTGCTCGTTCCATTCCTGACTGGAAACCAACATTTTCAGGTTAGCCGTGGATTCATTTAGCTTGGGGAGTGACGGGAATACTTGCAGACAAAGCCTAGAGACTAGCTAGATAGTTGAGTTGTAGTCATTCATTTATTTGTACAAGTTTATATTTTTCTACAAATGTAAAACTTGTGATCATTGTAAATTAAATTAATTTTTGTGAATGAGCATTATTTGTGATTTTGATCTTCATGGCCGTGACAACGTTCTACAGCCGACACTGCGGCGTAGGCTGGCTTGGACACGTCTCGTATCCGTTTAAAAAAAAAAAAACGGGTGCGGGTCGTGACAAGTTTTTGTGGTGGCCCATGCAGGTCTGTCTTCGCAAATCACGCGAACTCGTGATAGTACTTAAGTTAGTTGTACTATTGCGAGCCTGCGACTAAAAATGCTCATTCACGAATTAGAAATTAATTTAATTTAAGAGGATGACTAGGACTAGGAATCCCTTATACAAATCTGTCGATGGGTAGTCTAGGCCATGCAATTTAGGATGAGAGTTGTTAATTTTGATAGTTTGTCAAATCCCCATAGGTACACTATTACCTCTTGATTGGAAGATATGGTCCAATGTGGATAGATTATTCACTTGAAGAGGCAGAGCTTCCTGGAATTGATGATCTCACCTAGATGAATTATTCAATTCCTTCTCGTTGCCTCTTTAAATATCATCCTCATATTTAGTCCAAATTGCCTATTTAGTTCCTATTTCGCCTAGGAATTATTATTTCTGATTGGATTATCCATATGCGAACCTCGAGTTAGTTTCGATTCAAGTTTTTTCCTCAAAGGCTTGAATACACATAGAATAGTTAGAATGTTTGTATTTCTTTTGTCCTCAGTTATTTCTCCCTGTTTAATCCTTTATTTTAAGGGTTATGACTGATAATACTTACGCTATATTACATCGTCAACTTGTTTGAATCTCTCAAAGCTCAGGATACTTTTACAGATATAGTTGCGAGAATGTTAGTTAACTCATACTGGCAGGACAGCAGCGCACTGTCGCCAATTATTTAAATTTTGGAGACTAGGGATTCACTGCAGCCAGCAGCGCACTGGCGAGACACGACCCCTAGAGTTGAAATTAGTTTAAGAAATATGGATTATAGAATATTGCTAGAAATATAACTAGTGGTCCTCTTTGACTGTAGTCACCCTTGTGTAAATATAAGGTAGAGTACCGGATAGCATATCACATCGGAATCACGAAACCAAGGTTTTACCACAGCTAGAGTATACAGGTGAGAATAATCCTCGGTGAAATAATTTTAGACGTGATTACAAGTTAGGATACTGTGGAGGGTAGGACAATGCCATGTACGTCCCATAAGATCCAAAGCCAGTATTAGTGGAAGTTGTAAGTTGGGTAGCATGCCTCCCGACCTAGCAATCCGTAGTCCCTGTGATCCTTGACGAGGTAATTGACTGACACTAATAGGTCTACCTGGAATATGGAATTTAGAAGTCCATTACCCATTGGTTGACCAAGGTCTTATGAATAAGAAGATAGTGGGAAGACTGTATAAGCAAGAACACCAGGTAAGGTTGATCCTCACAAAACTCGAACTACTTGTGCCTCTTTTCAAAAATCTCGCGTACTCGTATCCTGACTATGTTGACCAACGCTGCTATTACAGCCTAGTTTTTGCAAGCTTACTCTATTCTCGAGCTTGATTCGAGGCATATGTTTAGTAGGGACGCCTGCTAACTTATTGTCTAATCAGAATCAGTGTATTATGGTCTGATCAACCATGATGTATTTGGTTCGCTCGTTCGTTAATTATACTACGTGGATGGAGATATATATAGGTATCTAGGATCTCATCCGCGACTGCTTTGATAATTCCTCTTGAATTATATGTTCGTCCTTGAATCACGAAATTGTATTCAGTAATATCTCCCTTGAATTCTTTATTGTTTTTGTCTTTCACCGATTTGGAAGACGAAAGCTCGTGATGGTAGAGAGATACAGAGTATCCCCCATGGCTATGGTAGTTGTATACACAAGTATAGCTACCATCGGCCAATCATGTGATTGAGTTACTCGTTCTCCCCTTGACCATCAAACTATTATTGAGACTTTCAAGCCATCTGAATTTGAGAATGATGAGGGTTTTACCCTTAGTCGGAATGCCAACCTAGGAGACTACCTGTTCTCCAGAGACCAAATGTTGTGAGCCTCTAATCTTTTGTTTGAAGCTTGCTTCAACTAGAACCCTTGTGACACTAGTCCGGCAGGTTTGACCCCAATAGAGAATCACGACACAGTTGTTAGAAATATGTTCATATGACGTGCCTTAGAGCTGATTACCCCGTCGATAACTCTTGTACACTAGGGATGTGTATGTTCCTCTATTTTATCAACCATGTGTCATTGTACACACTCGTTTTCCATTTTTGAGGAACGATCCTTGATTTGACTTATATCTACGGTATTCCGTACACCGTGCCTTATTCTTTATTGACAAGAGTCGAGGTACAATACCCGGACCGTAGAATTCTCCTAACCTCATTATTCCAAAACCCGTGCCTTATTTCTAAGGTGGGTAGACTGTAAGCTTTCTAAATTGTGGGGTATGCGAGGATTACCTATTGTTTAGAAAAAAAAATTCTTATTAGGATGATTATTAGTGCCCCTTGGACTCCCACTTTTCCTTTAGATCATTTGGTGTCCCCGGCCGTGCCATTAATATTCGGAGCACGAGACCAGCTGTTTTCTCTCAACAAATTTTGCATGCAAGATCTAGACGAGTCCACCTTCATCTAGGTATATCATGTCCCACTCAAACACGTCCCCTTGTACTCTATTTTATGGTATGACTTTCAGGTAAAAAGGACTAGCTGTAACTCTTACCATAATACCGATAAACTTCCCAATGATAATTAGAGACTCAACCTTGACTCAATTCCTTCGACCCAATACATGGTGGTGATCTACTCGAAGCCCACTACGCACATACCACTAGTGTGCCACTCGATAGAGGCCTCTTGTGCTACTTAAACACAAAGGTCACTGAAGACTTATTCTTGGGCTTTAGAGACCTAGTTAACCATTCCGATTGCCCAATTAGTTCAACCATTGGAGTTAAAGCCTATTCTAGGGTACCCTAACCTAGTAGAGTAATTTTACCATTTGGGAACTTGTCCCGTCCAAATAGATTGAAATCCAAGGTTTATCCAACCAACGAGTGATGTCCAAATAGGAAAACCTTTAAAACCCATCCATTCGTACCACCATATTTGGACTATAAAATTGAACCATTTGAGACAGGTCCCTATACCTATTATATAATCTTCACCTCTTAGAGTGTGAAGTCATTTGTAACCCTTATTCCATCTACCTAGAAGTTGCGATACGATCTTGTATTGTATTTTATCTCTTGCTTGTGTGTTTAAATAACCACGAAAAGGATCAAAATCTCGATTTCTCAAATTCCGTCCTATTATTAGAACCTTGTTTAGATAAATTTTGAGAACGGAATCCTCGTATTGCATGGATTGCAAGACCCTCTAGGAAACGAAGAGTTCTTAGACTTAGCAAGTGACTGGACTAGAGTAGCCCAACCTAGCAAATAAGTCAATGGTTCATAGATCTTCTCTATCTACATCATTGGATACTCTCTACCGCCCTGAAAACTTCATACTTGCTCTGGATTATTCTTCCTTACCTTCCTGTCCTTTCCATTTCAGAGCGATAAATGGTCATGCTTATTAGGATTTATCAATACTTATTTAGCTACTTGTGTAAATTTGTTGCTTGTTAGATTTTGGATTATTCGATAAATAGGAGAGGATTATAGTGGCCATAAACAGTAGATACTTCTTGGTAGCAACTAGTTGGAAGATTGTAAAGTTTTAAGTGACATGAGATTTGAGGGAGTAGTGTGACCAAAGGTGGGTAGAAGTCCTCGGAGTTTCGTTGTTACAAATGGCTAGGAGGAGGATATAAATTATTTTTGAGGAATTAAAATTTGAGGAGATTAAGGAAATAGCAGACTTTGATTTTAGGAATAATTACGAATTAAAATTTCGAGGACGAAATTATTTTTAAGGTGGGTAGATTTGTAGCTCCCCTTCCCGGAAATTTTGAAATTATTTTATTATTTATTTCATTGAAATGATTATTTTCAGAATAATTGTACGTAGTTCTAGGACCAAATAAGATGGGGTATGTTATGATTTTTCAAAAACTCGTAATGGTCATTTTGGTTGATTACTATTATTATTGTTATCGTTATTATTATTATTATTAATGTTTTAGTTATGAAATATTTATCCATGTATATAGATAGATATGTATTAATTGTTATAAGGATTTAAATATATAAAATGTAGGTGTGTATATATATAGATAATTATAAAGGTAAATATTCGGGTGTATATATATATATATATATAAATATATATATATATAGATATAGATATTATAGATATGGGGATATTATATATTAATAGGTATTATACAGATATTATATATATGGGAATATTAGTGTTTATAAGATTTATTTAAAGTATTATAGTTTGTGTAGTTTTAAGGAGATATATATATATATATTTGTATAATAGAAAAAAAAAAAGGATAAGAAAAGTAGCAGTAGCAACCCAGCTACTGCTTGGTTTATTAGAGAGGAGTGTTTCCTCTTGGTCTCAAGTTGAGCTCGGCCGGGGCTTAGCCCAACAACCCCAAGAACTCAGCTTCCCCACAAACCCAAAGCAGCCCGAGCAAACCCCAACCCAGCCTTAGCAATTGGCCCAACCCAGCGGAAGCAGAACCCGAACTCTGCTCTCAAGCTTTCCCGTATATGTACAGTGCAAGCGATCGAAACTTCAAAGAAACTCCTAAACTCCCAAACCCTAACTCTCGACGCAAACTTCAACGCCGCCAACCCGACCTCAGGCCTGGGCGCACCCTCCCGCGCGCGCGCGCCACCGCGCGCGCCGCCGCCGGCCAGGCGTGATCAAGCCGCACGCGAGAACACAGCCCCATCGACAACAGCTTCCACCCAACTTCGCGGGTAATTTTCTCCCTCGTCGATTAATATTTATCCGAGCCGTAAATTTCTACGAGTAGCCTATATGACCACCTATCAATCCCTTTAATTAGATTCGGCTAGTTTTCCCTGGAAAAATTATGGTAATTCGTGAAAGTTCACGAAAAGTCTGTCAAAAACAGAACATAAAAATAGCCCAAGCATCCCCGTTGGAAGATCGTTTCCGATCGATCCAGTACCATATTAGGAATTCTAACTGAACACGTTTTTAGACAACATATAGGGGATCAGAAACCACTTCGTAGTTCTGAATTCCATGAACCATGTACAGTTAAAACCATTCTTGAAAACTCAGAAAAACCTGTTTTAAAAACATTGAAAACGCTCCGTACGACGTGCGTCCCGCCATTCCGGGCGACGTGGTCGCGTACCGAAAGGATCGAAAGCTGCGTAACGGCTTTGTGGTCGTGTGGACTTTGACGGAATTCAAATTGGTCGCGTGTGCGCGACGAATTTGATGTGTATCCGTCGAAATTCACCGTATCGTGCACGTTGCAAATTCTCCAATTACTTTGTGCACGCTCGTCAGATCGAGACGAAACTTACGCCATCAGGACCGTATCATTTTTCTGGTCCTGTATGCCAAGTTTGATCCAATTCTGAGACAGTTGAATCCGACGTCGTTTTGCGGGCCCCACGGTCCCACTCAACGGGCGATTTTGTGCACGGCCCGCCGGAATCCAACTTTGGACATACGGTTGGGTTCGTATCGGGAAACTGGATCCGTAGATATGTAGTTTGACGACTTTAGAGACCGTTGACCCTGGCACGCTTTTCGGTGCAAAGCGGGTCCAACGGCGGACACCGTTTTGGCCCGAAATTACCGTTTTGCCCCTGTGTCCAGAATTGGACTTAAGGACAGGCAATCCTAGCTAATTGGACTATTCTGAGATCATTGGTATTGTTTATTTCAGCTTTCGGAGACTGTTGTACGGGTTTTGACTAGTGTGGCATATTGAGTGATTTGGATCATCGGTTTCACCAGCACAGGACCACAGGCGAGTACAGTTTATTGTCTGCATTTCGATATTGATTTTCACTATATTTCATTGATTAGTCATTGGTTATGTGATTATTTTCTATTATAAATTGTTGAGTCGGGAATGAGAAGTACCAAGGATGTGTGATCTGACCTTAGACCGTGTAGACCGTGTAGACCGTGTTGCATTTATTTCTTGTAGACCGTGTAGACCGTGTTGCATTTATTTCTTGTAGACCGTGTAGACAATGTTTATTTATTTCTTGTAGACAGTGTAGACAGTGCTTTATTTACTGCATTTAAACTGTGTAGTTAGTGATTATTATTCTGTAGACAGTGTTTCTCTATTGCTATATTTTCTGTAGACCGTGTAACTGTAGACCGTGTAACTGTAGACCGTGTAATTGTAGACCGTGTAACTTTAGACCGTGTAGACCGTGTCGCATAATTGTCCCGAGACCGATCACATATCAAAGGTACTTCTAACAGTCGGGGAGAGTATTTTGTGTCTATTTACTTACTATTGGTTTTTATATTTCATGTTTATTTTCAAACCCATGATTGATGTCTAACCTTTGTTTATAGTCATCTTCTTTATTTGAAATTGCATTCAGTGAATTGTGCTCGTTCCATTCCTGACTGGAAACCAACATTTTCAGGTTAGCCGTGGATTCATTTAGCTTGGGGAGTGACGGGAATACTTGCAGACAAAGCCTAGAGACTAGCTAGATAGTTGAGTTGTAGTCATTCATTTATTTGTACAAGTTTATATTTTTCTACAAATGTAAAACTTGTGATCATTGTAAATTAAATTAATTTTTGTGAATGAGCATTATTTGTGATTTTGATCTTCATGGCCGTGACAGCGTTCTACAGCCGACACTGCGGCGTAGGCTGGCTTGGACACGTCTCGTATCCGTTTAAAAAAAAAAACGGGTGCGGGTCGTGACAGATCCACAACCCTTAAACCAAACAAGGACCAGGGTTGCAGACCGTCTCCCGAGTGGAACCGCACTCCTTACGCTATTCGACGGACAAGACATGTCAAGTAACTAGGCGACTAATCTAGTCAGGAGTCTACCTAGTAGGGGTGCAACTCGGGCGGGCTAAACCCGAGCCCGAGCGGGTAAACCTGTTAATGGGTTGGGTTAGGGTTGAAGATACTCGGGTTCGGGTTCGGATTTGGGTTCAAATATTTGAACCCGATCATAAATCGGGTTGGGCTTGGGTTCATGTGTCGGGTTACCCGAAGAACCCGAAACCCGACTTATATATATATATATATATATATATATATATATATATATATATATATATATTTATATATATATATATATATATATATATATATATATATATATATATATATATATATTGTCATACTTTTTAAATAAAAGATTTAAATCCTAAATTTTTTCACTCAAACTCTTCAACTCCTTATCCTAAATCTTATTTCAGTTTGTATTTTGTAAGGATCAAGACTTGATTGCTATATGATTATGTGTTTAATATTACTTTTGTTTAAAATTATTTCAATTAGTATATTAGAGCCCGATAAACCCGATGAATCCGACCCAACCCGAGTTCAACCCGAGCCAAATCCGATCCTCCGGACTTGGTCTTGGGCTTCATATGTTGAACCCGAGGTCGGGCTGGGCTGGGGCTCGGGCTAGGCTTATGATTCATTGGGTTGGGCTCGGGTTGACCTCAAACCCGACCCAACCCATCCGAGTTGCACCCCTGCTACCTAGCAAGTACTGGAATCAGGCCACTATATCCAATGTAAGCACGAGTCTAGATTAGCAAACCCAATGAATGGTTCTGCCTAATTCTTCGAACCAAATTCCTGACCGAAAATTCTGGAAAAATTTGGCAAAGTCTCCTCTGTATTCTGGACGGGAGCTCCCAGCAAATTGGGGCTAAATCCACTCGGTGTAACCCGCCGCAGAATTACAGACTGAGAACACTAAGTCTCAGCTTCCAGCAGCGCTACCATGCGTACTAGAAACCAAACCATAGCCGAGAACACTAAGTCTCGGCCTCCAGCAGCACTACGATGCGTACTGGGCGCCAAGTCAACACATGCAACAAGAATTGCCACGCAGGGCGCATCACAGATGCACAGTCATAATCCAGGCCACAAGTAGAGTCATAGACATAGTTAGCCAAAGCCGTTACCCGACCGCGAGTCAAACACGGGGCATACAGGGACAATCCATACTCGTGAGTCGTGCTCGTGTCCTCGGAGGTGTGGATGACCCGTCCGAGTTGTCCGATACGGCCTAACCCGGTATCGAACCAAGCTATCCTAAGTTTTCATCATGGCAGTTCTACTACTATGCTACACTACTTATGGTTATACATTTATAATTACAATTAATTAAAATGTAATAAAATCCAGGAGAGAGGGCAAGAGCCGTCGATGAGTAAGGGATACTTGCCTAGAGGGTTCAGCTAGGTAAGCAAGTCTTCGGCGATCGCGATCCAAGGTGGCACGTCCATCGAGGTCCTCAGATCACACAATAAACAATTATTAGAATTAAATAATAATATAATAACATAAAGCACAAGGATGGCAGAAAGCCATACCGTGTGGGTCCCGCAAGCAGTGCAGGGATCTGGCACAAAAACTGAGACACACACGTATATCGAGACACGCACGATAATCGAGACAACACGAAGATCGAGACGAACAGGGACCACAATGTGCATGTAGATCGATACGGGCATGCAAACCGAGACATACACGTAGATCGAAGGATCACGAATATCGAGATGGCACACGAATCAACGCGACATACAAATCGAGGCATGAACACGAATCGAGATAACACAAAGTCCAAGGTGGCATGCAAACCAATGTGCCACGCAAATTAGTACGGTACGGATTATGAGGTATGCACAAAGGCCAAGGCACAAAAATTGAGACATGCAAATCAAGATGGCACGGTGCCTGAGGCAACGTGGGGCTCAAGGCATCCTGCTGTCCAAGGCAATACGCACATCGAGGCAATAGAAAACTAACACGTACACCATGGTGCACGCAGATCGAAGGAGGCACAAGACATAAGGGCACATCGCCCAAGGAGCATGCTGCTCGAGGCTGCACGTGCACCGAGGTATGCGGCCCGAAGAGCACGTAGCCCGAGGTCGGCTCGCTGCTCGAGCAGTGCGGGACCCAAGGGCGTCCCGCCACTCGAGGCTGGCGCAGCCAGTGAGGCGCGGGGACGACGATGGCGCTGGCCGCCGGAAAGAAGTGGAAAGAAGGGGACGAAGGAGCCGCCGGTGAAGCCCTGGCCAGGTCGAGCCGGCCTCGCGGCGGAGGAAGTATAGACAGAGAGAGGAGGAAGCTAGAGGAGAACCTGCGACGGCGTGGCCTGGTCGGGCGAAGGGGCTCGGACGCGGGTCGGCCGCCAGCGGAGAGAAACAAGAGGGAGAGATGGAGATGGTGGTGCTGGCCACGGGGATGGTAGCTGTCGACGACGACGATGATGGTGGTGGTGAAGGTGGTGCTGGTAGTAGAGGCGACCGTGACGGGGGCGGTGGCTGTGGTGAAGATAGGGCGGTCAGGGAGAGGCGAGTGTAGGAGAGGGTGGCCGCAACGGAGCTGGGAGTGGCGCTGGCGATGGCGGCCATGAGGACGGAAGGTGATGGCGACGCTGGTGGTGAGGGGAGCAGTGGTGGTGGTGGCCGTGGGGATCCTGGGGGAGGAGAACGAGAGGAAGGGGGAGCTGGAGAGAGGGAGAGAGCAGGGAGAGAGAGTGAGTTGGAAAGAGAGAGGGAGTGAGCTGGGGGTACGACTATGTGAGTGAGAAGATGGGAAAGGGAGAGAGAGAGAGAGGAGAGTGAGGGAGGAAAAATGGGGGAGGGGCGGCTGATCCAGTAGAGAGAGGGAAGAGAGAAAGAGAGTTAGGGCTAGGGTTAGGTTTGGGGTGGGGTAGTTATAGGAACAACAAAATAATAGTAGCAATAATAACACTACCAAAATATGTCGATTTAGCGACGGCCCGATCCGTCGCCCGTCCGTCGGCAATTTGTATTAGCGACCGATCACTGACGGATCTTGGCCAAAATAATCCGTCGGCAATCAGCTCGTCGCTAATAATGATCTGTCGCTTAGTAGTCGTCAAGCGATGGCATAGTGACGGCTTTTCAACTTCACAATACGAAGCAATAGCGACGACTTTTCGACTGTCTTTCGTCCATTTCAGGTATTAAATACTGAACTGTGTAGAGGCTAGCGACGTAGTGGTCCGTCGGTAAACCGTCTTAATAGCGTATCAGAGTGTATCGTTCCGTCGCTATTCCGTCGATCGTCGTCGCTAACAAAGGACGGATTAGCGACGGAATACTGACGGAGTATCCGTCGACCATGTGCTGGAAATGCTTGGCATTTCCAGAACCATGGCGACGGATGAGTCGTCGCCATTTCGTCGAACTATATACCACCAGAAAGTTGCCGACGGATATTCCGTCGACCACCCATCGATACCTGGAAACATTTGCAAATCTCCAGTTAGCGACGGATATTCTGTCGAACGGTAGTCGGAAAATGGAAATATCCGTCGCCACCCGGTCACTAGTCCGTCGCTAAATGAGATTTTTTTTGAAAAAAATTGCAGCACTTTCCCTGTTCGCAAAAATATGCATAAACCAAACCAATATATAATGCACACCAATTATCCAACAATCACATAGACCAAATATATAATGCACACCAATTATCCAAGAATCACATAGACCAAATATGCACATACGAATTTAATGCACACCAATTATCCAAGAATCATATAGACCAAACCAAATTAATATAAAATAGACATCAATTATCCTGAAGAGTAACCTAATATCCGTCGTTATAATCCGATCATAGCACAAATATTCCAAAATTCCCACAAATATTCCAAAATTCCAAAACACATAGGAAAATCGACTTTGGCCTCAGCAAAGACCGCAAGTCAGACGATGAATCCTCACAGCCAGGGATGATAGTTGCGTTGAGGCATGTACCATTCTATCAGCCACTTTGCATACGAAGGCTCAATCTGGTTGAGGTCTTCTGTAGGGATAGGAGGGTCGGTCCCGATGCTACTACTCTCTGACGGTGGCTCCTCCTTAACTTTAACCTTAGGAGCAATCTCTTCCCTGATGGTCATCGGTTCTTCCTTGACCTCGACCTTTGGTAACACCTCCTCCTTAATAGTCACCGGCTCTTGTTTGACGACGGGGACTTCCTCCGTATCGACCTCTAAGGGTTTCTTGCCTCGGCCCCTTCCTAGACTAGCAGCACCACCTCAGCGAGTCCTAGGAGCCATCTCTTTGACAACATAAATTTTCATATAGGGTAAAGAAATTTACTGAAATTATAAAAAAAATAAGAAGTTTATCGAAATTTTCAACCACAGATGATATCCACCTCGGGGAGTCTTGGGAGCCTTCTCCTCTCCTCCACCATGACTCTGGACCCATCTGCTCCTCCCTACTTCCCTTCTTCTTATTTGACTCTCTCAGCCACATATGATATCCAGCTCAAGTGTAGAGTCGGGGGAGAAGAAGTGGGCAGAAAGAGGAGGGGGAACCAGCACAGCCGGCAGAATGACCTGAGAAAGTACAGAGGTTTTGCTGGAGGTGCTGGCGATTTTTCCAGGATGGTGTTGAGGAGCAAGTGTAGAGTCGGCCGGAGGAAGCTATGGCTCCTTCGGCCGACTCTACACTTGCTCCTCAACACCATCCTGGAAAAATTACCAACACCTCCAGCAAAATCTCTGTACTTCCTCCAGGTCATTCCGCTGGCTGTGCTGGTTCCCCCTCCTTTTCCTGTCCACTTTTTCTCCCCCGACTCTATACTTGAGCTGGATATCATATGTGGCTGAAAGAGTCAAATAAGAAGAAGGGAAGTAGGGAGGAGCAGATGGGTCTTTGATTTTTGCGTTCATCATCATTAGAGGGAGCAGCACTGGAAAAGTTGTAACGTTGGTAGCATGAGAGAGTAAAAATCTGTATCACAAGACTAACAGAATTACTATGTAATCATGTACTCACCAATAACCGGATATAACTGGAGTCGTTGGGCCTATCGTACAGTAATTGGTGGATCCACTGGTATAGGCCGGATGTACTTAGTATCTAGTGTATCAAATTAGTATCGGTCTATCGGTTTGGTATAGGACGTATCAGATTGGTATTAGCCTTAACAAATTGGTATCGTCCTATCCGATATGTACATGTATCGGCCGTATAGCTAAGATTCATATTGGAAATTGGTATTGGCCTTAACAATTTGGTATCGTCCTTATCGATTTGGTATCGTCCTATCCAATACGAATCCTAGCTATACGGCCGATACATATCGGATAGGACGATACCAATTCGCTAAGACCAATACCAACCGATACAGCCCATACCAAAATGATAGTTCGATACTAATCCGATACGGTTAATACTTATAAGTACCTACGGTCCAGGAGGTTGATCCGCTAGTACATCCATGTACGATCAACGAAGTAATGATCCATTTCAATTTGGATGTGAAAATTTGTATCGTAAGACAAACTAAACATAATCAGTTCTATTTTACATGCTTAATTGCCAAGTATGGAAACGAATGGCTCAGAACACAACCCAAAATTCATTCTAGCATACATTAGTATGAATCGTCTATGTTCTGTACATATGGTGTAGTATATGTTCTGATCGTATCTAGCATACATTGTCGTATCATCATTGTCGAGGGATGAGGGTCGGAGGACAGTCAACTTTATCTACGGCTACATAGTTTCTGCCTCGCCAGTCGAATGGCTGCAGGGACTATGTCCTGATTACCATGTCGTACCGTAGATTAATACAAATGGAGCTGGAGCCAAAATACAGAAACCAAAATACAAAATACAGAAACTAAAATATAAAATACAGAATCCAATCCCTGGGTTTGCCGAAAATACAAAACACAGTTCTAATTCATATGTATTTTAAGTGTGAGAACGGATGGCTCAGAACACAACCCAACCGGAGAGGATACTCTGAGAGATCCATCTGAGTAGGACGTATACGCTGAGAGATCACCTTTACAAGAATGATATCAGTTGTAGGATTGAGTGTTGGAGGAGATATTATCAGAGTATACGTCCTACTCAGATGGGTCTCTCACCGTTACTATTTTTCCTGACAGCATGGTGGGTGTGCTCCATCAATAGATTCTTGCTTCGAGCCAAAACTTTGCTCCGGAGCTCAAGTGGACATCCTTCGTGTAGACTTGTAGTGTATTGTTATGGGTTGTAACCAGTAGTCTTTTCGTTTTTTGAATAAAAGTACCCCTTTCTTCAATATATATATATATATTTAGACTTGTAAAGAAATCTTCAGGATTTGAGCAAAGTAGTTCGGTTGCATATATATATGAAGAGTGCTTATGGCTGTGCGTCGGTTGCATATGTATATGTGTGACAGTTTAATAGAAGAGCAGGGAATGGACTCCTGCTAAGTCCATTGTAACCTGGGCAAGAACACCGTTGGGCCAATATTAGGGTTCATAGTTTAAATGTGTGCTTATGGCTGTGCATGGCAGTGAGCAAAAAACAAAAGACAGGAAGAAGGGAACTGTGACCTAAGTTTGAATAAATTTTAGAGACCACATGAAATCGGAAGTGAGCCTTAGCCACGTGACCCCCGCAGCCCCGCCACCCACAACCCCAGCCCACCGCAGCCCTCCGCCGCCCAGCCCCCGACGCCCCCGCCCCAAGTCCGCCGCCCAGCCCCCGACGCCCCCGCCCCAAGCCCGCCGCCCAAGCCCGCCGCCCCCGCCCCAAGCCCGCCGCCCCCCGCAGTCTCGCCACCTGTCACGACCTACACCCTGAAGAGGGGCACGAGTACGTAGTTACGTCCAGCCTACGCCGCAGTATCGGCGGTAGAACGCTGTATATAGGGTCTGTAAATACTATGACTAAACAAGATAAATGTACCTGTATAGTATATACTCTCCGAATGGATGTGACATAGCAATACAGTCTCAATCACATATATCAAACTAAGGTAGATAGTACGGAAAAGAAAATACGATAGATAAAACAGAAAATAAGTCTAAGATCCACAAGTCAGAGCTAAACACAAAATCCAGAGTCTCAGAAAAATATAAGTATAAAGATACTACAACAGAAATGTACTAGCTGGCTCGCAGGCCAGACAAACCTAACTAAACTAGGCTACTCGGGGTGAGCGAAGTCTAGTGGCTCTACCAACAAGCCACAGTCTAACTCTAATCCATCCGACTCTACCCCATAGTAGGTCGGGCAATCAGCCTCTGGATCATCTGTAAAATTTGTCAACGATATCCTGTCAGGAAAATGAGCAAGTACAAACACTAACAGCAGTTTCATATGAATTGACAAAAGCTATAAGAGACAGTATAATGAAATACAAGACAAAGATATGTAAAGTACAGGGTAAAACCAGCAGGAAATATATAATAGGTGTGAGTACTGAATAGAACAACAATATGTATGTAGGATCGCTTAGGAACTATCCGAAAGCCGAGTTACAACCCTTAAACCAAACAAGGACCGGGGTTGTAACTCTTCTCCCGAACAGAACTTAGCCTCCTAGGATAAATAAATATGAAAAAGGTGCCTTGAATTATTAGTGCGTCATGTGATCGGTTTGGGAAACATGTTTAAGCTTTCCATCTGACCGGCTACGAACAAATAACAAGTGTGAAACAACAAGTGTGAAGATAAGGCCGGTCACCATGGAAAGTTCAAGTAGCTATGAACAAGTGTCGAGTACAAGTGTGAAACAACAAGTGGGTATTTTGATCACACAACCACTAATAACTTCCCATCCCCGAATAGTATAAAAGATCCGGTCATAACACGTCATGACACGAGATTTAAGAGCAGGTGATCAGCCCACTCCCAAGTCCATGTCCATACAAGTACAAGTAACAAATCGAGTCATGTACCAATATACCAAGTAATCCGGAACAACATCTCATGACAGGATCCGACATATACTAGTCCGTGAAATATCGTGTCTGGAAATCAAGTAAGACACTACGACTGAATCGGATATAGCAGATATCAAGACAATAAAAACTATCAGTGAATGTACTCGCCTGTGGTCCTGAGCTGATAAGGTGAACATACGCTCAGAGTAATCACAGACCTAAAATAAGATACTATGAGTCAAACAGGACTAAATACTGAAAAAGGAAGCTAATACAAGCCATGAATGCAAGTCTAAGTCAAAACTAGGTCAATCTAGGTCAAACTGAGTCACACTAGGTCATACTGGCTCATACTGGGTCATACCAGGTCACTGGGAGTCAATCCAAGTCAAACTAGGTCGAACGGGGTCAAATGTTGACTTACAGTTGGCTTTTGGTCAAAAGTCAACTCTGGTCAACTCTGGTCAACACTGAGTTAACCCTGGGCAACTCTAGGTCAACCCTAGGTCAAACTAGTCTAATGTTGACCAACTATTGACTTTCAGTCAACTGGTCAACTCTGGGTTGGTTTCGGGCAAATCGGGTCGCTTAAAGGCTAAGTTTGACTCTCGGTTGACTTTTGTTGACTTTTGGTCAAAAAGGTCAACCGACGTCAAAACTAGTCTTAGAGTACCATATTTGATCATTACCAACCACGGAAATCAAGTTCTAACTCTATCTTAGGCTTCTAACACAAATACCCTATTCCTAGGCAAAACTAGCATTTACCCTTCTAAGGTAAATCCCGATACCTTGCCCAAACCCAAGGAAATCCCGTAAATACCCATGGTACTAGCCTAGGCTCCTTAGGGTAGCTAGATATCAACCTATCTAAGGTTTACCTACCAAAAAATTTGGGTATCCTAAGTATCTAGGCCATGTTAGGATACGGGGTATCGATTTACCCTATTACCTTATTCTATCTCATGAATTTACCCTTTTCACTCTCACACTCAACTACACCACTCACTCTCATGATACACTCCTATATTTATCACTCATAGGCTCTCCTATAGGTTTCCTATTAGTTTAGCTATAGGATATACTATAGGTTACTAGATACACTCACTAATGGCTCTCTCACACACACACACAACTCACAACACTCACACACACACAAGGCAAAACATGGACTGATTTTGGAGGACTTGTGGACTGATTTTGTGGGGATTATAGGGCTGTTATTTGGACTGAAATTGGACAGAAATATAGGTGTTTAGGACAGCTATCAATGGGCTAAAATGTGGACTGAATTGTAGGGGTTAAATGGGTTGGATGTTGGCTAAATGGGAGGACATGTTGGGGCTGTCCTTGGACAGTCCAAGGGGAGTTTCATGGGCTGAAAGTAGGGTATTTTCAGGACTGAAATGGGGGGTTTAGAGGGCTGGTTCATGACAGCAAATAGGGGCCAAAACAGGACTGTTTTGGGACAGCATATTGGGTCTATGGTGGACTGAATTTGAGGCCAAAATAGGGACTGATTTTAGGCCAATGTGTGGACTGGTTTTATGATGGTTTGGGGCTGTTTTGGAGTGGCAAATAGGACTGATTTATGGTGTTATATAGGGCAGCAATGTGGGGTTATTAGGACAGCCATGGGGTGTGCAATGACAGCCATGGGGGTGTCCATGGCTGTGCATGACAGTCCCAAAAAGGGGACAGAATTTGGGGTGCTGTCCTTGACAGTTAGGACAGCAGGTTGGGCTATTCTTGACAGCCAAGAATGGGGTTTCTCTCCTCCCTAACACATCACAAACTCCTCTCTCCATCTCACACAACCAACCACTCCACCATTTCATCAAACACCACTCACTCACACCCTCTAAACACAAACACACACACATACACACATGGCCATGCCATGCTTGGCCGACCACTGTGCTGCTCTCCCCCATCCCACACAACATCACACCACATAAATATACTCTAATATATATATAAACCATATATATATATATATATATATATATATATATATATATATATATATATATATATATATAGAGAGAGAGAGAGAGAGAGAGAGAGAGAGAGAGAGAGAGAGAGAGAGAGAGAATGATATATATAACCACATATATACATATAGGAAATAGGAATATGATACATAGGAGAAATCATTCCTAACACATGTAAAAATCTGGAATAAAGGTTAGAATAGCATCAAAACAATATACCAATAATTTTATAAGTGTCCAAATAGAGTTTTCTCCATTAGGACACGATCCTACTCCTAGGACACCTCTACAAGTGTCCAAATGGACACGAAATGGACTCAAATGGACACACACCAAGGGGGTCATTCCTACGGGTTCAAAATAATCTTACATGCATGTTGGGGTGGATTAGAGGAGAGATTATACCTTCCGGGAGAGAGTTTCAAAGGAAAAAGCTTTCCGACTCGACACCGACACGTAGAGATTCCAAAAGGACACGAACGAGCTCCGAATCCTCCCAAACTTGAGGAGCTCCTTCCTTGGATTGAATGGAGAGGGAAGGAAGAAGATTTGGTGAAGAAATGGAAGGATTTGGTGATGGTTTGATTAGGAAAAGCTCTCTAAAAAAATGAGGAAGAACAAGAGAGAGAAATGAAAGGGGGGAAATGATGAAGTGGTGGAGTCTTATCCACCAAAAGTGGCCAGCCATAATGGTGGGTTTTGTCCTATTAGGAAAGGTCAAAAAGCCCCTTACACTAATCTATTAGTTAATACATGGAAGGGCTTCTAAGTCGGGGGTAGTTTAGTCAAACCGAAATCACTAATCCCTAATTAATACTAACTAAAATAATTAGTCTAGTCTCTAACCAAAATATCTAACATGTGGGCCATGGCTAACTAGTGTGTGGGCCCGCTAAGGTCAAAACTACCCCGGGTCCCCGAAACAAATCAAAACAAGTCGGAATGAGTTGAAATTCGAACCCGATTCAAATAACCCAAAATAATACAAATAATAAATAAATAATTTCAAAATAAATTTTAAAGTGGAAAATTACAAAAATACCCCTGTTTCTGGAAACTGGGGGTGACAAATCTATCCACCTTAAAAAATTTCGTCCTCGAAATTAAAACCAAACAATAGTAAAATTTCAAATTCACAAGTCATGGCTAAAAATTTAAAATGATTAAAATCTCAAAAATCAAAGCAGGAATTAAATGACTAAATTTATAAAATTTAAAATTACTCTCAAATATAAGTCTATCCACCTTAAAAGAATCATCCAAAAACTTAAAACAAAGCAACACAGAAAATTCATGCAATTTGATAATCGTATGCGTCTGTCCAATAATCATGATACTCAGAATCTCTGTCATACCAGTGAGCAAGGCTACGATAATTACAGAGTCCTCAACTACGGTACATACCTCTAGAATCATGGTATTTAAAATTTTTGCATTGCCGCTAGCTTGGCAGCGAAAACCTTAAATTTCTACACCCTAGAAATACGTCCATAGTCCGACTATATGTCCTCACTCTGCCTGCTAGCATGACCCTAGAGGATTCTAAAATCTCATAATCGAGGCGACCTAGCCCATACGACTTATCTCAAAAAATCACATCACAAGAACAAACTTTCATCAAATAGACAAGGAACAGATGGAATCGAATTTCAAACGGTTTATAAGGAAGCAAATATAGAAATGAGATCGAAAGATCGGAACCTGCACTCTGCTCTGCTACTGCCTGAGTGGGCTCAACTGTCATGGCGAACGCTCGCCCCTGCTGGTCTCCTCTAGCCTCCCGCACTCTATCCTGGCCTGCCTGTCTGGCTGCACGGGCAGCACAGTCCCTCATCTGGTGATCTGGAGCTCCACAGAATAAACAAACTCCTAGCCTCATCCTACAAACCTCCCGGGTGTGCCCCATCTTCTTGCAGAAGGCACACTGGATGGCCTGCCTCTGGCCCTGTCCCTGGTGCTGCTGGGCATGCGCCGGTGCCTGCTGTGACTGCAACTGAGGCTGCTGCTGCTGAAACTGCCTCTGCTGGAAGTGTGGGCGCTTCGCTGGCCCTGCACTCGAACTAGCTCCCAGAACATCACTGCTCCTCTTCGGCTTGAGGCCGAAGTCCTCCTCAGCAATCTGAGCCTCCATCAAAATCTGCTCAAAGGTCGCGTCTCGTTGCCCAGATGTGCGAGTGCGCACTGCATGAATGAGACCCCTCCTGAACTTTTGGGCCTTGCACCCCTCATCCTGAACCAAACTCGGTGCAAACCTGCTCAGGCGGAAAAACTCTGCTGCGTACTCGTCGACTGACGAGCTCCCCTGCACCAGACTAACAAACTGCCCCTCCAGAGCTGTCAAGGCTACATCTGGGTAGAACTTCTCCTTAAAGAGTTTCCTGAAGTCCTCCCAAGACAAACCTCTCACTGACGTACACGGATCCGTGCGGTACCAAGTCAGTGCTATATCGAAGAACTGGCTCGCTGCAGACGTCACCCACAGACCTCTCGGAACCTCTGCCAACTCCAGACTCCGCTGGACATCCTCTAGCCAGTCGTCCGCGTATAGGATACCCTCGGTACCCCTGAACTCCTGCGGGTTCATCTTTCTGAAGTGGAGGTGTGTACCGGGCCTCCCCTGACCCTGCTGCTGATCTGGTGCTCCCTGAACTGTAGCCTGTGCACCTCTCTCCACTGCTGCCATAGCTAGCTGATGCGAGTTCTCCATGGTCTGTTGTAGCACCTCTGTCTGACGGTGCTGTGCCTCTGCCTGTGCTCTCTGTGTCTGCAACATCTGCTGCAGAAGGGCCATCATCCCCTGAGTGTCTGCCGGTAGCTGAGGCGGCAGTGGAAGAATGTCTGGGATGACCATGGACGGTCTCGCTGCCGGAGGTGGAAGACCTCCTGAAACTGTCGCTGCCGCTCCCGCCTGAAGGGCAGGGACTGATGTGGCAGCTCCCTGAACTGCAGCTCCCCCAGCTGGAGGTGGAAGACCTCCGGGAACTGCCGCTGCTACTCCTGCCTGAAGGGCAGGGACTGGGGCTACTGTACTCTCGACTGCTACTCCCGTAGCCAGAGGTGGAAGACCTCCCGGATCTGACCTCTCTGGAACTGTACTGGGCCCTGCCGCCTGAGAACGAGTCACCGTCATCCTGAAGATGAATTGAACCCAAGAGATCAATATGGCACAAGATAAGATATTATCAAAGGAGGACAATTGAATTCAAATGCAAGAAGAGTTGTCAAGGTAATCAAAAGATCAGAAATTTCCTAAAATATGATTGAGTAACTCCTATCATACCCTAGATCCTACGTCCTAGTCGCAGGCTCGTAATTAGCACTCTAAGTCGAGCACCATTACGAGATCGCACTAATTGCGACTCTGACCTGCATGGGCCACCACAAAAACGTGTCACGACCCGCACCCTGAAGAGGGACACGAGTTCGTGGTTACGTCCAGCCTACGCCGCAGTATCGGCGGTAGAACGCTGTATATAGGGTCTATAAATACTACGACTAAACAAGATAAATGTACCTGTATAGTATATACTCTCCGAATGGAGGTGACATAGCAATACAGTCTCAATCACATATATCAAACTAAGGTAGATAGTACGGAAAAGGAAATACAATAGATAAAACAGGAAATAAGTCCAAGATCCACAAGTCAGAGCTAAACACAAAATCCAGAGTCTCAGAAAAATATAAGTATAAAGATACTACAACAGAAATGTACTAGCTGGCTCGCAGGCTAGACAAACCTAACTAAACTAGGCTACTCGGGGTGAGCGAAGTCTAGTGGCTCTACCAACAAGCCACAGTCTAACTCTAATCCATCCGACTCTACCCCATAGTAGGTCGGGCAATCAGCCTCTGGATCATCTGTAAAATTTGTCAACGATATCCTGTCAGGAAAATGAGCAAGTACAAACACCAACAGCAGTTCCATATGAATTGACAAAAGCTATAAGAGACAGTATAATAAAATACAAGACAAAGATATGTAAAGTACAGGGTAAAACCAGCAGGAAATGTATAATAGGTGTGAGTACTGAATAGAACAACAATATGTATGTAGGATCGCTTAGGAACTATCCGGAAGCCGAGTTACAACCCTTAAACCAAACAAGGACCGGAGTTGTAACTCTTCTCCCGAACAGAACTTAGCCTCCTAGGATAAATAAATATAAAAAAGGTGCCTTGAATTATTAGTGCGTCATGTGATCGGTTTGGGAAACATGTTTAAGCTTTCCATCTGACCGGCTACGAACAAATAACAAGTGTGAAACAACAAGTGTGAAGATAAGGCCGGTCACCATGGAAAGTTCAAGTAGCTATGAACAAGTGTCGAGTACAAGTGTGAAACAACAAGTGGGTATTTTGATCACACAACCACTAATAACTCCCTATCCCCGAATAGTACAAAAGATCCGGTCATAACACGTCATGACATGAGATTTAAGAGCAGGTGATCAGCCCACTCCCAAGTCCATGTCTATACAAGTACAAGTAACAAATCGAGTCATGTACCAATATACCAAGTAATCCGGGAACAACATCTCATGATAGGATCCGACATATACTAGTCCGTGAAATATCGTGTCTGGAAATCAAGTAAGACACTACGACTGAATCGGATATAGCAGATATCAAGACAATGAAAACTATCAGTAAATGTACTCGCCTGTGGTCCTGAGCTGATAAGGTGAACAGACGCTCAGAGTAATCACAGACCTAAAATAAGATACTATGAGTCAAACAGGACTAAATACTGAAAAAAGAAGCTAATACAAGCCATGAATGCAAGTCTAAGTCAAAACTAGGTCAATCTAGGTCAAACTGAGTCACACTAGGTCATACTGGCTCATACTGGGTCATACCAGGTCACTAGGAGTCAATCCAAGTCAAACTAGGTCGAACGGGGTTAAAGGTTGACTTACAGTTGACTTTTGGTCAAAAGTCAACTCTGGTTGACCTAGGTCAAACTAGTCTAATGTTGACCAACTATTGACTTTCAGTCAACTGGTCAACTCTGGGTTGGTTTCGGGCAAATCGGGTCGCTTAAAGGCTAAGTTTGACTCTCGGTTGACTTTTGTTGACTTTTGGTCAAAAAGGTCAACCGACGTCAAAACTAGTCTTAGAGTACCATATTTGATCATTACCAACCACGAAAATCAAGTTCTAACTCTATCTTAGGCTTCTAACACAAATACCATATTCCTAGGCAAAACTAGCATTTACCCTTCTAAGGTAAATCCCGATACCTTGCCCAAACCCAAGGAAACCCCGTAAATACCCATGGTACTAGCCTAGGCTCCTTAGGGTAGCTAGATATCAACCTATCTAAGGTTTATCTACCAAGAAATTTGGGTATCCTAAGTATCTAGGCCATGTTAGGATACGGGGTATCGATTTACCCTATTACCTTATTCTATCTCATGAATTTACCTTTTTCACTCTCACACTCAACTACACCACTCACTCTCATGATACACTCCTATATTTATCACTCATAGGCTCTCCTATAGGTTTCCTATTAGTTTAGCTATAGGATATACTATAGGTTACTAGATACACTCACTAATGGCTCTCTCACACACACACACAACTCACAACACTCACACACACACAAGGCAAAACATGGACTGATTTTGGAGGACTTGTGGACTGATTTTGTGGGGATTATAGGGCTGTTATTTGGACTGAAATTGGACAAAAATATAGATGTTTAGGACAGCTATCAATGGGCTAAAATGTGGACTGAAATGTAGGGGTTAAATGGGTTGGATGTTGGCTAAATGGGAGGACATGTTGGGGCTGTCCTTGGACAGTCCAAGGGGAGTTTCATGGGCTGAAAGTAGGGTGTTTTCAGGACTGAAATGGGGGGGTTAAGAGGGCTGGTTCATGACAGCAAATAGGTGTCACGACCCGCTTCCGAATAATCGGACACGAGTCGGACACGTTCAGCCTTCATCGTTAGACGCGACGAAGTAAGCTGTACCAAGCTAGGGAAAACTAACCAGATAAACATGAAAGTATAGAATCACAGCATCTAAAAACGTATCCCAGAATGATCACCATAATCCACAAATCCAGATATCATAATGTACCAGAATCAACAGGAATGAAAAGTGCTATGAACTCTAAAGTCAATATCTCAAAGTAAAGCTAAGTAATATAAACCTGAAGCCTCAAGCTAAGCCTCATCCTGCTCAGCTACATCCTGGGCTCTGGCCCATAGAGTAGATCAATGTCCTGCAAGCATACCTGCAACATATCCTATTCAGGAGCGGAGCAAAGTACAGTTCTAGGTAATGAAACATGAACATGATATGAACAGGGTACAGGAGTACAGGAAATGAAATACAGGAATGAACATGAAAGTACAGTAAAGTAGTACATGGAAATAAGTATAGGAACTATAGTACATGAATGTAAAGTACAGGAACATGTAAAGTACATGAATGAAACTATAATCCTGAAGTACTAGACATGACAAGTGCACTAATATCGAAATACATCTAGTCCATGTGACCGGCTGGGGTGAAGTACAGGAGTATGCACAGGAGTACATGAATATGGTACGACTTAGGACCCGCGTGCACAGTGCGAGGACCTAAGCTAGGTACAGGAATATATAGTAACCGGGATTGGTCACATGGCTAGTGTATTTCCCCATCCGACACTAATAAGTACAAGAGCAAGAGGTACCAGAATACAGGAGTACATGATATCGTGCCTATACAGTGTCACAAGAAATGGGTACAGAATGTAAATGTACAAACCATAGAAAAGTACTTGCCTGGCTCCGGAAAGTACTGGTAATCAGGAACTGGATGTCTTCCTGTATTTATAATTTGTACAAGTTGATTAATTTCTAACCATCTATATTTGTTAACTATTCTAAAAATCTAACTTAGAAATCCACCAATATTACCTATAAAACAGTTTCTCACAACCAAGGACTTAATTTATAAAATCCTACTTCAAATATTTCAATATAGGGGTTGTCCATATCAAAACTATGAGTGGCTAAGAGGCTTTACTTAGTAAGCTTTAAATCACAATTAGCCTAAAATACTATAATCATAGCAATGGTTATGCTCTTAACTTAATAATTACAATGCAATGCCAACTACCCTTCTCTTAATAGCAACATATTTGTCATAAGAAAAGTTATATCAAGATATTGGGACCACACTTAGTTACAAATTTATCAGTCTAAGATTTCATTAAGCCATACTGCTACCTATCTAACCTCTATGTGAAGGTAGTGACTTGACAAGGTTAAATCTCCATATGACCTACTCTCAACTAGTACCTGTCTGGATAACTCTTTATTTCTCTGAACCACACTACCAGGAACAGAAATCTTAAGCAAAGTCTAACCAGCTATTCTTGACTACTATGCTAAACCCATACTAAAATATATAAGCCAACCACCATTTGAATCAGTAACTAGACTGCCTGAGAACAGATAATACTACAGAACTCTCGACTCATAATAGGATGAGTCCTCAATGACTCAGGTCCCCAAACAATCATCCACACATCTTTCAAACCTATCCTTGTATTATCATCACAGGAAATTGTAATCCAATTATCAACCAACTTGCATTCCTCACATCAGTTAACTCAATATATAGCTAAACACTCAACTAGATGCTGCAGCACTATAATTAAAGGAACTTCAACTGAGGAAAACCAATATCAATAGGATACCATGATACTGTAATACTCAGTGAGTAATCCTTGAGCTCAACACCCATCTATCCATACATATGTTATCACAATAAAGAAATTCCTCCTGCATCACATTTTAAATACACAGAACACCCTCCATTTACTGTACTGAACAATATTGTAAATAAATCAACCTCTGAAATTCTGGTATAACAGAGAATACTCAATGAATGCAATTTAAATCATATTGGCTAGTGAACTCTAATAGTTATCACCCCAGTTCAAACCCCTGTTCTCAGTTCGAGTCATAATTCGAAACTTTCAATGTATTCGAACCCAACATAATCCTATGGATACTTCTAATATAGTTACAAGACATCGACTCATCAAAGACAAGAATTTAGACATTACCTGAGTCGTTCCCACACCAAAGAACACGATCAGTGAACTGGACACCAGCTTCCCGTGTCCACTACACAGCTATCACCTGGTAGGAGCATTAAAGCAAACAGGTAGTACTCAGGAATTAGAGCTAAAAATCTATAGATTCATTTGAAACAATTCAACTCGAAAAATTCGAGAAATACATTCAATGACCTCGAGAAGGAAACCCGATCATTAAAACTCAATTTGACACTCAAGAATCATTAAAATTCAGTGCCAACCTCTCACGCAAGAATTTAGGAAGAAAATCAAACAGAGACAAGGATCGACTTACCTAGATCGGGTTTAGTATAGCTCGAACAAGACTCAGAGATTCGACGGAGGTTGCAGACGAGACGAGAAGCATCAGAAATCCAAACAATTCCTAGATCGAGCCGATCGATCCAAAGTTAGATCAAAGAGAACCATTGATTCACAATTTGAACACGAAGAAGAAATGGTCAAGGAAACTCACCAATCGTCGTCCGTGGTCGTCACCGAGCCGTCATCGTTACTGGATGGATCGACCGAGACTGTCGTCGTTGCTGGATGGATCGACCGAGCCGTCGTCATTGCTGGATGGATCGACCGAGCCGTCGTCGTCACCGCCGGATGGGTTCGTCACCGTCGCCGAGCCGTCGGCGGCGTCGCCATCGTCGTCGTCGCGCTCAGGGAGGAGAGAACAACAGAGGAAAACTTCGAGTACTGAAGAGGAATGAATGAGAACTCTCTGTTCTCGTTCTCAAATAAATAGTAAAAGTGCTCTTTTGCACTTAGCCCCTCCCGCCATGAATATTTACAAAGTAGCACTATTAACTAAAGGCAAAAATTCATAAACCCCCCTCTCCTTTTCAGTTAATTCGAGAATGGATAAAAAAATCAGTTAAGAATTCACATGGGGCCTAAAGTTGTTACAACAACTTTTCAAATTTGAAAAGTAGCCCAAAATAAATTCCCTCCAAAATTTATTATTTAAAAATCATTCATTATTTAAAGCTAATAATATCAATTGTATAATTCTTAGAAATCTCACTATTTATTTAAAAAAAACTGGGAAGTGGAGTTACAAATCTTCCTCCCTTAAAAAAATTTCGTCCTCGAAATTCAAAGGACCAAAAACAAATCTCAGCAAATCACAACGATCCAACCACCAATCATTTATTGAAAATAGAATTCCAAAAAAAAATAGAGTACAATCAAACAGAGTGGGATAGCGCTCCCGCATCTCATCCTCGCGCTCCCATGTGGACTCTCCCGGAGAGTGGTGTCTCCACATAACGCGAACAAGAGGAATGGTCTGGTTCCGCAAGCGCTTCTCCCTCCGATCGAGGATCTCTACTGGCTGCTCCTCATAGATCAAACTCGGGCCCACCTCTAGCTCTGAGTGGTCCACCACATGGCTCGGATCTGGAATGTAACGTCGAAGCTGGGATACATGAAAAAATGTCGTGCACTCCCTCCAAGCTAGCTGGAAGCGCTAGTCGATATGCCACCTCGCCAATCCGTGCCGTCACGTCGAAAGGGCCGATGAATCTCGGACAGAGCTTCCTGCCTCTGCCAAAGTGAATGATGCCCCTAGTCGGTGAAATCTTTAGGAACACTCTATCTCCCACCGCAAACTCCCGTGGCCATCTGCTGCTGTCCGTCTAGTGATTCCGCCGATCCTGTGCGACTCTGAGATGCCCTGAGCCTTTGAGATCAAATACAATAATTACACACAAGAAAATAATATGATCTAACAATAATCAAGGATTAAATAGACACGAATGGAATGAAGTTTAATTACCTCTTAGAGGAGCAAAATCATGAAGACACAATTATTAAGTATGATCAAAAATCGATAGTTTAACACAGGTAGACTAGAACAAGATAGAAAAATCATGGTCAGATAGACATGACTTAAGATCAAAGTTTAGACAAGTCACAAACGAAGTACGAAATCACAATCTGGTAATATACCATTTTGAGGAATTCCATGATCTAACGACAAAATACTAGAAGAAAAATTTAGCAAGGGTTGATTGAGGAGACGTACGCAATACTTTAAGAGATACAGTATCAAATCAGGATGAACGTGCAAGGATCTGTGATTCTCGAAAACCAATAATCATAAAAAATATATAGTTTCCATGGTATCCGGGAACATATAGCTATTTGAAATCACTTTGCCTAGAATTCCTACCCCGCCAGTATATATCTGACTGCAGTGGACTTTCGACTCTGTGACTCAAATAACAATATGTCATCGAATATTCTGTGCACTATATCGATTTTCCAACAATCATCAACGAAGCAACTCAAGAGATCACGACATGAAGAATTTAGGACAAGTCTCCATAATACCCGAAACCTATAAATGTCTGAAATCACTTCAACTTAGAGTTCCTGCCCCGCCAGTGCGCTACTGGCTGCAGTGAACCCTCAGTCTCCATAATCCAGCTAATGGCTGCAGCGCGCAACTGTCATGCCATAGGTAGGTCATCGAATAGTCTCTCGACTTTATCCCTAGGAATTTTAAAAGAGTTTCGAGGAATTCAAAATGAATTTCAATAGTCCAAGTTACGAAAATGGTGAAGTTACCTGACTGTTAGAATACATGAGTTTATTAGGTACTAAAATGACAAGGGATCCAATCAGTAAGTACAAAAGGGCAACCAGGGAGATTTAAAATTTCAGACAGAACGAAGTTTCAATTATGACGGAATATCAACTGATATCTGGAATGTAACAAGATTCCATATATGAGACATTATCCCGAAAGGATAACAGAGTCTCGAAGGATGAACTGAGGCAAGGTATCAGATAGAAGACAAGTTTCAAAATAAGAAATAAAATTCCATAATGGAAACAAGGTTTACAACATCTTAATTAACAATGAAACCTCAGACAAAGTTTCGAAGGGAAAACAACCTTCCATAGGATACAAGGCCTTAATTAGAGAACCAATATCAACAAGGTCGCGATTAGGAAATAAAATCTCGGCTAGAAAATATTGACGAGAAAACAAGGTTTAGAATAGTGACTAGAAAACAGGTTATAATAGGAGACTAGATATTGGATTGTAAACATGAAACAAGCAAATCTCAATAGCAACAAAATAGTAGAATAGAGAACAAGTCCCGAATAAAGCCAAGAATAGGAAATAGAATCTCAAACAAGCATCAATAGAAGCGAAAGTTCAAACAAGGTTTCAGAATGATATTTCAAGTAGGAATAATTCTGGAATAGTACAAGTCCGATTAGCAAACAGAATATCAATAAACGAGTAGGAACAAGTATCCATGAAACAAGCAAAACCTTTGATAGGAGACAAGATCGAAACAAAAATAGTGGACCAACAACTCTCGACTAGAAAATCAAAGTCATGAATGAGGAAACAAGTCTCGAATAGGAAACGAAATCTTCAAAACCCTCAAAGGTATTTGCAACAATGTCTGCATAGGACGGAGCTTTAAACAAGTTTCAAATGAGGAACATGATTTCGAAATGAAATCTCGAGAAATAATTAAATATCCATTAACACAAGGTTTGATAAAGAACAAAAATTTGTAAATAGGAGCCATCACTCGGAAACAAGGTCAGGAATGATGAATATGCAAACGGTATCAATTATGAATTTCAAACAATTATCGATTTGGGGATCTGAAACAAGTTTATCGAAATAGGAAACGATATCTCGAAGTAAGTTTCGACATCAACAAATGTTTCAAACAAGAAGTTTTAAGAATTGATCTAGGTGCTTTAACGAATTTAAGGGAAGGCTGGATGGATTGCGAATCAAGACAAAAGAAATCTTCTGTCTTCAGTCTGTCTTCAATATTCCTCTGGAACTGGAATAACTTCAATTTCTTCAACTGTTCTATCGTAGGCTGGTCCTTGCGGTAATGCTCCATGTGATTACTGAATCTTAGAGAGGAGGGTCCTTCTTCTGTGATACTGGTGCTCCTCGTGCTTGTCCTTGGACAGTGCGATCAACGGTCTCCGAACAATCTTTGACTTGGTGAGTAGGCGATCCGCAGTACGAGCGTAGTCTCCGTCTTTCGTGGCACTCTTTGTGGTGATGTCCTGACGACGGAAGAAATTGTAAGTGGTCGTCGTCTGAATCTGAGTCTGGATCTTCCGCTGGAGCTGAAGCACAAAACCTCTGATAGAAATATACGTCTGCTGGCGTGCTGGCTGTTGAGACCTGCTCCCGACGATGCGACTGATGGTGTGACCGAAGAAACGTCGGCTGAGTGTTGCGATGCTTTACGGATCCATAGTAGCTGCTATCTCCGTCATAAGTCTTCATGTCTTTCATAAGCTTCAACTTCAGGTCTCATTCTATTGTCAGTGCTATATTCTGGATCTTCTGGCTGGTGGCACCAATCTCCGGAGAAGTCGGGTCCTCAGGGACTAGGATGATTTTCAGTGGCTACTCCAGGTTCTCGAGCTGCTACTCGGTGCAAAATATGCGCTCGGCGTCGAAGAAGACCAAAAGTCTGAGAGTCTGGAATTCAGAAGTCTTTTCTGGCTCGGAGAGTATATCCACAAGTCTGGCTTGAAAAGGATGGCATGCTCCCTCTGGTTGTCAAAGGTCTCTTCAAGCGTCTCCGTCAACTATGTACTACCCATGGGGATAGTAGAGTGATAGAAGGTAGTGGAAGCTCGAAACCTTCAAGTGTAGGTGGATCAACAGTTCTGGTGACGCATGCTTTTGAATTATCTGAGAAACAGAAAACTGTTAAAATAACCTAGACCTACATACAACAAGTGTTTATAGAATATTAAAATACCTGATACACCTGATATACCTGATATACCCTTATTTCCCGATTTTTCCTATCCTGTGATCAAGTTTCCCTAGTTTAAATCAAGTCCCCCAATAGTACGCTAAGACCTAGGTACCATTAGGCTAGACCTGCATGGGCCACCACTAAAAACATGTCACGACCCGCTCCCGAATAATCGGACACGAGCCGGACACGCCCAGCCTTCGTCGTTAGACACGACGAAGTAAGCTGTACCAAGCTAGGGAAAACTAACCAGATAAACATGAAAGTATAGAATCACAGCATCTAAAAACGTATCCCAGAATGATCACCATAATCCACAAATCCAGATATCATAATGTACCAGAATCAACAGGAATGAAAAATGCTATGAACTCTAAAGTCAATATCTCAAAGTAAAGCTAAGTAATCTAAACCTGAAACCTCAAGCTAAGCCTCATCCTGCTCAGCTACATCCTGGGCTCTGGCCCATAGAGTAGAACAATGTCCTGCAAGCATACCTGCAACATATCCTATTCAGGAGCGGAGCAAAGTACAGTTCTAGGTAATGAAATATGAACATGATATGAACAGAGTACAGGAGTACAGGAAATGAAATACAGGAATGAACATGAAAGTAGTACAGGAAATAAGTACAGGAACTATAGTACATGAATGTAAAGTACAGAAACATGTAAAGTACAGGAATGAAACTATAATCCTGAAGTACCAGACATGACAAGTGCACAATATCGAAATACATCTAGTCCATGTGACCGGCTGGGGTAAGTACAGGAGCATACACAGGAGTACATGAATATGGTACGACTTAGGACCCGCGTGCACAGTGCGAGGCCTAAGCTAGGTACAGGAATATATAGTAACCGGGTTTGGTCACATGGCTAGTGTATTTCCCCACCCGATACTAACAAGTACAAGAGCAAGAGTACCAGAATACAGGAATACATGATGTCGTGCTATAACAGTGTCACAAGAAAAGGGTACAGGAATGTAAATGTATAAAACCATAGAAAAGTACTTGCCTGGCTCCGGAAAGTACTGGTAATCAGGAACTGGATGTCTTCCTGAATTTATAATTTGTACAAGTTGATTAATTTCTAACCATCTATATTTGTTAACTATTCTAAAAATCTAACTTAGAAATCCACCAATATTACCTATAAAACAGTTTCTCACAACCAAGGACTTAATTTATAAAATCCTACTTCAAATATTTCAATATAGGGGTTGTCCATATCAAAACTATGAGTGGCTAAGAGGCTTTACTTAGCAAGCTTTAAATCACAATTAGCCTAAAATACTATAATCATAGCAATGGTTATGCTCTTAACTTAATAATTACAATGCAATGCCAACTACCCTTCTCTTAATAACAACATATTTGTCATAAGAAAAGTTATATCAAGATATTGGGACCACACTTAGTTACAAATTTATCAGTCTAAGATTTCATTAAGCCATACGGCTACCTATCTAACCTCTATGTGAAGGTAGTGACTTGACAAGGTTAAATCTCCATATGACCTACTCTCAACTAGTACCTGTCTGGATAACTCTTTATTTCTCTGGAACCACACTACCAGGAACAGAAATCTTAAGCAAAGTCTAACCAGCTATTCTTGACTACTATGCTAAACCCATACTAAAATATATAAGCCAACCACCATTTGAATCAGTAACTAGACTGCCTGAGAACAGATAATACTACAGAACTCTCGACTCATAATAGGATGAGTCCTCAATGACTCAGGTCCCCAAACAATCATCCACACATCTTTCAAACCTATCCTTGTATTATCATCACAGGAAATTGTAATCCAATTATCAACCAACTTGCATTCCTCACATCTGTTAACTCAATATATAGCTAAACACTCAACTAGATGCTGCAGCACTATAATTAAAGGAACTTCAACTGAGGAAAACCAATATCAATAGGATACCATGATACTGTAATACTCAGTAAGTAATCCTTGAGCTCGACACCCATCTATCCATACATATGTTATCACAAATAAAGAAATTCTTCCTGCATCACATTTTAAATACACAGAACACCCTCCATTTACTGTACTGAACAATATTGTAAATAAATCAACCTCTGAAATTCTGGTATAACAGAGAATACTCAATGAATGCAATTTAAATCATATTGGCTAGTGAACTCTAATAGTTATCACCCCAGTTCAAACCCCTGTTCTCAGTTCGAGTCATAATTCGAAACTTCCAATGTATTCGAACCCAACACAATCCTATGGATACTTCTAATATAATTACAAGACATCGACTCATCAAAGACAAGAATTTAGACATTACCTGAGTCGTTCCCACACCAAAGAACACGATCAGTGAACTGGACACCAGCTTCCCGTGTCCACTACACAGCTATCACCTGGTAGGAGCATTAAAGCAAACAGGTGGTACTCAGGAATTAGAGCTAAAAATCTATAGTTTCGTTTAAAACAATTCAACTCGAAAAATTTGAGAAATACATTCAATGACCTCGAGAAGGAAACCCGATCATTAAAACTCAATTTGACACTCAAGAATCATTAAAATTCAGTGCCAACCTCTCACGCAAGAATTTAGAAAGAAAATCAAACAGAGACAAGGATCGACTTACCTAGATCGGGTTTAGTATAGCTCGAACAAGACTCAGAGATTCGACGGAGGTTGCAGACGAGACGAGAAGCATCAGAAATCCAAACAATTCCTAGATCGAGCCGATCGATCCAAAGTTAGATCAAAGAGAACCATTGATTCACAATTTGAACACGGAAGAAGAAATGGTCAAGGAAACTCACCAATCGTCGCCGTGGTCGTCACCGAGCCGTCATCGTTGCTGGATGGATCGACCGAGCCGTCGTCGTTGCTGGATGGATCGACCGAGCCGTTGTCATTGCTGGATGGATCGACCGAGCCGTCGTCGTCACCACCGGATGGGTTCGTCACCGTCGCCGAGCCGTCGACGGCGTCGCCATCGTCGTCGTCGTGCTCAGGGAGGAGAGAACAACAGAGGAAAACTTCGAGTACTGAAGAGGAATGAATGAGAACTCTCTGTTCTCGTTCTCAAATAAATAGTAAAAGTGCTCTTTTGCACTTAGCCCCTCCCGCCATGAATATTTACAAAGTAGCACTATTAACTAAAGGCAAAAATTCATAAACCCCCCTATCCTTTTCGTTAATTCGAGAATGGATAAAAAAATCAGTTAAGAATTCACATGGGGCCCAAAGTTGTTACAACAACTTTTCAAATTTGAAAAGTAGCCCAAAATAAATTTCCTCCAAAATTTATTATTTAAAAATCATTCATTATTTAAAGCTAATAATATCAATTGTATAATTCTTAGAAATCTCACTATTTATTTAAAAAAATTGGAAGTGGAGTTACAATAGGGGCCAAAACTGGACTATTTTGGGACAGCATATTGGGTCTATGGTGGACTGAATTTGAGGCCAAAATAGGGACTGATTTTAGGCCAATGTGTGGACTGATTTTATGATGGTTTGGGGCTGTTTTGGAGTGGCAAATAGGACTGATTTATGATGTTATATAGGGCAGCAATGTGGGGTTATTAGGACAGCCATGGGGTGTGCAATGACAGCCATGGGGGTGTCCATGGCTGTGCATGACAGTCCCAAAAAAGGGGACATAATTTGGGGTGCTGTCCTTGACAGTTAGGACAGCAGGTTGGGCTATTCTTGACAGCCAAGAATGGGGTTTCTCTCCTCCCTAACACATCACAAACTCCTCTCTCCATCTCACACAACCAACCACTCCACCATTTCATCAAACACCACTCACTCACACCCTCTAAACACAAACACACACACATACACACATGGCCATGCCATGCTTGGCCGACCACTGTGCTGCTCTCCCCCGTCCCACACAACATCACACCACATAAATATACTCTAATATATATATAAACCATATATATATATATATACATATATATATATATATATATATATACATATATATATACATATATATATATATATACATATATATATACATATATATATATATATATACATATATATAAACCATATATATATATATACATATATATAAACCATATATATATATATATACATATATATATACATATATGGTTTATATATATGTATATATATATACATATATATATATATATATATATATACATATATATAAACCATATATATATATATATATATACATATATATATATATATATATATATATATATATATATATATATATATATATATATATATAATAGAAACTCCCCTGCTCGCCACCCCCCCATCCTCGTGACCGGCTGGCTTTGGCCGGCCGCCTTCCCTGGCGCAGCCGTGCTTCCCGGCGCCCTTTGCCCCTATGGAGGCCCATGCCCCCACCGCTTCCCGAGCGTTCCCGGCTGGCCGGGCGCCGCTTGGGCACCCCCCACCCTCCTGTGGGGAGTTCTCCCGTCGGGAGGTTTCCTCCCCGAGCTTCCCCACCACCCCATCCGGCACCGTCGCCTCCGTCGGCGTGCTAGCCGCCACCAGGCCCCATGGCGGCCCATCCCGCCGGCAGCTCCTCTCGACGCATCGCCGGCTCCCCCTACCGCCTGCCCTCTGCCTGGACAGTGCCCGGCCCCTCCCGCGTTCCCGGCGCCAACTCCCCCCCCACCGCTCCGCCCGCTGTGTCGTACCCCTCGGCCCCCTCTTTGCTGGAGTGGCCCTCTGCGACCTCGGCTTCGCCCTCCTCGCTCGCCCCGGCCCCCAGCGCCTCTGGTAGAGCAACCCCCCCAACCGCCACCTCGTTTCCTCCTCCGGCGCTCCCATGGTCCTCCGTCCACTCCCCGCCCTCGGAGCTCCCCCTCAGTGAGCCTTCGTGGGGGCTTGTGGCTGCGCAGCGGCCTCCGGCGGACGCGGCCCCCCCTGCTCGGCGTCGGCCCACCCCCTGGCGATCCCCGGCGCCCCTGCCCCCCCCTCGTCGGCAGCTCTCTCCACCGCGCGGGCTCTCGTGGCTGCGCTGCACCCGGTGCGCTCGTCGGCGACGGTCCGCCCATCCTCTACGACGACGTCGCCCCCCTTCCCCCTAGTGATGGCCTCTCGCCGGCGCTGACGTCCGCGGCGACGAAGCCCTCTGGCCTGCGACGCTCAGTCCGCCGCAACCGCCCCAACCCCCTCCCTTTCATCCACTTCTCGCGTTAGCCGCTCTCTCCGCCTTCGTCGCCGGAGTCCCTCGGCCTCCCCCGCTCCGGACCTCCCTTCCCCACCGTCAACGCCTTCCATCTCCGGCGCTTTCTCCAGCGCCGCCTTGTCCGGCCTCTCCGGCAGCCGCTGTCGCTGGACCCGCTCCGTCCTGGCCACCACCGGACCCCCCTACTCCGATCAGCCCTCCCCCTCCGCTCCTGCTCGCGTGGGGGGGGGGGCGAGAACCTCGTATTGCGCGCCCTTCGGGAAGCGCGCCCCAACTTGGGGCAGGGTGGACCGTGGGACTCGCGCCCCTTGGGCCTCGCGCCCACCCGTCATGCCACCTACTTTTTGTGTGTGCTTTTTAAATTTTCAAACTTTTGAAATTTAGATGGGCTATCCCCTTTGCTGATTTGCGAAATTCGGGTTCTCCGAATTTTCGAAAATTGAGCATTCCTTCGGATTGCTTCTATGTAACTGATCTAGGTCCCTTTTGTTTTTCGGCCCACACCTGTCTGTATTGCTCCTCTAGAGCTTCTTTAGTTTTCAAAAAAAAAAAAAAATATATATATATATATATATATATATAGAGAGAGAGAGAGAGAGAGAGAGAGAGAGAGAGAGAATGATACATATAACCACATATATATACATATAGGAAATAGGAATATGATACATAGGAGAAATCATTCCTAACACATGTAAAAATCTGGAATAAAGGTTAGAATAGCATCAAAACAATATACCAATAATTTTATAAGTGTCCAAATAGACTTTTCTCCATTAGGACACGATCCTACTTCTAGGACACCTCTACAAGTGTCCAAATGGACACGAAATGGACTCAAATGGACACAACACCAAGGGGGTCATTTCTACGGGTTCAAAATAATCCTACATGCATGTTGGGGTGGATTAGAGGAGAGATTATACCTTCTGGGAGAGAGTTTCAAAGGAAAAAGCTTCCCGACTCGACACCGACACGTAGAGATTCCAAAAGGACACGAACGAGCTCCGAATCCTCCCAAACTTGAGGAGCTCCTTCCTTGGATTGAATGGAGAGGGAAGGAAGAAGATTTGGTGGAGAAATGGAAGGATTTGGTGATGGTTTGATTAGGAAAAGCTCTCTAAAAAAATGGGAAAGAATAAGAGAGAGAAATGAAAGGGGGAATGATGAAGTGGTGGAGTCTTATCCACCAAAAGTGGCCAGCCATAATGGTGGATTTTGTCCTATTAGGAAAGGTCAAAAAGCCCCTTACACTAATCTATTAGTTAATACATGGAAGGGCTTCTAAGTCGGGGGTAGTTTAGTCAAACCAAAATCACTAATCCCTAATTAATACTAACTAAAATAATTAGTCTAGTCTCTAACCAAAATATCTAACATGTGGGCCATGGCTAACTAGTGTGTGGGCCCGCTAAGGTCAAAACTACCCCGGGTCCCCGAAACAAGTCAAAACAAGTCGGAATGAGTTAAAATTCGAACCCGATTCAAATAACCCCAAAATAATACAAATAATAAATAAATAATTTCAAAATAATTTTTTAAGTGGAAAATTACAAAAATACCCCTGTTTCTGGAAACTGGGGGTGACACCACCCACAACCCCCCGCCCACCGCCGCCCCCCCCGCCGCCCAGCCCCCGACGCCCCCGCCCCAAGCCCGCCGCCCCCGGTGCCCCTACGACACCGCGAGAGAGAGAGAGAGAGAGATCGAGAGAGAGAGAGAGAGGATTACCTTCGAAAGAGGGAGAGGAGAGGACGCCGATCACCGAAGCCGCGGGAGAGAGAGAGAGAGAGAGAGGAGAGAGTGTGAATTTGGGGAAAATACGAAAAGTTTCCCCCATCGTTTCAATTTAAGTCTGGAACGTATATTTAGTGACGGACTAGCGACGAATTTTTATCCGTCGCCCGTTAGTCGCTCTTTTTGATACTTGCCGACTGAATATCCGTCGCTACGTAGTCGAAGAATTGTCCCGCCAATTCTCCCCATAATTCCTGCCAAATAATCGACTGCATAGCAACGATTGAATATCCGTCGCTATATATCCGACGCCCTAGCGACGGATGAGCGACCTTTTCTCCCCCTAAAAATAAAATAAAAAATGTAACGGCCTGTCGTCGGTAATCCGTCGGCTAGTTGCCACAAAGCCGTCGCTAACGCCGACGGACTATATCCGTCGCTAATGTTCCGTCGCTAAATCGACATATTTTGGTAGTATAATAATGAGGATAAAATCTGCATTCAAGAAAATAACAAGAAAATTTTAAGAATACCCAAATTTAAAATTTCTAAAATACAAAAATACAGTCAGATACCTATTTCAAAAATAGGGATTTGATACTGCTGACACCAAAAACGTCGTTATTCGTTGTTGTAGCAACATAAACCAGCGACGTTACGCCATCGCTGAGTTAGCTAAAAGCATCGCTATTTCATCATATATTTTGGTTGTGCAAATACAATTAGAGCTTGTAAGGAACCGCCAGGTAAGCTTAACGAACATAGTCATACTGGTGATGTAAGAGTCCCTAATGCAAAGAATAGATTTCCTTTTCTTTCGCTTCTGCGAACCAAGCGAGGCCTAAGGGTATTAGCTTAGAAGCATGAACACTCCAAAATTTATGTCATGTCTATATCAACACATGTATCGGACGTACATAGACACTCCAAATTACATTAGGACACCAAGCGTCGAATCCATGTCGTCGTGTCTGAAATGTGTCATGCGAATACGTGCAAATATTGATGGAGATAAACTTCTTCAGGAGATGTGAAAGCACAAGAGGAATGTGTTCTCTTGTTTCTAAAACACTAGAAGAGGATACTCAAAATACTGAAGTAGAATAATGTTTAATGATTTTGCTTGATGAAAATGGATACAAGATGATACTCTTATATAGCATATGTATTTGCATAAGTTACATGTTTATTAAAGGTATAAGTTAAATAGAAAATGAGAAAACCGAAATGAAACTTGTCATGCATATGAACATGGCATATAACATAGGATGTTTCTTCTCTTTAATTAAAACTTGTAACTCTCTAGCTTATATTTCCAACAGCCTCCCTTAAGCTAGATCTTCACCATGCCTAGTTCTTCTTTCATTTTCTGGAAAATATCATACTTCAAGGCTTTTATAAATATATCAGTAACTTGATCTTTTGTTCTGCAATGTCTGACATGAATCTCACCATCTTTAACCAGATCACGAATTAAATGGTACTTGATCCTGATGTGCTTACTTTTTCCATAGAAAACAAGATTCTTGGTAAGAGAAATGGCTGAAGAATTATCACAAAACAGTATTGTACCTTCAACTTGTTCTTGTTTGAGCTCACCCAAGATCCATCTAATCCATAATGATTGACAAGATGCTAATGCCAAAGCAATATATTCTGCTTCAGCTGTTGAAAGAGAAACGACTTTTTGTTTCTTGGATGTCCATGAGACTGCACCAGAACCAATATGAAAAACATAGCCAGAAGTACTTCTAGAATCATCAACACTTCCTGCCCAGTCACTATCACAATAGCCAATCAAACTTGAATCTTCAACACTTTTGTAATGTATGCCTTCGTTGATGGTTCCACAAAGATACCTTAGTACCCTTTTTCCTGCATCCCAATGGCTCCTTTTTGGTGATTCCATGAATCGACTAAGCATGCTCACAACGAACATAAGATCCGGTCTTGTTGCAGTCAAGTACATAAGACTACCAATAAGATTACGATAGAGAATTGCATCAACATCTTTTTTATTTTCAGATTTGCATAACTTCAAACCAACTTCCATTGGAGTGCTAAGTGGGATGGCACCCTCCATTTTGAATTTCTTCAAATATTATTGGCATACTTCTTTTGTGAAATAAAAATTCCATCTTCTTCTTGCTTGACTTCAATTCCAAGAAAGAAATGAAGTAAACCCATGTCAGTCATCTCGAATTCATGCATCAATGCCTTCTTAAATTCATCACATATGCTTGTAGTATTGCTAGTAAAATTAGATCATCCACATATAAGAAAACTATCAAGAATTCACCTTGATCGCCTTCTTTGATATAAAGTGTATGCTCAAAGGGACATCTTTTGAATCCAGTCTTCAAAAAATAGCTGTCGATGCGACTATACCATGCTTTCGGAGCTTGCTTGAGCCTATATAGAGCCTTCTTCAAATGACATACCTTCTCTTCTTCACCCTCTACTACATATCCAGGTGGCTGGTGCACATAGACTTCTTCTTCAAGAAAACCATTTAAGAATGCTGACTTGACATCCATTTGATAAACCTTCCATCCTCTTTGAGCCGATAGAGCTAAAACAATTCGTATGGTTTCAAGACGGACAACTGGGGCAAAAACGTCTTGGTAATCAAGACCAAATTTTTGTTTGTAACCTTTCACAACTAAGCGAGCTTTGTGTTTTTCAGCTTCACCTTTAGAATTCAGCTTGGTTTTGTAGACCCACTTCACATCAATAGCTTCTTTCCCACTTGGAAGGCTCACAAGCCCCCAAGTTTTATTTCTTTGAAAAGAATCAATTTCTTGATCCATAGCATACTTCCACTTCTCTTCTTTTGAAGCATCTTCAAAAGTAATTGGATCAGCATCGACAAATAAGGCAAAATTAGCCAAATCTTCTTCCAAATTTTTTGTTGCTTCATATAGCTCTTGTATGCTCCTTGTCTTCTTTGGAGGAGAATGCGAACTCGAAGACGGAGAAGATGAAGATGGAGAGGAATGAGGAGAAAGAGGTGGAGTGTTTACCTCATTATCATCATGCTGAATTTGTGTTCCTTTTTCTTCTTCCATATGGACTACTTTGGTTTTTGTGTCATTTTCAGCCCAATTCCAGGTTGCTTCTTCATCAAATTTCACATCCCTACTTATGACAAGCTTCTTTGTAATTGGATTAAATAGCTTGTATGCCTTGGAGTGCTCGCTATATCCCAAGAAAATACATTTTTCAGATTTGTCATCCAACTTCTTCCTTCTCTCATATGGAATATGAGAATAAGCAATGCTACCAAAAACTCTCAAATGAGCAACACTTGGCTTATGACCACTCCATGCTTCTTGAGGAGTCTTGTCTTGCGAACTTTTAGATGATGCACGATTCAAAAGATAGATAGCACATGCAACAGATTCAGCCCAGAAGTTATTAGGAATACCTTTTGCCTTCAACATGCTTCGAGCTAAGTCGACAATTGTTCTGTTTTTCCTCTCTGCGATTCAGAGGAGTATATCGAGCAGTAAGCTGACGGTGAATTCCATTTTCCTTCAAATAAGTTTAAAAATCATGCCCAACATATTCACCTCCGCGATCGGTACGTAAAGTCTTTAATGGGAAGCCACTTTCCTTTTCCACCAACGCCTTAAAGTTTTTGAAATATCCATATACTTCTGATTTTTCTTTAAGGAAGAAAACCCATATCTTTCTACTATAGTCATCAATAAAGGTAAGGAAATAACGATTACCTCCAATTGAAGTAGTTTGCATTGGACCACAAAGATCTGAATGTATAAGCTCAAGTGGTTGTGATGCTCTCCAAGATTTTCCAATTGGAAAAGAATTCCTGTGATGCTTTCCAAGTGCACATCCGTCACATACTTTCTCTTGAATATCAACCTTCGGCATGCCTTCAACAATATTCTTGCTAGCCATGTGTGAAAGAGTTTTGAAACTCAGATGTCCAAATCTAAAATGCCATAGCCATGAGTTGTCTTGGATAGTATGCATGCATGAGTCAATTTGAGAATTAAGCTTCAAAGGAAACACCTTGCTTAGTGTCATCTTTACCTTCGTGATAAGAGCACCATTCTTGTCTTTTATCTCACACAGATCTTCATTAAAATGAAGTTGGAATCCCTTCAATAGAAGCTGACCAACACTCAGAAGATTGTGCTTGAGTCCAGGAACATAGAAAACGCTAGAGATGTGCTTTACTCCTTTCTTTGATTGGACAAGAATGTCACCTTTACCTTTCACTGAGAGTCTCTTGTCGTCCCCAGTTCCAACTTCACTTGTAATTGATTCATCAAGGTTCATGAACACCTTTTTGTTTCCAGTCATATGGTTGCTACAGTCGCTGTCGATGTACCATACTTCGTCATGTGTAACTTCTTCAACATTGCAAGCGAGAAAGAGAGTATCGTTCTCACTTTCCTTTTCTTCCTCATGCATGAAAGTTGAGCTTCCTTCTCCATTATTGGTCTTCTTGGACCAACAATCTGTTTGATAATTACTATATTTTCCACAATTGTAACATTGAACTTAATAAAAATTTTCACGACTTCTACCTTGGCCTCTACTTGCAACTCTTCCTCTTGTTCTTCTCCAATTTGAAGAATCAACATCTTCCTTTTTCTCAGCTTCGATGTATCTGCCGCCATTGTGTCTTCCTCTTCCACGACCTCTTGGACCACCCCTTCTTCCTCTCGAACCGTCTCGAAAAGGCATGTGTTTGGAAAGCTTGCTCTAGAGGAGTGGAATCATATTGTTTCATACGGAGTTCATGGGACTGAAGTGAACCCAATAAACTCTCTACTGAAAGTGTAGACAAATCCTTGGATTCTTCAATGGCTACTACGGTAGACTCGAATTTTTGAGTCAAGCTTCGTAGAATCTTCTCAACAATTCTTTGATCTTCAACTTTCTCACCATTCACTTTCAATTGGTTAACAATTGAAATAACCCGATTGAAATAATCTTTAATGGATTCTACATCTTTCATCTTTAGTGTATCAAATTCGCTACGAAGAGTTTGTAGCCTTACCATTTTCACCTTGTCATCTCCCTTGTATGAAGAATGAAGAGTGTCCCATGCTTCCTTTGCCGAAGTCATCGTCGATATCCTTTCAAAGATAACCTCATCCACCGCTTGATAGATAAAAAATAATGCTTTCTTGTCCTTCTTGCGAGCTTCCTTCAATTCTTGAAGTTGTTGTGCATTGAGACTAGCCACATCAGCAGGTTCTGCAACTCCGCTCTCTACGATATCCCAAATATCTTGAGATTGGTAGAGGACCTTCATTTGAATACTCCATTGGTTGTAATTCTTGCCGGTGAAGCGAGGTAGTTGGGGCTGCAACATGTTGTTGTTGTTGTTGGAAGCCATGACACCTCTCTGGCTCTGATACCACTTTGATGGAGATAAACTTCTTCAGGAGATGTGAAAGCACAAGAGGAATGTGTTCTCTTGTTTCTAAAATACTAGAAGAGGATACTCAAAATATTGAAGTGGAATAATGTTTATTGATTTTGCTTGATGAAAATGGATACAAGATGATACTCTTATATAGTATATGTATTTGCATAAGTTAGATGTTTATTAAAGGTATAAGTTAAATAGAAAATGAGGAAACCGAAATGAAACTTGTCATGCATATGAACATGACATATAACATAGGATGTTTCTTCTCTTTAATTAAAACTTGTAACTCTCTAGCTTATATTTCCAACAGATATTAGAAATCAAAACAAGCAGAAGATACAAGAATGTATGCATACCCAATCATAAGTTGGAGGAATGATTAGTCTCATTCTCGTCTTACATACAACTAAGCCATCATATATTTATTATCATCATTATCAGAATCAGACTACATAGCACTGTAGCCCATCTGATATTATTCTTAACACAAGAGTAGTTACATTGATTCCATGCATATCATAAACAGATGATCACACAACACGCTGGCTAGTCCAAGGTTATCATAGCTTCATATACATATCAAGCTGCTCCATCAAGGGCGCGGCGGACCATGGGGTGCAGGAGGGCCTGGTCGAGGCGGGTGAGCAGGAGGTGGTCCATCGGATGGTCCGGGAGGCGGAGGCGGAGCATGCGGGTGAGCAGGTCCGGGCGGCGGAGGCGGAGCATGAGGACCATGCGGTCCTCCTGGCCCCGGCGGAGGCCCATGAGGTGGGTGGTGATGCATCTTCTTCTTCCTCGTGTATATTTTTGAGATTACTTGTTATATATAAACATGCGGAAGAGGGAGAGGGAGGGGGGTGGTGGTGGTTTGGAATAGTCAAGAACTCCCCAAGTGATGTACCTAAGATTCATACCTACAATTAATGGGTTCCTTTAGTTGTTAGCACCGACTGTCATGACTTGTGTTCTTATTTTCCACGAGGCAATCTTCAACAGCTACGTAGTATGGAATCCCCCGGTGAAGCTCCGATTCCCGCTCCGGAATCGGAAACGGAAGCGTCCGGAATCGCTCGGAATCGCGATTTCCCAAAAATGAAGTTTGGAATTGCTGTGGAAGCGCACCATTCGGAGTTGGAAGCAGATTGTTTATAGATCGGAAGCAATTTTCTCGTTGCAGACTTGCACGCAGTTTTCTAAATGAAGAAGATGAAGAGATTTGTCGCACATGGTTTGTTTTGTAGGCTTTTTTAATTTCTCTTGGCCCAAATTTTGTTAGACTATTTTTTTTTAATATGATTTTATGTTTGGTGTTTCATGATATATATATATATATATATATATATATATATATATATATATATATATATATATATATATATATTTGAAGCAATGGATACTTGTGGCGAACTCGCCTCCACTGAGGCTCGAACTTCCGACCACTTGGGCCGCAAGCATCTCTCTTAACCACTAGGCTAGAGGTCATATATATATATATTTAATATATATATATATTTTTTAATATATATATATATATATATATATATATATATATATATATATATATAAATGTTTCAATGCTATCTGAATTAAATCAATATTGAGGAAATTATATTTTTTCCTATACGGATCTATATCCTCATCCGATAATAACTTAAAGATCTGTTCTTTGTTATTAACATGAACAGTCTTTTCCATTGTCTTTATTGCAATGGAGGAACGAAAATCAAAAGTCCCTATCTGATAGATCTCTTTTGGTTGAACCTTAGGAATCGTCCATTTGTTCAACTCTTCAACATCTGTTGGATACTCGTACATCTGTACGTTCTTAACATTTTTGCCCTTATTAAGGGTCTTCTTTATCATGCCAATTGGCTGAACCGAACCTTCACTCATCTGAATAAAATCTACTTCACTAACTGTTTAAATATGAACTAATTAATTATTACAAACAAGTTGTTATATTTCTTCATAACAATTCCAAAGATAAAACTGTGAAAATTATAAATAGTTGGCTGAAGAAGACTAGCACGGCTGTCAAGGTTTACGGTAAAGGCAATCCCTGCCAAAAGACCTACGCGACTTTGGAATTTCTTCCGTATGCCGATCAACTAGAATAAAGACACTCCAACTACCCACAAAACACATACTTCCGTCATGAAGACCTTATAACAACTAAGCTGAATAATAATTAGTAACATATCAAACATGCAGTGAAGTAGGACGTACCTACTCCTGAGCTATCATGGCTCTGATACCAAAGGAGGTGGAAGCAGAAGAGCAGACTGGATGATGAAAACCTTGAATTTATTAATACATAACTCATTCATCTAATGAGTCCGCCATCTGCCGGTCACCAGGCCATCTGTCGGTACCAAAGCTGATCTGTTGGTAGTGGAGCGTCGGTCGACTTTACTTTAAGAAAAGTAAAAGAATCGTCTTTACTTTAAGTCACTTCTAAACCTTTTGTCGACTTTACTTTATGTAAAGTAAAGGAATCTTCCCAAAAGCTTTGTCGGCCATGAAAAAGGGTCACGAACGGGCCACATTTTATTGGAACTATTCTCCTCCATCTTTTGCCTTCTTCTTCTGTTCTTCTACATTTGAAGATGATGACTCGGCACATAAAAGAGTCAAAGCCTTTTGGTACATAGTATCAAAATCTTCCTCCTCATCCGGATTCTGAGAGTCCTCCATTGGGATATTAGGCTGAACTGGAACAGTATCTTCCATATTAAAATCAGCAATAATTTGGGCTTGGAAGTATTGAAAGCATCTTTTCTTTAATTCTTCTTCTGTAATATATGGGTTCTTTCTAATCAAAGAAGCCTTTAGTTTCTTAATTGGACTATTTTCCATTATATCTTGTTTTAACTGCTTCTCAATAAGCACCTCATTTACTTTGATATTAGCCTGAATTTCGGCCAATTTCTCAATTCTCATCAATTCGTTCCCACTATTTTATATGGAACTTTCTGACTAATACCAGAATATTCAGGATATTAACCTCTCCCTGGAGAGTCCATTTCATAATGAATGGAATGTCATTCTGTACAAAGAAATGAAGGGTACTCTCCTCCTCAAAAAGATGTTCTTTTTGACAGGAAACCGAAGAATTTAGCCATTTAGGAAAGTGTTCCCTGATAGAAACATGTAAAATATCAATGGTTGCCCCAAGTAATAGCCACCATTCATAGAACCATGTAGGAATATCCAGACTGAGTATTTCTAGGCAAATCTTGAGAAACCAAGTATATTTTCTATTAGTATTTTGATAATAAAACACTTTATAAAAAGCATCAACATATTCCCAGTAAGTATAAACTAAAGCCGACTTATCACGAACTGTACTGGTCATAAAGAAATTAGGATTTAAGCCCCAAAAATGTGGAGTTATTACCCTCTTGATAATAGCTTTGCTATAGATTATATCAGAAGTGTGATCATTAACTTTCTGATAATAGTGTTGAATTTCCACTGATTTGGAAGCTAATAAGATCCCCTCGTACATATTACGAGTTTTATGGAATCTTGGAAACATGCTAATATTCATGTAGCGAGCCATCAATTTCCATGGCTCGGTCAGAAGGGGCATCTCATCTCGATTAATTTGAATAATTTCTTCATACCTTATTTTCTGAAGAAAAACTGGTTCCTTATCAACCACTAGAAGATAAGAACTCTCTTACAAAACTCAGATGCCTGACTTTAACTCACTTTGGATGGTATAAAGATACTTTCTTGAGTAGGGTTATGCAATTAGGTGATGCCAATAGTGCTCATTGGAAATCCAACTGTCCTAGAATAACATGTTGTGTTATTTCTTTAACAACAATAAAATGTAAAGGAATACACATATTATCCTTACAAATATTTACATCCATAATTTTGTAAGGGGTAGTTAATGCTTTATTATTAGCAGCACTAAGAGTCTGAGTGGTTCGTTCACAATATTTTATTGGAACAATTCCCTCTTTGACACATTTCAAATCAGCACCACTATCTACAAGTGCAATAAGATCTGTGATATAATGCCCATTATTAATCATTAGATTTATCTTTATAAACCATTTATGAGTAATAAACAAATCCATCTTATTTAAAAATGAATATGAATCATCCTCAGAGTTCTTGAGTTTATGGTCATTGGATAAAGCTAATTCTTTACCCTTTGGGAATACGTGTTCAGATTCATTTATTGGAGTCCAAAGTTCTTTAATTAGAACACAGCGGATTTCAAGTTTTTTAAGCCTGTCTTGAGTGATTGTACCCTGGACTTGTAAGGACTTTATTTCCTTTTTTTAGAATCTTAATCTCCTGATTGAGATCGCTAATCGTAACAGGTGACTGATCTTTGTTTTTTATACCTATTAATAACTTCAGACATGCTATAAGTACTTTTCTCATGTTGCTGAGTAATATCTTCTTCATTCTTCTCATCAGTGAGAAGATCAAGAATTTTAGTACGAACAACACTAGTAATATTATTATTCAAAAGAGACTCTAATATCTCTCTCTTATCACCTTTAGGCAAGGTGTGAATGGAAAGACCATTCATCTCTACTATAGATTTATAGTAGTCAGCATCTTCTTGTATTGGACAATTATAGCATTGGTAATTACTATCACAAATTTCTTCATCTGAAGATAATTCATCGTTTGATGATCTAGACTCCATTTCAGAATCAGAATTAATCAAATTTTTTAGAAGAGTCTTTCTTAATCCTTCGTCTTGAATCTCTTCTATTTTTTTTTTTACATACCATTTGCTAGCATAGTGGCCTAATTTACCACATCTAAAACTCTTGACCATTTTATTAGATCTTTTTGGAGTATTTTTTCTTCTATGAGGAGAAGGATGATCTTTTTTATCTTGATAAGGAAAATTTCTTTTCTTATAATTATTTTTCCTTTTATAACTCCTATCCAGATTTCTACCTTTAGAAATTTTCCTATCAGTAGGAGGATTATAACAAATTGACTACAGAATTCTTCTAACTGATTTCTCTCAGTTAATCTCTGAGATTTTAACTGATTCTTTTAATTTAAGATTGTTGCATAAAGCTAATCCTTCTTGTATGCAAATATTTACCAAATATCCGTAAGTAAATTGATCATAAGGAACAATTCCAGCGTGCTTATTACGCATCCCTTGTTTGACTCTTTCAGCAAATAAGTTGGGTAATCCATCAATAAATTTGAATTTCCAATGAGCAATATTGGCATCACCTAATTGCATAACCCTACTCAAGAAAGTATCTTTATACCATATAAAGTGAGTTAAAGTCGGACATCTGAGGTTTTGTAAGAGAGTTCTTATCTTCTCTCCCTCGTCAGAAATGCCGTCAGTAAAATGTTCTAGTATAGTACAAATTAGAGTATAAACAACATCTGCTGAGCCAACCATATTCTCAGTTTTAACCGCAGTATATATTGTTTCCTTTTGAGTTGCTGAAATACAATGATCCCACCAACCTTTAAAGATGCCCGTAAAACCACATGTTATGAATTTAGCAATGCTAGAATCAGTATTACCACCAGTTCTTGCAATTGTGGCATAAATAATCATCCTATGTAAAGTATCATGAATCTGTTTATCAGATTGAACATCTATGTTCCATTCATAGATAGTACCACCTTGATAATTGTTTTGAATGATATCATCATTCTCTTCGAATAGCACATCTATCGGTGTGGGTCATTTATAATAATATTTTGACAATCTTGGCTTAACATAGTTCATTTTATTTATCATTCCTGATGAAGAAGCCGGAATAACAGTAGATTGAAACGATTTTTGTATTGCCTCAATACTGATTGGACTTATTTCCAAATCTTCTGATTTATATCCTAGGTCATCAGATGCTTCTGTTATATTACCATCTACTGAATCTTCCGCATCAAGCATATGTAAAGACATACCTTTAACTTTCTCTATCAAATCTTCAATAGAAATTTCAGGATTCAATTTATAATCCTGAATTTCGACCGGAGATTGAATCGGAACATTCTCAGTCTGTCTTATTTCAGACTTTGGAACTTGAGGTATTTCAATATTGGTTGCCTTGAATCTATCAACCTGCACCAGATCAAGCGTAATTTCGACTCTTGTTAATTGCTGCCCAATAACCTGAATATAGTTATTGGTATAATTATTTTGTTTTATTATATTTCGACTCAAGTGTTTTAGATGTGGTAAATTAGGCCACTATGCTAGCAAATGCTATGTAAAAAAGAAAATAGAAGAGATTCAAGATGAAGGATTAAGAAAGACTCTTCTAAAAATTATGATTAATTATGATTCTGAAATGGAGTCTAGATCATCAGACAATGAATCATCTTCAGACATTTGAAATTTTTGAACATCTTCAAACATCTAGTTATTAAAAATGGTCTTGTTATTTCTGCTCCTAAAATAAAATTATTTCAGCTTGAAATAAGATTCTTAGGACATAATATAGTAAATAGTACTATAAACCTCGTTGATAGGAGTTTTGACTCCGCTTCTAAATTTTTTGATGAAATTATTGATATTATGCAACTGCAGAGGTTTTTAGGCGCTCTAAATTATGTAGCTGACTTTTATAAAGATATAGCCAAAGATACAAAGATTTTGTATCAAAGATTAAAGAAAAATCCAGTTCCTTGGAGTCTTAACCATACTAATGCCATTAGAATTATTAAGCAGAAAGTAAAAAATTTACTTCGTCTTCATTTAGCGAATTCTGAATGGTACAAAATAGTTGAGACTGATGCTAGAAACATTGGGTATGGTGGCATCTTAAAACAAATAAATCCTGAGACTAACAAATCAGTGTTAGTACGTTATCATTCCGGTAAATGGAATGATACTCAAATAAATTATTCCACCATTAAGAAAGAAATTCTTTCTATCATCTTGTGTATTAATAAATTCCAAAATGATTTACTTAATAAAAAAAATTCTTATTAAGAATTGATTGTAGCTCCGCTAAAACTGTTCTAGAAAAGGATGTTAAAAATTTAACATCCAAACAAATATTTGCGCGATGGCAAGCTGAATTAGCTATATTTTATTTTGATATTGAATACATACGAGGAAATGAGAATTCTCTTCCTGACTTTTTGACTTGTGAATTTTTGCAGGATGTCAAGTCGAAAGGGTAAGCAACCATGGGTTCCTAGACCCATTGCTAGGAAGCATTTCCAGGGGTCCAGACCCGATTCTGGTCCTACCAAAGGGAAAGAAAATCAGTCTTCTCCCTCCTTTAAAGATGTGGTTGATAAGGAATCAATTTTTCTTCAGAAAATAAGGTATGAAAAAATTATTCAAATTAGTCGAGAAGAGATGTCCCTTCTGACTGAGCCATGAAAATTGATGGCTCACTACATGGATATTAGCATGTTTCCAAGATTCCATAAAATCCGTAATATGTACGAGGGAATCTTATTAGCTTCCAAATCAGTGGAAATTCAACACTATTATCAGAAAGTTAATGATCACACTTCTGATATAATCTATAGCAAAGCTATTATCAAGAGGGTAATAACTCCACAATCTTGGGACTTAAACCCTAATTCCTTTATGACCAGTACAGTCCGTGATAAGCCGGCTTTTGTTTATACTTACTGGGAATATGTTGATGCTTTTTATAAAGTATTTTATTATCAAAATACTAATAAAAAACATACTTGGTTTCTCAAGATTTGCCCAGAAATACTCAGTCTGGATATTTTCTACATGGTTCTATGAATGGTGGCTGTTACTTGGGACAACCATTGATATTTTACCTGTTTCTATCAGGGAACACTTTCCTAATTGGGTAAATTCTTCGATTTCCTGTCAAAAAGAACATCTTTTTGAGGGGGAGAGTACCCTTCATTTTTTTGTTCAGAATGACATTCCATTCATTATGAAATGGACTCTCCAGGGAGAGGTTAATACCCTGAATATTCCGGTAAGTTCCATATAAAATGGTGGGAACGAATTGATGAGAATGAGAAATTGGCCGAAATTCAGGCTAATATCAAAGTAAATGAGGTGCTTATTGAGAAGCAGTTAAAACAAGATACAATGAAAAATAGTCCAATTAAGAAACTAAAGGCTTCTTTGATTAGAAAGAACTCATATATTAGAGAAAAAGAATTAAAGAAAAGATGCTTTCGATACTTCCAAGCCCAATTTATTGCTGATTTTAATATGGAAGATACTGTTCCAGTTCAGCCTGATATCCCAATGGAGGACTCTCAGAATTCGGATGAGGAGGAAGATTTTGATACTATGTACCAAAAGGCTTTGACGACTCTATTATGTGCCGAATCATCATCTTCAAATGTAGAAGAACAGAAGAAGAAGGCAAAAGATGGAGGAGAATAGTTCCAATAAAACGTGGCCCGTTCTTGACCCTTTTTCATGGCCGACAAAGCTTTTGGGAAGATTCCTTTACTTTACATAAAGTAAAGTCGACAAAAGGTTTAGAAGAGACTTAAAGTAAAGACGTTTCCTTTACTTTTCTTAAAGTAAAGTCGACCGACGTTCCACTACCAACAGATCAGCTTTGGTACCGACAGATGGCCTGGTGACCGGCAGATGGCGGACTCATTAGATGAATGAATTATGTATAAATAAGTGGCTGCGTACTCTTTCTAGGGTGCAATTTTGAGTTCAGTTTTTCCATTTCCTTCCTTAATTTTAAGTTCAATTTTTCTATTTCCTTCCTTAGTGCTTGTAATCGTGTGTTTTGTACTACTACTACTACTACTGTGTGTTTAATAAATTCAAGGTTTTCATCATCCAGTCTGCTCTTCTGCTTCCGCCTCCTTTGTATATATATATATATATATATATATATATATATATATATATATATATACACACACTTTTCCAACACGAATCCACTTCCTAATTTTTTTTTAAAACTTGCTTCTGCGCTTCAAAACGCTTCCGCTTCCGCGTATCCGCTTCTGATTCCATGCAGCTTAGTTCAACAGCTGGAGGTTGGCTCACACATTGTCTTAAGCAAAGACCAGCAGTAAACCATAGAACAAAATCATAATTGTTGTTAAACTTATTATATGATCCTGATGCTCTGCATGCTTGATTTGATAAAGAAAATCTATTGCGTCTTTTGTGAATAAATTTGACGTAAAAATAAAAAATAAAAAAAATAAATAAAAAAATAATTCAACTGTACTTAACCTTATGTTGAAATGAGTTCACGCACGTACGACACATTCATTTGCATAATAGCTTAAATTCAACCTTTTTTTTTTACTTACTCAGTGCGCCAAAAAAAAAATGACAAAAGACTATCACATGACAGGAGAAATAATCCTTAAGTTGACAGTATTAGGGACATTATATAAACAATAATGCTAAGACTACAACCAACCATTTACAACATTCTTACAACATACACTCTTCTCCTGCTAACATAGTTCCACCCAGTCCCACCTCTCTCATCTCTCCTCCAATGGAAACCAGTTGGTGGTTGTAACCCCCTTAGTTGTAAGGAAGTTGTAGGCATAGCAAATCCCTTACATAAATTGGTAGGAGACATCACCATTTTAAACACCCATCTCATCCTTCATCCTCATCCGCATATATTTCTTCCACTTCCTCAGTTAAATCGTGTCTTCCCGCACACGATTTTAGCCTGTCGTCATATCATTTCGGACTCTTCGTGCGGATCTTGTCCGCACTGATTTTTTCATCATCGTTCCGCACTGACTTTTTCATTATCGTCCCACACTCTCATTTCGGAATCTTCGTGCGGATATATATGCTTAAATTAATCAGGACTAAAACATGTAAATTATACCTCCCTACTAACATAATTACTAACCACTAATAATCATATATTTCTAACTCGCTACCAACTACAATAAATGTTTATTATCTCAAAAAATAAATTTACTGTTGGTGCTTTCTTTACATGGAGAGAGCTTGCTCTCAACATGCCTTGTAAAATTATAGTCCCACATCGGAAATGCACCATGAGTTATCTCAACATATATACTTGGTTGTGTTGTTGAGAGATGCACATGGGGTGGTGACCCTAAGGAGGGAACCATGTGGGTGATTTTACTAGGAGGTAAGAATAAGGCTCCAAGGATTAAGCATTAATGCTTTTGTCATTCTCTTGGATTAATTCCATTTGGAGCTAAGCCCCAACGGGGCTTAGCGACTCGGACTCGGACTCGGCCTCATGCGGCACATGCGGCACATGCGTTCCATGCGGTCCATGCGGCCATTAGGCTCATGCGGCTAGGCTACTGCTGCTGCCGCATGGAGGGATCCGCTGACTGTGCAGATTACAAATCAGTAATGGAAAGGCTGAATCAATGCGATTGAATCAGATCCTATCTTTGTGGGATTTGAATTAATTCAGATCCTATCTTTGTGGGATTTGAATTAATTTCGTGGGATTTAAATTAAATCTCGTTGCTATCTTTTGGGATTTGATTCAATCTTTCCATAACTGAAGAGACGGCTAGGGTTTCCACCCTCTCTCTATAAATACTCTCTTCTGGCCTCCTTTGTGACCACCACGAAAATTACAAGTCAGAAAAGGAGAAAGAGAGAGAGAGTGGCTGCCGCCATTGCAAGTCCATCCGAGGAGTCTGAACAGAGGTGACTTCGAGCGTTCCATAAGTTTTTCAACTTGCTGGTTCCTGGAAGCAGATCGCGTGGGGCGAATCTTGCTTTGAGCAACGGTATTTTGACACCCCAGCATTGTTCTTCTTCTCATCTCTCTAGTTTTATTGTAACATGTTCTGTCCCAATTGCAACACGTTTGCAAGGAAGAACGAGAGATCTTCTCTTCTCTATTTCCCTCCTTCAGATTGTAATTTGGCTATTTGTTTTTTTGTACCAACGTAGATCTTGAGTTTGATCACTGCAAAGTTTTTGTGTGACATCTCAGATCTCGTTTGCATCTATTTTTTCCATCTTTGATCAAGCCCCGGCACTAACAATCTCAAAACAAGATCCGTATAGATGGAAAACATTAATGCTTCGCTCCTCCAATCGAACTTTTGCAAGTTGGAAAAGTTCGATTGAGAGCACTATCAAGTCTGGAAGAGAAAGATGTATCTAACTCTTCAACAAAAAGACGTTGATCATGTTCTGTTGGAGGAAGAACCCTCTGTTCTAGACACTGGATCTACTGCCGCAATCAACGCGGCTACCAAACTCCAGGCCAAGTGGAGAAGGGAAAATAGCATCTGCAGGCTTCTCATCCTGAATGCCATGGAGGACTCCCTGGCAGAATCCTACTCGAAGAAGGAACTTGCCAGAGACATATGGGAGTCTGTGGAAAATCTGTATGAAGAAGACAAGAACAGGAGCAAAATATTTGTGGTTAAAAAATATCACAAACTGCTCTTTGAGGACGAAAAGTCCATGCTGCCACAGGTGAAGGAATTTCTGAAGCTGCGTCAGAAACTCGAAGACGAAGAGATGCCCCTTCCCGACAAGTTTGTCGTTGGAGGGATCATCTCAAAACTTCCTGCTGGATGGAGTACCTTCTATGCAAGGATGCACAGAAAGAAGCTAGTCATTAGCTTGGGAGATCTACTTCAAGAAATCCATGTTGAGGACGAGATGCATTCCCAACAGAAGGTGGACACTCTGTCCAAATAGTTGGCTAAAGCTAATCTTGTGCAGACGAGAGATCCCAAGGGGAAGCAGGCGGCTTCTCATCCCAAGAAGAAGGACTTCACTAATCTAAAAGTGAAGGGTCCTTCTTTTAAGCAACAGAAGACCAAGTCCCACGTGACTTGTTACAATTATGGCAAGAAAGGCCACTATAAGAGTGAATGCAGATCTAAGCCTAAACAATCAGAGAAAGGTGAGCCTAATAAGGTTTCATTGGTTTCTAACATTGTTGCTATGATCGGACAGGTCACAACTGTGGGGGTTGACTCTGACTGGTGGATAGACACTGGAGCGACTTGCCATGTCTGTTCAGACAAGGAATGGTTCGTCACGTACCAGCCGATATCTGAGAAGGTTGTCATGGTGAACCAGGCCCAAGCTGAAGTTCTGGGGATCGGGACCGTGGAACTGAAACTCACTTCTGGGAACACTTTGACGCTTCAAGGTGTGAAGCATGTTCCGGCGATTGCCAAGAACCTGATCTCTGGGAGCCTGCTCTGCAACACAGGCATGAGGATGGACATGAATGCTGGTCAGATGATGATGTCCAAGAAAGGAACATACTTCGGGAAGGCTTATCAAACCGAAGGAATGTTTAAAATTCAGCTTGTTAACCAGTTTGAAGACATTAATGCAGTTGCATTTTCTGATTATTCTCTTGAGTTGTGGCATAATAGACTAGGACATGTTCATTGTAAAAGAATTAACAAAATGTCTAGTCTAGGACTTATCTCCAAATGTGGGGATAAGGTGGAGAAGTGTGAGGTGTGTGCTCAAACGAAGATCACAAGGAAACCCTTTCATCGGGTCAATCGAAGCACAGATCTTCTGGAGTTGGTGCACTCCGATATCTGTGACTTCAAACATTTCTCCACGAAGGTCGGGATGAAGTATTTCATAACCTTCATCGACGACTTCTCAAAATATGCGTTCGTCTACTTGCTCAAGTCTAAAGACGAAGCCTTCGAGAAGTTCAGAGAGTTCAGGGCCGAAGCTGAACGGCAGACTGGACAACAACTCAAGAGGTTAAGAAGTGATCGAGGTGGGGAGTACAGGTCTCATGAATTCGCATCGTTCTGCAAAGAACATGGAATCATATGTGAGACTACTGCTCCATATTCTCCTCAATCCAACGGAAGTAGCGGAAAGGAAGAACAGAACGTTGACAGAAATGATGAACTCTATGCTGCTAACCGCGGGTCTTCCTAAATGCTACTGGGGAGAAGCTGCATTGACAGCCACTTTTATTCTAAATAGAGTGCCACATGCAACTTCGGACGTAACTCCTCATGAACTCTGGTTCAAAGTCAGACCAAACTTGAATGTCATTCGAGTGTGGGGGTGTCTGGCGTATGTGAAACTCCCAGATCTGAAGATTCATAAGCTAGGGACAAGGACTACGAAGGCGATCTTCTTGGGGTATGCCGAGAAGAGTGATGCTCGGAGATTTCTTGATATTGAGTCAAATCATATCATCGAATCTCGCGATGCTGAATACTTTGAAGACAAGTTCGCAAAAGACAAAAACATTGTTCTTTCGGACATTCCGGAAAATGATGTAGGTGTAAATGAGACTGAAATCTCATATGAGCCAGTAGTCCAAGAAGAAGCTGTTGTTGATGAAACAACTCTTGTACCAGAACTCGTAGAGCCGTCAGCTAAGCGAACGAGGAGACCGAAAGACTTCGGAGATGACTTTGTCACCTATCATGTGGAAGCAGATCCGCTTACCTATGATGAGGCGATGAAGACCAGAGATGCTATCTTCTGGAAGGAGGCAGTGAATGACGAGTTTGACTCTATCACCTCCAATAATACATGGGTGTTGGTAGATCTACCTGAAGGAGAAAAGCCCATCGGATGTAAATGGATCTTCAAAAAGAAGATGAAGGCAGATGGAACTATTGACAAGTTCAAAGCCAGGCTGGTAGCCAAGGGATTTTCTCAAAAACAGGGGATAGACTACTTTGACACGTACGCTCCAGTAGCTCGAATGACCACCATCAGGATATTAATCACTCTAGCAGCTATACATAAGTTGGTAATACATCAGATGGATGTAAAGACTGCATTCCTGAATGGGGAGCTGACCGAAGAGATTTACATGCAACAGCCAGATGGATTTGTCGTCAAAGGTCTTGAAGACAAAGTCTGCAAGTTGGTGAAATCATTATATGGTTTGAAGCAAGCTCCCAAGATGTGGCATGAGAAGTTTGACAAAGTTATTAGGTCAAACGGCTACAGAGTCAGCGAGACGGACAAATGTGTTTACACAAAGTTCGCTGATGGAAGAGGAGTCATCGTTTGTCTGTACGTGGACGACATGCTAATCCTAGGTACGGATATAGGCTGTGTCACTGAGACAAAGAAGTTCCTCTTAACCAAGTTCAGTATGAAGGACTTGAGGGATGCAGATGTCATCTTGGGCATAAAGATCATTCTGACAGACACTGGAGTAGCGCTGTCACAATCTCACTACATTGAGAAGATGCTCACACGCTATGGGTATAAGGATCTTTCGGAGATCGATACGCCATACAGGTGTGATCAGAAGCTGAAGCCAAATTCAAGGGAAAGCGTCAGGCAGCTGGAGTATTCTAGCGTTATCGGAAGTTTGATGTACGCAACCACTGCCACAAGGCCTGACATAGCTTTCGCCGTGGGAATGCTGAGTCGGTTCACAAGCAACCCAGGGGTTGAGCACTGGAAAGCTGTGAAGCGGGTGATGAGATATCTCAAGAAAACTCAGACTTATGCACTGCACTACAACGGATATCCGACAGTAGTGGAAGGCTTCAGTGATGCTAGCTGGTGTTCAGAAGTGGAAAGCGAGAGATCCACAGGTGGATATGTCTTTTCCTTGGGTGGAGCTGCTATATCGTGGAAGTCAAAGAAGCAGACTATACTCTCTCGTTCCTCCATGGAATCTGAATTCTATGCACTTGAAACTGCAGCAGATGAAGCAGAATGGCTTCGGGAGCTCATGTATGATCTTCCAGTGGTTGGGGCTCAGATACCGGCGATACCGATATACTGTGACAACCAGGCGACTGCTGCGATGGCATCAAATGACCTCTTCAACGGGAAGAAAAGGACTATGCGGTTGAAGCACAGGGCAGTACACGATCTTATCAAAAGAGGTGTAATTGCAGTGATTGATGTTCGGAGTCAGGAGAACCTGGCAGATCCGTTCACGAAAGGCCTCAAGCGCCAGTTGGTCGATGATACAGCTAGTAAAATAGGCTTGAAGGCATACTGATAGTGTGTCTTTGTAATCCTACCATAAAGTTTTATGCTATTAGTTCAAAGAGAAATCTACTAGGCATCTAACTTTTGGTTCAAAGGAGGATCACTGACTGGGAAACTATCAGGTAGCAGTGGGTACTTATTCTTTGGAACATGGAAGGGATACGGACCCATAACCACTGTTGTCTACTATGTATTTTTTTTGCGGAAAAAACTGATCCTGTGGAAGGTTGGCTTAAACGCCTTAATGAGTTCTCAGGCAGAGTGAATGCCTGGTGTGCTTTATAGGAAGCACGATAGAGCAGCACTACAAGGAGTGAAACTCCATGCTACTGTGGGGTGACTCCACCATGAGGTTCCCAGGTAGGGGTAATGCCTCGACTTTGCAAGCCAAGTCACAGCGGCGTAGCACCGCAAATAGGCAGGTAGCCTAATGCTGTATGACATAATTAAAGAGTTGTAGACAGCACTACAAAGGGGAGGATGGTCCCATGTTACAGTGGCATGACACCACGATGAGGTACCCAGGTAGGGGTAAAGCCTCGGCATTGCAAGCCATGTCGTTGCGGCGTAACACCGCAAGGAAGCCTTAGGCTTCATGCTGGGTAGTTTGGCACTACAAAGAGGCTTGTGACCTCATGCTACAGTAGTATGACACTACGATGAGGTTCCCAGGTAGGAGTAATGCCTCGGCTTCAGGGTCATAGCGGCGTAGCACCGCAAGGAAGCGCAAGACTTCATGCCATATCTCTTTAATAAAGAACTCACCTATAGTGTATGGAAAGAGATATCAGGCCGTCTCTTGAGGGTAAACTTGTAGACGCCCAAAATTATACACTGAAACCAGGCTGGCACAGGGCCTTTAAAGTGCAGCCAGAAGCACACGTAACTACACTTTGTGAGTGGGAAGAATTACAATTGTGGTGCAGAATTCAAGGCGTAGTCCATTCTTGTATCACATTGTTATTTAACCCATGCGGGAAGATTCAAGTCGTCAGCGACATCTATCCTAATGCAAAATGGACAGTTACTGTGAGGAACGCTCAACCCTGGACACATATATATGTTGTGATATGTGGGGGATTGTTGGTGCTTTCTTTACATGGAGAGAGCTTGCTCTCAACATGCCTTGTAAAATTATAGTCCCACATCAGAAATGCACCATGAGTTATCTCAACATATATACTTGGTTGTGTTGTTGAGAGATGCACATGGGGTGGTGACCCTAAGGAGGGAACCATGTGGGTGATTTTACTAGGAGGTAAGAATAAGGCTCCAAGGATTAAGCATTAATGCTTTTGTCATTCTCTTGGATTAATTCCATTTGGAGCTAAGCCCCAACGGGGCTTAGCGACTCGGACTCGGACTCGGACTCGGACTCGGGCTCATGGGCTCATGAGGCATAATGTGGCATTTTGTTGGCGCACTTTGCACTTAGCATGTCAGCAGTCATGCGGTCTTTATGCGGCTCATATGCGGCCATGCGGTCTTATGCGGCATGCGGCTCTTATGCGGCCTCATGCGGCTCATGCGGCACATGCGGCACATGCGGTCCATGCGGTCCATGCGGTCCATGTGGCTCATGCGGTTCATGCGGTCCATGCGGCCATTAGGCTCATGCGGCCAGGCTGCTGCTGCTGCCGCATGGAGGGATCCGCTGACTGTGCAGATTACAAATCAGTAATGAAAAGGCTGAATCAATGCGATTAAATCAGATCCTATCTTTGTGGGATTTGAATTAATTCAGATCCTATCTTTGTGGGATTTGAATTAATTTCGTGGGATTTAAATTAAATCTCGTTGCTATCTTTTGGAATTTGATTCAATCTTTCCATAACTGAAGAGGCGGCTAGGGTTTCCACCCTCTCTCTATAAATACTCTCTTCTGGCCTCCTTTGTGACCACCACGAAAATTACAAGTCAGAAAAGGAGAAAGAGAGAGAGAGAGAGTGGCTGCCGCCATTGCAAGTCCATCCGAGGAGTCTGAACAGAGGTGACTTCGAGCGTTCCACAAGTTCTTCAACTTGCTGGTTCCTGGAAGCAGATCGTGTGGGGCGAATCTTGCTTTGAGCAACGGTGTTTTGACACCCCAGCATTGTTCTTCTTCTCATCTCTCTAGTTTTATTGTAACTCGTTCTGTCCCAATTGCAACACGTTTGCAAGGAAGAACGAGAGATCTTCTCTTCTCTATTTCCCTCCTTCAGATTGTAATTTGGCTATTTGTTTTTTTGTACCATCGTAGATCTTGAGTTTGATCACTGTAAAGTTTTGTGTGACATCTCAGATCTCGTTTGCATCTATTTTTTCCATCTTTGATCAATCCCCGGCACTAACATTTACTCCAAAATATATATTTTTCTATATCAAAATCAATTTGTCATGAAAGTATATATTTAAAAAGCAAGAAGAAAAACACAAACGAATGACATGTGGGCACGAGCACAACTTCTAGTATAATTTAAAGGTAAATGGTCTGTTGTTCGTCTTCAAGGGCGATAACAAGGACAATTCTTAATACGAACCTTTAAATTATATAATAAGGATATTAGCTAAGAGCTACACGCACCCCAAAATTTATAGATTTTTTCACCTAAGGGCTGTTTGGTAACGGTGAAGTGGGGGAGGAATTCCACTTCAGCCGGATTTTGAGCTTGGAAGAGTAGTTCCGGTGTTTGGTTAGAGGGGGGAAGGAGAGGGGAGCTTGGAATCCCACTTCCTGTCGGGGGAAAGGAAGGGGGGGTTTTGGGCCACTCCACATCCGGAGTTGGCAGCCGGATGTGGGTGGAAATCCCTTTTTTTTTTTTTTTTTTTGCTTTTCCTTAAAAAAAAAAACAAATTGTTGGGTTCATTTTGCTTTGATTTTTTTTGGTGGATTTTTTTTGGCAGCCGGATGTGGTTTTTTTTAATCAGCCGTATGTGGTTTTTTTTGGATTTTTTTTTTGCAAAGGATACTATATCCATAATAATAATTACTAATTGGGAAATAATTTCTCAAGATGCATGAAAATTTGAGCTTAATATTGCTAAATTATTTAATTTTGTAATCTAGCAAAAACTAATTATTTAATTTCTATTAATTTAAATTAATTTAAAGCTAATTATTTCACTCTGTTAACTCTGTTAATTTATTAAACTAATTATTTTATTTATTAAAGCTAATTATTTCACTTTCCACTTTTCACTTTCCTATCTCAACCAAACACATTCCTCTTATTTTTCACTTTTCACTTCTCACTTCCTATCTCAACCAAACACATTTTTTTCCCTTTTGGAGGACAAGAAAATACATGGATTTCTATCCCACTTTTCTCTTTGAAAGTCCAAATCCATATTTTTCAACACTTACGGTTTACCAAACAGGCCCTAAGAGCATCTCCAACCCTATTGTCTTGTTTTGTGTTGTGAATCCTATGTGGCATGAGGCACAAGACAATGTCTTGTATATGTGGCAAGATTATATTCACAAATGACAATGAGTTTAAAAAGTCATCTCCAATGCAAAAGTATTGAGAAGGCAATATAAAGTAATTTTTTACAACTTCCAAGACAACTTTTACTCTTCTACTTCTTTTTATAAATATTTTTATTCACAAATGATGATGTGGACATAAAGACATTGTGAAGTGTATTGTCTAGATCTAGACAACCAATTTCACATTGTCTTTGCCATGTCATTGCCATGTCAACTCCACACTTTATTTCACATTTGCATTGGAGAAGTACTTTTGGAAAAAATGATTGTCATTCCTATGTGGCAACCATTTTTTTCAAACTCACAATAGGGTTGGAGATGCTCTAAAGGAATAAACTTACACGTTATTGCGCATTGGGGGATAAGTTTTCAAATTTTCAAATGGGGGGATGGCTCTCCAACTGAGTTGGAGCGCTGGATGGGAGCCCTCCAACTCAGTTGGCGGGTTGGTGGGAGCTCCAACTCTCCAACTGAGTTGGCGGCTCGGAGTGGATCCCTCCCCCAAGATATCCAGTAGCTCGTCAATTAAGGGCTTGTTTGGTAACAAGAAATTGCATTTGGATTTGCATTTGGAAATCCAAATTCAAATCATGAATTTCCAAATCCAAATTCAAATCCAACTCCAACCAAACATAGAATTTTGTAAACTAAAATATGATTAACAATTATGATTAATAATTATGATAATAATATATTAATTAACAAAATAAAAAATAAATTAATTATTAATTAATTATTATAATTAAAACTATATTTATGATTAATAATTAATTTATGATTATAATTATGATAATAGTTATGATTAATAATTATTATAATTTTGATTAATAAAGATTATAACTAAATATTTAATTGATGAACCGTAAAATTTTTAGTTAAGACTATAACGTTGACTAATAAATTATTATTTAAAATTATTATAATCTAGTTATTAAATTACTAAATTATAAATTATTTGTGATTAAAATATTATTAATTAAGATTGCAATAAAATAGTAATTAACAAATTATTAATTAAGATTATAATAAAACCAATAAATTATTAATTATGATTATAATTAGATATTAATTAATAAATGATTAAGATTATAGTTATGATTAATAAATTGTTAATTAAGATTATAATTATAATTAATAAAGTTACAAATTATTAATTGAGATTATTATAAAATATTAAATAATAAAACTATTAGTTAATAAATATTAATTTAAATTATAATTACAATAACTAACTATTAATAATTTTTTTACAAAAATAATAACTAAATATTAGTTATAAAATAATTTACTTTTAAAATAATAATAATGACTAATTTTTATTTAACTAATAGTTAATTCTTAATTAACTATAAATTAAATATTTTTAAAAATAATAATTATTAAAAATAATATATAAGAAATAATAAATAACTAATTAATTATTAATTACGCCTAAATATATAAAATATATATTTCTAAATTTTAATAATTATTTGTTTTAACAATACAAGAAAATTTTAACGATACAAGATATGATACTCATAGGATGGGATCTTGATACCCATACTAGGAATCTTGATCCTAGGAACAATATTACTTGCAAAGATCGCATACATTCATACTTCATAAGGATATAAATACATATATTATTTGCAGCTAGAGAAGCATAAACCCCATAACACAAAAAAAACGAAAGAAGAAGAAGAAAATTGCTACATTATGATCAATAGAGGAATAGGGGCTAACATATATTAAATGCATCTTCTACATTTATATATTAATATTTTTTTGGTTATGTTAACATTTGCTCTCGTTCGTTTAACGGAAAAAAAAAAATCAATTTGTTATTTTTTTCTTTAAAAAGTTACAATTATATCAATTTTTGTTATGTTTGAAAAAACCAAAACATGGAAGAAAAAAAATGAATATTTAGAATGGAAAGTGAATCCTTGAGTGAATATTAGCTGCCAGGATCGCATACATTTACACATACCTTCCCAACCCGCCAACTGAGTTGGAGGACTGGCAGGAGCCGCCAACTCAGTTGGAGGGCTACCATCCAGCCCTCCAACTCAGTTGGAGAGCCATCCCCCATTTGAAAATTTGAAAACTTCTCCCCCAACACGCAATAACGTGTAAGTTTATCCCTGTAGGTGAAAAAATCTGCAAAATTTATGCCATGTCCATATCGTGTTGTGTTGGACATATATCGGACACATAGGCATTCTACTCCAAAATATATTAGGACACCAGAATAAGTGTCGAATCTTTGTCGACGTGTCTGATACGTGTTATGTCGAATCCGTGTCCGTGCAACATAGTGCAGTAGAAATCAAAACGAGCAGAAGATATAAGGATCTAGGATGCACACCCAATCATAAGTTGGAGGTATGATTAGTCTCATTCTCATCTTACATATATTTATTATCATCAGCATCAGAATCAGACTACATAACACTATAGCCTTCTGATATTATTCTTAGCACAAGAGTAGTTACATTAATGACATGCATAATAGATGATCCCACAACACGCTGGCTAGTCTTATAGATAGCTTCATATACATATCAAGCTGGTCCATCAAGGGCGCGGCGGACCATGTGGCGCAGGAGGGCCTGGAGGAGGCGGGTGATGAGCAGGAGGTGGTCCACAGGATGGTCCGGGAGGCGGAGGTGGAGCATGCGGGTGAGCAGGTCCGGGCGGCGGAGGCGGAGCATGAGGACTATGCAGTCCTCCTGGCCCCGGCGGAGGCCCATGAGGTGGGTGGTGATGCATCTTCTTCTTCCTCGTGTATATTTTTGAGATAATTACTTGTTATATATAAACATGCGAAGGGGGGTTGCTTTGGAATAGTCAAGAACTCCAACTGACGTTCATATACCTAAGATTCATACCTACAATTCATGGGTTCCTTTAGTGTCTAGCACCACCAGCAATTGTTAGTAGGAATTCTCAATTCTGTATTTAGATTCTGAAATTAAAATATAAAATAATAATCTATCCGAAATTGAGGGTTGAACTTGGTTTAATGTACTTAAGACAATATTCGTCCTGCACCGGTGCTTACGATTTAATGACGGTTAGTCTTCCAGGATACAACGGATCTTCTCCTTCGATAACAGCAGCACTTCACAACGTAGGAACTCGACAAAACAATGTTGGTAGTCCCTCTTTACTAGATGGATGAATGAGTTCTTTCAATACTTCAAACACTTATGCTTTTATAAAAGATAAAGAGACACGATGGAAAAGACACACCTTTTCAATAGATTCGTTGATAGATTCGTTGAATAGATTTGTTGTAAGAAAACGATTATTATTATTAATATTTTAAATATACATTTACTTTTCCAACAGGAATGTCATGACTTCTGTTTTTCTTTTCCACGAGGCAATCTTCAACAACTGGAGGTTGGCTCGCACAGTGTCTTAAGCAAAGAGCAGCAGTAATAGAGACCATAGAACAAAATCATAATTGTTGTTATATAATCTTGATGCTCTGCATGCTTGATTTGATAAAGAAAAAATCTATTAGTCTTTTGTGAATAAATTTCACATGTATATAATTCAACTGTACTTAACCTTATGTTGAAATGAGTTCACGTACGTACGACACATTCATTTGCATAATAGTTTAAATTCAACTTTTTTTGGAAATTACTCGGGCACCAAAAAAAAGGTGACAAGGGACTATTACATGACAGGAGAAATAATCCTTTATTTTTTTTCGAGAGGAATGAGAATTCATTCATTTGATAAGTGTCTGTTGATCATATCATGAGTGAGACGAACCAGAATACATACAGGTGTATCATAATACAGTTGAGTTGAATAAGTAAAGGAAGATATCAATGTTTCTGAGGCTAACATATGGGCTACTCTGTTGGTTTGTCTTGGTATATAAGCAAAAGAAATTTCATTCCCAGAGGCCAGAGCTGTGCGGCCTTCCTCAATAGCATGTCGAGCCTGCCATAGTGTATCATTATTCTTGTTGTTAATTGCATCAATAAGCACTTTGCAGTTGTAATGTCCCGTTCCGCTCAGTCTATCAGAGGAATCAAAATACCAATGGCGTTGGACTTAGCCATGTAACGGCCTGCTCTAAGTCCAGCTCGGTCGAGACGACTCCTCGCTTAGGTGGGTGGCTTCGGAGAACTTGCCTCAGCTTGACCTTCACACTAATAAAACAAAAGTTTTCAATTGCACAAGTAGGTTTGATGATAAAAGAGACGAATCCACATAGCTAAGGGAGTAATCCCAAGTTGGGTCAGATTGAGTTAGAATATGGAAAAATCCCACGGTCGGCTTAGAATCATGCACGACGTGCTTTCAAAATGACACTCGGTCCTTCGTCCCGCGACTTGGGAGGAGGAGAGTTGGTTTAAGTTACCACAAAGCTATGAACCTAGCATAAGTCATAGGCGTCGCACGTACAAATGCTTGATAAAGCATGCATTATCCAATGTTTGGCTTAGCAAAAGTGTCCCACAAGTCTAAAAGCACGTTTCCACGGTGCAAGGGCTTGGCATAGCCTTGCTCGTCCCACGGGTTAAGTTGTATCGCACGATGGAGTTAGGCAAAAGTTATGTCAAGGGCTATCGAAGTAATAGTAAGCACGGTCCTACGACTTATACGGCTGGTTGTAGCCACACTGTCCTACGGTCTCAAGGCTCGTCATATAAAGTATGACTTGGGCGATAGTGTCGCACAGAACACAAGTTGGCTTAAGGCACGATGTCACGGACTTAGTGTTTTAAGGCACGAGCCACGGTTGATTCAAATTAAGTTTGGAAAAAAGGGCTATCAAATAGTCGTTCCTGAGTTAAGTAAAATGATAGGACAACATGGAAGAATACTCGTGTAGCGTCCCAGTCCCAAAATACGTAGGACTAGGAACGTAGACATGCCAGCTGTATTCATACGAAGTACATAGGTCTCGTATGGATACATAAGCTGTAAAATGCAGTAGAACCATAACTAATCTCATCCACACGAAATAAATGAATAAAAGATATCATATAATCATCTATGAAATTGTCTTGATACAATATGTTGGACGGAGACAAATCCACTACCAACAAAATAAAGAAATACATGATATACAAAAGAATGATTTTGGCGAGCGAAGCGAAGACGATCAAAGTGCAATCATCCTCGAAGAAATAGTGATGATCACGGCTAGAGCTAGAACACCTGCGAAAGACAATAGCACACCCCTGGCGAGATAACCAGGTCCTCAGAGGGACGTAACAAGACACATAATATCATGCCATATAAACTGAATAAATATTGCTCAAATAAATAAGTCAATTGAATTATAACATGGTCCAATACACACCTATTGAACGAGCGTACCATCCCCCCAACCAAACAAGGACAGGAGATGGTAAACTAATTCACGGTGATGTATCTTTCCATGCTAAGAATCCAATATGGTATCCGAACCCCAACAAGGTTCAATACCTTCTCATCGAAGTAGTAAGTCACACCTATAACAAAACAAGGACAAGATGTGACGAACTAATCCGCGACAAGTTATTATTCCAAGCCACGGTTAGTGTCACGACCCGCTACCCAAATTGTTGGGCCAGGCCGAGTCATGTCCAGCCTACGTTGAGATAAAACGTAGTAAGCTGTTCTAAAGACAACAGGATAAGACTAAATGTGCTAACAGTTCTATAAGTGAAGAAGAATCATAAATGCTCCAAACACAAAAGTCGTCGTATATAGTAAAATATCCAAGTACAAGTAAACTGAAATGTAAAACTGGATACATGTCCAGTTATAAAATGATGTAGTCTAATACATGTCTACTCTCAAAAGTCTAAGTAAACAAAAGACAACTAGGCGAGGTTCCCCGCAGGAACATCCTCGTAAAGCAGAGCCGGGTCCTCGGCAGTATCTCCATAGTATGTGTCGCAGAGTAACTCCTCCTCAGTAAGGACACCTACAACGTTATCCTGTCAGGACGGGAGCAAGTACTAAATCTAGCAAACTAGCATATGAAACATGGAAATGAACATGAGAGGAATAACTGGAAAGCATGGCATCACTCAATCTATCATGGCAAGGACACACGTGTCATAGAGACAGATGTATATGTAATGTTTAAAACTGTAGCTGAGTCGGGAGCGGTCCTCTAGTCTTCGCTACTGGGCAGTCCCGAATCTGATGGGTGGTAGACCCACAAACTAAACACTGCCCCAATCTCTTCCTGCAAATGGACCTGTCGTGCCCTGGTCTTCCGCAGAAAGAACATATAGCTCCCTTCTGCTGCTGCCGGGGTCCCGGGGCTCTAACTGGTGGGGTCTGATGATGTGGTGTAGTGGGACGATAAGTCTGCTGGGGTGGCGTCGGCGCTCTCTGCTGGAAAGCCTGACGCTTGGACGGTCCCTCATGATGTACAGGAGCCGGCCTTTTGCTAGACAGAAGACGCTCCTCAATGCTCCGGGCCAACTCTAGGCTCTGGTAGTAGTCAGTCGTACCGTTCGCCACTATAAGAATGCCAATGTCTGGAACTAGACCATGGCAAAACCTACGGGTCATCTCCTCTGGATCAGCAACCAGACTAGGAGCGAAACGGCTCAGGCGACTAAACTCTGCCACATACTCGTCAACAGAACGATTCCCCTGCTGGATGTTCTGGAATCGTAGCCCCATGGCTACTCTAGCAGTGGTCGAGAAGAACTTCTTCTTGAACTGGGTCTTGAACTGGTCCCAGGTGGCTCTACCTCTCGCGAACAACGGCTCATTCCTGAACCAGACTCCGGCTAAGTCTATCAGCAGAAATCCTGCTGCCTCGACCTGAAGGTCATCCGGCATCCTAACTTCCAGAAGCTTCCTCTCTACAGAATCTAGCCAGTCATCAGCTACTACTATGCCCTCAGTCCCTGAGAACTCCTTGGGATTCAGACCCATGAAGTCCTTGACCGTCCCCGCTCTCTGTCGTGGCTCTACATGTGGTGGGACCACGGGACGTCCCTCAGAACGCTCCATGCTCTGGCGGAGTAGGGTAGTCTGCTCCTGATGGGTTGTTAGGAACCCCTGGATCAGTGTGAGCAGCTGGGTCCCGTCGAGTGTGACGAAAGCCTGGATGGGTATAGTGATAGGGGGTGGTGGAAGTATCGGGGCCTGCTGGGACTGGGATGTGGAAGGTGGTATCTGGGTCTGTGGATCTGTGGAGTGGGAGAATGTGGTAGGTGGAGGTGTATCAATCAACTGGTCAGCTGACTGGATATGAAGGGCCCCATTCTCGGGGGTAACATACTGGGATGAACGAGTAAGCACCATCTAAATTATACATAAAAAGACTTATAAGGACTTGTTTAAAGTAAGAAATCATATGCAAAAAAATCTAATTATAATAGCAAACATGTGATGTATTTCCTATGTTGCAATCCTAGCATTCCTCAAGTGTTCTAAGCGTCTTTCCTAATGTTGTCTAATTACCTTAAGTTCCTAATTGCAGGCATGCTTGGTACAATAACGTAACCAAACAGTTTAGTCAGGACTTGCATCGGCCACCACTAAAAACATGTCACGACCTGCTACCCAAATTGTTGGGCCAGGCCGAGTCATGTCCAGCCTACGTTGAGATAAAACGTAGTAAGCTGTTCTAAAGACAACAGGATAAAACTAAATGTGCTAACAGTTCTATAAGTGAAGAAGAATCATAAATGCTCCAAACACAAAAGTCGTCGTATATAGTAAAATATCCAAGTACAAGTAAACTGAAATGTAAAACTGGATACATGTCCAGTTACAAAATGATGTAGTCTAATACATGTCTACTCTCAAAAGTCTAAGTAAACAAAAGACAACTAGGCGAGGTTCCCCGCAGGAACATCCTCGTAAAGCAGAGCCGGGTCCTCGGCAGTATCTCCATAGTATGTGTCGCATAGTAACTCCTCCTCAGTAAGGACACCTACAACGTTATCCTGTCAGGACGGGAGCAAGTACTAAAT